>CM031963.1:24281942-24881942 GCA_018749465.1 Paracanthobrama guichenoti | reverse complement strand
CATTTTATGTTTACTTGGCTCTTAGTTATTGACAGGCAAATAAGCAACCTGTTGAAAGTCATGTTTTCTGAATGGTTAGTAACAGAAGAATTCAGCACCATGGACAACGACTGTTCCCCAAGACTGTAGACATCAAAGCACAGAGATAATGATATTGTGAGTTTAATGCTAAATGAGGCTGTCACACAACAGGAAAACATAAGAGATATTATGCAGTCAGAGACAATGCAAGAGCAGATCTACTGGAGGGGCATTGGGTCATTAGCAGGGGGGCACTGCCGTTTGAGAATTATTTTGACGCATTGGTGACATCATAGTCCAACACAGCAGAAATGCAATAAAAAAAGTGAAACGCGTTTTATTGTTATTTGTGAATTTCATTTATTCTTGTTGTTAATTTCCATATCATGTCACTTAGAGGGTATGTGGTTGCCCTATGCACACTGTTTACTCAGTCACACACACAAATACGATAATAAAAGGCAGAAAGGGGTGGGGTAAAGTTATGCCCTCTCTCTACTCTAGATCCAGCTCAGTCACACACAGAGGAGGGCTGTCATGGAGACTAAATGCAGTTTACCCATCTCTGACAGGTCAGAAATAGTTAATCCACCTCTCAACAGTTTATGCACTTCCAGAAATCATTAAGTAGGCCTACCACTGGTTATAAACATTAGACAACACCAGCCTCCACCATCATCAAAAACACCCCTGGACAACATATAAGTAACAGGACAGGACCGCTGACATAACTGAGGCACACAAGTAGCCTATTGGACAAGCCACGCACCAGGCAGAACTGACAACTGTAACTATCTTACAGGCAGCCAAGTATAAAACAAATAGACCCAGCAAACATTCATCAACAATTCACCTGCTTAGTAGGCCTTATCATGAAAGCCAGGGCTGGCTTCAATACGACGAGTGTTGCTGCTGAACCATCTAGGTACTGTGTCCTTCCATTTCAGAGTGGAGAATGAATTCTCACACATTGCTGTGGATGCGCCAAATGTTAATGCATGTTTGAAAGCAGTCAGCACACTGGGCATGGCAATCAGATGGTTGTGGTACGTTGAGATGATGTGCTGTATGGTCCAGTCTCTCTGTATTGCTTGCTTGTGTGACATTAAAAACTCTTTAGCAACTTCAACCTCAGCATCAATTATAATCGATTATGACAGGTCGAGAATATGCTTCACAGCTTTCACATCAAGGAAGTTATCGGCCTCTGGATTTAGTGCTGGAAGTGCACTTGCCAGTTGTGAGTTGCGCTTACTGAATCTACGCTCCAGTTCCCCAACCACCGAATCAATAGTGTTGTAGTACAATCTCCGAAGTTCAGTTTCCAAGTCATCATCACCTCTGTGTCCTCCTGTAGGCCCTGTAACGATGTAACCATCCATCCATGTGCTCTCTATGCGTCTATGCATGGCAGTATCCAGCATCTGCTTAAACTCTTCATCACAACAGAGTTTTTTAACACATGCTTTTACACTTGCCACAACACTTATACCTGTCAACAAGTCAGTGTCCTCTCTCTGGAGAAGCTTGTTCGGTGGGTCCAATAGAGAAAGGACTCTGTGGGTTAAGTTGGCAAGGAACATGAAACTTGGCTCAGTTACCTCGTGCAGCAGGCCTGTAGCAACCATTCTTGTCTCTGCGCCATAGTTCAGCACAGTGTCAGCATCGGTCAGAATCAATTTTATGTCATCAATTGACTTAAGAATGACTGAGACAGTGGCAAGATGCCCTGTCCATCTCTGCTCCAGAAGACATTTAAGATGTGCACCTTTATAATGCATAGGCTTTGGCTTTCTACAGAACTTGTAGAGGGAATCGCACACCTCAAAAAACTCCAAAAGTGCGGTCTCTGCAGACATGGCATGAACCACAACCAAATGCAATTAATGGTTGAGGCAGTGCACATATGGTAGCTCACATCCAAGTCTGTCCTGTAGAATTTTCTGAACACCACCACATAGAGTCCTGCAATGGGGCATAAAAGTGTCTAAAACGGGTGGCATTCCTAAAATTCATGGGCGGGGATGCGGGCGGATAATTAACTCCTTGCGGGCGGGTAGTAGCACGGATGAAAAATAAGTGCAATATTTGTATGTCTAAATTACCATTACACATACGCAATAACGATATGACATTTGGCCCGCCACATCACCACCACTGTAACAGTGTGACTTTTGTTGATGCTTCTCGTAGCCTAGTTAGAGCGAGCATTGCAGGAGTAGCTATGGATGAAGTAAAAGTAAAGTTGGCGAATGGAGTATATAAAATTGTTGACACAATTTTATATACAGTGTAATTGTTGATAACACAGTTGGCTTTGCAATTTGTGTGCCGAGACATTAGATCATTTGAGATTGTGTGCGGCAATGGATTTTTGTAACTGGCAGAGGGCTTAATTGACACTGGGGCACGAGCTGGCCTTGTGGACGCACGTCAGCTTCTGCCCGATCCAACTACTGTCTCCCGTAGGATCGCTAAATATGCCGAGGATAAAAGACAAGACATAATTCTGGAGCTGAGGCAACAATTGACCGAGAACAACAGGGCTGTGACGCTGGATTTGTGGATGGATGATTTCTGAAAAATTGGATATCTCTGTGTGACAATACATTACATTAAAAGCAATTGGGAACTGCAGGAGCGAGTGCTCTGCACAGCTCAATGGGACAGCAATTTACGTAAAACAGCTGACAACCTCAGGCCAGCCATCGTCCAAGCACTCCGCAAATTTGGACTGGATGAGTTCTTTCCCAAACTAGTGTATGTAACTGACAGAGGTGCAAACATTGTTGCGGCCCTCCGCACAGCCACAAGATTGAGTCACATATCCTGAACACAGTATTGCATACCACACTTGGGAAACCTGCTGAGGATGATTTGTTTGGCGAAGAGGTATCTGGTGTCATTGAGTCCACTAAGTCACTTGTGACTTATTTTAAGCAGTCACATCTCCAGAATCATCTGCAAAAAACACTGAAAGCGTCCATGGAGACATGATGGAACTCGCTTAACATGACGCTGGACTCCATTAGCAGCCAGTACGAGGCCATCTGTGCTCTTCTGGAGGAACGTGACAAAGAATACCGTTTAAACTGCTTGAGCAAGGAGACTTTGCATGACATTGTGAATTTTTTGGCACGATTCAAAGAAGCCACCAAAGCCCTGGAAGCATCCAAAACACCGACCATTCACTTGACAGCTGTGTGGTTGGAGTGCCTCAGAGATCACCTTCAGCCGTTTTCACCTTCAGCCGATTTATCGTGGGCACGGCTCGGGTAACGGGCCAAATATTAACGGGTCTGGGCGGGTGCGGATTTAATTTTGATATTATCACGGGTGACGGGTCGGATCTGGTGCTGAACTTTGCGGGTACGGGCGGGGGCGGGTCTACAAAAATGGACCCGTGCGGGCCAACTTTAAGCTCAGTCAGAACGGTGTAAGTTAATATCTGTGCATCACCTTTCTGAGCCATAGCGATGCACAGTAGACGCTCTGTAACTTTGTAAGACTTATTTACAAATCGAAGCACAATCGATATATTTTCACATCCTGTGGGGTCACGCGTCCCATCAACTTTCAAAGTGTAATAGGAGTCACCAACTTCCTCCACTATAGCCTCTGTCACCACATTACTGAGTGTTCTTATAAGTTCTTATAAGTTTAAGTTCATTTTACATTTACATTTATGCATTTGGCAGACGCTTTTATCCAAAGTGACTTACATTGTATTCAAGGTACACATTTTGTGTACCAACGTTCCTGAGCCCATGCAGGTGGGCAGACCTTGGCTTTCCCGGGAGGAGAGGGAGCGTCGTAGGACCGGAAGACTGTGTCTGTATTGTGGCGCGGCGGGGCATTTCCTCAACCACTGCCCGTTAAAAGATCGAGCCCGGAAGTAGAAGGGAGGCTACTGTCGGGTAGGGCTTTGTTGGGGAAATTCTCGGCCACAACTCTCCTTCCAGGAAGATTGCAGTGGGCAACTGGATCATACATCTGCCACGCACTCTTGGACTCTGGAGCGGAGGGTAATTTATTGACTGTTCGTTGACTAGACAGCTTCAGATCCCTGTCATTCTCCTCTCCAGTATGATAGCTGTTCATGCCCTTAACGGTCAAACTCTCCCCACCATCACCCACATCACTTATATCATCACACTGACCATTTCAGGCAACCACACGGAAACTATCACATTCCTTCTCACTGACTCCCCTCACACCCCCATTGTCCTCGGTCATCCCTGGTTGGTTAAGCATAACCCCAGGATTGACTGGGGACACAGTTCTGTTGCGGTTTGGAGCAATCAGTGCTATGCCTCTTGTCTTGTGTCTGCCCGTTCGTCTATGTCTAGTTATGTGTTACAGGAGGAGACAGTGAACGTACCCAGGGAGTACCTTGACCTGAAGGAGGTGTTCAGTAAGTCTCGGGCTGCTTCTCTTCCTCCTCATCGTCCTTATGACTGTGGTATAGATCTACTAGCAGGCAAGTCTCCACCTAAGGGCAAGTTATATTCACTTTCTACTCCAGAGAGGGAGGCCATGGAGAAATACATTTCTGATTCTCTAGCTTCCGGGTTCATCCGCCATTCTTCTTCTCCAGCGGAGACGGGATTCTTTTTTGTGAGTAAGAAGGACAGCTCTCTATGTCTCTCTTGAACAATATCACGTTAAAGAATACTTATCCTTTGCCGTTAATGTCTTCAGCTTTCGAGAGGCAACAGGGAGCGTCCATATTCACAAAATTGGATTTACGTAACCCTTGGATTTACGTAATCATTTGGTGCGCATAAGGGTGGGGGATGAATGGAAGACTGCCTTTAATACCCCCAGGGGCCATTTTGAATATTTGGTCATGCCTTTCGGGCTTTCCAAGTCCACCGCAGTCTTCCAGGCACTAGTTAATGACGTGCTGGGAGATATGGTTGACCAATTCATATATGTCTACCTGGACGACATATTGATCTTTTCCTCTTCTCTCCAGGAACATGTCCAGCACGTCAGCCTAGTGCTCCAGAGGTTGCTAGAGAATGGGCTTTTTGTCAAGGCGGAGAAATGCGCGTTTCATGCACAGTCAGTTCCATTTCTGGGTTATATCGTTTCATCTGAGGGAATGCGCATGGATCCTGACAAAATTAAGGCTGTGCTGGATTGGCCAATCCCAGATTCCCGTAAGGCCCTGCAGAGGTTTCTGGGATTCGCCAATTTCTATTGCCGGTTTATTCGCAACTTCAGCCTTCAGAGGTCTGGTGTAGCCGAGGCTGCATTTTCCAAACTTAAGAGCTGCTTTGTTTCTGCTCCCATTCTCATCACCCCTGATCCTTTACGCCAGTTCGTGGTAGAAGTGGATGCGTCAGAGGTGGGGGTAGGTGCAGTTCTTTCCCAGCGCTTGTTGTGGAAAATTCTAAGTCTCAATAGTCTTCGATTCTTTAAAGAAACAATTGTCTGAGTCGAAGTTCCAGGTCTCAGGAAAAATTTACTTTATTGTAAGTACAACAAAGTGAGATGCCAGCTGAACATCTGACTCTCTCATTCTCAGCTCACACTTTTATACAGTTTAACCAATGATCTCATTTGCAGGTGCTCTTCTCCCTTTCTCTTCCTGGAATCTCCCAAGTACTCCTTTCGCCACAGTTATTTCATTAATCAGCTATCTTGTTCTCTTTGTAAGAGTGGCCAACTACCAATTTATCTACATCAAAAACATTTTTGGATTGACCACAAAGTGATTTTTTTTGCCATATTAATGTTATCAAAAGAAGAACACCTCAAAGGCCACGTGAACTAAAAGAGCAACTTACTATCAGTGCAGATGGCAATTGCAAGCAACTTCAGATAGAATCCCATTCTTTCCCGTGTGACTTCTCTCAGTCATGTAGACCATGAGGCCTCAAAACACTTCTAAGCAAATTAATTCTACAATTGTTTTCTATAGGATAAATAAAATACTTCAACAAATCCCCCCTTTGGGAATATCTTAATTCCCACCTCTATTGCCCTTGCCCAGAGTGCAATCTCAAAGTTCGCCCCTCCCATCTTCTATCTAAGGACCAATAGTGGTCCTCCTTTTCACTACCAAATGGCTGTCCTTTGTGACCGCACTCCGGAAGAGGTCAGAGCCAAACATCACTGCCCACAATTTTACTAGGGAAGTGTAAAAGACTCTGCCTCCCTAACTAAACATTATAGGGGTCAACAAAATCAAAACAAATCAACAATTTGTATTAAAGCATGTGCGTGGGATGTCTTAGCCTTGCCCATGTTTGTCATGGTTATGTATAATACATCAGTGATTAAATCTATAGTTAATATAAGATGCTTTAGGATATTAAGTTTGATGCGCTGGTTCTCCCACGGTGCCAGAGGAACTCTCAGGCGCTTCCGGTGGCCTGGAGCACTATCTGGGCTGCTCCATCGTTGCCAGGTGTACTCTGGTCCTGCCTAGAGTGCTACCTGGTGCTGGGGCTGACAGCGGGTTTTTAAACCACCAGTAGAGTCTAGCCCAGTTGCTAAGCACTGAGGTGCTCGTCGATTCCTCCTCCGTGTTTGGCTTTCATAAGACTTCACAGCATATTTCAAAATACAGTAGATTTAAAAGGCTCTCTTATTTATTTATTTAGGAATTATAAAATCTTTCAAATCATTCCCTTTAAATCTGGTTGCATTATCTCGTAACACGGACAATGACCTGCTTCTGACCCTCAATCGTCCCCTCTCAATTACAGTTGAGAATATAATGAGTATAATAATAATAGATGAAAATAATGAATAAAAATAAGGTATATAGTGTGGGAAGGGGGCCTTTATGAGAATAACAAACAAAACCCCTTCTATGTCTTCTGCCTACTCTGCCCAATTTCTAAAAATGCTTTCTATTTTACCCAAAATAAAATACACAGTGGGGCTAACTCCTTTCCTCTTCAAAAACACTGTTCAAACAGTAAAATAAAATGAAAGTAACAAAGCACCCCTTCCCTGATTTTACTTGGACCCTTTTATAGAAAGTCATCCAGCTTATCCACTCCCGGACCTATTGGGTACACTCCAGAATTGGCACCAATATCCACTCCCGTTCTTTTCACAGATATATTGATCATCTGTTTGGCAGCAGCATTGGTCATCATTGATATTTTCAGTGATTTCTTCCTTTATTATTCAGTTTCTTCATTGCCTCGTTGAGTGATCCACCAGGAGCTGTATTCTTTGGAACATGAGTACAACAGTTAACGTTAAATATTACACAAACACCTCCTTTCTCCTGCGAATTACCAATTTAACGTTTGTCTGTTTTGCCATGTAATTTTGCTTATATGTCCCCAACTCTTCTCCCAATGTGTCTTTAGCATGATTAATGAGCTTCTGTTGCTCACAATAAATGTAATCCATAATTTTTATCACAAATTGTCCACATAAATATTCAAAGCCTGATTATAATTCATCTCTAACTTAAATTCATTTGGTATTCCTCTTGGGTGACCACTCAAATCTATGTACACACATTTTCTGACATTGTTTTTGATACAAATGTTATATTTGGCTAAAAATGTATCAACCATCTAACAAAAAATCATCATTGACTTTGGTTTTATTTTTCTAATCACTTCCCCTCTTGCGCAATGGTCAACCATGCGCATCTAAAATAAAAAAAATAGTAAAAAGTGCTGCTGATGTCATCATATGTCTTCATATCTCATCTCAAGTGTTCTGCTTATGCTTTCTAATTGACTTCTCGATATGGCCTTATTTTTCTGTTCAATTGTCCATACACAACTCTGATGACAAAAGCTACTGAACATAGGCAATGTGGCATTCCCCATGCGACAGTGTCTAAATGTTTGGAATAATACTGCTAGCCAATATCAGTTGCCATGTGGTTGTGTTAAACACCACTGTTGTAAACCCCACATTTTTCAATTTCTAATAGATCAAATGATCTGGTGGGTCTGGACATGTCGCAATTTGAAATTTCTCAAATCTAATTTTCCATTCATCTGTTCATTTAATTAATAATAATAATAATATATATATATATATATATATATATATATATATATATATATATATATATATATATATATATATATATATATAAAACATACATACATTTTTATGACTGGAGATCTCAGATCTTGAATTCATGACCAACAATATTGACTTCACGCAATCCCTGCTAATGACAGCATATGACATCATGGGTTTGTAATTTTGGGATGTACTATTTTAGATATAGCCCTAAAAATAATGAACTATTGACCAAGATGGAGTGACCAGCAACATATTTTAATAATCCACATTTTGTTCTTGAACACATTATGTCCACCTTTTTTTTATTTTTTTATTCTTCTTTTCTTTCTCTGACTGAGTGCTCAGTATTATACAAGCTTATCAGCTCTGTCTTGAAAGCAGATCCCAAACTCTCTCTCTTTATTGGACAGCATCAATTATCTAATTATGTGTTTACCCCTAATTGGTTACTGCATGTGCAAAATCCAGTCCCAATTTTAGTTAATTGTTGAGTCAGGCAAACACTTTTATTTATTTATTTTTAATTTTTTATGCGTACAGCTGGACTGATGTCTATTGAAAGAAAGCAGATAGCGAGTGTTAGCTTAGAATACAGAGAACTGCTGTTGAACCAGTGAATAATCAAAATCCAATTAATATGGCCAATCAATAAAATCTGAAGCGGCCTCTGTAGTGATCATTGGAAAGGTATCACCTGTGCCCACTTAAGAAGGGATGAAGTCCTTCTGCTTGGATCAGCGATCAGTTGAACTGGTTGGGCTGCTGTTTGAGTGTCTCCCTCCTCATCCGATGCATTTGGTCTGATGTCATTCAAGGGCCTGGTGTCATGGTGTGACAGTGGTTTGACTCCGGATGCTGTTGTCCTTTGCTTCCCCTCAGTCTGACTTTTGATCAAGAAACAGAGGATGCAGTTTGCATAATGACAACATGTTATCTTGGTCATTTCCGCATTGACTTTGTCATATCAGCCCCTCCACCAATGCCTCTTCTTCTCTCTGCAGCCTTGTCCTTCACTTGTTGCACAGTCCAGTTGCTTTCATTTAGTATGTCAAGGCAGCTGCCCCAGAAGTCATCTGGAAATTGAACACTCAGAAATCCGCATTAATCAGCTGTATTCTTTATAATTTAAGTATCATCTGGTTGATAACAACAGTTTCCCCATGCTATTTTAATAAAGCAAGTTCTTCTTTGCAGAAAAGAGCAAGCATTTTTCTTCCTTGCAGAATGCAGAAAATGGCAGCTTTTCAGTCTGTCTGGGTTGCCTTGTTTTAATATTTTATCACTCATTATATTGATCACTATACTCTCTCAAATCCTGTTAGGATTAAATCAATGACTCACATTATTGTAAAATGTGTATATTATGTCTGTTAAAAATGTCTGTTTAGCTTGGTCACCCAATTGTGCTCATTCAACACTATGCAGAAGTTATTTTAATTGACATAATCCAAAAATCTCAGAATATCTGCAATGGATCAAATTTTAAACTGTCTCCCAGGGATAACGAGATTAAAATGTCAGACATCTTCATATAACAGGTCAGTGTATAATACAGTCATAGTACCCCCATCTAGCTTGTCTCTCTCTCTCTATATATATATTTTATCTCTGTATATCAGATATTTCTATAATCCTTTTGTCAGTTATTTGGATTTGCTCAGGGAACTGCAAAAACCACTTATACTAAGGAGTGTTTCTGGTGGCCACCAGTTTGGGCAATCCTCCGGATCAATCCCTGTTAGCAGGCCTGCTTATTAATTGAATTACCTTATAGACCGGTCAACTTACATTCATGCTATTTTAATATTTTCTTTCAGGTTAATTTCTTATCAAATCTTTATTGGTGTTTTCTTGGTAATTGTTCAATTGGCCTACTTTTAATTCTGAATAGTTTAGCTTTTTTTTTTTTTTTTTTTTTTTTTTTACTGTATTTGGTTTTCCATTTCTCTTGGTACTTCAACTGTTTTTAATAAAAAAATTTAGACGATTGTCTATGGTTTCCCATTTAATTCTTTCCCCCGCTCATTTCATTATTGGTCCTAAATATTTTAAGTAGCATCCTCTACTTACATACAAAGTGACGTGGAATTGAATTTAGAATTTGAAACCCTTTTTCAATTAAATATCCTTTTCAACCTGCATTGCTGCCCCTTGTGTTCCTATTATTACATATTGTGCAATTAACAGGACTTCATGTCCCTTTTTGTGTCATTTAGCCTCTTCTTTTCGAGTTCTGTGGCCATACCTAAGTCATATATAATTATATAGAAATTCTAGAAATTCTATTTTGAAAATCTGTGGAAACTGACAAGCACACACTGGCTCAACAAATGACCTCCAAACAACCATCCCCATGTAAAAAAATAAATAAAACAAATGCATTGCATCAATCACAGCCCAAGATCCTCACTCAAAATCAAAAACTTATTTTACAGAACAGTCAATCCATCAAGATGAAGTAAAAAATCTGTGAAACGGTTAAACAAGTCCCAAAAACAAAAGACTAACATTTTTCCCCTTGGGACAGTGAGAGATAAAATTACCACCACAATTCAAAACACTCAATTGGACCAACAACACAGTTTGGCAAACCAAACTCTTCTGCCAGTTCAACACACCACTCCAGACCAAGAGAAGAGACAGAGACTGTTGCCACAATTGACAAAATCCAATTCATCGAAACTCAGTTAGGCCAACTGAAAAAGATGTGACCAATCACCATAAACCCCTGACTTGGAGAGGTCTCAAACTTTTTTAAATTTATTTAAATTCAGTTTTTGGCCTACATGGCTCATGGAGTTGCTTTTTTATGTACTTTCCTCATTTGATAATTGTTTTCTCTACATCTTGTCTCTAACCAATGTACATTAGCTCATAGTTTGTTTTTTGGAATTCTGTGACAATAATTTACTTAGCTCTTTGGTGGTCATGCCTTATGTTTTAACCTTTGATGATCTGTCTTTTGCTTTCTCTGAAATCTCTTTTTGCCAGCTCTTTTCCCAGGGCTTACTCCCCTTTCTTTATCTATTCATCAGTCCTTCCTATGTCTTACTCTAACACCATTATGTCTGGAAAACTTTAATCAGATGTCTCTCTTTTCTTTCTTCATATGGCCTTTGTGTCTCTTTTCTTGACTCCCCCTTTTGGCTTGATGCCTTAATTTCCCTTTCATCCTCATGTCTTCTATGTGCACCTGCTACCTTCTCCCTGTAACTTGATGTGCTGATCTCTCTTTCTTCATTATACTGCATTACAGCTTGTGATATCGGAATTATTTTAATAGGCTACTTCAAAAAGTTGTAAAAAGGTCAACATTTTAGGTCAATGCATATAGCAGTGTATGATTGAAAATAATAAAATATATTTGAAATTTAGCAAAGACATTTGCTTTACTGTTTTCAACCCCCATCTTTCCTACCTGAAGGGCCATTTGGAGATAAAAAGAAGATTGTAACTGTTACTCTGGCTATTGATGCTCTGGCTCTCTCTTTTCTCGGGGCCTGCTCTCTGGCTCTTCCCTTTGCTGGGCTTCTTTACTCTGGCTCTCTCTCTTCTACACTTCCTCCTCCTCTCTCTCTATCCCTCAGGTAACATTCATGCTGGGTACGATTAATGGTATAAGTTTTTATCATCTCATACATTTATTTTGTAACTATTTTAAGTGTAACCATAACTAGATTTTGTCATTAAATTCTTTCAATTACAAATGATGTGCTAACTAGTTTTGATTTGGTATTGACTTTGAAGTGTTACCTATTGCAATACAATATAGTCACATTATAGCAACGCTCTCCCACATGTTTAGCTATTGTAACTGCGCTTATTTCCGTCGTTGGTATAAGCTGCAGTGGGTGGTAAAGACGAGAAATGTACAGTTTTCTATCATCTTGCTGATAACGTTTCTTTAGTCATTCGGCAACCCTGCAGTCAGAACCACTGTAGGCGATCCACCCTTACAGCACTGTGGGCATGTGACTAGTGTAGCGTATGGACGGTGCTCATAAATGATCAACGGACCAATACTTTGATTATTTATAATGACTCAAGCAAGACCGGCGCCGTGAAGTCTACAGACCGACAGGTTAATGGTGCTAAAAGGACACAAGCCAGGCCTCTGCAGCCCACAGGCACCTCATAAGCAACAGCCCTTCCCCCACACATACCAAAGAACATCCGAATAGATTATATGACTTTTAACTTAGTTATTCTTCATTTTAGGTGTACTGTTCCCTGTATGTATGCATGCTTTTGTTATAACCATTTTAGATGTGTTTGATAGGTTAGAAACTTATAGCCAGTGAATGCTTAAGGAAGAATGACGTCAATCCTCGCCGTTCCTTTAACTCTTAAGTTAAACTCCCCACGCTTGGTCTCGAAATCTTTGTCTCGCAATTTGTAGGCCAGCTAGGTGTGTTGTGGGGTACTATGATGCATCAGACTCTTTCTTTCATGCCAAAACCCCAAAGTCTGCGTACCAAAGGCAGACTTGGGGGTTATCTAAGAGAGAGCCATAAAACATGTTAATGAGGCGAGGCCCAAGACAAAGGGAGATTTCCCGCTTCTGAGTTCCTTCGCTCTGATTGGCTGTTCCGACAAAAGAGGCGTGCCCCGTCGCGGCCCTTTAAAAATGGGCCACAAATGCTTCTCGGCCTCTTGTCTCTCTCGCTTGTCTTCTCTCTTCGTTTTGCTTCCTGTTGCCACCTCTTTTGGCTTTCCTCTTCCTCTTCGCCATCTTCCAACGGATCTCATCACACAGGAACCAAAGTTGAATTTCCCGCGGACTCCAAGGAACCACCCGGCAAGATTGAAACACGGACCGGATCGCGGAATTCCCCTAAACGCACAAGCTCACAACCAAGGAAACATATGCAAGTATCCCTTAAGCTGTCGTTATAAAGTTTTGAGCTTATACCAATAAGCTGGACTGATTCCTTGCTTGTGCTCAATAGTTGTGTCGATAGTATTACCGTTGTTTTTCTCTCTCTCTCTCTCTCTCTCTCTCTCTCTCTCTCTCTCTCTCTCTCTCTCTCTCTCTCCTTCCTTCTTTCAGTTAATTTGTGTATGTTTGTTTATTGTTTGTTGATTTATTAAAATATATATATTCACACGTGATTGCGCTTGGTTTGCTCATACATAGGTCACTTTTACGGTGAACCGACCCTGTTACAAATTAAAAGAAAGATATTTCTCCTGGCCAGAGAAACGTGTTTAAGAGTTATTAAAAGGGAGATATTTGGTGAACAATTATCCGTCCTTTGAACTCAATTCTAGAATCAAAGAAATTTCTAAAAGTTGAATTAAGCCCTAGATATTAATAATTGTTTTAATCCGTTTTAATCAATTGTTAATATCAAAATTCCCCTCTGTGCGGATCTGTGCATGTTTGATCGTAACACGATTAAACGCATGCATAAATCCCGCACCATTTCCCCTGGGGCTCTATATTCGCTACACTAGCTTAACATTAAAAAGTTTTTAATTTAGTCTTTTAATTCCCTTCTCTGTCCCTTTGCATCCACATACTCACTTTCCAGCCCAAAATGTTTCTTGATCCCTTTGGATTCTATTAGTGCTTTTTTATAGCTTAGATATTCTCTGTATGCTATATTCCTTCTACATTTCTCCCTGTCAGCATTACTAAGCCTTGTCCACATGCTGGAATAAAGGACAAAGTTCTCTCACACTTCAATGCGCGCACACACACACACACACACACACACACACACACACACACACACACACACACACACACACACACACACACACACACACACACTTCCTTTCTATTCTGATATCTCAGTCTCTCCAACACATAATCGCTTGCCTTTTTTTCGCTGCGCAGTTATGCACTCACTCACACTTACCCAGGATTTCACTCACACACTTTCAAACATGTAGCTTTTCAATGGTTTTTGGGAGAGCAAGAGAGATATTTTGCAAATTTGTATTTTTACTCATCAATGACTGTCTCTCGGGCTGGATCACAGTGCTTGCAATCTGAAAAATGTCCAAATGAGACAGAGCCAATTTCTGGGAATGTTTTTGGTTCTTGGAGCAGCAAAATGACAAAATGTATTTCCTAGTTTTATTGTTCATTTACAATCTTTTTTAGTTCAGGGGATACCACGCAGTATCGTACTGCCAGCGCAATCTGGTGGGAGTTAGACTGATTTCTCCCGCTTCTCTGTTTAATCGAGGTCTCCATGAGGGACACTAAAGGCCAATATAGTTGTTTGTCCCTCGTTTAATTGTGATCTTACGTTAGTGGTTGCAAATACTGACAATATGGCTGGGTCTTTCAATAATATTTGTTCAATTTGTCTCTCTTTTTACCTTCCCAGTAACTCTGAGCAATAGCAAACAAATGTAGAACAAATATTCTTTATTCCACAACGTAATCGCTGATCCTAAACCTTGTTCTTCTACTGTTATTGGAACAAACCTTTTCCAGGGTACACAAACTCGTTCAGTCATTTATTACAATACCTTAGCTTATGTACAAAGCAGTTTTCATGCAGTTAAAAACCTACTTTTTCTTCTTATGTTATTAGCAAGCAATATACAGAATGATATACACTTTCATCTATTTCCCTTGGGCCCACTCCCTTCTCTTACAGAGCTCTTGAGTTTGACAACTCGGCGCTTCTTATCTGTGGCTTGACCAAACATGGATCATTTCCCAGACAAGCGCAGCCTTACAGATACACACAGAAACACGTACATAAATAGACACGCGACACTGTTTTTTCAAACGCGACACTCCTCGCTGTTTGAAATGCCCCACTCCAGGCAGACACACGACACTCCTCGTGTGGACGCGACACTCCTCGCATTTTAAATGCCCCACTTCAGGCAGACACACGACACTCCTCGTGTGTTGGACGTGACACTCCTCGCAGTCCAAACTAACTACTACTACGCATGCGCTATTCCCTGGACCTGGAAATTACCCTCTGTCTGTTTTTAATACAGTTAATTCACTCAATTACTTATTTAATATCAATCAAATTTTAGGTTCGTTTAGTAAGAAAATATATAGTTACCCCAGGCAGCAGCTGACAGGGACCACGCAAAACAAAATACATATAAGCAAATCTGCTTACCTTTTATTTATATGGCGCGCCTTTTGTTTTGTGACTTTGTTTTGTTTTGCAAGCCCCCCGTGGGTCCCTCAGCCTCTACCGCTCCTGGCTGGCTCCGCCAAATATGTTGTGGAAAATTCTAAGTCTCAATAGTCTTCGATTCTTTAAAGAAACAATTGTCTGAGTCGAAGTTCCAGGTCTCAGGAAAAATTTACTTTATTGTAAGTACAACAAAGTGAGATGCCAGCTGAACATCTGACTCTCTCATTCTCAGCTCAGACTTTTATACAGTTTAACCAATGATCTCATTTGCAGGTGCTCTTCTCCCTTTCTCTTCCTGGAATCTCCCAAGTACTCCTTTCGCCACAGTTATTTCATTAATCGGCTATCTTGTTCTCTTTGTAAGAATGGCCAACTACCAACTTATCTACATCAAAAACATTTTTGGATTGACCACAAAGTGATTTTTTTTTGCCATATTAATGTTATCAACACATCAAAGGCCACATGAACTAAAAGAGCAACTTACTATCAGTGCAGATGGCAATTGCAAGCAACTTCAGATAGAATCCCATTCTTTCCTGTGTGACTTCTCTGTCATGTAGACCATGAGGCCTCAAAACACTTCTAAGCAAATTAATTCTACAATTGTTTTCTATAGGATAAATAAAATACTTCAACACGCTCTTCCTCGGATGACAAGATGCATCCTTGCAGTTTCTTTTTCTTACCGATTGTCGCCAGCCGAACGCAATTACGACATTGGTAACAGAGAATTGTTGGCAGTCAAGCTTGCATTGGAGGAGTGGCTTCATTCGTTAGAAGGGTCAGGGGTACCCTTTATCATATGGACCGATCACAAGAACTTGGAGTATATCAGGTCTGCTAAAAGGCTCAACTCTAGGCAGGCTCGGTGGTCCCTTTTTTCGGACGTTTCTTGGACGTACCAAGAACATCAAACCCGATGCTTTGTCACGTGTTTTTGACTGCTCCGAATGCCCATCTACTTCCGAGTGCATTTTACCGGAGATACCTCATATGGGAGGTCGAGTCTAAGGTTAAATCAGCCTGAGAAGAGGTAACGTCTTCACCCGGAGGACCACCAAGTCGTTTATTTGTGCCTGAAGGAGTACAGTCCGACCTAGTATGATGGGGTCATTGTTCCAATGTAGCTTTTCACCCAGGAGTTAATAGAACCAAGTTTCTGGTAAAGCAACGATTCTGGTGGCCTGGGATGGCTCGTGACATTCGGGATTTTGTTTTGGCCTGTTTAGTCTGTGCCATAGGTAAGACGTCTAAACGCCCTCCCGATGGGTTACTCCAACCGCTGTCTGTTCCTTCGAAGCCCTGGTCCCACATCAAACTAGATTTTATCACCGACTGTTGTGGACCGGTTCTCGAAAATGGTTTGTTTTATTCCCTTGCCTAAATTACCCTCTGCCAAGGAGACAGCGGTAACTGTCATTGATCACGTCTTTT
This sequence comes from Paracanthobrama guichenoti, assembly GCA_018749465.1. Lineage (NCBI taxonomy): Eukaryota > Metazoa > Chordata > Actinopteri > Cypriniformes > Gobionidae > Paracanthobrama > Paracanthobrama guichenoti. The sequence continues at coordinate 24,865,341 of CM031963.1, read as the reverse complement.
GTTTAAATGGCCTTCCGATGGACGTGGTTTGCGACAGGGGGCCCCAGTTTGTGTCCAAATTCTGGCTGGAATTTTGTAGATTACTGGGGGCAACGGTTAGTCTGTCTTTGGGGTTTCACCCCCCAGAGTAATGGTCAGACTGAACGGGCCAACTAAGACCTTGAGAGAGGGTTGGGATGTTTGGTTTCCAAGAATCCTTCCTCCTGCAGCCAGCGAATCTTATGGATTGAGTACGCTCATAATTCGTTACCAGTGTCAGGTACGGGCCTTTCACTGTTTGAGTGTAGCTTAGGGTACCAGACTCCATTTTGGGTGGGCAGACGTACCAAGGCCCAAGCCGATCGCCATCGGTCTAAGCCTCCCGTCTACGCTGTGGGTCAAAAAGTGTGGCTTTCTCATAAGAACATTCCTCTCCGTAAGTAATAAACTGGCTCCCAAATTCATTCACCCATTCACTGTCACCAAGATCCTTAGTCCGGTGGCAGGCCACCTCAAACTACCTCCTGCGTACAGGAGGATTCCCCTGGTGTTTCATGTCTCCAAATTAAAACCCATTTTTCATGCTCGTATTAATCCGCCTACCCCGGTTCCTCCACCGCCGCGTCTCGTAGATGGGGAACCCACTTATACGGTTAATCGTATTCTGGACTCTAGGCTGTGGGGACGCGGATTCCAGTACTTGGTGGACTGGAAAGGTTACGGTCTAGAGGAGAGAAGTTGGGTCCCTGCTTGGCCAGAGGAGAACTGGCACCCCAACTGAGCCTAAGGTTTTTTTCTGCAATGCCAATAAGATGACAAAGAACATACTAGGCAGTTTCCGCTTCCACTTGGTGGGGAGAGGACGCTGGCGCCGCATGTGGCTGCCGCTTCTCCATTAGCGCGTTAAACTGGCTACTGTAACGTGTTGTTGTTTATTCATGTTCACGTCAGTGTCGCATCAGTTGATGTTACTAGTTCTGTGATTTCACTGCGCCTGAACCACTGTCTGTTCTTTTGGAATATACCTGCTGCTAATATGCGGCCTTGCTGGTTTCTGCTCATTTTCCTATTGGAATTATGTGGATTTTACGGCAAGACTCACCTCGATTACTGTGACTCCACCATGCTAAAATACTCTGCCATGGAACTTTTAAAGTTTGGTCACTCTTCGCCTCCTGCCACTCGTGTTTTGGAAACGCTGCGATTGCAACATCTACTCCGACGGCCAAAATACATTCATCGTGGATCCCGCCGGAATCTGTCTGCAAGTGGTGCTGGTAAAATCCCAGTTTGGTCTCAAAGTCGATCTGATCTTCGCCGTCATCTACCTCAGCACGGTGCCTGTCCTGCTAACTTTTCCTACCTCCAAAAGTCTACTGGATTGGGTCGTGTTTGCCTTGACAAAATCAGGTTTGCGCATCTGAACACCCGCTCGATAAATAACAAAACGGCTTCAATATGTGACATTGTTGTGGACAAAGAACTTGACTTTCTCTGCCTCTGTGAAACATGGCATCAGACAAATGACTATTTTAATTTAAATATGTGTGCTCTGCCTGACTACACTTATATTGACCGGCCGCGCTCCACCGGTAGAGGTGGCGGTCTTGCTGTCATTTACAGGTCTGATGTTACAGTAACGGAGGTTCCGTTGCCTTGCTCTTCATCATTTGAATGCTTGGCATTTAAACTGACTGGTCATTCACCAGTTCTTGTTTTAAATATTTATCGTCCTCCCAAACTCAATTCTGTGTTTTTTTCAGAACTTACTGAGCTCTTGACACTTGCCAGTGCAATCTGTTCAGTTATCCTTTTCACCGGTGATTTTAACATTCATGTTGACAACAAAGTTTGTAATAATACTGTGAGCTTTATGGACACTTTAGAATGTTTTAACTTCACTCAACATGTCAACTTGCCGACACACAAACATGGTCATATATTAGATCTGGTTTGCACTTCAGGAGTAACCATTGAACAACTGGAGCTTACTGATGTATGCATAAGTGACCACAAGCTCCTCACTTTTAATCTGATTCCTCCTTCTTTGCACCCGGTGAAAGAACGTATTATCTGTTTTAGGAAAATTGCTGAAATTGATTTTGATCTTCTTAGTCATACAGTTGCTGACTTACCAGTTGTGGCCTCTATCGACCATTATAACACTGCTTTTAACTCTATTTTGGATGAGTTTGCCCCCCTGAAAAAACGTGTTGTTTCTTTTAAGAGATCATCGCCTTGGTACACTACTGAGTTGCGCCAAATGAAGGCTCTAGGAAGGCAGTTAGAGCGGAAATACAAAAAATCTGGCTTAACAGTTCATAAATCAATGTTTGACCAGCATCAGAGTGAGTATCATAATGCTCTTAAAGCGGCAAAAGTGGCATATTATTCTACTATTATTAGTAGTGATATTGCTAATCCCAGAGTTCTGTTTAGAACTATTAATAATATTATTAAACCGCACAGTAACATCAACAGTTCCACCACTGAGCAGTGTAATGAATTTCTCAATTATTTCACTTCCAAAATTGAGAATATCTACAGTGCTATCAGCAGTGATGATGTTTCGAATATTCTGCGTTGGTTCCTCCCAATCTTTCTGGTCTTGTTTTTTCAAGTTTTAATGCTGTTGATTTTGATTTTATTGCTAAACTCATTTCATCAATGAATTCGACTACCTGCATGCTTGATCCCCTCCCAACTACTGTTTTGAAAAAATGTCTGCCAGTTCTTGTTCCCCACATCACTGCAATCGTCAACGCCTCACTCAATTCAGGGATTGTCCCTCCTGCTCTAAAAATGGCAGCAGTCACGCCAGTTCTTAAAAAGCCTGGGAGTGATTCTTCTGTTATGTCTAATTTTAGGCCAATTTCAAACTTACCATTTCTGGCAAAAGTTCTTGAGCGTGTGGTTGTTGGTCAGCTTCATACCCATCTTTCTACAAACTGCCTGCTGGAAACCTTTCAATCTGGGTTTAGGTCTGGACATAGTACGGAGACGGCCCTGGTTAGGGTCCTGAACGATCTCCTTCTCATAGCTGACTCAGGGGCTTGTGGCATCTTGGTTTTATTGGATCTTACTGCTGCGTTCGACACCATTTGTCACCACATTTTATTGGACAGGCTGCATGGGTGGATTGGTCTGTCGGGTAATGTGCTGAAATGGTTTAAATCCTACCTCTCAGATCGCTCCCAATTTGTTTACCTGGGTACTAATAGATCTCAGACTGTACCTTTGTGTCAGGGTGTCCCTCAGGGGTCCGTTTTGGGTCCTGTTTTATTTAGTATTTATATGCTGCCTCTTGGGCAGATTATTCAGAGGTTTGGCCTGGACTATCATTTTTATGCTGATGACACCCAGATCTATATTAGTACTCAGCCCGATATCACATCTTCCTCTTCAAGTCTCTCTGCTTGTCTGCTGGAGATCAAGGCATGGATGAAACACAACTTTCTTAAACTGAACTCGTCCAAAACTGAAATTTTATTAATAGGCACTTCATCGAATGTGAAAAAGTGCAATGATTTTGAACTCTCAGTTGCCAATACCCGATTGTCTCCGTCTGTCATGGTGCGCAATTTGGGAGTGATGTTTGATGCTCAGCTGACTTTTAATTCTCATTTTAAAAAATATAACAAAGGTTGCTTTTTTCCATCTTCAAAACATTGCTCGAATCAGACCACTTCTGTCTAGGCCTGATGCTGAGAGGCTTATCCATGCCTTCATCACATCGAGGCTTGATTATTGCAATTCTCTCTTTGCAGGTTTACCAGCAAGCTGTATTAAGAGATTGCAATACATACAAAACTCTGCTGCACGTGTTTTAACATGCACTTCATCACGCCATCATATCACCCCTGTGCTCCAGCAACTCCATTGGCTACCAGTTCAGTCACGTATTGATTTTAAAGTTCTGATTTTGACGTACAAGGCAGTACATGGGTTGGCTCCTGCTTACATTTGTGGCTTGGTTACTCCATCAGTTCCTTCTCGCTTCCCTCCGCTCCTCTGGCTCTCTCACCTTGTATCAGCCTCGCTGTAAATTAAAATCTATGGGAGGGAGGGCCTTTTCCTACAACGCACCAAAGTTGTGGAATTCACTTCCTGCCAATGTTAGAAATGCAAACTCTCTGGATTGTTTTAAGCAGTGTTTCAAAACACATCTTTTTAGTCAAGTTTTTATTGTATAACTTGTGTATTTACTTGTATTTATATGTGTATTTTTACTTATTTGTTGTTTTTCTTTTTCTTGTTTTGAATTTTCGTATTGTACTCTGCGCTTTGGGTCTGAGAAAGGCGCACTATAAATAAAATGTATTATTATTATTATTATTATTATTATTATTCTGGCCCTGAAGGAGTTTTGGTTCCTTGCCACCGTTGCCTTTGGATTTTGGCTTGCTCAGTTGGGGACACCTAAATTACAACTATATTACCGATCTGCCCGCATTGACACTATATGATATTTGAAATTAGCTGAATCATATAGCCGAATCAAATTCTGTTGCATTATTTTACTGTTAACACTGTGAAGCTGCTTTGAAACAATTGGACTTGTAAAAAGCGCTATATAAATAAAGGTGATTTGATTTGATTATGGACCTACTGGATCACTCCCTTACAATTGACAGGTAGGTCCTCCTGGGAGGTCCAGGAGGCACTCCTAGGGGGAGGGGTACTGTCACGATTCATCAATTCATTGTCTCCTTCTTTCTGGGTTTATGTGGTTGTGTTGGAGGTGTGGTCACTGATTGCAGAGCTCATCGTCTCCACCTGCTGCACCCATCAACCAGCCTTTATCTACGTGTCTCTCACCTTCACTCATTGTCAGATCGTTTCAGGCAGTTCCTGGTGGTGTTCCTCGTGTCTCCCGGTGGGTTCCGTTCCAGTTTCTGGAGGTTTGCTGGCCATGTTCCCACTGCATCCCTGCATCACTGCCCTTCTGTTCTGCCTGCCTGCTCTCATTGCCGCTGCTGCGGCTGTCTGATCATCAGCGGCTGTCTGATCATCAGTGGCCATCTGCTTCTGCCTGCTGGTTCCTGCCTCGTGCATGAGTGATTTTCTGTGGTCCTTGGACTTTTCATGAGAACTGTTGCAGTTTTGAGTGGTAAATAAAAGAGTTATTCTTTGCTATTGGATCCTCCTGTCTCTCTTTTAGTTCGCATGACAGGCAGTGAATGGCTGATTTGTTTTGAAGTCCATAAAAGTGCATCTATCCATCATAAAAGATATCCACACAGCTCTGGGGCTTTCTGAAGCGAAGCAATGCATTTGTGTAAGAAAAATAAACATATTTAAAACTTTAAAAACTAAAATAATTAGCTTCCAGCAGACGGCCTATGCAAGTCAAGCTAGTTATTTTAGTTTATTAAGTTTTAAATACAGATATTTTTCTCACACAAGCGCATCACTTCAGAAGGCCTTTATTAACCCCCTGGAGCCATGTGGAGCAGTTTTATAATGGATAGATGCACTTTTATGGACTTCAAAACAAATCAGCCATTCACTGCCTGTCATGCGAACTAAAAGAGAGACAGGAGGATCTAATAGCGAAGAATAACTCTTTTATTTACCACTCAAAACTGCAACAGTTCTCATGAAAAGCCATTTTTTTTATATAACTCTGATTGTATTCGTCTGAAAGAAGAATGTCATATACACCTAGAATGACTTGAGGGTGAGTAAATCATAATTTTCATTTTTGGGTGAACCCTTTAAGGCCTGTTCACACCAAGAACAATAACTATAAAGATTAGGGTCCACACCATATCGTTCTGTTCATTCTAAGCATGTGCTTGTTTGTCTCTTTAAATGCTCGAGTTTGTTACAGCAGGATGGATTCTGATTGGTTGCCAAAGTTTTTATCATTCATCACCTGGAAAAAAAAAATCATTTTGAAAGTGATTCCAACAATATCATTTATCTGTGCCATTATCGTTATAGCTGTGATGTGAACTCTGCTATTCATTAATATTGAGAACGATTTTTAGAACTATATCATTATCGATATCTTTATAGTTATCATCCTTGGTGTGAACAGGCCTTTAGAGCTTTGAAGCCCTGAAAAGTGTGGGGTTCAAAAATAATTGTCATTTGGATCTCATATAATTATTATAATTTTTTTTAATCTGTTGATAATGATTACACTATGAACACTTCAGTGCCCTCTAAAGGTGTCACAATTCCTGTGCCACACACAGGAATTGTGTGTGTGTGTGTGAGAGTGTGTGTGTGAGTGTGAGTGTGAGAGAGAAAGTCTGGTCATTTAAAGCCACAATATGTAATTTTTTGCCGCTAGTGGTCACTTATTCAAAACAAAGGTGTAGCTTGATGATGCCTGGATTTCACAGAGCTTTTATTATGCCGCAGATGGGGTGGAATGGTTCAAATTACTCCCAGTTCGGTTTGTGTCACGGTTTTAGGGTCACGGTTTCGGTACGGTTTGGTATGTGCTATGTTCAGGGTAATTAGGATATTTATCAAATAAAAATAAACAAAATAAGAGCAAATAATCAAACTACAAGCAACAGCACAAATACATACAATAGAGCAAAGATGCATATAAAATAAACAATGCTTTTCAGGTTTTCCAGGTACAGAAATTGAATAAATTAATCAAATATAAAATAACATTGTATATTATAATCTTCACTGTATAAATTAAATAAAGATGAATCATTATTGCAGTTACAAAAGCTATTCACCAAGAGCAGTGAGTGATTTCTTAGTCATTTGTCGTTTGATTAACATTAAAAGGGTGATGAATTAAGAAATCAACTTTCCCTTGAGCCTTTGATTATATAAAAGTTCATTGTGATATAAGAATATCCTGTAAGTTTCGGAGTTGAAAACTTCCTTGTTAGTCAAAGAAAAGCTTTTATTGACACCAGGCCCAGAAAACGAGAGCTCTCAAATATATATTGATCAATGACGAGAACGGGGAAACACTGCCTCAACAGATAAATATGTACGCCTGCTTCTGTAGCCCAGCCCACCAACTTGTGGAGCTAAACGGATCATGCTACCAAGCAATAAACATGCCGAAGATAGCAAGATATTGCGCTGTGCCTGGTTGTGGAAGAACACAGTCGCTGCATAAACTTCCTTTGGATTCTAATATTAGGAATGAGTGGACATTTGTTTGCTTCATTTTACTGTGGAATCGTTTGTAAATAAAACACAGGTCGAGACTGGATTTGCAGACATATTGAGATTAAAACAATGCTGTGCCTTCTATATTGGATCCGACAGGAATGGTGCAACACACTTGTGTGAGTAAAACTACTCAATGCTACTCTGTGCGTTCGCTCTGCGGTTACTATGAGACACTTGTACACTGTAGTAAGCTAGATCTACAATAGGCATGGTAAAACATGGTACTCGCTGTAAATCACGAAAACGAGATTTAAACAATAAGAGTGTTATATAATAATGATTAGTTTTCTGTTGACAAATGTATCCAAACAGTTTCCATGGTTTCTACAAAATGAAACTGGAAATCGAGGATAATGTGGGTATGATGTCATTGATAGGCGACGCACGGCCAGTGTCCTGGTTAAAATAGAATGGAAAATTTAAACATTCTTGGACACATTTGGGATGATGTAAGTACACAAGTCAACAAAATATATAACATTGTTCTAGTGGTTTTTGGATATTTTAATCCAAAAATTGTGCCTTTTAATTTTTTAGCAGATGCTTTTATCCAAAGTATAAAAATTAATAGAAGCAATCTAACCAAAAATAGGGCAACAACAATATGTAAGTGCTGCGAATGGTCACAGTTTTTAAAATAAATATATAGTATAGTAAGTGTTAGTATTAATGGGTCATATGTTGATGAAAAAGATGCATCTCCAGCCATTTCTTGAAAATGGCTAAAGACTCGGGTACATTAAGGAAGGTCATTCCACCAGCAGGGAACAGTCCAGGTAATGGTCTGTGCAAGTGACTTTGTGCCACTTTAGGAGGCCACAAGGCGTTGTTCACAAGCTTCTGAAGGGAACATAAGTCTGTGAGTTTAGGTATATGGGTACAGAGCCAGTGGTTGTTCTGTGGACTAACAGCAGTGCCTGCATCAATTAGCAACCAGTTCAAGTTTATGAGGAGAGGTGTGCGCTCTCTTCGGCTCGTTAAAGACCACTCTTGCTGCAGCATTCAGGATCAGTTGCAGAGGTTTGACAGTGCATGCTGGAAGGGCTGTCAAGAGAGCATTAGAATAGTCCAGAGGTTGAGTTGAAGGTGGTGGTCCTTCAAGAAATGTCTGTCTTTCAGGCAGGATGAGACACAAGCAGCCACCATCGGATCGTCTGATGAGGGAGACATACAAAATGTTCAGTGCTGGGGGTCCTCCAGGACAGGTTTGGGAACCACTGAGCTAGATGATGTGACTTAGACACCTCACCCCTAGGGTTGGGTTTCATTTCTATTTTAACGATTCCAATTCCGCTTATCAAATCCGGTTCTTAACAATTCTTGGTTCCGATTCCAATATTTGTTTGGAGAGAAGAAAAAAAAGAGCAAATACTTCAAGAATAAAAATTCTACCTTTTATTCTTGTCACATTTAGGCTATTACCAGTAAAACTGTGACAATGCATCTTAATTTACAAAATATATATAACATTTTAAGGAATTATCAGTAAAACAATTACAAAACTATTTCAGTAGAACTCAAAAAATAGAACATAACAAAATACACTCACCTAAAGGATTATTAGGAACACCATACTGATAATACTGTGTTTGACCCCCTTTCGCCTTCAGAACTGCCTTAATTCTACGTGGCATTGATTCAACAAGGTGCTGAAAGCATTCTTTAGAAATGTTGGCCCATATTGATAGGATAGCATCTTGCAGTTGATGGAGATTTGTGGGATGCACATCCAGGGCACAAAGCTCCCTTTCCACCACATCCCAAAGATGCTCTATTGGGTTGAGATCTGGTGACTGTGGGGGCCATTTTAGTACAGTGAACTCATTGTCATGTTCAAGAAACCAATTTGAAATGATTCGAGCTTTGTGACATGGTGCATTATCCTGCTGGAAGTAGCCATCAGAGAATGGGTACATGGTGGTCATAAAGGGATGGACATGGTCAGAAACGATGCTCAGGTAGGCCGTGGCATTTGAACAATGCCCACTTGGCACTAAGGGGCCTAAAGTGTGCCAAGAAAACATCCCCCACACCATTACACCATTACACCACCACCATCAGCCTGCACAGTGGTAACAAGGCATGATGGATCCATGTTCTCATTCTGTTTTCGCCAAATTCTGACTCTACCATCTGAATGTCTCAAGAGAAATCGAGACTCATCAGACCAGGCAACATTTTTCCAGTCTTCAACTGTCCAATTTTTGTGAGCTTGTGCAAATTGTAGCCTTTCCAAAATGGCGCCACCGGGTTCGGTCGGCGTTCAGGTTGCTCCACGAAGACTGTGCTTTTATTTACTATTTTACTTTCTTTTACTCTCAATTTTTACAAACTTATCAACTGCATTGATCTGCTATGACAGCAAAACTCTTTTGGACATTGGTTACCTCTACACTGGACTGTTTCAGGACACTTTCGCCGATCCTCTGTGGCCATCTGAGATCCTTCGGAACGCCGAGTTGAACAATGGACAGACGGGTCAACGGTGAAGAATCAAGAAACACCGTGGGAAACGCGCTGGGATACGCAACAGACTGAGGAAAAGGGCATTCAGCCCTCCTCTCCCGAGCATTCTTCTAGCAAATGTTCAATCCTTGGAGAATAAGATGGACGATCTTAGAGCCAGGATAAGTTTTCAACGGGACATGAGGGACTGTAACATCTTTTGTTTGTCCGAAACATGGCTCACGCCCGCGGTCCCGGACACAGCTGTGATGCCGTCGGAGAACTTCTCTGTTTTTCGGATGGACAGAACAGCCGAGGCTGGTAAATCCAAAGGCGGTGGAGTATGCTTCATGGTCAACAAGAAATGGTGCGACCCCAGGAACATCACCATTCTCTCACGATCCTGCTCGCCTCATCTGGAACATTTAACAATCATTTGCCGCCCATTCTATCTGCTGAGGGAGTTTACTGCGGTCGTCGCGACCGCTGTTTACATTCCACCACAGGCAGACACAGGGCTGGCTTTATCTGGCCTTCATGATGTTGCCAGCGGCCTCATAAACAAACACCCCGACGCGGCATACATTGTCGCGGGCGATTTTTAACAAAGCAAACCTAAAGAAAGTCTTGCCAAACTTTCACCAGCACGTCTCCTGTCCTACACGAGGAGCAAACACACTGGATCATTGCTACTCTCCGTTTAAGAACACCTATAAAGCGCGGTCACCTCCAGCTTTTGGCAAACCGGATCATGCCGCCATTTTCCTCACACCTGAATACAGACAAAGGCTCGCTCAGGAACCCCCGGTGAGGCGGGAAGTTAAGCGCTGGTCACCCCATTCAGAGACCGCGCTACAGGCAGCTCTGGATGATGTGGATTGGGACATGTTCCGAGCGAGTTCAGCTGACGTAAGTGAGTTCACAGATGTGGCGCTTTGCTTCATCAACACGCTTACAGAGCAAGCCACGCAAACAATAACAATAACGTCCTTCTCAAATCAGAAACCGTGGGTGGACAATTCAATCCGCGCTGCAGTGAACACACGCACTGCCGCTTACAACGCCGGTCTCCTAACGGGGAATATGACTGAATACAGATCGCTCTGCGGCGTGCAGTTAAAGCCGCAAAACTCCGTTATAAAATCCGAGTGGAGTCTCATTTCCAACTCAACGACTCCCGGCGCATGTGGCAAGGTCTGAGGTCCATCTGCTCTTTTGGATCTAAATCCTCTGCAGAGGTGAACGCTGATCCGTCGCTTGTGAATGAGTTAAACACTTTATACGCTCGCTTTGACTGTAACCGCGGCAACGCGACTCCACCAAGTGGTGCGTCAAAGGGAATTACTCAGAGCAGCAACAACCATGTGATCTGTCTCGGAGGATGAAGTTCGGAGGGCACTCAAGCGTGTGGACGTCAGGAAAGCTGCTGGGCCAGATGGTATTTCAGGCCGTGTTCTGCGGCCCTGTGCTGATCAGCTCGCCGGGTTGTTTACATCTATCTTCAATGAGTCCCTTGCTACATCTGTGGTCCCCACCTCCTTCAAAAAATCCACCATCATCCCTGTCCCTAGGAACAGTAAACCCTCTTGCCTAAATGACTATCGTCCAGTGGCTCTCACATCTATAGTCATGAAGGTCTTTGAGAGACTCATCAAAAACACCATTTGCGCCTACATTCCTGACACTTTGGACCCTCTTCAGTTTGCCTATCGTCCCAATAGATCGACTGAAGATGCCATCTCTCATGTCCTCCACTCCTCCCTCACTCACATCGACAGCAAAAGTGGGAACTACGTAAGGCTGCTATTTATTGACTATAGCTCAGCCTTTAACACCATAGTTCCCATCAAGCTAACCTCCAAACTCCTGGATCTCGGCCTGAATCCTTCTCTCTGCCACTGGATTGAGGACTTCCTCACTGGCAGGTCTCAGGTGGTGAGAGTAGGCCAGTCCACCTCCTCCTCCATCACCCTGAGTGTGGGAGCTCCACAGGGCTGTGTCCTGAGTCCCCTGCTCTACTCTCTCTACACGCATGACTGTTTGTCCACACACAGCTCCACCTCTATCATCAAATTTGCTGATGATACTGTTGTCCTGGGCCTCATTTCCAACAACGAGACGGCATACTTGGACGAGGTGGAGCATCTAACATCATGGTGCCAGGACAACTGTCTCTCTCTGAATGTTGGCAAGACCAAAGAAATGATTGTGGACTTCAGGAAGAGACAGCAACGGACATGATCAGCGGGTCACCAGTAGAGAGAGTGAGCAGCTTCAAGTACCTGGGTGTAAACATCTCTGAGGACCTGACCTGGACTACTCCACATTCAGACACAGGTGAAAAAAGCCAGGCAAAGACTGTACCACCTGCGCCAGCTGAGGAAATTCAGGGTTTCACCAGCTATCCTGAAACACTTTCCATCGCCCCTAAATAGAAAGTTATTAACTCAGTGCATCACAGCGTGGTATGGGAACCGCACCAGTCATGACTGCAAAGCCCTGCAAAGAGTCGTGCGCTTATCCGAGCGTATCTCAGGGTCAGCTCTCTCGTCTCTGCAGGACGTCTACACCAAACGCTGCAAAGGTAGAGCTACTAAGATCATCAAGGACTCTAATCACCCTGCAAACCCTCATTTCACGCTGCTGCCATCTGGTAAGCGCTTCCGAAGTCTGATGGCCTGGGGGAAGAAGCTCCTCCTGAGTCTCTCAGTTTTGGCCATCAGACTCCTGAACTCAGTCACTTAACATCACATGACTTCACTTCTGGATAAACATCGATACACTGACATTGCACTGCACTTTCTGTTCTCATTGTTACTGTGTAACAACCTGTTATAAACCTGTTTGCACATTATACTCTTATACATTTGACATTTGTTAACCACATATTTATAAGTCTACAGTTTACTCACTGCACAGTTTACCTCACTTCTTATTCCACTTCTTTATTCTTATTTTTTTAAACTTTTTTCTTCTACTTGACTTGATGATTTATAATTCTACAGATATATAATATAATATATATATATATATATATATACTGTCCATGGAGCGGACCTATTTACATTTCACTGCCGGTTGTATATTCTGTATATAACTCTGCATGTGACAAATAAAACTCTTTAATCTTGGAATCTTTTTCCTATTTGTAGTGGAGATGAGTGGTACCCGGTGGGGTCTTCTGCTGTTGTAGCCCATCCACCTCAAGGTTGTGCGTGTTGTGGCTTCACAAATGCTTTGCTGCATACCTGGTTGTAACGAATGGTTATTTCAGTCAAAGTTGCTCTTCTATCAGCTTGAATCAGTCGGCCCATTCTCCTCTGACCTCTAGCATCAACAAGGCATTTTTGCCCACAGGACTGCCGCATACTGGATGTTTTTCCCTTTTCACACCATTCTTTGTAAACCCTAGAAATGGGCGTGAAAATCCCAGTAACTGAGCAGATATACTCAGACCGGCCTGTCTGGCACCAACAACCATGCCACACTCAAAATTGCTTAAATCACCTTTCTTTCCCATTCTGACATTCAGTTTGGAGTTCAGGAGATTGTCTTGACCAGGACCATACCCCTAAATGCATTGAAGCAACTGCCATGTGATTAGTTGATTAGATAATTAGATAATTGCATTAATGAGAAATTGAACAGGTGTTCCTAATAATCCTTAAACTCACCTAATGTAACAGACATGTTATGTCTGGCTTCTCTGGAAGTATATGTGATCTCTCTTTGCTAATTGTATCCCCAGCAGTAGAAAAAAACCCTTTAACTGGGGGTTGAGGAGGCCTGTACACAAAGGTATCAGTGGGCTAGGTCAGAGGTGTTTGTCCTGTTCCACCACCAGAGTGCAGGGTCTTCAGAGGTCATCAGAGGCAGCATGTCCCTATACATCTCCAGTTCTTTGGATGTTTTTCCCTGGATGGATAAGGTGCTCTGAATTAGGTTCTCCTTAAAGGGTTATTTCACCAAAAAATGAAAATTAGCCCATGATTTACTCACCCTCAAGTCATCCTAAGTGTATATGACATTCTGCTTTCAGGCCATAGACCATAAAGAAAAAAATATGGACGACACGACTTCATTCTCTTCCACTGAAGAAAAGTGAAGCCTCCGGAGGTCTGAATATGGTGCTGACATCTTGCGCAGATTTGGGACCGAGTCTGCGCAGTAGAGAGCAGGAAGTAGAGCCGCGATATCAAAAGCCCGCCCACACTCTCGCATATGCAGAAAAATTCATTATGTCGGTGTGAAAAAAAACGTCATGGAAATGTAGAAAATAAAGCTAAAACTCCAGTCTCCTCACGAAAATCCAGAAAAAAGTCAGTTGGTGCCTCAGTGACAGCCGTCAATCTCAGCTGTCAATCATGACGTCACACCCCCCGTTTTTAGAGCATCAAATAACTAAAACCAAACTTATTTAAAAAAAAAAAAAAAAATGAACACTTGAAATTAAATCAGCGTGATAAAAACTGCCTAAAATGACAAACTATTTTGGGAAAAAATTATATGAAGTGTAATTTGATTGTTTAGTTTGTCTCACGCCCATTAGAATACATAGGTTATGAGCTATACTGGGACCAACCACCTGCAGGCTTGTTTCAGATGAATAAAAGAGTTAAGGCCTATGCACAACAGGATGAATATCGCACGCAACATTTTTCGGCGCGTCTTTGTGTTCACACCCAAGCGAATATTTTTTTTTTTTTTTTTTTTTAACTGGCAATGCACGGAGTGAATGTGCAAATTCACTCCCTGACAATAAATGGCGCTTATTGAAAAACAGAAATATACAAGGTGACGCTGTGCAACTTGCTTCTGACACTCGCTTGTCACACAGAAGAAGAAGAGAGACAGTATTTACATGCTTGCCAAAACACACATAACTTACTCACATACTAGAACATGGATATCTCAAGCAGCAGCAGATCCAGCGATGAAGACATTATTGTTCTGTTGAATGAGGAAAGACAACAGAAAAGATGCCGATATTGGATACATCCCATAGTTAAGAGAAGAGAAGAAATGGGGAGTTCTATCAACTGATACAAGAGCTGAAAATGTGTCATGAACGCTTTCGGGGGTATTTTAGAATGTCCATCAGTGAGTTCGAAGATTTACTTCAACAACTGGTGCCCTTGTTGACAAAAGAACAAACACTACCAATTGACCCAGAGCAGCGTTTAGCCGCGTGTTTATGGTGAGTTCGTCTACATTTGTATTAACTTGAATGAATATTGTAAAAGCATAAATTAAGTGCTGTTGTGTGGAGATCTAAAAATGAGTATTTGTCTATTTCAGTTTTCTAAGCACTAGGGACTCGTACCGCACTATTGCATCCAGCTTCCGACTTGGCGTGTCAACTGTTGCTTTGATAGTGAGTGAGACCTGTGATGCAATTTGGCATTGCCTTAAAAATGAGCATTTGCCAGTGCCAACTGAAGAGATGTGGAGGAATACAGCCAGGAGGTTTCCCTAATTGCTTGGGAGCTATGGATGGGAAACATATTCATCCAGGCCCCTGCAAACTCTGGTTCTCTCTACTTTAATTACAAAGGTGTAAGTCCACCCAATCGTTCCAATGGAGGTTTACGATTAGTGAGTGAAGGTCTCTTGGGCCTTCGGCCTTTTCAGCTGGGCATAGGGATTTAATTCCAATTTATTTTTATCTGACTCCATTTTATTATGACCTCGAATTTAGGTTAGAATGCCATTTGGTTATTTGGTCATTTATATTTAATAGTAAGTCAGAATAAATGAGTGTAACAATTTATTATTAGTCAGGGTAAATGTATCATGCCAATTGCATAATCAATTCAAAGATAATCCATACATAACATCAAATGCGCTGAAGTAAAGAATAAAATATGGATACCTGACTTCTGAAAATTACATAACGCTGAGCATCTAGTAGACACTCAGCGTTATGAGCTGACTGATATAAAGGTTTGCGTCCTGACCCTTCTGAAATATCTCCTTAAACACCAGACCAAGATGCAAAACTCTTTCAAATGTAAACGTGTTAACAATGGGAATTAACATGAATCAAGTCCTATAGACAGGAGGTAAAGACCAATTGGCCGAAGACACACCACACCCATTACACATTAAGCAAAAATACCTCTAAACTCTTAAAACCTTTATTATCTTTTGGTTTACTTCTGTGGGGATGAGACCTTTGTACCAGTCGCACTGAGACATTTTGAATGATAACAAGCATGTATAATACTGTATGGTACTTGTTCACATTAACCCATTTAGATTTTGGGTCCATTTCAACATATAGAGAGGAGAGATTAGGGAAGAGGTAGTGAAGGGAAAGGCATGTAAATTAAGGTGATCTTTAGATGATTAACTTGGTGTGATGTCATCTCGGATGGAGACGCTGAATGCACGAGAGTGAGTTCAGATGTTAATTTCCTTTGTTTTCTCAGAGAGTCGCAATCTACTACAGTCCTTTACGGTCTCTCTAGTCTTACAAAGGTATGTTCTTCGTAGTTTTGCTGACCCTAGTTGATGCAGATTACCGCTTTCTGGTGGTTGATGTGGGGAGCTATGGCAGCAACAGTAATGGAGGCATCTTTGCCAATTCTGTGCTGGGAAAGGCACTCAGAGATGGAACTCTGAATGTTCCACCACCAATTGAACTTCCAGGTGTTCCTGAGCTCGGAAAAGTAAACCATGTCGTAGCGGATGAAGCTTTTGCTCTGAAACCATATCTCCTTCGGCCATACCCTGGACGCCACCTCCCCACAGACAAGCAAATTTTCAATTATCGTTTGTCTCGGGCACAGCACATCTCTGAAAATGCATTTTTCTCTTTACAAACAATTTCTCTGTGAACTTAAATACATTTTTATCATATCTATTGCGCCCAAGTGTCTTTTTTTCATCAATTAATATACCAGTACTCACCACAGCAAATTAAATATTAATTTAATAATTAATTAAATATAAATGTAACTTATTTCAAAAAGGTCAAGAATACTTAAATACAAATATATGCCAGGTGCAAAATTTTAACGTTGTCACTTTTATAGCAGGTTCAGGTTCACCATTTCACATAATTGCTTTTCAAGATTTTAGTCATAATAATTATTAAATAGCACAGCCACTTTTACAAGTGGTAAATGCAATGTTAAATTGCCTGATGTGACCTGTGACCTGATAGTAGGACGCAGGAGACTGGTGAGGAAAAAAGAGCAGAAAAGGGCTGGCCAAAGGGCTGGCATTGTGCAACAGCTGATGTATTTTGAGTTTGACTGATGACTGTTGGGCTGGGGACAATCTCCTTAGCGTTGGTATCAAACCAAGAGCAAACAAGTAATTGTCATCATTCTGTTGCTCTTGTTTTTGCTCTCTGTGCTCCTCTCTCTCTCTTCTGTGTTCCTCTTTCTCATTTTCCCTGGCTTCTTTGAATAAGAGGTACCTCTCCAAGAAGTCTGGCATCGCTGACCGCTTTCTTTTCTTCAAATTGGACCTCATCACAGTTGGGCTGGTGATGGATGATCCTGAAGACATGCTTGCTGGTGCCTCCTCACTTTCGCTCGCATCACAAACTTCACCCATGTTTTCAGGAGAAATACTGCTGTGAACACTGTAAAGATAAATTCATTTTACATCAGAAATTGTTTTTTTTTAGAGTCAATGCATTACATATCTGTGGCAAGGGGGGCGGGGCTCAGTGAGGTCTGTGATGGGAGAGAGAGTTGGGAGCCGAGAGGTGAGTAAGTAGGTCAAGTGCAAAATGACATATACCTATGAGGTGCCCCTAGGGACATTATTCAGAATTGCCATGCATATATATGTACTTTTCCTCTCACATACACATATGAAACGAAATTCATTCACATTCTATAATGAAATGCTCACACACATACAAGTGAAATGCTTTACAAACACGACTGAAACACTCTCATACATACAACTGAAAATATTACGCTCACACACACACACACACACACAACTGAAATGTTCACACACATACAAGTGAAATGCTCACACACATACAAGTGAAACGCTGTCACTCACACAACTGAAATGCTCACACACATACAAGTGAAACGCTCTCACTCACACAAATGAAACGCGCTCACTCACACAACTGAAATGCACTCTCATACATACAACTAAAACGCTCTCACACACACAACTGAAACGCATTTCAGTATGTTGTATGCAAGCATTTCAGTTGAAACGGAAGCACATTTCAGTTGAAACGGAAGGTGGTTAAAGTCCCCACTCCAGTTGGTGGCAGTAGTGCACATCTAAGCTGATTGGCAACACCAATAAAATTTAATCGAAGATAAAGAAGAAGTAAAAAAGTGCGGGTGCACAAAACAGTTATTTTTCGCCACGTCAATATCTGCTCACCAGCAAATAAGCCGAAGTAGCGAACTAAACGACATATTGACCTCAGCGGACAATCCGGGCAGCCTACTGAGCATAGCGTCCAGTAAGCAGTTGCAGTCACAAAAGGGAGGCTTCCCTTTCATCCGAAAGAAACAGAAGAATCAACTCTAGGAAGTAGGCATGTACTTTTGCTGACTTTGAATCAGCCTACTTCAACTACAATGTATGTTCATCTGATCCTCGTTGTTTTTCAAGTCCAAACTCAATTTTTTGAGGTGAGAAGTAATGAAGAAGATGTTGTACGATTTTTTTACTAGTGCTCTGCAGTGCATTTCATCACTAATACAAAGTGAAGAGTCCGACATTTTTGGTCAGGAGAGGCTTTATAGAGTGCTAGATGATCATACGTGAACTCTATCTACATTTCTTGCCGTGTCCAGATATGATCATGATAACAGGAATGTCAGTAACCTATTAGGATCATTGTATAGATGTTTTCACAACTTGCTCCATGAGCATGAGGCCAGGCAGAGATCCACTGATGGGACCAACAATTTGACACCCTCCACAACCTTGACCGGCCATCAAGGTCGGCCCCGATACAGCATAGCTGCCGAACAGATTTCTCAGTGTGTGTCCATTGGTATGACATGACAGAGAATAGCATCATGCTTTGGAATCAGTCGAAGAACCCTATACAGACACAGACAGATTCTGGGAGTTGGACCATTTATGCAGTATTGTCAAATCAAGACTTAGACAGTATTGTTACTACTATACTACAGAACACCCCAAATGCAGGTGAAGCACATGTACGTGGTAGTCTGAGATTGCATGGCTTAAGGGTTCAACGTTGGCGGGTCAGACAGAGCCTGCATCAAGTGGATCCCATTGGGCGGTGGTTTAGACGTTGTAATACTATTCGCCAAAGGGTTTATATATATATGTTCAGGCCCCCAACCTATTATGGTACGTTGACTTGTAAATGTTTTGTAATATCTGCAAGTTTCAAGTAGTCTATATGTTCTGTAATGTAGTGTATATCTCTCAACAGGCATTTTGATGGCAACCACAAGCTGGTTAGGTGGCGGATGGTCCTGCATGGCTGTGTTGATGGTATCAGCCGGACTATTATTTATTTAAAGTGCTTATCTAACTATCTAGTGCTATCATGGTATGGAAAATATACATGTTGCATGTGTTTTATGTTGGAAAGAAGGGGATTAAACAGTCATAGTGTTATTACTGGTGTTTCAGTACACAACCAAAGGATTGAGAGAATATAGGCAGAAGTGAATAGAGTTGTATCTAGACACTTCATTAACATTTTTAACAATGAAAATTATTCAACAAGTGAATCCACTTGAATAGATGTGTTTCATTCTCTTTTACAATTACTTCAGTGAATAACATGTTATGTAAGGTTCTGGAACACTGGAAATTACAAATAAATGAATAATTAACATTTGTAACATTTGGGAGACATGTAAAAATAAAAAATATAAACTGTTCTGTATTCTCTAATAAGTGCAAATTATATTGCATTCAGAGATGTAATTTAAAGGGATGGGCCTTTCAGAAATGCATATGTGTTTCCTAATGCAAAGCCAAACTTCTCCTTGAACAGCTGGTATGACACATGAAGTGGCAACCTGATGCAGTTAACACATGTGTTGGCCATAGGGAACATTGGGGTAGATGAGACATTTTTCCAGAAAATTAAGAAAATTATATAACAATTTTGAGCATTAAAAACTTAATTTTCGGCATTCTGCTGAATTTTTATGCACCAATTTCTGGTGGAAATGTTTTTATTTATGTAAAGGGGGAAAAAAATCCAGATGGCATGTGACTATTCAAAATCTAAAACTAACAAAATGCATGTAATATCATACCTGCTGAGGAAGCAGTAAGCAATAATCAGGATTAAAATAACAGAAGATTAAATCCAGTTACAGGTTTCATTTCTGTGGGATGTTTTTATTTATTAAATCCTTTATGAAAAGTTGAACATGTTAAACAACAAAAGGCACCAATACAGAATGTTAAATGTCCTGCAAGCCAACCCAAACCTCCCTTATCTTCTGCCAGTTTTCTTCTGTCTTACCGCTTCAACTGCTGACAAAGCAACTCTGTTACTGTCACAGAGCGACCGGCCCACTGGCATTTCTCTGCTTTGGTGACGAGTCTGATTAGGTTTTGAATCTGTGTTTTACATTGATCATGCATGGTGCTCCAACGCAGTAAATATGACCTCTGTTTCCCAAGTGTCAGACTGTTTATTGTGAGGATGAAACCATATTATCATCTGGTTGCTGCTGTTTACCTTCACCCCAGACGTAAATTCAAAAAATGCACTGTGAATGTTCGGGGTGTATAGCTACATGTATGTATATAAACAACTGTAAATATTGTTTTATTTTATTTGTTTCCATGTTTTAATATAGGACTACACTTATATGTTATATGTTGTGTGTGTAGCATAAAGGAACTACAAATTTTGTTTTGTTATGCAGCCTTGTGCTGTATAAAGACTAATAAACTAATGTTACCTTAGTGGGGGATTATGGTAGGTTCAATGGCAGAGCGATATGACGATATTTATCATAAGACGATAACAAAATGACTATCGTTTACAATTATGCTCTATCCTTTATTTTGTGGTGTTGCAAATTATCACTACCATAATATTTTGGCAAGGGAATGGTACTGCGGTGCAGTTACTTTTACGTTGGATATTAGCCATCTATCGAGTATCCAACATTAACCCATAAACTGTATAAAAAAAGTGGACGTAAACATCCCGATGTAACCCATTGGTTTGTGGACTGCCGTTTTGAAGCCTGGAGTTTGGCCGATAGGATGCCGCCATGTTGATTTTTTGCAACCAGCGGCACTGGACGTGACCATATTTACCTAGCTTGCTTAGCTAGATGCATCTATTATTCACATTAACTGTCATTTTAACAGGGCTGACAATTTTGTCTAGCAAACAACAAGCTTAAAACTAAATGTACTCACCAGAGAAAGTGAACAGCCAACTCCTAATAAGCTTTTTCAACAGCGCTTACAGTTTACACAGTGCCGTGGGTATGATGTCACTCTGGCCTGATTTGCAGATCGCCATGGTAACGACTTATCAATCCCAGATAGTCCAGCCCTGAAGCATACTCTGCTTTATGGTTTATTTTCCTCTAAATTGCACCATAATTTACTAAAAGAACATGCTGTATTGAAGAAGACCTGAAACTAGCAACTGAGACCATAAACTCATTATTAAAGTGTTTACTGAGGTAATAAATCAGCTGAGAAGTATGGTCATTTTACCATTATTTCTAATGGAGCCAGACTTATTTTTGCAACCAGAGGAATGGCCCCCTGCTGGCTGTTAGA
This sequence comes from Paracanthobrama guichenoti, assembly GCA_018749465.1. NCBI lineage: Eukaryota > Metazoa > Chordata > Actinopteri > Cypriniformes > Gobionidae > Paracanthobrama > Paracanthobrama guichenoti. Next base: position 24,844,017 of record CM031963.1, on the reverse strand, counting down.
CAGAATGCAGGTTTAAGTTACAGAGGTTGCCGCTTAATTGAGATTACAGAAATAACATTCGACAATCACTGGTCACATAAATACATCTCTTGATTGGCCAACAGTGCGCGTTAAGAGCTGCAAAACAACTGCAGGATTCTAATGCTATTGTGCGAACAGATTTTAAACTGACGAGAAATCATTTCCCACCCCTTGCAATAGCAATTTGCATCAGTTGATATTGAATAAATTCTACAATAAGAAATATAAAAAATAGATTAATTTTACTTTACCTTCTGCATCCTGGAGATAGTCTCTCCAGAAGGTAACAACCATCTCCTCAGCAGCTCTCTTGTTGCTCGCTTCTGGAGACAGACGAATGCTGAAAAGATTGTCCACCTGATCAGCAGTCAGTGTGCTTGCCTCATAGCAGAACAGGGGTGAAAGCTGTCTGGATGCCTTTTGATTTTCTCCAGAACCCCAAGAGTTTTTAATCCTTCACAGAATCTGTACAAAGAACAAACATGGAACATCATTCATTTCATTGGAGTTCCCAATTCACTTGTGAATTGTCAATTTTCATGTCTCTACATTGTGACCATTTCACTCACATATGCCCCTAAAAACAGATATGAGAAGAGATGTGACGAGACACTTAGCTGACGACAAGACACAATATTGTTTATTTTTTATTTTAATATCTAAATGAGATTAACACAATTTTTACTTAATCTTCAATGCTGAATTATGACAATTTTGAGCATTAAACACTTAATTTTCCTGCATTCTGGTGATTCGTTTTGTATCATTTTATGGTGGAAATGTTATTTATGAAACAAAATTCAGGTGGCACGCAGTTGACAATTTAAAATAAAAAAAATAACAGAATCTAATGCAGTAATGCCCTCGTGCATTCTGTATTGTTTTTGTTGTAAATCAACTTTTCTCATGTAATATCTTTGCTGAGTTAGCTCACATGCAGGAATGATTAGTCTTCCCTCTGTGTCTTTTGTTTGGGGAAGTAACTTTTTTAAATGTGATTCTGGCACCTTTTCACCTCAGTGATAAAATGTATAATAAATTATAGTTTTCTGCTCATGTTAAAAACTTCATTATATTTTTTTTACACGCTGATGAGCATTACGTTATTACTCTGCTGATGTTGTAATATACCCTATAGATCGTCTGCAGATGCAGAATCCTATTTGGGATTGAATGTTAGTTTGAGACAGAGGTGGTTGAATATTTCCCTAAGTCCCAGTGTTAATAAGTAGGGCGTCGTTGGCAGTTGGAAGCTATCAGATATCAGGTGCTTTTTGTTGAAACATTCAACTTTTCATAAAGCCGATGGGCTAGTCAGTGTCACCACTTTTCATCAACCGACCAGTCACAGCCTGTATTGGGCAGGACATTAAAAAAGTCTGATGTGCGACAGCAATCTAGCGTTAACTAATCACAATCTAGAGCATTATTCTTACATAATGATTTAATGAAAGAAAACAACCCATAAACATGAAACTGCTGTAACTGGAATTAATATTAGCTAGTTAGTGGTTAGCTATATAGTATGCAAATATCTGAAATTATAATCAATGTAGCAACATAGCTACTCTTAGTCGCCTCCTCCTGAGAGCATCACTTTCCCCTTGTTCTGTTTTACATCTGCTGTACTAAAGTTATTGTTATGAATATTTTTCAGTAATCTTATGTAAAGCATGGCTTGGGTTGTGTGGGTGCTGCTGGTGTATCATGTATCCATCCCACTAGCCACAATGCACAAATCACAGCAGTTATCTGTGAGTGTTTTCTATGATCACTGTGATGAGAAATCAGTGACTTATAAGCTGTTTTTAATGTATAAAATTTTCACAAATTCTGTTTCAATATTTTAAGCCTTGACAATAATTTAAGGCTCATGCCGAGTGTCCAGATACCAGGGTCTTTACTTCCGTAGTCCTCCAATGGTTTTCACATCATAATTGCACACAAGGAGAATGATCACACACACACACACACACACACACACACACACACACACACACACACACACACGCAAAAAACATAGCACACAAAAATATGTATACAAGTTGTTTGTTAATAAATTCTGTTAATTTTGTACCGTAGTCCTACGTTTTTTTTGTGCTCCTAAATGTTCTCATTTAAGATAACAAGTGCTCCTTGGGGAAAAGGTTAACGTGGAGCCCTGCTGACTGAAAACCAACACTGAATACCTTTGAAATGGACCTTGAACCCTGTGGCTGACTTGAAATATGACATGTACCAGCAGGACCGCATAGGCCTCAGACATCCTGCATTGGCCAGATAGTCAAGCAGTGGGGCCTTTGACTCCTCAAGGTCCTCAAGGGTTGTGCTTTCAGATACCTAGCATCACAAAGAGCAGCAGGATGGCTTTATGGAGGCTACTTATTTGTCTTATAATGTATTAGTAAGAACCGGGACACTAGAGGTCTGCATAATCACATAATGCCCAAGAGTTTCCCAACACGTAATAGAAGAGCAGTTTTTACCCACATTTCTACAATGTGATAAAAAAAGAAAAATACACTTTGCTGACTACACTTGGCTGTTGAATAGTGGCAGAATTCAAACAACATATGAAATCTGGGCATTCAGCAATGGGCATACTCGGCTGGACTGACACTCCCTCTCACAATGGGAAACAGCAAGAGAACATTGTAATGTTACCTCAGTCTAATGTAAGTGTGTCTACTTGTCTAATGTCTAACTACAGACCTTTTTGACTTTATCCAAGAGTTCGGTGTCAGCTATTTCTTCTAGTCCTGGATTTGCTGAGCCATCAACCAGAAGAGAAAATACTGTTGGGGAGAGGAAGTTAGGTGGTTGACCTCCATGTACCAAGCTTACAGCAATGGCTCTGCCAGCTGTATAGTACCAGTCCTCTCTTAGAGCTGCAAAACAATGGAATGAAAATAAATGGAATATTGATTAATGCATAAAGACTCATTATTAAATAAAAACATTTTCACTGGGCTATTAAATAACTTATAAATGATTTCCAGTGCTAACAGCTGTATGTAAAAACTACCAAAAATATAAAATGACTCACTACAAATTTGAGAAAAGTCAGTCATTACCAGTACTGTCAAGAGCTAAGGTTTTGCTGCTTTCTTTTCCCTCAAACATGGGTGACCTGGCAATGGTCTCCATCAGCAGCCTCAGGAATTCCCTTCTTGACCCTCCTAAATCAATCCCTTTTTCAGTTCTCCCCATGTCTTCAGAGAATTTTACACACATCATACCACCACTTCTAGCAGCACTGTCGGCAGTGTGGTTGGTGGCATTAGATCGGTCTTCATCTGCGTCACAGTTGGGGCTAGGGTTGCCATCTTCGTCATGACTGCTTGTAGAGGCCCTGGTGGTGCCATGGCTGCTCATGCTTGTTAAGATTTGTTGACCAGACATTTCAAAACAATCCTCATCACTGTCCTTAGTAGATGAATGCATGCTCAACATTAATCTGGCAGTGATGTGGGAAAGTTCGTTTTCGTCTTCTGAGTCAGTCTTCAAAAGAGAAAGAAAAACAAATATATAATATAGCTGTGAGCAGCGATGAAGGGCCCAAGCCAGTGGCACCGCCACCGCGGTCCCTATATAACTGTGCACGACGGGCAATATGGACAATAATAAACCTGGTAAAAGAACCATATCAAAGTTGTCTGAATACGCCACATCTACTGCATCATGCTGAGATCCATGAGATCATTTAAATTTAGATGGAATGGAATGTCATAGGTCATTTTGAAATTAGTGCAAAGTTATCTTTTGCAGCTCAAAAATTATTTTGTACATTTATTTTCTAGTTTTTATATTTTATTAATCTAATTAATAAACTAATTATATAAAATTATGTTGTCAGTGCACTACAAAAAAAAAAAAGAGAGGTTTAGGTAGTTGAGCTAGAGGAGTAAAAACTTAAACATAAATAAAACTAATTTGATAATGTTGAAAGAAGAAATAAAAACTTATAAAAACTTATTGGTGTGTGTGTGTGTGTGTGTATATAATATAATATATGCATGTATTGACCTGATTAGAACATCAATGACAACAACAACTACAAAAAAAAAAAAAAAAAAAAAAAAAAAAAAAAAAAAGGGGAATCACTAAAACGAGAGAATGATTCTGATTTTATGACATTTATTGTATGCTGCGATTGATAGTGGATAATAAATACAGTACTGATAGTAACAATCTTCTGCTGTTGAGGATCGCAGCCTCTCGAGGAGAAATCTATACAAATGAGCGCAGCACTCACAAAAGAAACACCGTTAACAACTTTCTGCCTATAAAAATTCAATGTGTGGAGTTTTTATATTTTCAACATATGATACAGCAACCTCCCACGACGAAGGCTGTTTTATTGTATACCATCACAACGGAAAATGTGACATTGACTTGGGCTGGCTTAAAACTTTGAAGATGAAAGTTGTTCGGCCCGATGAGATTTATATGTGTACCGAGTTTCATATTATTACATGCAAGAATATTTGATATATGGACAAGTGTTCAAACCCCATTCCAGGGGGCGCTGTCGAGCCCCCCTGCCACACCCAGGCACCAGCTTCTGCCAGGCCCTAATGACTGTGGGTTCTGACCTGTGTGCAAAGTTTCAAGAGTTTTCGAGCATGTTAAGGGCCCCAAAAGTGGCAAAAACCTTGAAAAAAATATAATAAAGAATAATAATAATAATAATAATAATAATAATAATAATAATAACAAATAATTCTTATGAAAACAATAGGTCCTTCGCCCTTTCAGGGCTTGGGTCCTAATTAAAGCAAAGATTACTACTGGGCATGCTATACATGGTGTCGTAAAAGGCGCGGCCCACACATTTGTTTGTTTCTCTGTTCCTCTTCTACATTTTTACTGCTAAAGTTGTTACCTCCTGATAGAGCTTACTATAGTTATGCTACATTCACATATTGATTCAGTTTCCTGACGTGACATATTCTGAAAAATATAGAGTGACTGACTTCTGAGTTGACCATACGTTGCAGTGAGGCAAACGTTAGTCACATATCAGTGGATGTACTGAAAATATTTCAGCTCTCTAGGACGTACGGGTGATTTACTTAGATTTTTTAAAGTTAGGAATGAGAAATGACTAAAAATTTACATTTGTTGTAATAAGCCACGCCCAATTTGAGCAATCATTACCAAATTGTATTCATGAACTGGTTGCACGTTTGAGAGTTTGTTGAATTAATGAACTCTTGCTATCCGACCTCGCTGTAACACCAACAGAGACAGAGAGCAGCGCTGGTAAACACCAGAACAACTTTCAAATGAATTGAACCGTGATATTTTCAGTTGTATGTATGAGAGCGTTTCAGTCGTGTTTGTAAAGCATTTCACTTGTATGCGTGTGAGCATTTCATTATAGAATGTGAATGAATTTCGTTTCATATGTGTATGTGAGAGGAAAAGTACATGTATATGCATGGCAATTCTGAATAATGTCCCTAGGGGCACCTCATATACACCTGTGTCTCGTTGCAGTAATTGGCATAGGGACCGGATAAAAGCCAGCTGGAACTGGGGAACAAGAGAGAGATTTACTGCAGTCAACCAGATACTGCAGTCAGCTGATTGTGAAGAGACGTTGAAATACTTTGTTGTGGAGCGCACTGAAAGTGTTATTTTGTTTTGGAGAAAAGAGAAATAAAAACGAACTACACCCTACACCCTCTTTCTCAGGTGTATATCATTTTGCACTCGACCTACTTACCACTCGTCTCCGACTCTTTCTCCCGTCACAGACCTCGCTGAGCCCTGCCCCCCTTGCCACAATATTGTATAGCAATGTTCTAATAATACCTTCGAAATTCAGTTGATGTTGCGAAGAACTCCATCACCTTCATAAACTTCCACAGCTTCTTGTTTATAGCAGCCTGTCCACTCAGTCATCCTTGCAATCATCCTTGCGCTTTTTCCTCGTGTATGTGTCGCATAAGCTTTTCCACTTCTGTTTAACCTCCTCCACTACAGCACACAAACGATGGCGATGGTTAAAAGTTTGCTGTAAAAGTTACAAGCCTATGTAACTTTACATGAAAGAAAAATAAATTAAATTCCTTTCCATAACAGCTCCCTCTCCCCAAGATTTTTGTAGTACATTCATCTTTCCTTGTTGCATCTTCTTCTTCACTAATGTGTGCTCGGCAAGAAAATCCTGATCCTGACAGATCAATACAACTGTAAAAATGCTCACTGCCATTCACTGCGCGAGCATCACTGAAAAAGTGAGGAATTGATAAGCGGAATTGAAATGTGTGCATTTTACTGAATCCCCGGTTTTTGGCATTTTAGAACGCTTCTAAAATGGAACCTGTTCTCGATACCAACCCTACTCAACCCTACACAACCTACCTGAGAAGCAAGACTTGAACCACTGGAGTGCAGTTCCTCTAGGCTATCTGGGATGCTGAGGAGATGAAACTGATGAGGAAGATTATTTAAAAAGCAATCTTTAGTGGCAGCAGTGATAGTTCTGCCATATTTGAAGCGAGGGGATGGCTTTGCAGCCTTAGCTAAATTAAGTATACATGATACTAGGTAATGATCTGAGATGTCGTCGCTCTGCTGCAGAATTTCAACAGTATCAACATTTATTCCATGTGACAATATTAGGTCTAGAGTATGATTAAGGCGATGAGTGGGTCCTGACACATGTTGCCTTACTCCAATAGAGTTTAGAATGTCTCTAAATGCTAATCCCAATGCGTCTTTTTCATTATCTACATGGATATTAAAATCACCAACAATTAGTACTTTATCTGCAGCCAGTACTAACTCTGATAGAAAATCAGCAAATTCTTTGATAAAGTCTGTATTGTGCCCTGGAGGCCTGTATACAGTAGCCAGCACAAATGTCAAACGGGATTTATCAATTACACTACATAATGCTACATAAAGCACCAAAACTTCAAAAGAATTATATTTGAAACTAGACTTTGAGTAATACTGAAGATATTATTATAAATTACAGCAACCCCTCCCCCTTTACCTTTCAGACGTGGCTCGTGTTTATAACAATAATCTTGTGGGGTGGACTCATTTAAAGTAATGTAGTCGACAGGTTTTAGCCAGGTTTCTGTCAAACACAGCACATCTAGATTATTATCTGTAATCATATCATTAACAATAAGCGCTTTTGGGGAAAGGGATCAAATATTCAGCAACCCGAGCTTTATCATTTGTTCATCTGTATTATATCTGTTGTTTATTTGTTGGACATCAATTAAGTTTTTACTGTTGAATGGTTTTGATGTTTTTTTGTATTTACTAATTCGGGGAACAGACACAGTCTCTATGTGATAATATCTAGGTGAAAGAGTCTCTATGTGTTGGGATTTATCTGATTTCTGTAACGGGAGACAGCTAGTAGACGGTCGGGTAAGCCAGTCCATCTGCTTCCTGACCTGGGCCCCAGTTAGTCAAGGTTTAGCTTTAAGACTATATGCCAAATTACTAGAGAGAAGAGCAGCACCACAGGTCAGGTCTGCCCCAAAAGCTTTTCCAATTGTCTATGAACCCTATGTTATTTTGCGGACACCACTTAGACAACCAGCCATTGAGTGATGATAGTCTGCTAAGTATCTCATCACTCCTTTTAACAGGGAGGGGACCAGAACAAAAAACTGCATCTGCCATCGTACTTGCGAGTTCACACACCTCTTTAATGTTAATTTTGGTGATCTCCGACTGGCGAAGTCGAACATCGTTAGTGCCGACGTGAATAATAATCTTAGAGAATTTACGATTAGCTTTAGCCAGCACTTTTAAATTTGCTTTGATGTCAGGCGCTCTGGCTCCCGGTAAACAGGGCTGGTGTCTCTATTTTCATGTTCCGTGTAATAGAATTACCAATAACTAGGGCACTTTCAACAGGATTCTCAGTGGGTACGTCACTGAGTGGGGAGAATCTGTTTGATGTTCTAATCGGAATGGAAGTGTGTTTTTTTGATCCGTGACTATGCCGCCTCACCGTTACCCAACTGCCCTGCTACATGGGCTCTACAGCCCGGGACCGAACAATGTACAACGTTCACTAAGCTAGTCGCATCCAAAGCTAATACATCTAAAGCTGTTACATTCTCACTACTCTCAAATAAAGTCTGGATGCGTGTCTCTAATTCTGAAATCTTCTCCGTCAGCCTGACTATCTCCTTACATTTATCACATGTGAAGCCCTGCTCGCCAACGGAGACAGATACACTAAACATGAAACATGCGGTGCAAGTGACAATGACTGGAGAAGAAGACATGGCTTACCGTATTTGTTGATTAATCCAACTTACCAAAGTTGTTTGATGGAGTCTATTTACTAATCCAACTCACCACAGTTGTTTAGTGAACTCAGAAAACAGGAAACCCGGGTGCAGAGATGGCAAGCTAACAGGCTAGCGAAAAGCTAACGTGTGATAGTGATTTAGATTAAAAGCTAGTGATGTCAGATTTAATGTGGTAGGCAATGTTAGACAATATATGTAGATGAGTAGGTTATAATTAGCAGTTTAAACAACAGAGAATTATATCAAATAAAAATCCCAAAAGAGCAGAGCAGAGCACATGCGAGCACAGCAGCAACAGCAAACAGGGTAGACAGGAGCAATCGAAGACAGGAGCAATCAATCAGCAGACAGGAGCAATCATGAGAGATTTCATAGTTCATAGAGAAGCCGCACCAGTGCTCTTCATGTATGAAGAGTTTCATCCAAATATCTCATCTACAGTTACATATGAAAAAGAATTGCCCATTTATGAATGAACAGTTAAACACCTAGACGATGCAGCTATGTCAAACTAATTAATATAATTTTACTTAATATACATTTAGCTAAAATCACATGGCATCCAAAAACATAACTGTTAGCCTTTCCTACTCAGCTTCCAGATCGCAGTAGGTTGAGGTTTTGTATTGTCTGGCATGTTTGAATGAATGTAAGGCCTGCTAATTTTTATTCTTTTATTTTTGTGATTTCAGGTCATGTGGAATGTGGAGATCTACAGCAGATGAGCATTACAACTCATGTGTGGAAAGAGTTCACTGTTATTCTCATACAAATAAATTCTTTGTTTACATCTTTTCATCCAGCTGTTTTGTACAGCATTTTTGTTGCCGCACATCTGCAGGTAATGGATAGGTGCGTAGGAGAAACTAGGACCAAAAACGTCAACAATCAAAAACAAAAGAAAGTCCTGCACAATTATAACCATGCAGCCATCTACTACAGTATCACATCAGACAGTGCATTGTAGTGTCACTGAGGAAAAATTCCACTCATTCACTGCTATAGGAAGAATTGGCTAAACTCATTAAATCATCAAAATCAACATGTATGCTCAATCCTATACCGACTAAGCTACTAAAAGAGATGCTTCCAGAGGTCATAGATCCTCTTCTTAATATCATTAATTCATCCTTGTCACTAGGATATGTACCGAGAAACTTTTAAGTTAGCTATTATTAAACCACTTATTAAAAAAATGTAACTTGATCCTACAGAATTAGTCAATTACAGACCAATATCAAATCTACCCTTTCTGTCAAAAATACTACAAAAGGCAGTGTCCTCACAATTATGCTCCTTTTTAGAAATAATTGGTATTGCTGAGGATTTCCAGTCAGGATTTAGACCGTATCATAGTACTGAGACTGCTCTCATCAGAGTTATAAATGATTTACTCTTATCATCCGATCGTGGCTGTATTTCTCTATTAGTATTACTCGATTTTAGCACTGCATTCGATACTATCGACCACAACATTCTTTTGAATAGACTCAAGAATTATGTTGGCATTAGTGGAATTGCATTGGCATGGTTTAAATCATACTTATCTGAGTTTGTAGCAGTAAATGAAGAGATGTCATACTGATCACAAGTTCAGTATGGAATACCGCAAGGCTCAGTGCTAGGACCTTTGCTTTTCACCCTGTACATTCTACCACTGGGAGATATCGTTAGAAGCATGGCATTAGTTTTCAGTGTTATGCTGATGATACTCAGCTCTATATTTCTTCATGCCCTGACGTAACTTACCAATTCACAAGATTAACGGAATGCAGCTCTTATATAAAATTGGATGACTAGTCATTTCCTGCAACTTAATTCAGAAAAAACTTGGACAAAAAAACTCCACAAATAGCAACCTAGAATACTATCTAACACTCGATGGCTGCTCTATCAAGCCCTCGTCGTCAGTTAGGAACCTGGGTATGCTCTTTGATACCAATCTTTCATTTGAAAGCCACGTTTCTAGCATCTGTAAAACTGCATTCTACCATCTTAAAAATATATCTAAATTACAGCACATGCTTTCAATGCAAAATGCTGAACAGTTAGTTCATGCGTTCATGACCTCAAGGCTAGATTATTGTAATGCTCTACTGGGTGGTTGCCCTTCTTGCATAATAAATAAACTGCAGCTGGTCCAAAACGCAGCAGCTCGAGTTCTTACTAGAACCAGGAAGTATGACCATATTAACCCGGTTCTGTCAACACAGCACTGGCTCCCTATTAAACATTGTATACATTTTAAAATCTTGCTAATTACTTACAAAGCACTAAATGATTTGGCTCCCCAGTACTTGAGCGAGCTCTTAACGCATTATGGTCCATCACGTCTATTGCGGTCTCAAAACTCTGGTCAGTTGATAATCCCTAGAATATCAAAATCAACTGCAGGTGGTCGATCCTTTTCCTATTTAGCAGCTAAATTCTGGAACAGTCTTCCTAGCATTGTTCGGGAAGCAGACACACTCTGTCAGTTTAAATCTAGGCTAAAAACACATCTCTTTACTATGGCATACACATAGAACATTATCAATTTATATTATTCAAATCAGTTAAATGATTGTTAGGCTGCATTAACTAGGTCAGCCGGACCAGATGGTGGACCTGCGCCTGGACATGACCAACGCATCCCTGAAATGTCTGCAGAGAGAGTGTCAATTAAACTCCACCCTGTAAATTCCGCATCGAATATCTATCTAATATGAGTTCTGATCTGTAATGTTGCCAGAATTATAATCATCCTGATCCTGGTTTCTCCAAAGGTTTTTTTCTCCATTCTGGCCCTGAAGGAGTTTTGGTTCCTTGCCACCGTCGCCTTTGGCTTTTGGCTTGCTCAGTTGGGGACACTTAAATTTAATTTAAACTATATTACCGATCTGCCCACATTAACACTATATGATAATTGAAATTAGACATCTAACACCGTTTTCACCAGAGTGGCTGTACAGTCGAATCGAAATTCTGTTGCATTGTTTTCCTGTTAACAATGTGAAGCTGCTTTGAAACAATTGACATTGTAAAAAGCACTATATAAATAAAGGTGACTTGACTTGTCTTGACTCTCAATACTTAATTTTTTTTTTTCTGGCAAATAAATTAATTTTGATACTTTTGTAAGTACTGATAGTGTGCAGGACGTCTCCTTCTCCGTTGTTGTCTCCTTCTCACCCCTCTGATCCGGGGCAGTGCACTCAATTTGGATGTTATATAGAGGAACTCACTAGGAAGAGATTTCCTTAGAAGGTAGAGAAACATGCGTCCTATGTTTAAAATAGAGCATATACTTCATGCTTACACATGTTGCACTTTCCTTATAAAGAATACTTTCACCAGTTGATGATACAGAACAAATACATCAGCGGAAAATATACTATTGCTGTTTGCACCAGTGGAAGCACATATTACATGTATGCGCATTCCTGCATGCACACACATTCTTGTATGGCCAAAATTATCTCATCCCATGTCTCTCCTTGGGACACATGTACAGACACAGCCTGACTTTACAAAATACATTATACAAATAATTATGAAAATAATAAAAAAATTATAATACTAAAAAATAACATTAAACAATGAAATTTTTATCTTCAGAAATCAATATAGTATTTCTGTGTTTCCAAAAACGCCATCTACTATCAGAGATTTAAAAAGCGCCTCTCCCATTTTTGTTCAGACCAATGTGAAGAATGATCCGTATTTTCACACAGCTTACACGCACACAGAGTTGTCAATGTAAACCGGTGGATTGACAAGGCGCTAATGTGCTTTCAGAAAAAGAATAATCTAGAATTGTATATATTTTAAATAAATATATATAATCATGATTTATAATTTTGACTCATAACAGCTGAAATTTTATAAATAGTTATTTTATAAATAGTCTTTTTAATATATAGTTTTATAAAAAAAAAAAAAAAAAATTCTCAACTTGTATTATTTGAACTGTTGTTGGAATCGTTGTTTTTACAGTCATTTTATGGTTTAGGATGTTACTATAAACGCTAATCTTTGTGCATGTGTTAAAAAAGTTCTTAAAAGCCTTAAAATTGATTTTTAAAAACCTTGCAGATTCTCTGTACAGGTGGTTAACAAATAATTTTGAATATTGAAACAATTACCTTATCCATATTATTTAATTTAATTGCAAAATTTTTTATATAATATTTTCCTATATTTTAATGTTTTTAATCAAGTAATGGTTCATAAAAAAGAAAACTAAAAACAAGTGTGAAATAAATATTAAAAGCAGGAATAAGAAAGCTACAAACTGCATCCCTGGTTCAAACCCACTTTCTCCAGCCCTCTCTCCTCATTGGATTTGGTGAAACAGTGATGTTATCCAGCTAATTTCAAGTATCATATAGTGTCAATGCGGGCAGATCGGTAATATAGATGAAATTTAGGTGTCCCCAACTGAGCAAGCCAAAAGCCAGAGGCAACAGTGGCAAGGAACCAAAACTCCTTCAGGGTCAGAATGGAGAAAAAAACCTTGGGAGAAACCAGGCTCAGTCGGGGTGCCAGTTCTCCTCTGGCCGACGAACAAACAGTGTATGATTATAATTCTGGCAACATTGCAGGTCTTAAGTCATATTAGGTAAATAGATATTCGTAAGATTATTTGAAAGATTGGAGTTGTCACGCCGAAGACGGGTTTAATGAGGATGTCGTGTCGATGCGGCATTTACAGGGGAGTTTATTTGACACGCTCTCTGCAGACATTTCAGGGATGCGTTGGTCATGTCCAGGCGCAGGCTGCAGTAAACCTTGGGATAAACAGAGAGACTAACATTAGCGTAGATGCCATTCTTCTTATGATGTAACGAGTACATCAGGTGTTATGGGAAGTGTTCCCGGTTCCGGCTGACCTAGTTAATGCAGCCTAACAATCATTTACTGATTTGAATAATAGAAATTGTTTTATGTGTAAGCCATAGTAAAGAGATGCGTTTTTAGTCTAGATTTAAACTGACAGAGCATGTCTGCTTCCCGAACAAGTTTTAGGCGCTAAATAAGAAAAGGATCGACCGCCTGCAGTTGATTTTGATATTCTAGGTATTATCAACTGGCCAGAGTTTTGAGACCGCAATAAACATGATGGAGTATAATGCGTTAAGAGTTTGCTCAAGTACTGGGGAGTTAAACCATTTAGTGCTTTGTAAGTAATTAGCAAGATTTTAAAATTTATACGATGTTTAATAGGGAGCCAGTGCAGTGTTGACAGAACCGGGCTACTATGGTCATACTTCCTGGTTCTAGTAAGAGCTCGAGCTGCTGCATTTTGGACCAGCTGGAGTTTGTTTATTAAGCGAGCAGGGTAACCACCCAGTAAAGCATTACAATAATTTAGCCTTGAGGTCATGAACGCATGAATTAACTGTTCAGCATTTTGCATTGAAAGGATGTGCCGTAATTTAGATATATTTTTAAGATGGTAGAATGCAGTTTTACAGATGTTAGAAATGTGGCTTTCAAATTAAAGATTCATATAATTCTCTGTTGTTTAAACTGCTACTTATTACTTACTCATCTTCATATATTGTCCGATTTAATGTGGTAGGCAATGTTAAACATCACCAGCTTTTAATCTAAATCACTATCACACGTTAGCTGTTCGCTAGCCTGTTAGCTTGTTACTTTTAAGTTGGCTATTATCAAACCACTTATTAAAAAACCTCAACTTGATCCTACAGAATTAGTCAATTACAGGCCGATCTCAAATCTATCCTTTCTGTCAAAAATACTGGAAAAGGCAGTGTCTTCACAATTATGTAATTATGAAAGAAATGGTATCTGTGAGGATTTCCAGTCAGGATTTAGAGATGTCACACCGATCAAGTTCAGTATGGAGAACCGCAGGGCTCAGTGCTAGGACCGTTGCTCTTCACCCTGTACATGCTACCACTGGGAGATATCATTAGGAAGCATGGTGTTAGTTTTCATTGTTATACTGACGATACTCAGCTCTATATTTCTTCACGCCCTGACGAAACTTACCAATTCACAAGATTAACGGAATGCATAGCTGATATAAAACATTGGATGTCTAGTAATTTCCTGCAACTTAATTCAGAAAAAAATGAATTTTTAATTATTGGACAAAAAAACTCTGCAAGTAGTAACCTAGAATACTGTCTAACACTCGATGGCTGCTCTGTCAAGTCCTCTTGAGGAACCTGGGTGTGCTCTTTGATACCAATCTTTCATTTGAAAGCCACGTTTCTAACATCTGTAAAACTGCATTCTACCATCTTAAAAATATATCTAAATTACGGCACATCCTTTCAATGCAAAATGCTGAACAGTTAATTCATGCATTCATGAATTAACTGGGTTAATTATAGCAGCTCGAGCTCTTACTAGAACCAGGAAGTATGACCATATTAGCTTGGTTCTGTCAACACTGCACTGGCTCCCTATTAAACATCGTATACATTTTAAAGTCTTGCTTATTACTTGCAAAGCACAAATTTATCATACACTGTTTGTCGGCCAGAGGAAAACTGGCACCCCGACTGAGCCTGTTTTTTTTTCTCCATTCAGACCCTGAAGGAGTTTTGGTTCCTTGCCACTGTTGCCTCTGGCTTTTGGCTTGCTCAGTTGGGGACACTAAATTTCATCTATATTACCGATGTGCCCGCACTGACACTATATGATACTTGAAATTAGCTGGATAACATCACCGTTTCACCAGAACGGCTGTACAAATTCTGTTGCATTATTTTCCTGTTAACAATGTGAAGCTGCTTTGAAACAATTGGACTTGTTAGAAGCGCTATATAAATAAAGGTGACTTGACTTAGCTCACCATCTCTGCACCAGGGTCTGCTGTTTTCTGAGTTCATTAAACAACTATGGTGAGTTGGATTAGTAAATAGACTCCATCAAACAACTTTGGTAAGTTGGATAAATCAACAAATACGGTAAGCCATGTTTTCTTCTCCAGTCATTGTCACTTGCACCGCATGTTTCATGTTTAGTGTATCTGTCTCCATTGGCGAGCAGGGCTTCACATGTGATAAATGTAAGGAGATAGTCAGGCTGACGGAGAAGATTTCAGAATTAGAGACATGCATCCAGACTTTATTTGAGAGTAGTGAGAATGTAACAGCTTTAGACACTGCTTTGGATGCGACTATCTTAGTGAACGTTGCACATTGTTCGGTTCCGGCTGTAGAGCCCATGCAGGAGGGCAATTGGGTAACGGTGAGGGGGCATAGTCGCGGATCAAAAAAACACTCTTCCGTTCCGATAAGAACATCAAACAGGTTCTCCCCACTCAGTGACGCACCCAATGAGAATCCTGTTGAAAGTGCCCTAGTTATTAGTGATTCTATTACACGGACCGGGAGCCAGAGCGCCTGACATCAAAGCAAATTTAAAAGTGCTGGCTAAAGCTAATCGTAAATTCTCTAAGATTATTATTCACGTCGGCACTAACGATGTTCGACTTCGCCAGTCGGAGATCACCAAAATTAACATTAAAGAGGTGTGTGAACTCGCAAGTACGATGGCAGATGCAGTTTTTTGTTCTGGTCTGCTCCCTGTTAAAAAGAGTGATGAGATACTTAGCAGACTATCATCACTCAATGGCTGGTTGTCTAAGTGGTGTCTGCAAAATAACATAGGGTTCATAGACAATTGGAAAAGCTTTTGGGGCAGACCTGACCAGTTGAAGAGGGACGTCATCCATCCTTCTTGGAGTGGTGCTGCTCTTCTCTCTAGTAATTTGGCACATAGTCTTAGAGCTAAACCTTGACTAACTGGGGCCCAGGTCAGCTGGCTTTTGGCTTGCTCAGTTGGGGATCTGCCCGCATTGACACTATATGATACTTGAAATTAGCTGGATAACATCACCGTTTCACCAGAACAGCTGTACAAATTCTGTTGCATTATTTTCCTATTAACAATGTGAAGCTGCTTTGAAACAAATGGAATTGTTAAAAGCTCTATATAAATAAAGGTGACTTGACATGCACTGTAGATGATGATAACTTCAAACTCTTTGTAATTTTTCTCTGAGAAACTTGTTTCTCTGATATTGCTCCACTATTTTTTGCTGCAGCATTGGGGGAATTGGTGATCCAGAAGCCCATCTTGACTTCTGAGAGACACTGCCATTCAGAGAGGCTCTTTTTATACCCAATCATGTTGCCAATTGACCTAATAAGTTGCAAATTGGTCCTCCAGTTGTTCCTTATATGTACATTTAACTTTTCCGGCCTCTTATTGCTACCTGTTCCAACTTTTTTGGAATGTTCCAACTCTCATGAAATCCAAAATGAGCCAATATTTGGCATGATATTTCAAAATGTCTCACTTTCAACATTTGATATGTTATCTATATTCTATTGTGAATAAAATATAAGTTCATGAGATTTGTAAATTATTGCATTCCTTTTTTATTCACAATTTCTACAGTGTACCAACTTTTTTGAAATCGGGTTTGTAAATTACATTTTATTTAAATTAGATTACAGCATTCTTTCACACAGTTCATTTTGGTGACTGTTGCTATAGAAACGGTTAATCCCCAGTTCGAGGATGTGAACAGCTCCGAATACAACGTCATGTGTTGTCATCTCAAGATTCCGGTAAATACGAGGTGGCGTGAACGCAGCAAAAGTCCTTGAATCTGGTGTTCATGAAAGTGCGGGAACTCTGTTTAAAGGTAAGGCATTTTATGTAAATAACATAGATGTATATTTCACAACAATGGGTGGACACAGAGAAGCCTTTACAGGAGATGTCCCAAACCCAAGTGTTTTTAACCAGAGAGTCAAAACCAGAATAGACAATAGATATGTTTCTAAATTATAACCGTTAGGAGTCTTTACTAACATTTTAAGTGGACTTCAGGAAAAGGTATGTCATGACCTCTTTAAAAATGTGAGAACATTACATGTATTAATTATTGTCATGTCTGCTGGCAGATAAATAATAACGCAACACAATCGTCTGCTGTGCAACTCACTTTGTTCTTTTACTGAAGTGGAATGGAACTCGATTTTCTATACATCACTATATAGGTTACAATAGAGGGCAGGCTTATCACAAAACTATGATACCCCATAGTGCATACATTACACTTTCCTTACCCACTAGATTAATCATACTAAGAAATGTGAGATACATAACTACAAACTTACTGTATACCATTTACAGTTAATCTAACACAGTGTTGCTAACACAACATAACTATAAATCAAGCCTTTGTGGAGGTTTTCTACATCTCTCAGGATAACGTCTCTGTGAGCCTGGTTGAGGTCCAGGTGCAACTGGAATTGTCACATCTGGTTTGTCATCATGTGCGCAAATTGTTTGTTTTCCACATCATGTCGAACATCGGGTTTGATGAGATCCAAGCGAGATCTTAAGTTTCTCTTAAGGAACATCATTGCTGGTGTTTGGCCAGTCATGGCGTGTTTCGCATTTCTGTACATAAAAAGGAAGTTATCTAGTTTATGTTGCACCGAGATGTTGTTGTTGTCCATTGCTTTTATTGCTTTCTTGAATGTCTGTACATACCTTTCCGCCAAGCCATTAGTAGCAGGATGGTATGGTGTGGAAGTGATGTGTTTGACTCTGTTCAACTTCACAAATTTCTGAAACTCGTCTGAGACAAACTGTCGTCTATTATCCATGCATATCTGTTCTGGCAAATCGTTCCTGGAGAATATTGTTCTCAACACAGTCTTTTCAGATGTAGTAACAACTTCAGGCCATTTAGAATGGCGATCAAGAACATGGAGTCCTTGAATGAGCCAGCAAAATCAATGTGGACTCTTTGCCATGGTGTTGATGGCCATTCCCAGGGATGCAAAGGAGCTAATGGTGGACAGTTTTGGTCTGCTTGTCAATTCCCGGCCACCACATATAACTACACGCAAGGTTCTTAATTTTTACCCAAATGTCCTTCATGCAGTGTTTCCATCATCGTACAACGCAATTTGGGGGGAATGACAACTCGTAATCCACACATCAGAGTTCCTTGACATACAGAAAGCTGTTATCTTCTTGCTGAGAATGCTGGGTATAGTGAGTTTCCATGTGCTGGCCATCCGTGTACGGTGATGTCATAGACTTTAGACAACGTTGGGTCATTACGGGTTTGTCATGAATTCACTGATTCATAGAAGTTGACTCAAATATCTTTATTTAATGTAATTACTCAACAGAGCAACAGCAGAGATAGTGCTAAAGTGCTAAAGATAGGTTCTGACTCTTTGCCCATTGCATATAACAACGTTTCTTGGTCTAGCTGAGTAGCTATCCGATAGCGGCTAAAATGTTGTCTCCAGGTCGACCACGCCGAAGGCTGGGTGAAGTCAAACGATTCCGGAGCTTGAAAACTTGGCCATGTCGCTGCCTCAGTCTTGTCCAATGGATGAAAGAGTCACTTCTGACACCAGTCATGAATTCACCGATTCATGGAAGTTGACTCAAATATCTTTATTTAATGTAATTACTCAACAGAGCAACAGCAAAGATCAGTCCACTTCTGTGAGAACTCACGAACACGACATCATAGTTTTTCTTATGTCAAAACAGCAGCGACAAGCCACAATGCTACTCAGCGGTGCCTCCTAGTGGAGTGTAGTAATTACCAAATTAAATCACCTCACAGGGTTTCCCTTTGAATAGTGGGATTTGTTATGGGTAACTGACTCATGATTGTGGTGTGAAACATGTCAGCTGGATCCATAGCATGTGATTCTTCCATCAACGACAATCTGTCCGCATTACTGTGTAGTTTGGTACCTTTGTACTCAATATCATATTGGTGAGCACCCAAGAAGAATGACCAATGCTGCAGCCGTGCCGAGGTCATCACTGATCGATTGCTCCTGTCTGCCTTGCTGCAGAGAGTTTTTGTAGCTCTGTACAGCTTTGCTTTTGAATCTCTATTTGATATATTTTCTTTGTTGTTTATACTGCTAAATATAACTTACTCATCACCATATATTGTTTAATATTGCCTATCGTTAAATTTGACATTGCTAGCTTTTAATCTGAATCACTATCACAACGTTAGCTTGTTAGCTTGCCATCTCTGCACCCGGGTATCCTGTTTTCTGAGTTCATTAAACAACTATGGTGAGTTGGATTAGTAAATAGACTCCATCAAACAACTTTGGTAAGTTGGATAAATCAACAAATACGGTAAGCCATCTCTTCTTCTCCAGTCATTGTCACTTGCACCACATGTTTCATGTTTAGTGTATCTGTCTCCGTTGGGGAACAGGGCTTCACATGTGATAAATGTAAGGAGATAGTCAGGCTGACGGAGAAGATTTTAGAATTAGAGACACGCATCCAGACTTTATTTGAGAGTAGTGAGAATGTAACCGCTTTAGACACTGCTTTGGATGCGACTAGCTTAGTGAACTCTGTACATTGTTCGTTTCCAGCAGTAGAGCCCGTGCAGCAGGGCACTTGGGTAATGGTCAGATGGCATAGTCACAGATCAAAAAAACACTCTTCCGTTTCGATTAGAACATCAAACAGGTTCTCCCCACTCAGTGACTCACCCACTGAGTATCCTGTTGAAAGTGCCCTAGTTATTGGTAATTCTATTACACGGAACATGAAAATAGAGACACCAGCCACTATAGTCACATGTTTACCGGGAGCCAGAGCTCCTGACAAAGCAAATTTAAAAGTGCTGGCTAAAGCTAATCATAAATTCTCTAAGATTATTATTCATGTCGGCACTA
Source organism: Paracanthobrama guichenoti (assembly GCA_018749465.1). Classification (NCBI taxonomy): domain Eukaryota; kingdom Metazoa; phylum Chordata; class Actinopteri; order Cypriniformes; family Gobionidae; genus Paracanthobrama; species Paracanthobrama guichenoti. The sequence goes on along the minus strand of CM031963.1, from coordinate 24,823,979 downwards.
ATAAAGATCACGAAAATTAACATTAAAGAGGTGTGTGAACTCGAAAGTACGATGTCTCGAAAAGTTTATTGTTCTGGTCCCCTCCCCGTTAAAAGGAGTGATGAAATACTTAGCAGACTATCATTACTCAATGGCTGGTTGACTAAGTGGTGTCCGCAAAATAACATAGGGTTCATAGACAATTGGAAAAGCTTTTGGGGCCAGAAACAGATAAATCCCAACACATAGAGACTCTTTCACCTAGATATTATCACATAGAGACTGTGTCTGTTCCCCGAATTAGTAAATACAAAAAACATCAAAACCATTCAACAGTAAAAACTTAATTGATGTCCAACAAATAAACAACAGATATAATACAGATGAACAAATGATAAAGCTCAGGTTGCTGAATATTTGATCCCTTTCCCCAAAAGCACTTATTGTTAATGATATGATTACAGATAATAATCTAGATGTGCTGTGTTTGACAGAAACCTGGCTAAAACCTGACAACTGTATTACTTTAAATGAGTCCACCCCCCAAGATTATTGTTATAAACACGAGCCGCGTCTGAAAGGCAAAGGGGGAGGGGTTGCTGTAATTTATAATAATATCTTCAGTATTACTCAGAAGTCTAGTTTCAAATATAATTCCTTTGAAGTTTTGGTGCTTTATGTAACATTATGTAGTGGGCCGACTGATTCAAGCTGATTGAAGAGCAACTTTGACTGAAATAACCACTCGTTACAACCGAGGTATGCAGCAAAGCATTTGTGAAGCTACAACACGCACAACCTTGAGGCAGATGGGCTACAACAGCAGAAGACCCCACCGTTCTCCACTACAAATAGGAAAAAGAGGCTACAATTTGCATGAGCTCACCAAAATTGGACAGTTGAAGACTGGAAAAATGTTGCCTGGTCTTGATTTCTGTTGAGACATTCAGATGGTAGAGTCAGAATTTGGCGTAAACAGAATGAGAACATGGCTCCATCATGCCTTGTTACCACTGTGCAGGCTGCTGGTGGTGGTGTAATGGTGTGGGGGATGTTGTCTTGGCACACTTTAGGCCCCTTAGTGCCAATTGGGCATCGTTTAAATGCCACGGCTTACCTGAGCATTGTTTCTGACCATGTCCATCCCTTTATGACCACCTTGTACCCATTCTCTGATGGCTACTTCCAGCAGGATAATGCACCATGTCATAAAGCTTGAATCATTTCAAATTGGTTTCTTGAACATGACAATGAGTTCACTGTACTAAAATGGCCCCCACAGTCACCAGATCTCAACCCAATAGAGCATCTTTGGGATGTGGTGGAACGGGAGCTTCGTGCCCTGGATGTGCATCCCACAAATCTCCATCAACTGCAAGATGCTATCCTATCAATATGGACCAACATTTCTAAAGAATGCTTTCAGCACCTTGTTGAATCAATGCCACGTAGAATTAAGGCAGTTCTGAAGGCGAAAGGGGGTCAAACACAGTATTAGTATGGTGTTCCTAATAATCCTTTAGGTGAGTGTATATTACCGATCTGCCCGCATTGACACTATATGATAATTGAAATTAGCTGGATAACATCACCGTTTTCACGAGAGCGGCTGTACTGCCGAATCAAATTGTGTTGCATTATTTTCCTGTTACACTGTGAAGCTGCTTTGAAACAACTGGACTTGTAAAAAGCGCTATATAAATAAAGGTGATTTTGATTTGATTTGATACCCTTCCGAACGTTGAAGATCGAGACCAAGGGCTGATGGTCTGTGATCAAGGCCATTGACCATACAGATAATGGTGGAATTTTTTTACACCCCACACAAGACTAAGTAAGACTCTGTCTATTTGTGCATAGTTACGCTCTGCTGCCATTAGTGATCTCGATGCAAAGGCTATCGGCTTTTCAGTGCCTTCTGGAAACTTGTGCGACAGCACTGCTCCAATTCCATACGGCGACGCATCACAGGCCAACCTGATGGGCATGGATGGGTTAAAATGCGTCAACACTACATCAGAAGTTATGAGCATCTTGGTCTTTTGGAAAGCTTGTTTGCAACTGTCTGACCATTTCCACTGTGTTCTTGTTTGTAACAGTGCGTTCAACGGATGTAGCACAGTTGAGAGGTTCAGTAGAAATTTGTGGTAGTAGTTCACAAGTTCAAGATATGATCAGATTTGGGACACATTTTGTGAGTGTGGTGCATTTAACACAGCTTCAATTTTGTCCTGCGACTTGTGTAGACCATCTTTGTCTATCACATGACCACAAGAAATCTGAGGCTTGAAGAACTCACATTTTTCTTTGTTAGCTCTTAGTCCATACTCACACAGTCGCATCAGCACTCGTTGTAAGTTTTGGAGGTGATCTGTATCATTCTTCCCCGTTACAATGATATCATCCAGGTAACATTGCGTTGTTGTAATGCCCTACAGATCCTGATCCATTGCTCTTTGCCACAGAGCGGGGGCTGAGGTGGATTGCTTGTCCATCTCCATTTGGAGGTAAGCTTGAGCCAGATTGACTTTTGAGAAGTATTCTCCACTAGACAAGGATGCAAAAATATCGTCAATGCACGGCAGGGGATACTGTACTGCATGAAGCGCTGGATTAATGGTCACTTTAAAGTCACCGCAAATACACACATCTCCTGTCTTCCCCTTTTTGATCACAGGAACTATGGGTGTTGCCCATTCACTCCGTTTAACTTTAATCAGGATTCCTGTCTTTTCTAGATGATCCAGCTCCGCCTCCACCTTGGGACGAATTGCATATGGAACTGGGCAAGCTTTAAAGAATTTTGGAGAAGTATCTTATTTCAACTCCAGATTCCCTTTTATTCCTTTAAGTGTTCCTATTCTTTTCTGAAACACGGGCTCCGCATTTTCTAGAATTTGTGCCAAAGTCTTTTGTGTCTCTTTGTTTGTGATTTGCTGGGATACATCCAGGTTTTTAATTGCATGCCAGTCCAGAGGTATTTTCCTGAGCCACTCACGTCCAAACAATGCAGGCCCTCCATTTTCTAACACATACAGGTCCAGCTGCTGCTGATGTTCTTTGTACTTCACAGTTACTGGTAATTTCCCTTCTGGAGACACTTTTTCACCAGTATAAGTCTTTAATATCATTGATGTCTTTTGCAGTGGTATTTTTGAAAACAGTCACTTGTAGTCAGCTGCTGAGATGACCGATAAAGGAGATCCAGTGTCTAACTCCATTTTGAGTTTAATTCCTGACACTTCTGGTGTGAGCCAAATAACTTTACGATCTGACTCCTTAATATTGTACAGTTCCAGACATGAAAGATCATCCGTACCCGTACATTTTCAGTTACTTGATGTACAGTGGCAGATTTACGTTTCACTTTGTGCATTTTGCAGCTCTGTGTCTTCCATTTTTGCACACTCTCTCAATGTGCCCTTTTTTATGACACCTTCTGCACTCTTTGTCCTTGAACCAGCAGTCATTTCCATCATGAGACATTTTTCCACAGCGATAACATTTCTTCTTTCTCTCTGATTTCAGTGACAGTTTATTTGCTGCACATTGATTTTTGTTGCAATTCTAATGCATATTTTGCTGCTGTCTCCATGGATATTGCTATGTTCAGTGCATGCTCGAGTGTCAAATCTTTTTCTGTCAGCAGTCTTTTTTGTGTGCTTTCACTGTGCATTCCACACACAAGCCTATCTCTTAATGCATCTGCCAGTCCAGCTCCGAATTGACAATGCTCTGACAATCTATGCAACTCAGCTATGTATTCTGAAATGCTTTCTCCTTTAGCTTGGTGCCACTTATGGAATCTGAATCTTTCCGCAATTAATAACGGTTTGGGGTTCAAATGTTAATTTAAAATGTCCACTACTTGCTGGAACGTTTTATCCATCGTATCCGTGGGTGTCGGTCTAGACCAATTTTGTTGTGTCTGCTGGCAGATAAATAATAACACAAAACAAACGTCTGCTATGCAACTCACTTTGTTCTTTTACTGAACTGGAACGGAACTCGATTTTCTATACATCACTATATAGGTCACCACTAGAGGACAGGCTTATCACAAAACTATGATACCCCATAGTGCATACATTACAATTATATTTGTTGTTTATTTTTTCAGACTCCTACAAAAGAGGCAGAGTGGAGAGAGGTGGTAATGGGATTTCAAAACAAGTGGCAATTTCCTAATTGCTTTGGTGCCATAGATGGAAAGCACATCTACAACCAGCCACCTGCAAACTCTTGTGGAAGTACTTGCCACAACTACAAGTCATGATTTTCTGTTGTACTCATGGCAGTAATTGATGCTAACTACAAGTGTATTAATGCCAATGTTGGCGTACAAGGAAGAGTGTCAGTTGGAGGAACGTTTGGCCAGTCAGACCTCTGAGCTGCCATGGACAGAGATCTACTGAATGTCCCCCCTCCAGAGCCACTACCAGGGAGTAACATAACTTTGCCTTATGCATTTGTTAGTGATGAAGCATTCCCTCTCTGAATCGACCTGAAGAAGCCATACTCCTTCCAAAATCTGGACCACGGGCAGCCAATATTTAACTACAGGCTTTCAAGAGCAAGGCGTGCAGCTGAAAACGCATTTGGAATTTGGGCCTTTAGACTCTGTGTTTTTCTTTCCAACATTGCACTGGAGCCTGACAAAGTGACAACAGTAACACTAGCAACACCCGTACACCACTGCTATCGTGTCTCTCGACCGGAGCAGACTGCGTGTGCGTTGCAATGGTTCAACGTGGCACTAACATGAATCCAGACTTCATTCACACTAATAGAAAGCATATTTACACTGTCTGAATCGTTCCTTATCCCCTGTATAGTGCACTATGTGCCATTCACCATGTAGAAAATAGTGACCCATTTTAGCCGCAGCTTCAGTGTCTATTTGGGGGTGGGATGGTTCAGATTCTAGAGAGCGTTTGATTGGACAGAAAATCTGATGAGAGGCTGAAGTGCAGGGTGATGTCATCAAAATCATTGATCCATATTGGCGGAAGTGAGAAACTGTAAGTTTTGAATATTCTAAATGCAAATTTTGTCAATGTTTTGGAGCACACTAGCTTATAGATATCACAAGGACTTTAAGATGCATTGTTAGAACCGTTTTTTACCCGGGGTCGTGAAATAACCCTGTTCTGGAGCAGGGAGCTTTTGCGGTGTTAACCCCCGCATTGCGGTGCCAACCTTGTACAGTGTGAAACAGAGCGGTGTTAGAATGATACCTCTGGTTGCTAAGCAACAGACAACCAATCGCGTATATTTGTGTACTTTGGACAGTCACAGAAACACATTGTATTATAGACTACATAAACAGTAAACTCAACAACTGAGAAGAAAACACAACAATTTGAGTGAAGAAGAGACTTCTTTCTTACCTTTATAGTCCAAAATGTCCATTCAGTATAAACCTAATAGTACAGTCGGCAGTATGAGGATGTGCAATACGCTTATGTTTTGTTTATTAAGCACTAAAAGCTACATAGTGTACCCTTACTGATTTAATTCACTGTCTTTATCATTTTCACTGTCTTTATCACTTTATCATTGATTTTATTTTTATTTGCTTTTAGCTGCTTGGACAGAACTGGATTTCTGAAGTTTTTCAGATATCTCGTTATATTGCTTAATAACTCTCACTTTTTTATTAATACTAATTGTACCATTTAATTTTAAAATAAAGTCAAGATTTATATTAAAATCAACAACATCAGTAACACGCAGCATTTGAAGGAATCCAGAAGGTAAATACATTATACTCCTTAGCAGATATTTGAAGTTTGAATCTTTATCCCAAATCAAAAATATTTGGGGAGATAGATAGTGTTTGTATATTCTCAAACAAGAAAACTATATTTTGTCTAATCTATGAAGTTTAGATAGTTTGCTTTTGGATTGATTTCCTCCATTAGAGGGCGCTCGTGCAACCCAAGCAATGACACACATCCGAGTCTAGGAGAAGAAGAGCAGTGATCGAGGGAAGGGAACATAAACAGATATGTGAAGTGGAACACGGCCGTTCATTCTGCTCTAAATCTGCGGTTTTTTAGACTGTGAGTAAATTAATTTGATCATTTTTTAGGAGAAATCTAAATCCAAATGACTAAACGAGTCAGTTAATTTAGTGAATCACTCAGAAATGAATCGAAATGAACCGACTGATGTTGTACAGTACACTCGTGATACGTAAGCTCGTTACAGTTTGTGAAGATTATGAGTTGTGTTTTCATTTTATGTAATGAAACCTGGTAAACAGTTAATACATGTAAATCATATCTAATGTAAGCGCAACATAAAAATCAGCTAGAGGAGTTGAATCGTTTGAGGAAACACTTACACCTGTATAATTGAAAGTGATTGTATGTGTGATGATGATCATCTGCTAAATGAGTAACAGTGACCACAATTCACACCTTCAGTCATGAGAGTTTAAATACTGGGGAATATTCCCATCATCCCACAGGAGAAGAAGCAGCAAGCAGGAGGAATTACTCCAGGAGAAACTACTGACACTATTGTAAAGATGGAGTTTGAGGAAGAACCCTGCAGAATAAAAGATGAAGATACAGAGGAACAAATAGGTTGGTGTTTTCCTCCATTCTCTTTAATGACTGATGAGGAATATTAAGATAAAAATTGACACCTCCTCCTGAGACCCAGGTATAGGCTAGACTTTTTTCCTTTGTAGGCCTGTCACAATAACTACTTTTTGTTGTGCGATTATATTGTCCCCAAATTACGTGCTATAAATTATATTATTGTCATTATAAGACCATTTTATGCCACTGATTATATAATGACAATATAATAGCGTAAAACAACTCTTACAAAAAACTTTTAATTCTTAAGACAATTTAGACATTGGAATTGGAATGTCAAAAAATATATCCTAAATAAAACCAATACATATTAAATACACCTTTGTTAACAAAAAGTAACATGTTAAACAAAGCTAGTTTAGACTTTTAAAGTGTCTCACACAGAGGCACATATGTCTCAACAAGCCATATCTGCTGCCAGATCAATTTTTAATTGTTAGGCAGATTCCGAGAAAGGAACACCAACATGTTTACCTTGTGGGACTTAAGGCAGGATCTTTCTGCGGTAACAATGTTACCAGCTGTGCTAAACATTCATTCTGAGCAAATGCTTGTTGCACAAATGCATATGTATTTTTGTGCCAGCTTGGCTGTTAGAGGAAATCTATGGTTATCACACCACCACGTCAATGGATCAGATGATGCATCCAGTGCTTCTTCCTGGAGGAACTTGGGCAGCTCTGGGCATCCACAAACTGTTCCTACAAAGTTTGGAGCGTTGAATTGTCCAAAATGTCTTGGAATGCTGAAGCATTAAGAGTTCCTTTTATTGGACAATTACCCCATAATGACAACGTGAAAAAGTTTGTTTTAAATCTTATTATATCTTATCAAATTTATTACAAATAAAAAAACAAAATAAAAATCACATGTACATAAGTATTCACAGCCTTTGCTCGATACTTTTTAAGGCAAGTTTATTTATATAGCACATTTCATACACAATGGTAATTCAAAGTGCTTTACATAGAAAATTTATTAAAATAGTGATAACATAAGAAACAAGAATACCATGTATAAGAATAAAAAACAAACAAAAAAACAAGGATAATAATAAAAAAAAAGAATAAAATGATGATAAATTCTCTAAATTCGGGGATCCCCTATCTGAGATGGAAGAGAGAGAGAGGTTTGCGGCGCCCCCTGGACCCCGTCTCACACAGATCACGGATCCAGAGAGACGTGCCCCTGTAGAGGTGATGACTGCACCAATGGCCCTCAGTGAGCCCCTCTGTTTTGGACACGTCTCACACAGATCACGGATCCAGAGAGGACGTGCCCCTGTAGAGGTGATGACTGCACCAATGGCCCTCAGTGAGCCCCTCTGTTTTGGACACGTATCTTACACTGTCTGCTACGTGTTAACCATTGCCCGTAGTAACGTGGCGTGCCATTATCGACTTCTTATACCCTCATGCTTTTTCGTTAAAAACACTTAGTATAATTAATCCCCACTCCTATCGAAATGAAGCTTGTGCGCTCCTCGTACCCAATCTCTTCCAGTCAGATAGCCCTAACCAAAAGTAATAATCCTGAATCAACAGATACACAATAAATAGAAATATAATTAAAATAGTTGTAAAGAGAATTAAAAAATAAGAATAAAATGATGATAAATAGATTCCCTTATCTGAGATGGAAGAGATAGAGCAGGTTTGCGGCGCCCCCGGACCCGTCTCACACAGATCGCGGATCCAGAGAGACGTGCCCTTGTAGAGGTGGTGACTGCACCAATGGCCCCCGATGAGCCCCTCTGTATTGGACTTTGTTGAAGCACCTTTGGCACCAATTACAGCCTCAAGTCTATTTGAGTATGATGCTACAAGCGTGGCACACCTATTTTTGGGCAGTTTCTCCCATTTTTCTTTGCAGGACCTCTCAAGCTCCATCAGGTTGGATGGGGAGCGTCAGAGCACAGCCAATTTCAGATCTCTCCAGAGATGTTCAATCGGGTTCAAGTCTGGGCTCTGGCTGGGCCACTCAAGGACATTCACAGAGTTGTCCCGTAGCCACTCCTTTGTTATCTTGGCTGTGTGCTTAGGGTTGTTGTCATGTTGGAAGATGAACCTTGTCCCCAGTCTGAGGTCCAGAGTGCTCTGGAGTAGGTTTTCATCAAGGATGTCTCTGAACATTGCTGCATTCATCTTTCCCTCAATCCTGACTAGTCTCCCATTTCCTACCACTGAAAAACATCCCGACAGCATGATGCTGCCACCACCATGCTTCACTGTAAGGATGGTATTGGCCAGGTGATGGTATTGAGCAGTGCCTGGTTTCCTCCAGACATGATGCTTGTCATTCAGGCCAAAGAGTTCAATATTTGTTTCATCAGACCAGAGAATTTCTCTCGTTTCTCATGGTCTGAGAGTCCTTCAGGTGCCTTTTGGCAAACTCCAGGCAGGCTGTCATGCCTTTTACTGAGGAGTGGACTCCGTCTGGCCACTCTACCATACAGGCCTGATTGGTGGAGTGCTGCTGAGATGGTTGTTCTTCTGGAAGGTTCTCCTCTCTCCACAGAGTAACTGAGTTCTGGTGTCCTCTGCAGAAGACAGCATAAAATATGAATAAAATATTCTAGAATAACAAATTCTCCATTGGTCTCATATGCTCCAAACAATGTAATAACAAGCTAAATTCATAAAAAAATTCTTATATTTCTGGTTCTCTGGAGGATATAAACGTACATCTAAAACTAGATACTAGTAGACTCAGTAGTAAACTAGATTTGTGTTGAAGTAACAATGAATTTTATTTATTTTTCTCATGTTCCTTCTTTAATTGAATTTTGGGAATTTAATGTTGATTTTTTTTTTTTTTTTTTTTTTTTTTTTTTTTTTTTTTTTTAGACCCGATGGAAATGACTGAAGACAAACGGCATCGTTTCACAAATGAAGATGGACAAATGACATTTAAAAATGAAGATGGAAACGCAGTCCTTTCAAAGACTGAAGAGAGTTTCACACAAAAACAGGCTGGAAAATCTGAAGTCAAAAAATGTTTCACCTGCATTGTGTGTGGAAAGAGTTACAGAAATAAATCAACCCTTAACAGACACATGAGATCTCACACTGAAGAGAGGCCATATACATGCACTCAGTGTGGAAAGAGTTTCAGACATAAAGTACACCTAAATCAGCATATGAGAATTCACTCTGGAGAAAAACCGTTCACCTGCTCTGAGTGTGGAAAGAGTTTCAGTCGCAAAGAGGACGTAAATGTGCACATGAGAATTCACACTGGAGAAAATATGTTCACATGCATTCAGTGTGGAAAGAGTTTCATTCATAAAGGACACCTAAATGTGCACATGAGAATTCACACTGGTGAGAAGCCTTATACATGCTCTCAGTGTGGAAAGAGTTTCACATCCAAAAGCATTCTCACCGCTCATCTGCGTCGTCACACTGGAGTGAAGTCTTTCAGCTGTGATCAGTGTGATAAAACATTTGTTTTGGCATCAAGCTTAAAAACACACCTTAAAATTCATTCTGGTGTGAAGCCTCACTTTTGTTCTTTTTGTGGAAAGTGTTTTACACGACTGCAAAATTTAAAAGAGCATGAGCGTGTACATACTGGTGTAAGACCTCATATGTGCTCTGACTGTGTGAAGACCTTTACTACATCCAGCAACTTAAAATCACACCAGAGAATTCATACAGGAGAGAAATCGTACAAGTGCACACACTGTGAAAAGAGTTTTGCTCGGTCAGATTCCTTGAAAGCTCATGAGAGAGTTCATACTGGAGAGAAACCGCACCAGTGCTCTTCATAAGAAAAAGCGTTGCCCGAAGTTATCTAATGAGAAAATGTTCAAGTTCAGATCCATCACTTACAAATAATACACTTTGCTAAAATTATTGAAGTTTGATTGTTTGACAAGGGGAACCTTTGGGTTTCGAATATATGAGGCATTTATGTAAAAGTAGCAACAATAGTCTATTAAATCATAATTTATATTTCAAATAACTTTTTTTAGATGTTTAGATGTGATGCATTAAGATATTAAAGATTTTTGCATTGAAAAAAGAAAGATTATAATATTGCAGACAAACAGCAAATGCTTAACAGCATTAATAGTCATTTTATTGCATCTGGGTCTACATTCCAAATAAATAATTATACTAATTTAAACTTGGAATTTCTGGGTGCAGAACGCTATCTATGGACTGGAGAGTGAACAAATGGTCTCTTCTGACTTAAAGGGTTACTTCAGCAATTAGCATTAAGCTTTATATCAGTAGAAGCCCAGTAGTATGTTCAAATTATTGTACTTTACCCCCTCATATCCCCCTGAGACGAGAGAATTATGCATTTTATTTCTGGAAAAAATCCTCCGATGATGCAAATATCGTCATTTTGCATCATCAGAGGAATTTTTGGCCAGAGGCTAAAACTACAGCAAGTAGGAGGAGCTAGGTCCGCATGTTATCAACCCACCCATAGGGGTGGGATCTCATCTCACTCACAGAATGTGTATGCGCATGACCACTCGGCTCGGGCATTCATAACGGAGTGGTGGGGATCTGAAAACGTGCCAGACTGAACACGCGCCGTGAATGACTGCCGCGCCCGCGCTTACCTCAGCTCTTCGCTCTCGTGATGAATGTAATCTAACTCCTGCTGCTGTGCAGTGACTTTCGTTCGGCTCACTCACACTTTATTGAATAGACGCATTCAGTTTTTAATTGTAGTGTCTATTCTCTAACTGAACGAAAACGAAAAACCAAACGATGGTGGGGGCGGTCTCATGGTGGGCAAGTAGCCATGGCTTTGGGAGTGGCCTCGTTGGGCAGCGAAGCAAGTGTATTCTGGGAGTTGTTGTCTTTCATTCACATGAGACAAAAATACATTTTCTGTCTTTTCTCAGTCTAGACGGCACCAAATTCAAAAATAATTTCACATTTCTACTACATAAATGACCCAGTTTAAATACACATTCATCTTCCCTGTGCTGAAGTACCCCTTAAGTGTCACAGCTGTCAGCCGGAGTGCCGATTGCCACCATTGCACTCTTCCTGTCTCCTTGATCATATCATGAACTACATTTCCCATAAACAATGCCTGGACTCATTATGCTTGATTTACTTCCAGCTATTTATCTTTATCCTGTTAACCTCTGCCTATAGAGGTCACATGACATCACCATCGGCAGGAGTGTTAAAAAGTGGCATCATTGGCTGCGAAAAACATGCAAAAACACACCTAAAACGGGAAAGAGCTGTGTAATCGACTGTACAAATAGATTCAGCAAGATATATGAGATATATTTTTACAGACTGACAAAAGCTACAGAAAAGAGAAGCAAATGGATCACTGCAATTCACAGAAACAACTGGACTCCACGCAGCAAAACGTGAATTTGCAGTTTGTCTATGTTGAATTTTGGGGTAAAAGCATACCCTATATATTGTATTGTTGACAACTCATCAATTCAATATATACCAGCTTATATTTATGTTTTTAAATAAACAGACAACAATGTTAAAACATGATTTTGTGATTATAACTTTGTAATTTATTTTGCTCCTTCTGCTGAAAGTAGAACTGAACACTTTAATTGTTTTAGTTATGATTACATTATTAATATCACTGGTAAAACGTTTCAAAGCATCGATGGTCACCTGTTTCAAAAGATCTGTACACAAATCAGTTTAAATCAGTTAAAAAGGCATTTGTGAAAACCAATATAAATGCTTAATAAAAGCACAATCACAAGCAGTTTATTCAATAATGGGTTATGAGAAGAGCTCTTTCAATGGGACAGTTAATAACTTGATAATTAAAGTTCAAAACTGAATGTTGCTGTTTTCAACGACTTTCATACTTATTTGGGAAGTCGCATATTGTTGTCAAAATCCAGCTGTCAGCCACTGATTCAAAAAAGTATAAGGTAAAGACTAAAAAGGTATGTCAGTGCTGTCAGAAGCATGAAATGTTGTGATAGCATGCACTTTCAACAATTGCTGAAAGAGAATGAATTCAACTGAAGTCAATGCCAAGTGCCCAATTAAAGGGAACACTAATCAAACAGACTTTAACAACTTTTGTACCACGTACCATATTAAAGAAATAAATCCAAACTGGTTTGTAATACATTGAATATGGTAGTGGTGTTTTTGTAATTGTTTAATCATCCTCTGATGAGGCTATGTGGCTGTAAGTCAGTTGTGTTTCTGCTCATCTCTTTCTATTCTTATTGTTCCTCTTATCTTCAGTGATTCTGATTGTTAACTTCTGGTGTCTAATGCTCAATCATCACTTGTAGTGTGGATCTACTGTATTTCACTAACTGCAACATTGCTCAAGTGTTATTTTTATTCTCTATAGGACCATATGAAAACTGAGCAGTGTTTGTTTAACACTGGGGATTTTACTGTGTAAACATGTAACCAGCAACAACAGTTTTTCTTTATTAAATAATTTATTAAAATTCATTTGAATAATTGTCTTGGACTTTAACTACGAACACACCTAAGAAACGTGATATGTCTTTCTGGGATCATACCAGACCACTAGCACCAGCACACTAGCATCCCAAGCTGGTCCCAGCATGCAAAACAGACCTTATGCTGTTGATCAGCAATGAGTGAAGCTTTAAATGTTACCACTCACAGTTGTAGCTTTGAACCTACACACAGGTGGCATGTGGACCAGTGGGCACTCTTTGTATTTAAGGTAGCAGGGAAGATCGGTAACATCCTAGGCAACTGAGCAACCCTTCTTAGGGACAGCATTCCTCACTCAAATCGGGAGAGGACTAGAAACTGAAACTATGGAGGAAGGATCCTTCTGCGAACCAGAGGGAGATTACGAAGGGGAAGTCCAAGAACAAGGAATGAATCTGCAGGGTTAATTTTGCCATGCGGACTAATCTTCCAACAGACACCAACAAGTGGCTAATCTCTATTTGATATCTTTGTTGTTCAAACTGCTAAATATAACTTGCTCATCACCATATATTGTTTAATGTTGCCTATCACGTTAAATTTGACATTGCTAGCTTTTAATCTAAATCACTATCACAACGCGTTAGCATTTTCACTAGCCTGTTAGCCTGCCATACATGCATCCAGGTCTCCTGTTTTGTCTCTCATGCCTTTACTAGTCCATCAAACAACTGTGGTGAGTTGGATTAGTCACCCCGATGCTGCTTTCATCGTCGCAGGCAATTTAACAAAGCAAACCTAAAGAAAGTCTTGCCAAACTTTCACCAGCACGTCTCCTGTCCTACACGAGGAGCAAACACACTGGATCATTGCTACTCTCTGTTTAAGAATGCCTATAAAGCAGTCGTTCAGGAACCCCCGGTGAGGCGGGAAGTTAAACGCTGGTCACCCCATTCAGAGACCGCACTACAGGCAGCTCTTGATGACGTCGACTGGGACATGTTCCGGGCGAGTTCATCTGACGTCAGCGAGTTCACGGATGTGGTGCTTTGCTTCATCAACACGCTTACAGAGTAAGCCACACAAACAATAACAATAACGTCCTTCTCAAATCAGAAACCGTGGGTGGACAATTCAATCCACGCTGCAGTGAACACACGCATTGGCGCTTACAACGCCGGTCTCCTAACAGGGAATATGAATGACTATAAATCATCCTGCTATGCTCTCCGACGCACAGTTAAAGCCGCAAAGCTCCGTTATAAGGATCGAGTGGAGTCTCATTTCCAACTCAACGACTCCCGGCGTATGTGGCAGGGACACATCTGTGCTTTTGGATCTAAATCCTCTGCAGAGGTGAGAGCTGATCCGTTGCTTGTGAACGAGTTAAACTCTTTCTACGCTCGCTTTGATTGTAATCGCGGCAGCGCGACTCCACCAAGTGACGCGTCAGAGGGAATTACTCAGAGCAGCAATAACCACGTGATCTCTGTCTCGGGGGATGAAGTTCGGAGGGCACTCAAGCGTGTGGACGTCAGGAAAGCTGCCGGGGCGGATGGTATTTCAGGTTGTGTTCTGCGGTCCTGTGCTGATCAGCTTGCCGGGTTGTTTACATCCATCTTTAATGAGTCCCTCGCTACATCTGTGGTCCCCACCTCCTTCAAAAAATCCACCATCATCCCTGTCCCTAAGAACAGTAAACCCTCTTGCCTAAATGACTATCGTCCAGTGGCTCTCATGTCTATAGTCATGAAGGTCTTTGAGAGACTCATTAAAAACACCATTTGCTCCTTCATTCCTGACACTTTGGACCCTCTTCAGTTTGCCTATCGTCCCAATAGATCGACTGAAGATGCCATCTCTCATGTCCTCCACTCCTCCCTCACTCACATCGACAGTAAAAGTGGGAACTATGTAAGGCTGCTATTTATTGACTATAGCTCAGCCTTTAACACCATAGTTCCCATTAAGCTAACCGCCAAACTCCTGGATCTCGGCCTGAATTCTTCTCTCTGCCACTGGATTGAAGACTTCCTCACTGGCAGGCCTCAGGTGGTGAGAGTAGGCCAGTTCACCTCCACCTCCATCACCCTGAGTGTGGGAGCTCCACAGGGCTGTGTCCCTGAGTCCCCTGCTCTACTCTCTCTACACACATGACTGTTTGTCCACACACAGCTCCACCTCTATCATCAAATTTGCTGATGATACTGTTGTCCTGGGCCTCATTTCCAACAACGAGACGGCATACTTGGACGAGGTGGAGCAACTAACATCATGGTGCCAGGACAACTGTCTCTCTCTGAATGTTGGCAAGACCAAAGAACTGATTGTGGACTTCAGGAAGAGACAGCAACGGACATACTCCCCTCTCATGATCAGCGGGTCACCAGTAGAGAGAGTGAGCAGCTTCAAGTACCTGGGTGTAAACATCTCCGAGGACCTGACTTGGACTGCACACATTCAGACACAGGTGAAAAAAGCCAGGCAAAGACTGTACCACCTGCGCCAGCTGAGGAAATTCAGGGTTTCACCAGCTATCCTGAAAACGTTCTATTTAAGGGGCGACAGAAAGTGTATTAACTCATCAAGTGCATCACAGCGTGGTATGGGAACAGCACCAGTCATGATTGCAAAGCCCTGCAAAGAGTCGTGTGCTTATCCGAGCGTATCTCAAGTGTCAGCTCTCCCGTCTCTGCAGGACGTCTACACCAAACGCTGCAAAGGTAGATCTTCTAAGATCATCAAGGACTCTAATCACCCTGCAAACCGTCATTTCACGCTGCTGCCATCTGGTAAGCACTTCCGAAGCCTGATGGTCAAAACTGAGAGACTCAGAAGGAGCTTCTTCCCCCAGGCCATCAGACTCCTGAACTCAGTCACTTAACATCATGTGACTTCACTTCAGGATAAATGTACTGACATTGGACTGCACTTTCTGTTCTCGTTGTTACTATGTAACAACCTGTTATAAACCTGTTTGCACATTATACTTTGTACATTTCTGTTAACCACATATTTATAAGTCTACAGTTTACTCACTGCACAGTTTATTTCACTTATTTTATTCCACTTCTTTATTTATTTAAATTTTTTCTACTTGATTTATTTATAATTCTGTATCTCTCTCTCTCTCTCTCTCTCTCTCTCTATATATATATATATATATATATATATATATATATATATATATATATATATATATATATATATATATACAGTACTTTTTATTCTATTTCTATTATAATTTCCTCCTTGTGCTTTTAACTGTGAATTTGCACTGTCCATGGAGCGGACCTATTTACATTTCACTGTCAGTTGTATATTCTGTATATAACTGTGTATGTGATAAATAAAACTCTTGACTCTTGAATCTTGAATCTTGAATCAGAGCCCATCACACAACTGTGGTAACAAACACGGTAACCCATGTCATCTCCTGTTATTATCACTTGCACTGCCTGCTACATGTTCAGTATACCTTGTGTTCACTACATGTGATAAATGCAGGGAGATAGTCAGGCTGACAGAGAAGATTTCAGAATTAGAGACACGCATCCAGACTTTATTTGAGAGTAGTGAGAATTTAACAGCTTTAGACACTTTTGGATATGACTAGCTTAGTGAACTCTGTACATTGTTCAGTTCCGGCTGTAGAGCCCGTTCAGCAGGGTAACTGGGTGACTGTGAGAGACGGCATAGTTGCAGACCAAAAAAAACACTCTTCTGTTCCGATTAGAACATCAAACAGGTTCTCCCCGCTCAGTGACACACCCAATGAGAATCCTGTTGAAAGTGCCCTAGTTATTGGCGATTCTATTACACGGAATGTGAAAACAGAGACACCAACCACCATAGTCACATGTTTACCGGGAGCCAGAGCGCCTGACATCAAAGCAAATGTAAAAGTGCTGGCTAATGCTAATCATAAATTCTCTAAGATTATTATTCACGTCGGCACTAATCATGTTCGACTTCGCCAGCTGGAGATCACCAAAATTAACATTAAAGAGGTGTGTGAACTCGCAAGTACGATGGTAGATAAAGTTTTTTTGTTCTGGTCCCCTCCCCGTTAAAAGGAGTGATGAGATACTTAGCAGACTATCATCACTCAATGGCTGGTTGTCTAAGTGGTGTCCACAAAATAACAGGGTTCATAGACAATTGGAAAAGCTTTTGGGGCAGACCTAGACTGTTGAAAAGAGATGGTATCCATCCCTCCTGGGATGGTGCCGCTCTTCTCTTTAGTAATTTGGCACATAGTCTTAGAGCTAAACCTTGACTAACGGGGGCCCAGGTCAGGAAGCAGACGGACTGGCTTACCCGACCATCCGCTAGCTGTCTCACGTCACAGAAGTCAGATAAATCTCAACACACAGAGACTCTTTCACCTAGATATTATCACATAGAGACTGTCTGTTCCCCAAATTAGTAAATACAAAAAAAGTATCGGATAGTTTACAAAATCAAATGATTCAGAAAATTTTTACCACTGAAATGACTGGGAAAAAAGCATCCCAAACAACCTAAATTCACCCTATACTCTTTGAAATCATAATTGCATTGCATTATGTTGTTTTAAATCCCAAATATTTTACTTATAAAGTCGATCATTACCAACTATTCAGTTATTTGTATTTACTGAATACTGAATTGTGTTCAGTGTCACAATATTACTGTTTTTTTTTTTTTTTTTTTTTTTAGCATTTTAGCATAAAAAAAGTAGTATACTACCAAAAATGCTCTTCTTAGTATTTTTGTCTTGTTTCTAGTCTAAATATCTAAAAATTCTTAAATCAAGATGCATTTAGTAGATAAGTAAAATTACATAAGATATTTTTTCTTGTTTTGTTGAAAATCAAATCAAAATTAAATGAGTTTTGCTTAAAGCAAGCAAAAATATCTGCCAATAGGGAAGAAAAATAATATTGTTTCTGACTGAAATCTTGTTCCTTGTTTCTGTCTCAAACAGAAATAAGATTATTTTTCGTACCCCATTTACAGATATTTTTTCTTGTTTTAAGCAAAGAACAAGAACAAATATCTTATGTCATTTTATTTATCTAGTAAATGGATCTTGATTTAATAATTTTTTGATATTTGGAATGAAAACAAGAAAAAAAAAGAAGAAGAGCATTTTTTTGCAGTGTAGTCAAATCTTTTGATAATTTCAAATATAATAGGCCTTTGTAATGTGCCTTTGTAAAGTTGACTACATTGTTGACTACATTCTAAATAAACTACAACAAAATATATTTATTTTGTCCCTTTGCTTAGCTCCATCTCAGTCACAAACCTGAAGCTCATTCATTATGCAGCTCATTAAGCAGCTCATTAAGCAGCTCATTATGCATTCTTTTGTTCTCTCTGGTGTGATTCACAGCATTATTCATGAACATTCACGCCTCTTTGCATATGGCCTTTGTAAAGAAAAAGTGTCTTACAAAATTTAAATCAATGTATTGTTTTATATGAATTAGCAGGCTCAATGATTCTCGCATCAGTTTGAAGCAAAAACTCTAGGCAATGTTAATCTCATGTCAATCTTGAGTACCTAGAGAGTAGTATTGCATCCTTCATATAGCTGAAAAGTCTTTAGTTTTATCATATTTATAAAAGAAAGATTCCGAATAAAACCGAGCGGCTGGAGGCGTATCAAATGTCTGAAAGCTGTGACATACTTCGAAAACGTGGGGGAAAAAAATTGTCCTAAATAAACGATGGCTATCAATCAGATTCAGCCATACATATATGATCCAGAATCAGATTCAGAGGCTGAAATTGAAGAGGAGCAGCAGCAACAATGACTACAGCAGGACATCTCTATGTGATAACGTTATGTACTCTAACTTTATATATTTACTAGCGGCTTGTGTAAATTACTAATTTCTACTTTTTTATTATGTCGTCATACATTTTTTTTATTTGCCCATTTTAAAAGGTGTACATGTGGGAAGTGCACATCACATTATTGATAAATAAATTAACTATACGTGATCATGTTGTTTACTTGATGTGCACTTAAGCACCGATAGCCAACAACACACAGACAGATATTTGAAGCAGTTTTACTCACTGCCTGCGGTTACAACGCATGACTGTGAACCTTTTTACCGTAAGGAGCCAATATTTCTATTCAACAATATTTTAAACAAAAAGTAGGAATACTTATCTAAGTCTGTCCAATCACTGTGAGCAAGCTTCCAAACGCTCCAATCATGTTACATAATTTTCCAGTAACAAGCAAAGTTTTGTAATGGGTCTCTCCAATACACCAGTCTTTGTCTTCACTTTTACAATTCTCACTAATCCTTTAGATTCAGGTAGAACATCCACCACTCTCCCTTGAGGCCAGGAACCACGGGGTGCTGAACTGTCCACAATTAATACTATAGTTTCTTTCTGAAGGTTAGGCTTGACTTTGGTCCACTTTTGCTTTCCTGGAGTAAAGGTAAGTATTCTTTAGTCTACCTTTTCCAGAACAGATCTGATAGACACTATCAAGTCAAGTCACCTTTATTTATATAGCACTTTTAACAAGTCCAATTGTTTCAAAGCAGCTTCACATTGTTAACAGGAAAATAATGCAACAGAATTTGTACAGCCGTTCTGGTGAAACGGTGATGTTATCCAGCTAATTTCAAGTATCATATAGTGTCAATGCGGGCAGATCGGTAATATAGATGAAATTTAGGTGTCCCCAACTGAGCAAGCCAAAAGCCAAAGGCAACAGTGGCAAGGAACCAACTTGATAGTTATTTGGCAGAATTGGGTTATCATTTCTGAATGCTAACTTAAGACAGTAGTGTCCATCTTGCAGCTTTACTGAGTTGTGTAATATTTCAATGAATCTTTTGTCCTCTATGGACATTTCTAGTTTCTCATCTGCTGACTTTTCATTAAAATCATGATTATACTGTTGTATTAACAGCTCTTCAAGATTTGAGACAGATCCTATTGACAGTAACCACTGCTGTAGTGTTATCCATCACATCACTGACATTTAGAGGACCATTGACAACCCACCCCAATAGGGTTCTCACAGCATATGGACCATCTCCTTGTATGGACTGTTGATGATCTCCCATGGTTCAAGGGCTTTTTTTATTTTTTTACCTTTATTTATATAGCGCTTTTAACAAGTCCAATTGTTTCAAAGCAGCTTCACATTGTTAACAGGAAAATAATGAAACAGAATTTGTACAGCCGTTCTGGTGAAACGGTGATGTTATCCAGCTAATTTCAAGTATCATATAGTGTCAAATGCGGGCAGGTCGGTAATATAGATGAAATTTAGGTGTGCCAGTTCTCCTCTGGCCGACGAACAAACAGTGTATGATTATAATTCTGGTAACCTGGTCTTAAGTCATATTAGGTAAATAGATATTCGTAAGATTATTTGAAAGATTGGAGTCGTCATGCCGGAGACGGGTTTAATGAGGATGTCGTGTCGATGTGGCATTTACGGGGGGGGGGAGTTTATTTGACACGCTCTATGCAGACATTTCAGGGATGCGTTGGTCATGTCCAGGCGCAGGTCCACCATCTGATCTGGATATGGCCCGGATCCGGCTGACTGCAGTAAACCTCGGGATAAACAGAGAGACTCACATTAGCGTAGATGCCATTCTTCTTATGATGTAATGAGTACATCAGGTGTTAAGGGAAGTGTTCCCGGTTCCAGCTGACCTAGTTAATGCAGCCTAACAATCATTTACTGCTTTGAATAATAGAAATTGATAATGTTTTATGTGTAAGCCATAGTAAAGAGATTTTTAGTCTAGATTTAAACTGACAGAGTGTGTCTGCTTCCCGAACAATGCTAGGAAGACTGTTCCAGAGTTTAGGCACTAAATAGGAAAAGGATCGAGTGCCTGCAGTTGATTTTGATATTCTAGGTATTATCAATTGGCCAGAGTTTTGAGACCGCAATAGACGTGATGGAGTATAATGCGTTAAGAGTTCGCTCAAGTACTGGGGAGCTAAACCATTTAGTGCTTTGTAAGTAATAAGCAAGATTTAAAAATGTATACGATGTTTAATAGGGAGCCAGTGCAGTGTTGACAGAACCGGGCTAATATGGTGATACTTCCTGGCTCTAGTAAGAACTCGAGCTGCTGCGTTCTGGACTAGCTGGAGTTTATTTATTAAGTGAGCAGGGCAACCACCCAGTAAAGCATTACAATAATCTAGCCTTGAGGTCATGAACGCATGAATGAACTGTTCAGCATTTTGCATTGAAAGCATGTGCCATAATTTAGATATATTTTTAAGATGGTAGAATGCAGTTTTACAGATGCTAGAAACGTGGCTTTCAAATGAAAGATTGGTATCAAAGAGCACACCCAGGTTCCTAACTGACGACGAGGGCTTGATAGAGCAGCCATTGAGTGTTAGACAGTATTCTAGGTTACTACTTGCAGAGTTTTTTTGTCCAATAATTAAAAATTCAGTTTTTTCTGAATTAAGTTGCAGGAAATTACTAGACATCCAATGTTTTATATCAGCTATGCATTCCGTTAATCTTGTGAATTGGTAAGTTTCGTCAGGGCGTGAAGAAATGTACTGGACTTGCTTCCATTTGTGCTTGATGTATATATCACTTGAAACAATCTGGGTGGAAGTAGTGGATTGGATTTAAGCAATAGGATGTGGTTAGGAGTCAGTGCTTCAAGGTCTTGGTAGTCCTCAGACACTGTTGTTATAGGCTGACTATTCAGAATGGACTCCACTTCACAAAAAAGTGTCTGCAGTTCTTCATCTTCCAGATTCTGCTGACGCAGAATAGAAAAGAGGACTTGTCTCACCATACGTGCCCTCTGCTCTCTCTCACACACACATGGATTGATTGCTCCTGTTTGATTGACTGCTCCTGTCTTCAATTGCTCCTGTCTACCCTGTTTGCTGTTGCTGCTGTGCTCGCATGTGTTCTGCTCTGCTCTTTGGGATTTTTATTTGATATAATTCTCTGTTGTTTAAACTGCTAATTATAACCTACTCATCTTCATATATTGTCTAACATTGCCTACCACATTAAATCTGACATCACTAGCTTTTAATCTAAATCACTATCGCACGTTAGCTTTTCGCTAGCCTGTTAGCTTGCCATCTCTGCACCCAGGTTTTCTGTTTTCTCAGTTCACTAAACAACTGTGGTGAGTTGGATTAGTAAATAGACTCCATCAAACAACTTTGGTAAATTGGATTAATCAACAAATACGGTAAGCCATGTCTTCTTCTCCAGTCATTGTCACTTGCACCGCATGTTTCATGTTTAGTGTATCTGTCTCCGTTGGCGAGCAGGGCTTCACATGTGATAAATGTAAGGAGATAGTCAGGCTGACGGAGAAGATTTCAGAATTAGAGACACGCATCCAGACTTTATTTGAGAGTAGTGAGAATGTAACAGCTTTAGACACTGCTTTGGATGCGACTAGCTTAGTGAACGTTGTACATTGTTCGGTTCCGGCTGTAGAGCCCATTCAGCAGGGCAGTTGGGTAACGGTGAGGCGGCATAGTCGTGGATCAAAAAAACACTCTCTAGTAATTTGGCATATAGTCTTAAAGCTAAACCTTGACTAACTGGGGCCCAGGTCAGGAAGCAGATGGACTGGCTTACCCGACCGTCTGCTAGCTGTCTCCCATTACAGAAGTCAGATAAATCCCAACACATAGAGACTCTCTGTGTCTGTTCCCCGAATTAGTAAATACAAAAAACCATCAAGACTATTCAACAGTAAAAACTTAATTGATGTCCAACAAATAAACAACAGATATAATACAGATAATCAAATGATAAAGCTTGGGTTGCTGAATACTCGATCCCTTTCCCCAAAAGCGCTTATTGTTAATGATATGATTACAGATAATAATCTAGATGTGCTGTGTTTGACAGAAACCTGGCTAAAACCTGACGACTACATTACTGGACTACATGAGTCCACCCAGAACTGGCACCCCGACTGAGCCTGGTTTCTCCCAAGGTTTTTTTCTCCATTCTGACCCTGAAGGAGTTTTGGTTCCTCGCCACCGTTGCCTCTGGCTTTTGGCTTGCTCAGTTGGGGACACCTAAATTTCATCTATATTACCGGTCTGCCCGCATTGACACTATATGATACTTGAAATTAGCTGGATAACATCACCGTTTCACCAGAACGGCTGTACAAATTCTGTTGCATTATTTACCTGTTAACAATGTGAAGTTGGTTTGAAACAATTGGACTTGTTAAAAGCGCTATATAAATAAAGGTGACTTGACTTGACTACGTATAAGTCTTTCCCAGACCCCTCCGTGATGTGAGGCTGTTGGAGGATTAAAACTCCATTGAACTGCTTTCTGAAGCATAGTATTGTTAATCTTATTTTGATTCCAAGCTGTGATTTGCATCTTGCAGTTCTCTTTTAGCACCAACTAAATTAGTTCCATTACCAGAGCGAATATGTTGAACTTGACCCCTTCTGCTAATAAATTGTCTCAAAGCTTTGATGCAGGGGTCAGTGTCTAAAGTGTAGGCGACTTCTAAATGCACAGCTCTACTAGACACACAGGTGAAATATGGTGGAATTCTCTTAACAACACTTCGTCCTCGCTGTTTCAAAAGGTCCAAAGTAATCAACTCCGACGTTGCTGAAGGGTGGAATATCAGCATGCAGTCTTTCTGCTGGAAAGTCACCCATCTTTTGTTCTCCAATACGTCCTTTCATGCGTCTACATGTTACACATTTTGATATGATTTTACGAACTACAGAATTGGCATTTACACTCACCTAAAGGATTATTAGGAACACCTGTTTAATTTCTCATGAATGCAATTATCTAATCAACCAATCACATGGCAGTTGCTTCAATGCATTTAGGGGTGTGGTCCTGGTCAAGACAATCTCCTGAACTCCAAACTGAATGTCAGAATGGGAAAGAAAGTTGATTTAAGCAATGTTGAGCGTGGCATGGTTGTTGGTGCCAGACGGGCCGGTCTGAGTATTTCACAATCTGCTCAGTTACTGGGATTTTCACGCACAACCATTTCTAGGGTTTACAAAGAATGGTGTGAAAAGGGAAAAACATCCAGTATGCAGCAGTCCTGTGGGCGAAAATGCCTTGTTGCTGCTAGAGGTCAGAGGAGAATGGGCCGACTGATTCAAGCTGATAGAAGAGCAACTTTGACTGAAATAATCACTCGTTACAACCGAGGTATGCAGCAAAGCATTTGTGAAGCCACAACACGCACAACCTTGAGGCGGATGGGCTACAACAGCAGAAGACCCCGCCGGGTACCACTCATCTCCACTACAAATAGGAAAAAGAGGCTACAATTTGCACAAGCTCACCAAAATTGGACAGTTGAAGACTGGAAAAATGTTGCCTGGTCTGATGAGTCTCGATTTCTGTTGAGACATTCAGATGGTAGAGTCAGAATTTGGCGTAAACAGAATGAGAACATGGATCCATCATGCCTTGTTACCACTGTGCAGGCTGGTGGTGGTGTGGTGGTGTAATGGTGTGGGGGATGTTTTCTTGGCACACTTTAGGCCCCTTAGTGCCAATTGGGCATCGTTTAAATGCCACGGCCTACCTGAGCATTGTTTCTGACCATGTCCATCCCTTTAAGACCACCATGTACCCAATCTCTGATGGCTACTTCCAGCAGGATAATGCACCATGTCACAAAGCTCAAATCATTTCAAATTGGTTTCTTGAACATAACAATGAGTTCACTGTACTAAAATGGCCCCCACAGTCACCAGATCTCAACCCCAATAGAACATCTTTGGGATGTGATGGAACGGGAGTTTGTGCCCTGGATGTGCATCCCACAAATCTCCATCAACTGCAAGATGCTATCCTATCAATATGGGCCAACATTTCTAAAGAATGCTTTCAGCACTTTGTTGAATCAATGCCACATAGAATTAAGGCAGTTCTGAAGGCGAAAGGGGGTCAAACACAGTATTAGTATGGTGTTCCTAATAATCTTTTAGGTGAGTGTATGATCCAGTATCTTTTCCTAAGTTGTGATATAACGTGATTTTTACCACCATGTCCAATTCGTTCATGTATAACTTGCAGAATCAACGTGGAAATATGGAGGTTCTTTGGAAGAATGATTGGATGTTTGAATTCGTCTGGCATTGCAGACTTACTCAGCCTACCTCCAACTCTTAAAACTCCGTCTTCCAGTACTTGTACTTCCAGTACTTCCAGTACAGTACTTCCAACTTGTAGAGGCTACTACATCTGTTCATCTGTTTTCAAATAGATGAGGCAAACGCTGCTCTGCAACTTGATAGTTATTTGGCAGAATTGGGTTATCATTTCTGAATGCTAACTTAAGACAGTAGTGTCCATCTTGCAGCTTTACTGAGTTGTGTAATATTTCAATGACTCTTTTGTCCTCTATGGACATTTCTAGTTTCTCATCTGCTGACTTTTCATTAAAATCATGATTATACTGTTGTATTAACAGCTCTTCAAGATTTGAGACAGATCCTATTGACAGTAACCACTGCTGTAGTGTTATCCATCACATCACTGACATTTAGCGGACCATTGACAACCCACCCCAATAGGGTTCTCACAGCATATGGACCATCTCCTTGTATGGACTGTTGATGATCTCCCATGGTTCAAGGGCTTTTTTTTTTTTACCTTTATTTATATAGCGCTTTTAACAAGTCCAATTGTTTCAAAGCAGCTTCACATTGTTAACAGGAAAATAATGAAACAGAATTTGTACAGCCGTTCTGGTGAAACGGTGATGTTATCCAGCTAATTTCAAGTATCATATAGTGTCAATGCGGGCAGATCGGTAATATAGATGAAATTTAGGTGTCCCCAACTGAGCAAGCCAGAAGCCAGAGGCAATGGTGGCAAGGAACCAAAACTCCTTCAGGGTCAGAATGGAGAAAAAAACCTTGGGAGAAACCAGGCTCAGTTGGGGTTGCCAGTTCTCCTCTGGCCGACGAACAAACAGTGTATGATTATAATTCTGGCAACATTGCAGGTCTTAAGTCATATTAGGTAAATAGATATTCGTAAGATTATTTGAAAGATTGAAGTCGTCACGCCGGAGCCGGGTTTAATGAGGATGTCGTGTCGATGCGGCATTTACGGGGCATCGACACGATATCCTCATTAAAGGGGGTTTATTTGACACGCTCTCTGCAGACATTTCAGGGATGCGTTGGTCATGTCCAGGCGCAGGTCCACCATCTGATCTGGATACGGCCCGGATCCGGCTGACTACAGTAAACCTCGGGTTAAACAGAGAGACTAACAATGTTTCAAATGAAAGATTGGTATCAAAGAGCACACCCAGGTTCCTAACTGACGACGATGTTTTATATCAGCTATGCATTCCATTAATCTTGTGAATTGGTAAGTTTCGTCAGGGCGTGAAGAAATATAGAGCTGAGTATCGTCAGCATAGCAATGACAACTAATGCCTTGCTTCCTAATGATATCTCCCAGTGGTAGCATGTAGAGGGTGAAGAGCAACGGTCCTAGCACTGAGCCCTGTGGTACTCCATACTGAACTCGTGATCGGTGTGACATCTCTTCATTTACTGCTACAAACTGATAACGGTCAGATAAGTATGATTTAAACCATGCCAATGCAGTTCGACTAATGCCAACATAATTTTTGAGTCCATTCAAAAGAATGTTGTGGTCGATAGTATTGAATGCAGCGCTAAGATTGAGTAACACTAATAGAGAGATACAACCACGATCGGATGATAAGAGTAAATCATTTGTAACTTTGATGAGAGCAGTCTCAGTACTATGATACGGTCTAAATCCTGACTGGAAATCCTCCCAGATACCATTTCTTTCTAAAAAGGAACATAATTGTGAAGACAATTCCAGTATTTTTGACAGAAAGGGTAGATTTGAGATCGGCCTGTAATTGACTAATTCTGTAGGATCAGGTTTGAGGTTTTTTAATAAGTGGTTTGATAATAGCCAACTTAAAAGTTTTCGGTACATATCCTAATGACAAAGATGAGTTAATGATATTAAGAAGAGGATCTATGACCTCTGGTAGCATCTCTTTTAATAGCCTAGTCGGTATAGGGTCGAGCATACATGTTGTTGATTTAGATGATTTAACGAGTTTAGCCAATTCTTCCTCTCCTATAGCAGTGAATGAATGTAATTTTTTCTCAGTGACACTACAATGCTCTGTCTGATGTGACACTGTAGTAGATGGCTGCATGGTTATAATTTTCTTCCTAATATTGTCAATCTTACACATAAAAAAGTTCATAAAGTCATTACTGCTGTGCTGTTTACAACTATCAGAAGTTGAAGCTTTATTTTTGGTTAACTTAGCCACTGTACCAAATAAATACCTAGGGTTGTGTTTGTTTTCTTCTAAGAGAGTCAAGAAATAAGCAGATCTAGCAGTTTTTACGGCCTTTCTGTATGCGATCATGCTCTCTTTCCACCAATTACGAAAAACCTCTAGTTTTGTTTTCTTCAAGCTGCGCTCCATTTTTCTGGCTGCTGTTTTAAGGGCCCGGGTGTGCTCGTTTTACCACGGCGTTGGACTATTTTCTTTAATCTTCTTTAAGCGCCAGGGAGCAACTGTGTCTCAAGATTATTTACAAAGCAATCTTTAGTGATAGTGATAGTTATGCCATATTTGAAGCGAGGGGGCGGCTTTGCAGCCTTAGCTAAATTAAGTATACATGATACTAGGTAATGATCTGAGATGTCGTCGCTCTGCCGCAGAATTTCAACGGTATCAACATTTATTCCATGTGACAATATTAGATCTAGAGTATGATTAAGGCGATGAGTAGGTCCTGACACGTGTTGCCTTACTCCAATAGAGTTTAGAATGTCTCTAAATGCTAATCCCAATGCGTCTTTTTCATTATCTACATGGATATTCAAATCACCAACAATTAGTACTTTAGCAAATTCTTTGATAAAGTCTGTATTGTGCCCTGGTGGCCTGTATACAGTAGCCAGCACAAATGTCAATTACACTACATAAAGCACCAAAACTTCAAAAGAATTATACTTGAAACTAGACTTCTGAGTAATACTGAAGATATTATTATAAATTACAGCAACCCCTCCCCCTTTACCTTTCAGACGCTGCTCGTGTTTATAACAATAATTTTGTGGGGTGGACTCATTTAAAGTAATGTAGTCATCAGGTTTTAGCCAGGTTTCTGTCAAACACAGCACATAATCATATCATTAACAATGAGCGCTTCTGGGGAAAGGGATTGAATATTCAGCAACCCAAGCTTTATCATTTGATCATCTGTATTATATCTGTTGTTTATTTGTTGGACATCAATTAAGTTTTTACTGTTGAATGGTCTTGATGGTTTTTTGTATTTACAAATTCAGGGAACAGACACAGTCTCTATGTGATAATATCTAGGTGAAAGAGTCTCTATGTGTTGGGATTTGGTGAAGTAGCGTTTGTTCATGTGTTGGTCATGCTCTCTGCAGACATTTCAGGGATGCGTTGGTCATGTCCAGGCGCAGGTCCACCATCTGATCTGGATACGGCCCGGATCTGGCTGACTGCAATAAACCTTGGGATAAACAGAGAGACTAACATTAGCATAGATGCCATTCTTCTTATGATGTAATGAGTACATCAGGTGTTATGGGAAGTGTTCCTGGTTCCTAACCATCATTTACTGATTTGAATAATAGAAATTGATAATGTTTTATGTGTAAGCCATAGTAAAGAGATGCGTTTTTAGTCTAGATTTAAACTGACAGAGTGTGTCTGCTTCCAGAACAATGCTAGGAAGACTGTTCCAGAGTTTAGGCACTAAATAGGAAAAGGATCGAGCACCTACAGTTGATTTTGATATTCTAGGTATTATCAACTGGCCAGAGTTTTGAGACCGCAATAGACGTGATGGAGTATAATGCGTTAAGAGTTCGCTCAAGTACTGGGGAGCTAAACCATTTAGTGCTTTGTAAGTAATAAGCAAGATTTTAAAATTTATACAATGTTTAATAGGGAGCCAGTGCAGTGTTGACAGAACAGGGCTAATATGCTCGAGTAAGTAAGAGTAAGAGCTCGAGCAGAGGTCGAGCTCTTCTAGTAAGAGCTCGAGCTGCTGCGGTTTGGACCAGCTGGAGTTTGTTTATTAAGCGAGCAGGGCAACCACCCAGTAAAGCATTACAATAATCTAGCCTTGAGGTCATGAACGCATGAATTAACTGTTCAGCATTTTGCATTGAAAGGATGTGCCGTAATTTAGATATATTTTTAAGATGGTAGAATGCAGTTTTACAGATGTTAGAAACGTGGCTTTCAAATGAAAGACTGGTATCAAAGAGCATTCCCAGGTTCCTCTGAGACTTAGAAGTGTCTATGTCACATCATCTAGCTACTGGAGTTCCCCAGGGCTCAGTGCTTAGACCACTTCTCTTATCCATCTACATGTCATCACTGGGATCTGTCATCCAGAAACATGGCTTTTCCTATCACTGCTATGCTGATGACACTCAACTCTACTTCTTATTTCAACCAGATGATCCCACATTTGGTGTTCGTATCGCTGCCTGCCTGACAGATAGTTTTGCCTGGATGAAGGAACAACATCTTCAAATCAATCTGGCAAAAACAGAACTGCTTGTGGTCCCAGCCAACCCTTCACCATACTCTCTCCATTCAGCTCGGTTCATCATCCATAACTCCGTCCAGGACAGCCAGGATCCTTGTTCCTGTTGTGAGTTGTGATTGATGATCAGCTAAAATTCACTGACCACATGCACGTCACGCCTCTCTTCATCAGTCTGCACTGGCTGCCAATAGCCGCTCGAATCAAATTCAAGACACTGGTGCTTGCCTACAAGGCAACCACTGGCTCTGCACCAACGTACCTAAACTCGCTTGTTCAGATTTACACACCCCCCAGAAGCTTGCATTCTGCAAGTGAACGACACCTTGTGGCGCCATCCCAAAGAGGCATGAAATCCCTCACAAGGACCTTTTCCTGGAGCGTTCCCACCTGGTGGAATGACCTGCCTCTCTCAATTCGAGCAGCCAAGTCGGTAGCCATTTTCAAAATATATCTTAAGACACCCTCTCCTTGAACTGTCACCTTATCATGGTGGAGGGGTTTGAGTACCCGAATGACCCTGGGAGCTATGTTGTCTGGGGCTATATGCCCCTGGTAGGGTCTCCCAAGGCAAACAGGTCCTTGGTGACGGGCCAGACTAAGAGCAGTTCACAAACCCAGTATGAGTCTAATTAAAACGTATGCGAGCGCCTGGTGGCCGGGCCTGCCCCCATGGGGCCCGGCCGGGCTCAGCCCGAATGAGCGATGTGGGGCCACCCTCCCATGGGCTCACCACCTGTGGGAGGGATCATATGGGGCCGGTGCATAGTGGATCGGGCAACAGTCGAAGGCTAGGCCCCCGACGACCCGATCTCTGGACACGGAAACTGGCTTTAGGGACATGGAATGTCACCTCGCTGGCGGGGAAGGAGCCTGAGCTTGTGCGGGAGGTTGAGAGGTACCGGCTAGAGATAGTCGGGCTCACTTCCACGCACAGCTTGGGCTCTGGAACCACACCAGAGAGGCTGGACTCTCTACCATTCTGGAGTTGCCCATGGTGAGAGGCGGCGGGCTGGAGTGGGTTTGCTTATAGCCCCCCAGCTCAGCTGCCATGTGTTGGAGTTCAACCCGGTGAATGAGAGGGTCGCTTCCCTGCGCCTTCGGGTCCGAAGGGCCGAGCCCCCTGTCAGAGAGATCTTCAACTCCCACCTCCGACAGAGCTTCGACCGGATCCCGAGGGAGTCTGGAGATATTGAGTCCGAGTGGACCATGTTCTCCACCTCCCTTTTCGACGCGGCTGCTCGGAGCTGTGGCCGTAAGGTCTCCGGTACCTGTCGAGGCGGAAATCCCCAAACCCGGTGGTGGACACCGGAAGTAAGGGATGCCGTCAAGCTGAAGAAGGAGTCCTATCGGGCCTGGTTGGCTTGTGGGACTCCTGAAGCAGCTGACGGGTACAGGCAGACCAAGCGGACTGCAGCCCGGATAGTTGTGGAGGCAAAAAATTGGGCCTGGGAGGAGTTCGGTGAGGCCATGGAGAAAGACTATCGGTTGGCCTCGAAGAGATTCTAGCAAACCGTTCGCCGCCTCAGGAGGGGGAAGCAGTGCCCTACCAACACTGTTTACAGTGGAGATGGGCAGCTGTTGACCTCAACTGGGGATATCGTCAGATGTTGGAAGGAATACTTTGAGGATCTCCTCAATCCCACCAACACATCTTCCATTGAGGAAGCAGTGGCTGAGGGCTCAGAGGTGGATTCATCCATCACCCGGGCTGAAGTCATCGAGGTAGTTAAAAAGCTCCTCGGTGGCAAGGCACCGGGGGTCGATGAGATCCACCCTGAGTACCTCAAGTCTCTGGATGTTGTGGGGCTGTCTTGGCTGACACGCCTCTGCAACATCGCGTGGCGGTTGGGGACAGTGCCTCTGGACTGACAGACTGGGGTGGTGGTCCCTCTTTTCAAGAAGGGGACCGGAGAGTGTGTTCCAACTACAGGGGGATCACACTTCTCAGCCTCCCCGGGAAAGTCTATGCCAGGGTACTGGAGAGGAGAATTCGGCCGATAGTGGAACCTCGGATTCAGGAGGAACAGTGTGGTTTTCGTCCCGGTCGTGGAACACTGGACCAGCTCTATACCCTTTCCAGGGTGCTGGAGGGTTCATGGGAGTTTGCCCAACCAATCCACATGTGTTTTGTGGATTTGGAGAAGACATTCGACCGTGTCCCTCGTGGTGTCCTGTGGAGGGTGCTCTGGGAGTATGGGGTCCGGGGCCCCTTGCTTAGGGCTGTTTGGGCCCTGTACGACCGGAGCAGGTGCTTGGTCCGCATTGCCGGCAGCAAGTCGGACTTGTTCCCGGTGCACGTTGGACTCCGGCAGGGCTGCCCTTTGTCACTGGTTCTGTTCATAATTTTTATGGACAGAATTTCTAGGCGCAGCCAAGGGCCGGAGGGTGTCCGGTTTGGGAACCACATGATTTCATCACTGCTTTTTGCGGATGACGTTGTCATGTTGGCCTCCTCAGACCAGGACCTTCAGCGTGCACTGGGGCGGTTTGCAGCCGAGTGTGAAGCGGCCGGGATGAGAATCAGCACCTCCAAATCTGAGGCCATGGTTCTCAGTCGGAAAAGGGTGGCTTGCCCACTTCAGGTTGGTGGAGAGTTTTTGCCTCAGGTGGAGGAGTTCAGGTATCTTGGGGTCTTGTTCACGAGTGAGGGAAGGATGGAACGGGAGATTGACAGACGAATCGGTGCAGCTTCTGCAGTAATGCGGTCGATGTACCGGTCTGTCGTGGTGAAGAAGGAGCTGAGCTGTAAGGCGAAGCTCTCGATTTACTGGTCAATCTACGTTCCTACTCTCACCTATGGTCATGAGCTGTGGGTCATGACCGAAAGGACAAGATCCTGGATACAGGCGGCTGAATGAGCTTTCTCCGCAGGGTTGCTGGGCGCTCCCTTAGAGATAGGGTGAGAAGCTCAGTTACTCGGGAGGAGCTCAGAGTAGAGCCGTTGCTCCTCCACATCGAGAGGAGCCAGTTGAGGTGGCTCGGGCATCTATTTCGGATGCCTCCTGGACACCTTCCCGGGGAGGTGTTTCGGGCATGTCCCACCGGCAGGAGGCCCCGGGGAAGACCTAGGACACGCTGGAGGGATTATGTCTCCCGGCTGGCCTGGGAACGCCTCGGGGTTCCCCCGGAAGAGCTGGAGGAAGGGGCTAGAGAGAGGGAAGTCTGGGCGTCTCTGCTTAGACTGTTGCCCCCGCGACCCGGCCCCGGATAAGCGGAAGATAATGGATGGATGGATCTTAAGACACATCTTTTCCAGCAGCACCTGACTAATAAAGAATAGCACTTATCACTCTATTTGTTTTCTGTTTGTCTATTTATAAAAAAAATTGTTCTGTCCTATGTGTTCTGTGCTAGATTAACTGAGACTTGTTATAGCACTTGCATATTGCAAATGTAAATGTAAAATATAAATGTACTTTCACCTTGACTACCCTCCTGTCTGGGACATGATATTTTTGAAGGTGTTGCATCATATGATTTAGCATTGCATACTTACCAGGAGTTAAATCGATAAATAAATAATGCTCCGCAGCGTGGGTATAAACACGGAAGTGGAAGTACCACATATCGCTTTTAACTTTGGAGCCGAACGGTTTGCTGTATCAAGCTGTTTCTACGAAGAGTGTTTAGACGAGTCTCGAGGAGGATCGCTCTCTTACCTGGGTGCTGGTGTGACGGCGCGAGTCAGCGAGTGGCCGCTGCGACATACACTTGTCTCTGTGTTGGTTGGCTGGGCGCTTCCGTTCTTTGAGTACTCACACACAGGCTTGCAATTGGACTGTTGTGAGCCGCGGCCATCTCCCTGAGTGCTTCAGCACTTCTAAAAGAGCATTTCCTTCTAAAAGAGCAACACGGTTTGACTCTGCGTCTTTTTCAAGATGTCATTCAAACCGTGTGTTTCTGGAGGCAGTTTCCTGTCCTCATTTGATGGCCATGATCTCTCTCGCACATAAACGTGAGATTGCGTTCGTGGGTGATTCATACTCTCTCTGGAGAGTGTGATCACCTCGGCGCGCAGTTCGTCTTACCTTTCTCGTAAGGGTTTAAGTGTTCAGCGTGCCGTGTGCCGTCGAGTGGCCGGCTGACAGCGCGGGTTGTCACGGCAACCCAGCGTGTCACTCGGCGCTCTAGATGCGTGGTCGAGACTATGAAACCTCAAACGGGGTTGAGTCCCTTTGCCTATTCCCCGATCTAGTTCCTTTTTTGGTGCACCAGAAAAGGGCTACTTCGGCTAATAAGCCTTGGTGACCTGAGGTACCTTTCCCCGCCGGGTACATCCCCTTGGACCCCCACTCCTCTATCACATCACAAGCATGCTGAGACTGTGTTTGTGGGTGGTTCACGTCGGCGTGTTGTTCTGACGGCCATGCTCACTGTCTCACATGCCTGCTGGTAGCTTACAGATGGGATTGCTGGTTCTAAAAAAAAAAAAAATAGTGGGGACCTAGCGTTTCATTTGGGGCTCTGGCAGAGGACAGATGCTTCCTGATCTGTCCTTCAATCCGTGCAGACGTGTTTTCTCTCTGCTCCCGCTGTGCTCTTGCGCTGTTTTGTTTTGTCTAGTGTTTCGTCTCTTCTCTTTCTCTCTGACTGCTGCTTTGCTGGACTCCTGAAAATACTGAAATGGAATTGATTAACTGGTCAATCAGCGCGATCGACAAGATTTTCTCACTAAGGAAGGGTGCCCCGGGAGAACCCACCTGCCCGGACGGGACCTTTGCCGCAGGGTACGTGAGGGACGCATGGAACAACTGGCAAGTCCTGTGCCTGGAGGCTCTGTCCGTGGAGCATACGGAAGATTTATACATGATTGGATTATTGTTGGCGGGGTTCCTATTCTTTGGCTTTGGGATTGCCCTGACCTATCGGAAGATTGGTAAGACAGCTGCAAGCAAATTCACCCAGCCGCTGTCTGTGGAAATTAAAGAATGCTACGGGGTTGTGTGTGACCGTTTGAAGGAATTAGATCAGAAAGTGATAGGAATTGAGGAACTGAACCGTAACAACGCAGTCCGGACTGCGGATACGCAGGGAACAGTGGGCTCCATCGGGGGTCAGATCGGTGAACTTTTACGGACTGTAACCGGTCTGGCCATGAGGCTGGACGTAATGTCTAGGGAAACTGCACAGACCGGACGCGAAACGCTGAGGACCAGATCTGATTGATTGATTATGATCCGACAAATTACGAAGATCATCAAATGGATTAAAAAATAATAAATTGTATTTGCCTGACCTAATCAACTAGCCCAACGAACCTCACTTGGTCCCTATCTCTCGGTTGGGAGTCCAGCCGGGCAGCCGTCTGCTGTCTTCCCCTGTGCACTGCCTTATCTCCCTTCAAGGACAAACCATAGAACTGAACTCGAAAACATCTGAAGTTATGGCTAACATTCTCACAGACTCACTCGCACCATACACAAACCTAACCCTATCCCACTACAACCGTCTGCCTGTCTTTATCTATCTCCTCCCCCAGTCCATACAAAAAATCCCATCACGTGACCACGTGTACTGTGTCATGTTTATGTTTATGTTTATGTTTTGTTGATGTTTTGTTGTGTTTTGCTATGTAATGCTTGCTAAACTGCATTCTTGTATTTCTGGAGAGCGTGTGGCGGCGCCTGACTAATCGGCTGCGGCCCGGAGGCTTGCTCCAAACTCATTTCGTTATACTGTACTTGTACATGTGTAATGACAAATAAAATAACTTATAACTTGCTGCATCGGAGAGAGGGAAATATGGAACACCAAAAGGGCCATAATCTGCATAAGTGTTTTCCCTCTCTCGCTACCCTCTGTCCTGCATGCACGAGGGTAGTCCCGACCCAGGGATTATGTAGGAACTGTGTGCAGTGATAGACCTCGCCCTTCAGGGCGACGAAAGTCACTGCACGCTCCCTGGGTCAGGCGATGTCCACGCTAGTGGTCCAGGAACGTCACATGGGGCTAAACTTGGCAGATATGCTTGAGTCCGACAAAGTTCGGTTCCTCAATGCCCCTGTCTGTCAGGCTGGCCTCTTCAGCGACACCATCGAGAACTTCGCCCAGCAGTTCTTGGTGGCCCAGTAGCAGATGGAGGCATAAAAAAAAAAAAAGAAATGCCCCGGCCACCAGCTGCTGCCTCCACCCAGTCGTCGGTCACAGTGTCTCCGCCTGCTTGCCGCCGAGGGCATCCCCCCCTGCGTCTGCCTCTGCCCCTGCTAAAACCAAGCAGCAGCCTTCCCCCGGGCAGCAGGTGGCCGAGCGCAAGGGAGGCACCCAACCCGTCCAGGGTCCAGCAAAGTCTGCTGGCAAGCGGCCCTGAAACGGGTGGCCCAGTGAGAAGGGGATCTGCTCTTGGGGAGACGGTTCCTCCAGCCGATATGAAGTCAGGGTTCTACAGCCCTTACTTCATTGTACCCAAGAAAGGGGGTGGGTTAAGACCAATCTTGGACCTGCGTGTCCTGAATCGGGCCCTGCACAAGCTCCCGTTCAGAATGTTGACGCAGAAATGCATTTTCGAATTCATCCATCCCCGAGATTGGTTTGCAACGATCGACCTGAAGTTCGCATACTTTCATGTCTCCATTCTCCTGAGACACAAACCATTCCTACACTTTGCGTTCGAGGAGAGGGCATGTCAGTACAAAGTCCTGCCCTAACCCAGTCGCGAGAGCAGTTGTGCGAACACAGGGACCTGGTGCTCTGTCACCTCAGCCTGTTGGGCCTTCGGGTCAACCGAGACAAGAGCAAACTCTCTCCCACACAGAGGATCTCTTATGTCGGTAACACCGCTCGGATTGCTGCATATGAAACCACTTCAGCACTGGCTTCATGGCCGAGTCCCGAGATGGGCGTGGCAGAGTGGCAAGTACCGGGTCTCAGTTACTCCTTACTGCCACCAAACCTTCAGCCCGTGGTCGGACACTTAGTTTCTATGGGTGGGAGTGCCCCTAGAATAGGTGTCCAGGGTGGTCTTCACAGATGCCTCATCCACCGGCTGGGGGGCCACGTACAACGGGCATGCAGTTTCGGGTCTGTGGACGGGGCCCCAACTGCATTGGCATATCAATTGCCTAGAGTTACTGGCAGTACGTCTTGCTCTGGGCCACCTCAAAAAGCCGCTACAGGGCAAGCACGTACTGGTTCGCACGGACAGCACTGCGGCCGTTGCATACATCAACCGTCAGGGTGGTCTTGGCGCGGATGACACGGATGCAC
Source organism: Paracanthobrama guichenoti (assembly GCA_018749465.1). Taxonomy (NCBI): domain Eukaryota; kingdom Metazoa; phylum Chordata; class Actinopteri; order Cypriniformes; family Gobionidae; genus Paracanthobrama; species Paracanthobrama guichenoti. The sequence goes on along the minus strand of CM031963.1, from coordinate 24,787,198 downwards.
TGGCACACAGCTGGCCCCGGGACCTATGCAAGTATGTGTTTCCCCCAGTGAGCCTTCTCGCACAGACACTGCAAAGTCAGGGAGGACGAGGATCAGGTCTTGTTAGTTGTGCCCAACTAGCCCAACCAGACCTGGTTCTCCGAACTAACTCTCCTCACGACAGCACCTCCCTGGCCCATTCCTCTGAGGAAGGACCTACTTTCTCAGGGACAGGGCACACTATGGCACCCGCGTTCAGACCTCTGGAAACTCCATGTCTGGTCCCTGGACAGGACGCAGAGGTTCTAGGTGGCCTACCACAAGCAGTGGTAGACACCATCGCTTCCACTAGAGCCGCCTCTATGAGGTGCCTCTATGCGTTGAAGTGGAACCTGTTCGTTGAGTGGTGTTCTTCTCGCTGCGAAGACCCCCAAAGGTGTTCGGTTGGCGTCGTGCTCTCCTTTCTGCAAGACAGGTTGGAGCGAAGGCTGTCTCCCTCCACCCTCAAAGTGTACGTCGCAGCAATAACGGCGTATCAAGGCGCTAAATCCTAAATCCTCCTCGTCCAAACTCGGTACCCTCTTGGGACTTAGCTCTGGTGCTCAGAGCACTCCAGAGCCCTCCCTTTGAGCCTTTTGCAGTCCATTGAGTTAAAGATCCTGTCCATGAAGACAGTACTCTTGGTTGCACTGGCTTCCATCAAGAGGGTAGGGGACCTGCATGCACTTTCGGTCAGCGAATCGTGCCTAGAATTTGGGCCAGGTAACTCTCACATCGTCCTGAGAGCCCGGCCCGGATACGTGCCCAAGGTTCCCACCACTCCTTTCCGAGATCAGGTGGTGAACCTGCAAGCGCTGCCTTCGGAGGAGGCAGATCCAGCCCTAGCTTTGCTCTGTCCCGTCCGCACTCTCCGTGCCTCATTGGACCGAACTCAAAGCTTTAGGACCTCAGAACAGCTCTTCATCTGTTACGGAGGCCAGCAGAAGGGAAAGGCTGTCTCCAAGCAGAGGTTAGCCCACTGGATAGTGGATACTATTGTCTTGGCATACCAGTCCCAAGACGTGCCCTGCCCATTTGGGTTGCGAGCACACTCGACTAGGAGTGTAGCTTCCTCCTGGGTACTGGCTCAGGGCGCCTCGCTGACAGATATATGTAGAGCTGCGGGCTGGGCGACACCTAACACGTTTGCTAGATTCTATAGCCTCCGTGTAGAGCCGGTATCTTCCCGTGTACTCTCCCCCAGTGGCCAGTTGCGCTAAGTGCCCGTTCTAGTGGTCGGCTTGCGACGCCATTCCCGCCCCCTGGGCCGGATATGTGCGTTATTGTCTCCAGTTGTGTTCCCCAGAAATGGCTAACCCTGTCGAGCTCCTCCGTCACCCCTTCGGTGTCAGACGTTGCGGCCGTCTAGTGCCAGGCCTGCACCCGTATGCTTGTGGAACGGCTGTGTAGGCTGGGTATCCATATGTAGCGGTTCCCTCTGCAACCCCATATGTGTATTCTCCACGGTACCAGCTACCCTACTCGGCTAGCCCCGTGTCTTTCCCTTGACAGAGCTCGCTCTGTCATCTCTGGCGGTGTTCTTTCCCCCCTGGGACCAGGCTGGATCCACCCCAGAGACAGAGACAGAGATATGTTGACTACCCTGATTGGTTAGTCTTTATGTGTAATCTGCCACCTCTCCTTCCGTTGAAGGATGTGGCTCCGCAGCGTACCACCTCCCCGAGACGGGCATGCTTTCCCAGCATTATCCAATAGTCATGCTGAGTGGGTCTTGCAGGAACAGCAGTGACTGACCTTCCCTGCTGGGAGCCCTGACTCCCACTCCAACTTAGGAGTGGTCCAGTGAGCTCAGGCAGGGCGTTGGAAGGGCCAGCATCCCTGGCGTGTTGGTAGGGATCCCAATTCGTCGGTCAGTTCCGAAAGGGAACGTCTCGTTACGTGATGTAACCGATTATGTAATGTTATGTAACCCTCGTTCCCTGAAGGAGGGAACTGAGACGTACGTCCCGTCGCCAGGTGCTGTGCTTCCGCTGAAGGCCAAGTCACTTGTCTCGGCTCCTCAGTTGAAAAGCGATATGCGGTACTTCCACTTCCGTGTTTATACCGGCGCTGCGGGGCGGTGCGTGGAATGCGTGAACCGCATGCCAATGTCCATTGGCTCGTTTTTAATCACTCGAAGTAGATTGGTCTCTGAAAACAGATCCCAATTCGTCGGTCAGTTCCGACATACGTCTCCGTTCCCTCCTTCAGGGAACGAGGGTTACATACGTAACCGAGATGTTTTTTCCCAATCGTTTGTGGACACCGTGATTTGAGAGCAAACACTCCTATTTCAAAGTGTGCTCACAACTCACATAACTTTAAGAATCTATGTCGAACACTCGCTGAGAAGCATCAGCTTCTTCCAACAAGACACTGAAGCAGAGAAAAGCACAGAGCTTTACCCTGGTGATTACAGTGAAGACATCAGATGCTCCATTTCAAATATGAACTTTGAGCCTAGACCTCAAATATGTTCAGCAAGAAGACCTTAAGGATATGTTACCTGTAATTCAAATCAGAAAGCTTCTTCAAATGTTTAAATCAGGCATGATGACATTTTTTTATCTAATCTAAGTATCTATTTTAAATCTGTTAATGTAATTTGTCATGTATGCATTTCTTGTACTTTTAGCATATTTTGAAGCTAATCTGAAATATAACTTAATTATTTTAATTGCTTTACTACTCTTTCTCTATACTGTGATATTTTATATCCCTTCAGAAACAGAGATGGTTACTCTGAATTTAGAAGTACTACCAGCTCCATCAGTGTGATCTTCATCTTCTCCATCAACCATCAACAAACAGCCTGTCTTGCCTGGCATGCAAGAGACTTCCAGGCCAACCCTGACCTCTACACAAATGCCCAACATTCCCAAGACGTGGGCTGAAACTTTTCAAGAAGCGCAAATTTGAACTTTGCCCAACCTGTGGCCAGTGTCTTATAATCTATCAAAAGATTGTAAGGGAGTACACTAACACTTTTGGAGACAAATTTCAAAATGGCCTGTTAATAGGAGGAGGATATACATCACTCCTAAATCAAGTGAAGTCACAAGTTGAAAATTTGAACCGTGAGGGCAGCTTTGTCTGTCATAGAGCAAAGCCAAACTCAGGATGCAAAAGAGGACCAATGGACACCTATGGCTGTGTGAGATTTGAACTGCAGCTTCCACCTGAAGAGACAGCAGAGACAATAGACTCCAAACATCAAAGACTACAGGACATTTACAGCCATGTACAGCCGCTCTGGAGAAAACAGTGATGCAAGGACATTTAATCTATTTCTCATCAAACAACCAGACTCATCAAATGGCTCGAGACAAACCCTACCGGGGCAGAGCACAGAGATTTCTTCTTCCTATACATTCATGTGCCATGAAATACTAAAATACTAAGCCTAGAGGGCCATGTTGTTTGTGAGTGTGTCCATTCATCATTTTTGACTGCACTTGCAACACTGTTTGCTCTGTACAACATCTTCAACCTGCAGTATCAAGAGGAGGCTTGTTGCAAATTGGAGTTTCTTTAAAGGTGACACTTAAGTTTCTCTTATTGCATTTCAGAATCATCTTCATAAGAATTTTGACACCTGATTCTTGCATACTATGGTAATTTGTTACAAACCCGATTCCAAAAAAGTTGGGACACTGTACAAATTGTGAATAAAACAGAATGCAATGATGTGGAGTTCAAAATTTCAAATTTCAAATTTCAATATTTCATTCAGAATACAACATAGATGACATGTCAAATGTTTAAACTGAGAAAATGTATCATTTTAAGGGAAAAATAAGTTGATTTTAAATTTCATGGCATCAACACGTCTCAAAAAAGTTGGGACAAGGCCATGTTTACCACTGTGTGGCATCCCCTCTTCTTTTTATAACAGTCTGAAAAGGTCTGGGGACTGAGGAGACAAGTTGCGACAACTGTCTTCCTCTTTATGATGCGCCAAATGTTTTCTATGGGTGAAAGATCTGGACTGGAGGCTGGCCATTTCAGTACCCAGATCCTTATTCTACGCAGCCATGATGTTGTAATTGATGCAGTATGTGGTCTGACATTGTCATGTTGGAAAATGCAAGGTCTTCCCTGAAAGAGACGACGTCTGGATGGGAGTATATGTTGTTCTAGAACTTGGATATACCTTTCAGCATTGATGGTGCCTTTCCAGATGTGTAAGCTGCCCATGCCACACGCACTCATGCAACCCCATACCATCAGAGATGCAAGCTTCAGAACCGAGCGCTGATAACAACTTGGGTTGTCCTTGTCCTCTTTAGTCCAGATGACATGGCGTCCCAGTTTTCCAGAAAGTACTTCAAATTTTGATTTGTCTAACCACAGAACAGTTTTCCACTTTGCTACAGTCCATTTTAAATGAGCCTTGGCCCAGAGAAAATGCCTGCGCTTCTGCATCATGTTTAGATATGGCTTCTTTTTTGACCTATAGAGTTTTAGCCGGCGAATGGCACGGTGGATTGTGTTCACCGACAATGTTTTCTGGAAGTATTCCTGAGCCCATGTTGTGATTTCCATTACAGTAGCATTCCTGTATGTGATGCAGTGCCGTCTAAGGCCCGAAGATCACGGGCATCCAGTATGGTTTTCCAGCCTTGACCCTTACGCACAGAGATTGTTCCAGATTCTCTGAATCTTTGGATGATATTATGCACTGTAGATGATGATAACTTCAAACTCTTTGCAATTTTTCTCTGAGAAACTCCTTTCTGATATTACTCCACTATTTATCGCCGCAGCATTGGGGGAATTGGTGATCCTCTGCCCATCTTGACTTCTGAGAGACACTGCCACTCTGAGAGGCTCTTTTTATACCCAATCATGTTGCCAATTGACCTAATAAGTTGCAAATTGGTCCTGCAGCTGTTCCTTATATGTACATTTAACTTTTCCGGCCTCTTATTGCTACCTGTCCCAACTTTTTTGGAATGTGTAGCTCTCATGAAATCCAAAATTAAACAATATTTGGCATGAAATTTCAAAATGTCTCACTTTCAACATTTGATATGTTATCTATATTCTATTGTGAATAAAATATAGGTTTGTGAGATTTGTAAATCATTGCATTCCTTTTTTATTCACAATTTGTACAGTGTCCCAACTTTTTTGGAATCGGGTTTCTATATAACTGCCTTTAGATGCTTCGTTGGAACCCAGAAAAAGGCTCAAAAACCTGCAGAGGCAAGGTAGTCTCCAAGAAGACGTGCAAGGTGGTGAAATAAAAAGTCTGCAACAGTTAATCCAAAGGTTGCCTCTCTACTGAAAAATCTTGGGATTTTCATCTAGGTAAGTAAATTTGCACATACACACCTACAGTGTGTGCATAATTATTATGCAAGTTGATATTCAGATTTTTCCAAGCACATTTTGCCAATTCCAAACCACATTAATCTAAAAACTACTATTAGTTTTGTATTTAATCATTTATATGTAATATACAATTATTAAGGAAGACTTCCATCAGGTCTAAAATCAAACATTAAATATCCATGTTTCAATTGAAGATGGACAAATTAGAAATAAAAATAAGCCCCTTCTCACTTGGTAAACTACCCATTAAATTAGCAAAGTTTCACCAACAGGTTTTATTATCATGGTTGCTGGTTTACAAATATAATTTTTCACCTCAATGTTGTTTTATTTGGAATAATCAGAATATTATTTACAGAAATAAATCATTGTTTTTTGAGAGATGGTATTTAAATAACATGTATGTTGTTAATTAGCTGATGATTGACAATGGTCAGTTTTATTAATTTCCAGAATTCTCCAGAAAATTTGTTTTTGGGGCTTCGTTAAAGGAATATAATATTGTATCCAACACCATTCCTAGTGGTATAAAAACTCTCTTGAAAGGAGAGCAAACCTATAGTCCTATATCTTTGTATAACACTTCTATTTCAATTGAAGGGATTTTGATTACTGATGGCAAATTCAATAACCATTTTGTTCATAATCTTATGAACAGAAAATCTATTCCAGCATAATTTTTCAAGTAGATGGCGTAATACAATATTAATTGGAGAGTGGTCTGGTCTCTTCCACACAAATATTTGTTAACAAACAAGATAAAATAAATTACATTTAAAATATTACATAGATGTTACCCCTGTAATAGTGTACTCAATAAGTATATCCAAAACATAGAAGATAAATGCACTTTCTGTGATGCTGAAGAGGCAATTGGATATCTTTTTTGTGAATGTGTTTGTGTTGAAGCTTTTTGGAATGAGTTATGTACCTATCTCTCAGAAAAAACAAATACCAAAATAGGTATTAACACGTTTAGTGTTATTTTTCTTTATCATAATCCAAATTCTCATATTCAGTACATTGTTAATCTGTTTATGATTATTGATAAGTTTTTATTCACAAATGCAAATTTTTGGGGTAAGATGCCACTACTGTCTATTTTTCTAGTAGACTATAATTCCTATATTTTGTCTTTTGATGGGCATAAAAAAACAAAAATCTTTGAAAAGTCAAAGATTGCTTTCAATGTTTAACCTTGTGTATATTTTTCCTTTTCTTTCCTCTGGCACTCTATTTTATTTGTATATTTTTTTGTGATCTAGGTCTTGTTTTTTTATTGTTCCTGTTGTTATGTACTTGTTTCATCTTCATTTTTGGCATAAAAACTAAACAAAAAAACATGATGGCTGTGGGAGCGGCTTTACTGACTGAAGGTGTGAATTGTGGTAGTTGTTGCTCATTTAGCAGATGCTCATCACATTTACAATTGCTCTGAATTACTTGGATGCAAATGTTTGCTGAAATATTCAATTCAATAAGTGGCACCTTTTACTAAGTTTAATCCATCCAGCTGACTTTTATGTTGCTCTTAAGGCAACCTGATCTCTTGGCTCTCAGTATCTATAGTACGTGTTTATGCTTTCTTTTGGTGTGGTCTTTATACGTAAAAGTAATTGTAATTCAAGAATACTTTGGAATATAGACAGCATGGTCTTGTTTTAAAGAAAATACTGAAGTGAAAGCACTTCAAAAAATGTACAGTAAATTTAAACTTTCAAAGAGATATGCAAGTTTAAATTTACTGTAAATCAAAAGTACTGTACTAAATATTTCAAACAAAATATATATTTTACAAAATAATTTTTACTATAAAATTACTATAAAATCAAAGCCATATGTCTGACCAAGTTGTGTTCCAAATTTGAAGTTGATATCACAAAAAATTTAAGTTCCCATGAGATTTTGTTTAGGCACTGTACCAAAAATAGCCACCGGTTGTCACACATTCCATTGTAAACAACTGAATATCCTGTAACAAATATCACTTCTATCACAAAACAATCACCAGATATGGAACCTTGAGACCTTAATGACAATATGTGTTTCTATAAGGTTTAGATGATAAGGTAGTTAAACTTTTGTAATATGAAACTTGACACCGCCCACTATGGGAGGAGCAATTTACAAATACATAAAACAATTTAGAGTAATGACAGACTTTTTGTTTTGAAATGGAAGAGAGATTCAAGGTAAGAATTAACATTTTTAAATGACAGAAAACAACAATTTCAATAGAGCCAAACTCAATGTACTTGGCATATCAGTAACAATTTGGAAGGGTTCATGGCTTAACACAGCACCAACAGAGCACACTTGTTCAGGTTGCTTCCAAGGTGAGAATTAACTTAAAATGTAGTGAGAATAGACATGAGAATAGACACATAATGAACAAAAAACTATTTATTTCTAATCCAAGAGGAAGAAAGATTAGTACAATGCTTACCGGATAAAGGACTCAAAATGGTTTTACTTTCACTTTCAGAGAACAAGTAAGTGCGTTTACAGGCACGTTCTTAACCCGATTATGCTTAAGCCGACAATGCATGTGGCCCTTTAAACGCTTTAACCCGTTTTCCATTATTCATAAGCTTAAGCATAAACCGATTGAATCCGCTAGATTTTTGTCCTTTACGTTATCTGCATTCTTTTGGTATATTGAAGTGTGCATATGTGATGGGCTATATGACAGGAAAGCATCCTTACTGTGCATTTAAGTGCATCCAGACAGAGCAAGCTTTTCGTGGTAGCTATAGGGAGGAGGAAATATATTGCAAATTCTGACTCTTTCTTGACCCAAGAAATTATAAAAACTTTCTCATCCCATGAAGAAGGTACAGTCAAAATGCTGCATCTGTAAATGCATGAGAGGATAATATGTGTCCGTAAATTTCCCGCTGACATGTTGAAATACTCTTCAGTTTTTAATGCTTTATTTAACATCACAACAGACAATAAATAGAATACTCTGAGTCAGTTACACAAACAATTAGGTTATTAGATATAATTAGTTTCCACCTCACCACCAGGAAATAACCTGATTTATTAATAAACTCTCCACCTTTGCTAGCAAGAAAAAGATTCTCATATAAAACAAATTAAATAAGCAAATTAATGAGTAAAGTAATAAGCAAGTTAATGATCAAAAAAGTAACTGCCCCAGCATGATAATATCATGTATCGCCGATCTCACAGGCTGACGATAGGACAATATGAAAATGGAGCATATCACCCAACACTAACCGTTGTTCTACCAGTTTATCGTGTCTGCCGGTATACCGCCCACCCCTAGATATGAACATGAAAATTTGCTCACTTAGACACCTTCGGGCAATGCTTTTTCTTATGAACCAGTAGATGAGATATTTGGATGAAACTCTTCCTACATGAAGAGCACTGGTGCGGTTTCTCTCCAGTATGAACTCTCTCATGATCTTTCATGTGTTCTGACCGAACAAAACTTTTTCCACAGTGTGAGCACTTGTATGGCTTCTCTCCAGTATGAATTCTCTGGTGTCTCTTTAAGGTGCCGGGTGAAATAAAGCTCTTCCCACAGTCAGAGCACACATTAAGTCTCTCACCAGTATGAATACTCTCATGCACTTTAAAATTATTCAATAGTGAAAAACCCTTTCCACAAAAAGAACAAATGTAAGGCTTCACATCTGCATGAATTTTAAGGTGTGCTTTTAAGCTTGATGCCAAAAGAAATGTTTTATCACACTGATCACAGCTGAAAGACTTCACTCCAGAGTGAGAGAGCAGATGATCTTTGAGAGAGATTTTTTGAGTGAAACACTTTCCACACTGAGTGCATGTAAATGGTTTTTCTCCAGTGTGAATTCTCATGTGCACACGAAAGTTTGCTTTATATATGAAACACTTTCCACACTGAGTGCATGTGAATGGTTTTTCTCCAGTGTGAATTCTCATGTGCACACGAAAGTTTCCTTGACTTACGAAACTCTTTCCACACTGAGTGCATGTGAACGGTTTTTCTCCAGTGTGAATTCTCATATGATCATTTAAGTTTCCTTTCTGAGTGAAACTCTTTCCACATTGGGTGCATATGAATGGTTTTTCTCCAGCGTGTTCTCTTGTGTGTCTCATAAAGTTTGATTTATTTGTGAAACTCTTTCCACACTCAGAGCAGATGAAATATCCGTTGACTCCAGTTTTTCCAGCTCGATTTTGTGAGAAATTATTTTCAGTATTTGAAATGACTTCCTTTTCATCTTCATTTTTGAAATTATGAGTTTTTTTCTGTTTGTCTTCATTCACTTCCATCAGGTCTAAAAATCAGCATATTCAATAAAGGACAAATGAGAAATGAAAAGAAATATGGTTAAATCACAATTTAGAACAAATCTAGTTCAAGACTTGTATCTAGTTTTAGATGTACTGTTATATGTAATTTTCAGTAGGGGTGTAATGGTTCTCTGCAAAAAACAACAAAAAAACAAACCACACCCACGGTTCGGCACACACTTGCACCACGGTTCATCTCAAATCTGACAACGCATCTATAATATTGTTTGTTTAAAATAACGCATTAAACAGACAGAGAGTAGGTTATGTCGTAAGTGAATATAAACAGTCGAGAAAGACAACGCATGTGTACAGTATCAGTGTACTGGATGTGCATCATATCTTAAACAGGCTGTTGTCAAAAATTCATGCCGTCTATATTTTTAATGTTAATCAAACAAGACAAGGATTGCGCTTGACTGAATAACTTTTGTATCTTTAATAATAATTCATCTTTATTTAATTGTATACAAGATTATATGCATGTAATTTGTACCATTACACCCCTATTCCTCAGTTTTTATAGAGAATGAAGGAAAACACCAACCTATTTGTTCCTCTGTATCTTCATCTTTTATCCTGCAGGTTTCTTCCTCAAATTCCAGCTTTACAATAGTGTCAGTAGTTTCTCCTGAAGTCATTCCTCCTGCTTGCTGCTTCTCCTGTGGAAATATGGGAATATTCCCCAGCATTTAAACTCTCATGGTTGCGGGAGTGGCTTCACTGACTGAAGTTGTGAATTGTGGTCGCTGTTGCTCATTTAGCAGATGATCATGACACGTACAATCTAAGGGGATAGAATTGTTGCATTATTCCAAATAAATAGAGATTCACAAATAAATGTAAAGAATTTCACAAAATTTATAAAATTCACAAATAAATAAAATGAGACATCACATTTAGACATGTTGACAATACAGCAATGATAACAGTTAAAAGATTAACAGCTCTCGTGTGACGCTCTATGAATGTAGAACACATCACGTCTTAAGCGGCTGTTCACACAGAATGCGATATTGCGTTGAAATAAATGACACAGGCAGTGGAATGGGAAAAAAAAAGTAATGATATTAATAGGCTATTACTGGTGTTATTTATTGCTATTGCTTTTTGACTAAGAAATATTTTTTAAAGAAAATCGAGAATAAATTTTTTTGCCATATCGCCCGGCCCTAGCATCAAGACGCGCCGACAAATCCACAAATAAGTAGACTCCATGTTGAAGGGGTTCAAAACGGACGCAGAGACAGCTTTTTTTCTGCAGGACAGGCAAGACATTTCAATGGTTATTTGTATAATTATGTAACAGTAGTGCACTTGTTCGCTTGATTACAGTTGCGGAATTCTCTTCATTGTGCCTTTCTCATTTTGTTACGTGCATTAAGGTAAATATCAGTTATTTTGACTCATCTCCCCTTAGACGCAGTGCTCCAATGGTGGTCTTCCGTGCAATTCTCAAAACGGTGAAAACATTCATCGGTGAAACATTATAACCGATTATGGCAAATTCATCGGTGAAACATTATAACCGATTATGGCAAAATGCTTAAATATTGGGAAAACGATATACAAGTCGAACTCTAATCGAATATATACGATCATATACAGTTTTGCAACATTAATAATAACGAAATGTTTAATAATAATAAAAGCATTTATTGGGTAGGGGCAGGTGTAGTGAGGGCTTTTATTGTCCCTTTATGGCATCATCCATTTAATAATTTAAATAAAAATAATAATTTACACTGTTATTATTGCACCCTGTTAATGTACAACAATACTGAGGTGCAAATAGTAGGCCTATTATCTGTCAAAAAAGTATAATTTACATTTAATTACCATTTACAGTATTTTCCGGACTAAGTCACACTTTTTTGTTCATAGTTTGGCTGGACCTGCGATTTATAGTCAGGGCTTATATATATCAAAATTAATTCATACTGACTGACAAAAGAAGAATTTATGTCTACAGCCGCAAGAGGGTGCTCTATGCTGCTCCTGTAGCCTACCCCTGAACAAGTTTTATTGAAAAAAACTGAAAACCAAAAAAATGTTAACTGAAATATTAACTTAAAGACAACTGAGAAAGACTGAACGCAAACAAAATGCCCCCAAAAAAGAAAATCCTATTCTGCAGATTACAAACTGCAGGTAGTAAAATATGCAGCCAAAAACGGTAATTGAGCAACAGAAAGAAAGTTTGGAGTGAGTGAGAAACTTGTGACGGACTGGCGAAAAGCAGAGGTTACTTTAACTGTAATGAAGAAAACAAAGAAAGTTAATCGCGGACTGAAAGCAAGATGGCCAGAGCTGGAGGAACGAGTCCACAGATGGGTGCTTGAACAATGCTCTGCCGGGAGAGGCTTGTCAACGGTGCAGTTACATCTCCACGTCCTGGTAGTTGCCAAGGAGATGAATATAAATGACTTTGCAGGCGGGCCTTCTTGGTGTTACCGCTTCATGCAACGCAACCGCCTCTCTATCAGAGCACAGACAATGTTGTGTCAGAAGCTTTAAGGCAGTTTTGCGTCGCCTGTGGGAGGAGTGGATGGGTCATTCTTCAATTGGGGTGGCAAATGAGAGGCAGAAATTGTAAAAATGCTTGTTTGTTTTCTGTTAATAAAATGTATTGCTATGCGTTTAAAATTAGTTTAATATGCTACACTCATCTAAAGGATTATTAGGAACACCTGTTCAATTTCTCATTAATGCAATTATCTAATCAACCAATCACATGGCAGTTGCGTCAATGCATTTAGGGGTGTGGTCCTGGTCAAGACAATCTCCTGAACTCCAAACTGAATGTCAGAATGGGAAAGAAAGGTGATTTAAGCAATTTTGAGCATGGCATGGTTGTTGGTGCCAGACGGGTCGGTCTGAGTATTTCACAATCTGCTCAGTTACTGGGATTTTCACGCACAACCATTTCTAGGGTTTACAAAGAATGGTGTGAAAAGGGAAAAACATCCAGTATGCGGCAGTCCTGTGGGCGAAAATGCCTTGTTGATGCTAGAGGTCAGAGGAGAATGGGCCGATTGATTCAAGCTGATAGAAGAGCAACTTTGACTGAAATAACCACTCGTTACAACTGAGGTATGCAGCAAAGCATTTGTGAAGCCACAACACACACAACCTTGAGGCGGATGTGCTACAACAGCAGAAGACCCCACCGGGTACCACTCATAGGAAACAAATAGGAAATAGGACAAATAGGAAAAAGAGGAAAAAGAGGCTACAATTTGCACAAGCTCACCAAAATTGGGACAGTTGAAGACTGGAAAAATGTTGCCTGGTCTGATGAGTCTCAATTTCTGTTGAGACATTTGGCGTAAACAGAATGAGAACATGGATCCATCATGTGAACATGGATGAGAACATGGATCCAGTCACTGTGCAGGCTGGTGGTGGTGTAATGGTGTGAGGGATGTTTTCTTGGCACACTTTAGGCCCCTTAGTGCCAATTGGGCATTGTTTAAATGCCACGGCCTACCTGATCATTGTTTCTGACCATGTCCATCCCTTTATGACCACCATGTACCCATTCTCTGATGGCTACTTCCAGCAGGATAATGCACCAAATGTCACAAAGCTTGAATCATTTCAAATTGGTTTCTTGAACATGACAATGAGTTCACGGTACTAAAATGGCCCCCACAGTCACCAGATCTCAACCCAATAGAGCATCTTTGGGATGTAGTGGAACGGGAGCTTCGTGCCCTGGATGTGCATCCCACAAATCTCCATCAACTGCAAGATGCTATCCTATCAATATGGGCCAACATTTCTAAAGAATGCTTTCAGCACCTTGTTGAATCAATGCCACGTAGAATTAAGGCAGTTCTGAAGGCGAAAGGGGGTCAAACACAGTATTAGTATGGTGTTCCTAATAATCCTTTAGGTGAGTGTATATCCATTAAAATTGAAGCTTAATAACATTTTGATTTTTAAATAATTTTAATCAAACACTGGTGAAACAACCACTTATGTCTATGGTGTTACCAATATTTGAATGAGCAGGGATATGCAACTTTAGGTAATAACAATAAATAAATAAATAAATAAAATAAAAATCGAAATCCAGACTTTTCTAAAATGGAGGCTGCCATCATGATAATTTGAAGGTCAGGGGACATTTTGGAAATATTAATATGTATTTATCAAAATTTTGATTAAAATATGTAAAATCTGAAAGTTATCAACATAACACCACAGACACTAATAAAGTGTGACACATGAAATTTTCAGAAATTTAGACAACTTTAAGAAAATTAATAAGAAAGAATGTCCTCACCATGCACCCCTCAGATCAACCAGAACCTGCAATGACCTTTACACACCGAAAGTAGTCCAAATAGATTCCCCCCTTTTCTTAAAGGGGCAACATCCATTGTTGTAACACCACAGACATGAATTTGGGGGACACTACTTTTTTCTTAGATATTACAAAATCTATGTATTTTAAAACAAAAATGTATCTATTAATAGTGCACAAATTGTGTTTATCCTACATAATACAACCATGAAAATATTTTATAATTTATTGGTATTTAAAGTTTATTTCAACTGTTGTAAAGTAGAGGGACACCACTTGCCACCACAAATAAAGAATGACCCGGATGGTGCATGGAGAGCACAGTTTCGCCATGCAACTTTCCAGCAAGTCCTTGGATGGATTGACACTGCACGGACTTCAGTGACAACCGAAACCATCCTGTCGGACTTCCAGACAAGAAACTTCAGTGACAACCGAAACCATCCTGTCGGGATTCAGAAAGGCTGTAATAACTGGAACTGATGCCGAGTCTGACAACAGCCCCGCAGAAGAGGAAACGGCGCTTCATCTTCCTCCGGAATTGGCAGAGTTTTTCAGAAGCGACACCGAGGATGAAGAATTCAATGGATTCGGTGATGTGGAATGAGATCGGGAGCTTGTTGAACTTGCTTACCGGTAACTTGCTTGTTGGACTCGCTGGCTGGCTTATGTTAATTTAGCCTATTCAGCCTCCCAGGTATGTTCTTTATGCTATTGTGTAGCTGAATAACTGTTAATGTGTTACGTTAACATACATACACGCATTTTTTGACTGATGCGACTTATACTCTGGAGCGACTTATAGTCTGGAAAATACAGTACACATATTGCAAAGAACTGCTACTTTTATATGGTGTAAATAGAATATATCACTATTTTCACTTAGTAAATAGCATCATATCAAATACAGCTATTTGCACTTAGTGTAAATATCTATCGTTAAGAAAATTTTATTTTCACTGTGTAAATAGAATCTAGTTGCTATTAACACGGTGTAAATAGCATCTATTGCTATTTGCACTTAGTGTAAATAGCAATTATCATTAAGAAAATATGCTATTTTCACGGAGTGTAAATAGAATCTAGTTGCTATTTACACTTGGTGTAAATAGCATCCATCGCTATTTGTACTTCGTGTAAATAGCCATGAAGTAGCCGCTGCCTTAAGGTTATTGCCATAGCATGTCACACGTTGATTAACCGGTGGGAAAATTTCCTCACCATCATATCCCTAGTCTGCACGTCTTGAAGCTATATGCGTGCAGGGATCTACAAATGCAGAGGAAGTAATTCACAAATGCATAGAAAGGGATTTACAAATATACAGGAAACAATTCACAAATTAATCAATGTTTCCCATACATTAACTAGACCAGGGGTTCTCAACTCTGTTTTAAACACAAGTTTTAAAATGAGCCCAACTGATCTATTTCAGCCATATGAGCTTTTGACCCCGATGTGTCATGTACATTTTATAATAATTAACTGCCAATTGTAGTTGTAACCTTGTAATATATATGGTTTTCTGTACACACACGCAAAGCGCATAATTATTTTCCCCCGCAGCGTATTGCGATTAAATGGACAAATACACACAAAGTTATGTCAAAATGCTAGTTCTGTCAGGACCACTATCGTCAAAGATGATTGAACTCCCTGCGCATCCATGCAGCCTAGCATGGATAAGAGCAGGGAAAGCAGCAATAACCCCCCTTAGGGTAAACAGAGCAGAACCAACATGATGTATTGCAGATACCATTAATGTTGATATTAAATGTACAAAATAATTCAGGAATTTAGTCTGATTCAAGGAAAATTAGAATACCAAATCCTGACTGACAAGAGGAGGAGCTGGGGGTGGAGGAGGGTAAATGAGCTGTGGAGAAATGCAATAGCTGCTGATAGTACTGAGACGTTGTATTCCTATAGGTAGACGTGATCAGCTGACAGTCAGCTGATGCGAGTTTGACTAATGTGACCTGCCAGAACTGACGCTATACTCTTGATTTTTAGCAAGTATTCTCATAAATGTAGTCATTGATGTCATAAGTTAACGTAAACATCAATGGGCCAAGCCCAGAAAAATTAAATTATAAAAGGGCTTTAGAAAGTTTTTTCGCAAAGCCCAGAAGAATTAGATGTTCAAATTCTGGGTGCAAAGTTTGCCAATAGGAATTTTATAATAATAAATATTTATTACAGGCCCCACTAAATATTCTAGAAATAAATTATTTCAACAAAGGTAACATCTTTTGCTACATATTTCTGATGGTTCAAATGTATACTCTACATGTTTGACCTTTTGTGAACTATCATTTTCTATATGTTGTGTATGTGACTAATGTGCCCTACCATCACCATTCACATCTATGCAACCAATAAATAAACTATACAATACTATATAATAAACTATATAATAAATAATACTACTACTAGAGCACAACATTGTTTACAAGAGAACACATTTCTTAATTGATATAGTCATTTAATTTTGTTCTCAAAATGCACCAGATCTATGTATTTAAATTTAAAATGTACACATTTTTCTTCCCCAGGAAATTTTCTTACTGTGGGAACACTGTGAATGCCAGGCAGAGTTGTTTGTGACATACGACACATTTGTAAATATTTTTATTTGCAAATCTCATTTTATTTATTTGTGAATTTGAATCATTTCTGTGAATCTCTTACATTTATTTGTGAAACTTAATCTATTTATTTGGAATAATGCAACAACTATCCCCATAACAATCACTCTCAATTATCCAGCTATAAGTCTTTTTCTCAAACAACTGTTTAGAAACAAATCAAAGACATCTAAAGTTAGCTGATTTTTATGTTGCTCTTACATTAGATATGATCTTCATTCATTAAAACTCTGTTTACCAGGTTTCATTTGTTCATTACATAAAATGAAAGCAAAAAGTAATCTTTACTAACTGTAATGTGAAAAATTCCAATAAAAAAAAACCAAATAAAAAAAGTGTAATGGACAACATCAGTAGGTTCATTTCGATTAATTTCTGAGTGATTCACTAAACTTGTTTAGTTTGGATCTAGATTTATCCTAATAAACGATAAAATGAATGTACTTACAATCTGAAAAACAGCAGATGTAGAGCAGAATAATGGCTGTGTTCCACTTCACATATTTATGTTCCCTTCCCTCTGTCACTTCTCTTCTTCTCCTAGACTCGGATGTGTTTCATTGCTTCAGTTGCATGAGCGCCCTCTACAGGCGGAAACCAATCCATATTAAACTAAGGAGTTTGCAGTTGCATTTACTTTCTGGACTCCTTCAACTGTAGCATGCTACTGATGTTGTTGATTTTAATATAAAGTGAAGTGGGAGACCATCCACCAATTAAACCGCATCCTTATAGAGTGAAACCGATTAAGCGTCAGGTAATACAGAATGAGGTGAAGTACCTGCTCAAAAATGGGTTGGCTGTTCAGAGCTCTAGCGCATGGAGTTCCCCGTCTTCTCGTTCCTAAGAGTGATGGCACGGCCCATTTTTGCATTGATTATAGAAAGGTCAATGCGATTACGAAGTCGGATTCCTTTACCTCGTATGTAGGATTGTGTAGACAGGTCAGCTACTTTCGTTTCAAAGCTGGATCTACTTAAGGGCAGGTGCCCTTGACTCTGCGCAGGTTTCTGTTACGCCTGATAACCTGCTACAGTACACTGTTATGGAGTTTGGATTGCGAAACGCACCTAGTTTCAGCATCTAATGAATAAGGTTCTGGCAGGCATTCCTAACTGTAACGTGTATTTAGAGGACATTGTGGTGTACTCTTCTAACTGGAATGAACATTTAAAAACACTTTGTATGGTCTTTGACCGCCTTCATGCCTTTTCTTTGACTAAATCTTTGGAAGGGCCACAGTGACGTATTTGGGCAATGAAGTCGGCAAGAGGGAAGTTTGTCCGGTTGCTGCTAAAGTGCAGGCTATTATAGTTTCCTTTCCTGAATACTAAACGACAGCTTTGACGTTTCCTTCATATGGTGGGATACTATTGAGGATTCTGTAAAAACTTTTCTGATATAGTGTGACCAATTTGCTTTGTCAAAACAGAAATTATGTGTGGTCTGATGACTGTCAGATAGCTTTTAAGAACTTCATTACTGAAATCATTACTAGAAATCATTACTGTGCAGCATGCTGGTACTCTCTGCCCCTAACTTCTCGACGCAATTCAAGCTAGATGTGGATGCTAGCACTAGCACTGTGGATGAGAAATTGACATCCTGTCAATTTTCCAAGAAAATATTTGAAGCATCAGTTGAATTAAGAATTTGTGAATTAGGAATTAGAATTAGTTGAATTAGTCGAAAAGGAAGCTTTACTACTTTATTACTTGCATTACAGTATTTTGAGGTGTATGAGGGGTCAAGTTTTTCTATCGTTTATGTGCAACTCTAACCAACATATTATGCGCTGGGCATTAATCATACAGGAGTTTAATTTATAAATTCGCTATTAGAAAGGAAAAGAAAATGTTTTGGCAGATACTTTGTCTTGTGTGGTATAACAAACCTAATCAACGGTGCTTCGATTTTTAGCGGTAGAGGTGTTACGTTATGAGGTTTCTTTTTCCATTGTGTTTTTATAATATTTGTGAATGCTTTTCAATGTTGTCCTTTTGAGTTTCAGATCACAGCTGATTTAAAAAGTGTGCTGACACCTGCCAGCTTGGGTGACCAGCGGGCAGTCCTTTTAAAAACGATTCTTCCGCTCATCAGAAGGGAGTTGTTGCGACTCTGCATCGGTCGCACAGGAGACCTGCCCTTTTGTTTGAAACTCAATTATTCTGTTTTTGTTAAGTGTAGTAAGGTAAGAATTATTGTAATTCTATTTCTTTTCTTTGTCCTTTTGCTGGAAAATATTTTATATCTCCAAGATAATAAATTAATGACAACATCGATTCATTTAAAATCTTTGATGAATCAAGTAAATCCTGTATAATATCCAAATGGCATTTATCTTACAAAAATAATTTATGTAGTGTAATTATCTAGAAAGTTATCTGGAGACCAGGGGACTATGTCGTCCCAGTTCACTGTGGGATAAACTAGCGATGTCTTTTGAGGACGTGCCCATGACATTTCTGTAACGTTAGCCAAGATTTAAAATTTTTTAATAAAAATGGAACTTTACCACACACAAGTACAAGTATTATTAATTAAAAATATGAGAGTTATTAAGAGATATAAAGTTTTATTTTAAAAACTCCAGTTCTGTCCGAGCAACTCAATGCAAGTTGTCCGATTTAGATTTATCTCAATAAAAAAAACAAAATCGATCCTCACACTCTGATAAACACAGTGAATTATCAGTTAAAGGTATATGTAACTTGGTGCTTAATAAACAAAACTTAATGCGTCTTGCAGAAAAAAATTGTAGCCGGAGCTACTACTCTCTGTTTATGTCTATGACGAGTTATGTAGGTTCTTGTTTACTCTGCAGCAGTTAGCATCCCGCTCTGTCTAAAATAGTCCAAAACAATTATAGGCGGCGCACCATAGTGATTCAGGATAAGACAAAACATGGTTTGGAAGATGGATCATAATGTACTCGCTCACGGTGTAATTTTTAATTTTTTTTTTGAACAAATGTGTTACATAGTGTACGTTTTACGAATCACGATGGATTCAACACGTTCACATGGTTGAAATGAAAGCAAATTGTGCCATCTAGAACATCTGTGGCACTGCCAATCTAGTCAAGTCAAGTGAAATTTTATTTCTAAAGCACATTTAAAAGCAACAGAGTTATGCACCGTGTGCATATAAAAAGAAAGCATAAAAAGAAATAAGACAGATGCAAAATATAAACACAGACCCGATTTAGATAATAAATAAATAAATAAATAAATAATATAAAAATCTACCAATATCGATTTAATCAAAAGCCAGAGAGAACAGATGAGATTTAAGAGCCGATTTAAAGCTGGCTAATAAAGGAGCAGGCTTCACATTGAAGGGCAGACTATTCCAGAGTTTAGGTGCTGCAGCAGAGAAGGACCACCCTTAGTTTTACAGCGAAAACATGGGACAGTTAAAAGAAGCTGATTACAAGACCTAAGAGTTCTTTGGGGAGTGTAAGAAATCAGAAGGTCACTGTATTTAGTTGCAACACCAGATAGAGCCTTGTACACAAAACTGCAACTTTAAAATTGATTCTGATCTTAACAGGAAGCCAATGTAAAGTAGCTAAAATGGGAGAAATGTGTTCTCTCTTTTTTGTGCCACTGTCTCACTGCAGCATTTTGGACAATTTGCAGGTGAGAGATTGTAGTTTGAGGCAGGGCACAATACAGGAAGTTGCTCCTTCATTCCTGACACTTTGGACCCTCTTCAGTTTGCCTATCGTCCCAATAGATCGGCTGAAGATGCCATCTCTCATGTCCTCCACTCCTCCCTCACTCACATCGACAGCAAAAGTGGGAACTACGTAAGGCTGCTATGTATTGACTATAGCTCAGCCTTTAACACCATAGTTCCCATTAAGCTAACCGCCAAACTCCTGGATCTCGGCCTGAATTCTTCTCTCTGCCACTGGATTGAGGACTTCCTCACTGGCAGGCCTCAGGTGGTGAGAGTAGGCCAGTTCACCTCCACCTCCATCACCCTGAGTGTGGGAGCTCCACAGGGCTGTGTCCTGAGTCCCCTGCTCTACTCTCTCTACACATATGACTGTTTGTCCACACACAGCTCCACCTCTATCATCAAATTTGCTGATGATACTGTTGTCCTGGGCCTCATTTCCAACAACAATGAGACGGCATACTTGGACGAGGTGGAGCATCTAACATCATGGTGCCAGGACAACTGTCTCTCTCTGAATGTTGGCAAGACCAAAGAAATGATTGTGGACTTCAGGAAGAGACAGCAACAGACATACTCCCCTCTCATGATCAGCGGGTCACCAGTAGAGAGAGTGAGCAGCTTCAAGTACCTGGGTGTAAACATCTCAGAGGACCTGACCTGGACTGCTCACATTCAGACACAGGTGAAAAAAGCCTGTGCGCTTCCGAAGCCTGATGGCCAAAACTGAGAGACTCAGGAGGAGCTTCTTCCCCCAGGCCATCAGACTCCTGAACTCAGTCACTTAACATCACGTGACCATCGACATACCGACATTGCACTGCACTTTCTGCTCTCGTTGTTATTGTGTAACAACCTGTTTGCACATTATACTCTTTGTACATGTTAACCACATATTTAGAAGTCTACAGTTTACTCACTGCACAGTTTACTTCACTTATTTTATTCCACTTCTTTATTTTTATTTTTTTACTTTTTTTTTTCTACTAGAAGTGGGCCTAAAATGGACCCTTGGGCACACCACATGCTAGGTGAACTGATGAAAAAAAATACTTCACCATGCTCACTGAGAAGGTTCTGTCTTTGAGATAAGAGGCCAACCACTGCAAGACGACACCCTGAATACCCACCACCTTTTCCAACCGATGTAACAAGATACTATGGTCGATTGTATCAAAAGTAGTGCTTAAATCCAACAAGGCAAGCGCTGTGTGCAAACCGGTATCGAGGATTTTCAAAAGGTCATTGCTGACCTTCAAAAGAGAAGCTAATGTAAGTTATTCAGAGGATCAGGTCAACACAAAATCAGCTTAAAACAAAACGAGTTCAATTTTATTACTTTAACCAAACTGTTAAAATACAAGGTATAACCACAGTTAAACAATATTAAAACTTATTTTAAAGCTTATTACTAGATAGCAGCTAAAACAAGCATGTCACTACTGAATTGCCAGAGACACATAACGCATTCACTTTTCCTGAGCAATTTCATTTTCTGAAATGTAGTAGCACATTGATCTGCCATTTGTGGGTCTTTCATGCGGAGATTCTCCTCACGTGTTTGGAATTCAAATATAATGATGCATTTAAAATTTAATGGCCAAATGCATCATTACAAAAGTTACAATGCTGTTGCAGATTAAATATAATTTGGATAATATTAAATAAATATATTTTCATCAAGTTAGATACAGATAACTATTCACTCAAACTCTACTTAAAAGTCCTCATGAAATCAAAATCGGCCTTTACTTTGTTAGTAAACATTACTGGTCTTAGGGTGAACAATTAATCCATGCAAGTTAATACACAGAAAAAGAAAAAAAGTTTGCCATGGTAATCTTTAATCAAAATCTATAAAGTATCAGATACGTTTTTGTATCAGATACAGTATCAGATTTGTTTTAACACTTCACATTTTCACATCAGTCTAGGTATTATAGTCAACGCGTGCATTCTTGTTTAAATTACCTTTCAGAGCTTGTGAAAGATGCTTGAGACAGTCGATGGAATGGTCACTGTCCTGAATCTTCACAAAAGTTTATCATTTGCTCATGTTTAAAGCCTTGCAAAAAGCAGCGCACTCTCATCTCAAACAGAGCACAAACAGAGCACAAATAGGCCACTGAATTGAGTCTTCTTTTTTTTTTATTTTTTGTGCTTCAGTAGATAAAGGTCTACGATTTTGCATATGAGAATAGAGCACTATGAATCATTTTTCACACTGAAATTTAAAACTGTTAAAAGAAAATGCTCAATAAACTGCTGCATAGGAGCACTGTGACTGTGTTGCTTCAAGCACTTCATTCTGCACACGGGATGCACACAAGTGCTTTGTGCTTCTTTGTATTGGAGCCTTTCATATTATAATACTTTTGCACAAATGAAAGAATATAAATAGCATATCTTGTTCTGTCCTACCTATATACGTTGCTGCTACATTAAAAATCTGCGCTATAAAATTAAAAGACATTCCTTTTAAATGTATAGTATTTATATATAATTTTTAAATTATATAAATAACAAAACGTTTTTTTGACATTACACATTTTAGCACAGAAGCCTAAAATACTATCTTGACTGCTGTCATGTCATAACCTGTCATTAGATTACTGTGTGAATTTTTTATTTGTGAATGTCCCAATCAGGGTGCAGGATGTGACATTTTGAAATAAATTTGTGTTATATATTTTGGTTGCAGTTGTGAGTTAATAAAAACGTAATTGGTTGTGTAAAATAGGCACATAATAACATAATATGAATCGTGTCGTAATCGTATCGCAGATCTTTTTGAGGTATCGGAAAGTATCGTTATCGGTGGCTATGAGAATCGATTTTATATCGAATCGTGACGAACCGTCCAATTTACACCCCTACAAATTATCCAGCTTTTGATTAATATGAATGTCAAATGAATTACTTGTAAGTGTATTATTTGTAAGTGATGGATCTGAACATGAACATTTGCTCATTAGACAACTCCAGGCAGCGCCTTTTCATATGAGTCCGCATATTCGATACATTGGCGAAACTCTTTCCACACGAAGAGCAATGGTGTGGTTTCTCTCCAGTATGAACTCTCTCATGATCTTTCAGGTGTCCTGACTGAGCAAAACTCTTTCCACATTGTGAGCATTCATATGGCTTCTCTCCAGTGTGAACTCTCTCATGAATTTTCAAGAATTCTGACCGAGTGAAAGTCTTTCCACAGTGTAAGCACTGGTGCGGTTTCTCTCCAGTATGAATTCTCTGGTGTTGTTTTAATGCACCTGATGTAATGAAGCTCTTCCCACAGTCAGAGCAAACATGAGGTCTCACACCAGTATGAATACGCTCATGATCTTGTAAATTTTGCAGTCGTGTAAAACATTTTCCACAAAAAGAACAAAAGTGAGGCTTTACACCAGTATGAATTTTAAGGTGTGTTTTTAAGCTTGTTGCCAAAACAAATGTTTTATCACACTGATCACAGCTGAATGATCTAACACCAGAGTGACAGCGCAGATGTATGTTGAGAAAGCTTTTGGATGTGAAACTCTTTCCACATTGAGTGCATGTGAACGGTTTTTCTCCAGAGTGAATTCTCATGTGCTCATTAAGGTTTCCTTTGCGACTGAAACTCTTTCCACACTGAGTGCATGTGACCAGATTTTCTCCAGAGTGAATTCTCATGTGCTCATTAAGGTTTCCTTTGCGACTGAAACTCTTTCCACACTGAGTGCAAATGAACAGTTTTTCTCCAGTGTGAATTCTCATGTGTCTCGCAAGGTCTGATTTATGCATGTAAAACATTCCACACTCTGAGCAGGTGAAAGATCCTTTGACTCCGGCTTGTTTTTGTGTAAAATCCCCTTCAGTCTTTGAAACGATTGCATTTCCCTCTTCATTTTTGAAATGAGGTTTTTGAACCAGATGATGGTTGTCTTCATTTTTATATGTCAGTTTTCCATCCTCATTTGTTAAATGAAGGCGTTTGTCTTCATTCACATCCATCAGGTCTAAAATCAACATATTAAATTCAATTAAAAAAGATAAATGAGAAACAAAGAATAGAACACTGAGAAATAAAGTTGATTTTTAATTTAGCACAAATCTAGTTTACTACTGAGTCTACTAGTATCTAGTTTTAGATGAAAACTGTACATCTGTACATCTTAAATGTTCCTCATCAGTCATTAACAAGAATAAAGGAAAACACCAACCTATTTGTTCCTCTGTATCTTCATCTTTCACTCTGCAGGGTTCTTCCTCACACTCCATCTTTACAATAGTGTCAGTAGTTTCTTTTGGAGTAATTCCTCCTGCTTGCTGCTTCTCCTGTGGGAAGACAGGAATATTCCCCAGCATTTAAACTGCATTTACGAACGGCTGTGGGAGCCCATCACACTTACAACCGCTCTGAATTATTCAGGTGAAAATGTTTGTTAAAATAGTAATTTAAAAACAATTAAACTCATCTCAGTTTTATGTTGCTTTTACATTCAGAGGTAGAAGTGAGGAGAGAGAAGAAGAAGAAGAACAAAACTGAATGGCGTCTTGTGGTGCCATCCCAAACAAGCACAAAATCACTTTCACAGACCTTTACCTTGACTGCTGGTGGAATGACCTGCATAACTCAAGAAATGGCTGAAGACACAGCTTTTTCATCAACATGTGACCCATTAAAACTAACATTTACTATACTATACATCTGTTTAAAAAAAAAAAACTGGGACTAGTCACAGCACTCCGCCATTGCAGGTCCCAAGCCCGGATGCGAAAGGAGGAGGGTTGGGTGTCGGGCTAGCAACCCTTCCCTGTAAAAATCTAATTTTCTATGAAAACAATGAGAGAAAATACATAGAAATGCAATTGGACACAGGGCTTTGGATCCTAGGTATCTAGATCCTAATATGAAGGTGAAACGCATTGCGGAATCCAATGCCTGATTACGGATACAACATTTACTGCAAAGATCACCAAAAACAAAGATGATGACAGGAAACACATCCGTGGGGTTGGACTGATCTTGGGAAACAAGCAATATGTGCCCTGATTGGGTGGAAGCCAGTTAGCAATAGGATCATCACGGCCCGTCATTCCGGTTTATGCACCAACTGAGAAAGCAGATTATGTTAAAAAGGATGAGTTCTACAATGTGCTACAGCCCGTGAATGCTCAGTTCAGCCACGAACGCCAGGATTTCGAAGAAACCAATGGATCTTTCGCATCCTCAAAATGCCTGTTGGGCAATGGTGAACGGTTGATGTCATTTTGCATATATAATAACCTCTGCATAAGAAATACCTTTTTCCAACAAAGTCTGTCGATCCACAAGATGAGATTTACCATGTTTGCATTAGTTGACGGTGGAGGACGGCTCTGCGGGACTTGAGGGTCTTCCGTGTGGCCGCTGTGGGTTCGGATCACTATCTGGTCCGTATAAATCTCAAACTCAAACTGTGGTGCCATGAAAGAAGATCTAAAACCATCCGACCATTTGCAATTAAGAAGGGTAAAGAGTGAAACATCGCAGGTGTTTTCACCCTTCAGCTTCTTAATCGATTCCAGGCTTTAGGTGACGTGGCAGAGATAGAGGCAAAATGGCACGGATTCAAGGAAACGTTGACCACCAGTGACTAAGCCCAAAATGCTTATAATAAAGAAACGGCATCGCGTGTATATGCCGACCTTGACCAGAATGTGAAAGAGTTGGAGAAGAAGTGCAAAGAGGCCTAGGTGGCTGCGGACCGAAACGATAACAGCACCTTGTACTGAATTGCTAAAGACCTATCAAGAATCTGGAGGAACTCCTCCTTCAAGATCGATCACAATATTAAATTGTTAGATTGCCCACCCCAAGTTTAAATGGGTAAATATTCTATAAATATTTTTGATTCTTCATTTTCTTTTCTGACATAGTTCTTGTTAAACACACTAGACATGTTTATTCTATGGATTGAGCACTTTTTGTGGGAAATCATATTTGCTTTGTCTATCAAAAGTGTGCTTTCACTTTAATTAATTGAGCTCGAGTAGCGCAGCAAAAATAGACGTGGCGCCGAAACCCTGCTTCACGTCTGCCATATTCACAAAACATCTTAAGGCTAAAAGTAGCTCCTAACTTGCAGATTTAGGAGAATTTAGGGGTGTCAGCCCTAATTTTAGGACCCCCAAATTTTTGCTCTAAGAGTATTTCACCAAGCATTTTTGTGCTAAAACCAGCTCCTTACTCTGTGAAAAGTTAGGGGTAGTCAAGAGGACTCCTAAATCACTAAGACCAAATCACAAACTATCCTAAAATCCACCCAGCAATCTGCCCAAAGACACTGTAGGTAGGCTAAACCATTGAGGCAATAGGCGATATAGTGCTGAGCCTTTTCATGATAAATGCAATAAATATTTTGATTTATAGATTTTAATCTGTGATACATAAAGGTTAATATATGTACAGGCAATATGCATTGAATGATGTAGAATAAAACATTGTAGTCAAGTTAGTCAAGTAAAATAATGTCCTATTGTTATGATGGCTGATGGCCAGTTCGAGTTCCGACTCATGGACCTTTGCCGATCCCGCCTCCCCTTTCTCTCTTCCACTTCCTGTACTCGCTTCCTGTCTACTCACTGTCTTATAATAAAAAGGCAAAAACACCAACAATAAATCTTTAATAAATAAATAAATAAGAAAATAATGTCCTATTACCTGTGGCATTTATTTCACACACGAATAGAGTAAAACAGTAAAATAAGCCTATTTGGCATCCACGGGGATCAGGCTCTGAGTTTGGAAATTTAACCCAAACCCAGAATACTCCCCCGTCTGTAGTTATTGACTCTGCAAAAAGTTGGTGACTTCTGTGCATTCTGTGATTTTACGTGGCCTACCACTTTGTGGCTGTTGTTCCCAATTGCTTCCACTTTGTTATAATACCACTAACAGTTGACTATGGAATATTTAGTAGTGATGAAATTTCACAAATTATTGCACTGGTGGATCACGGTACCACGCTTGAATTCACTGAGCTCCTGAGAGCGACCCATTCTTTCACAAACGTTTGTAGAAGCAATCTGCATGCCTAGGTGCTTGATTTTATTTACCTGTGGCCATCGAAGTGATTGGAACACCTGAATTCAATGACTTGGAGGGGTGTCCCAATACTTTTGGCAATATAGTCAGGGCTCGACAATAAGGACTGCACCATGGCCCGGGGCCAGTGAGAAAGACACTCAGGCCAGTTGACGGAACTGTCACCTGCCTGCTCGAGCCAGTGCTGCATCTTCACTGATAATTTTCATTTGTAAGCTTTGCCTATTTAAATATTCAAGCGCACATAGACGAGAAAGTGCCCAAGTTTTTCAGTCTGATTCTTGCGCACCCAACCGGGCCAGTAGAAAAAAATCCTTAGCGTTGAGCCCTGATAGTGTATGATAACAAATGTACTCTTCCCGAACTTTGTTTATAAAACATAAATGTCACTTGAATTCTGCAATCTCAATCTCAGTCAAGAGATGCAGATATGTAAGAGGCTGACAATTAGCTGAACATATACTTGTTTAATTAGTGACACTTAGCCTACATTTTAAAATCTATATTTGAATATAGCAACATTTCTATTTTAAAATCTTTAGTTGAATATGGTGATATGATACCTCGTTCTACAATATTTGTATGATTAAATCACTGACAGAGACAGCTCCCTTCTTTCACAAACGTTTGTAGAAGCGTCTGCATGCCTAGGTGCTTGATTTTATTCACCTGTGGCCATGGAAGTGATTGGAACACCCCTCCCCATCACTGTGGGCATAGCAGGCAATATGCCTGTTGACATCATCCATAGCAACAAGGTCAACTAGGGATGCTCCGATCCGATACTCAGATCGGGGTTTCGGCTCTAATACTGCCATTTTTGCCGGATCGGGTATCGATCAGAGGAGCCCGATCCAAATCCAATATTGTGTGTATAATATTCTGTTATTGTTAAGCCCCACAAAAACATTAGAAAGCACCATAAAGTTTTCATGCACTATATTCCAAGTTTTCTGAAGCTTTTCCATAGTTTAATGTGAAGTACAGATGAATATTTAATTCATTAAATTTACTTGAACGCTTCCCTCCGCTGCGGCTGTCAGTCATTCTCCATTAATTTTCAAACTGTGTCATGTTCAGTTACGACATCTCTCCAAGATGATTCAATGTTCCCATTATTATACTTGATCTGTCGATAAAAGGTATATGGTTTTGCATAAAAGGACTTTATCTTGCTGAAGTTTATTGAAGTGTTGAAGTGTTGAAGTTTATTTGTCATTACACATGTACAAGTATAGTATAACGAAATGAAGTTTGGAGCAAGCCTCCGGGCCGCAGCCGATTATTCAGGCGCCGCCACACGCTCTCCAGAAATACACGAATGCAGTTTAGCAAGCATTACATAGTAAAACACAACAAAACATAAACATAAACATGACACAGTACACGTGGTCACGTGATGGGATTTTTGTATGGAGTGGGAGAGGAGATAGATAAAGACAGGCAGACGGTAATTGCAGTTTCTAATTCATGTTACTTTCTCCCGGGTGTCTGTTAGATCACACACAACACTTGAGTAGAGAGCGCTATAATTGTCCTTCACGTGCACAGTAACTGAAATGTAGAACTGTTAAAAGAAAAAGGCTCAATAAACTATTGCATAGATACAGTATTACATTACAAATCAATATCTCTCCCTTTGTGTTTTGTACTCCAATGCGGATGGAGCGCTGCACGCTGTGACTCCATGTTGCTTCAAGCGCATCATCCTGCGCACGGGATGAGCATACACCCTTTGTGCCGCTCTGTATTGGAGCCTTTCACATTATAATACTTTTGCGCAATGAAAGAATGTTAATAGCCTTTCTTGTTCTGTCCTATCTATCATATGTTGCTACCTCTTAAAAAGCTGCGCTATAAATTTAAAAGAAATGTTTTTTTAATTTTATAGTATATATTTACATATAAATATATTTACTTGCTTTTCATGAATACATGACAAAGTCATGGATGAAGGAGTTAGCCTGACTCCTGTTTATTTTGAATACATTTTGAAGCTATTAATAACTGCACATATTAATATGCTATTAATAAGCACAATTATTTAATAAATAATTCACTACATTTGTGTCTGTCTGTAATTTTATTAAGTTAAGAAAGTGTGTTTAAGTCAAGCCTGCCTGATGCCAGAACCCAGTCGCTTCCACACAGTGAGGCATACTGTTTATTAGGTAAAGCACTTTTTTTATTTTAGTATCAGTCAATATTGAATCCGAAATCGGTATCAGAGGCAAAAAATGCTGATCGGATAACCCCACCTTTTCTCTTAGCTTAAGATTTCTTTCTATTTCTTAGTAAAAGTTGGTCTCAGCAGCTTTGTGAATAGGTTAAGAAGAAACTCTGCCGATGGTTAGCTGTCGGGCAACGTCAGCCATTTTTGAGCGTCAGCCGACTTTTTGAAAGACCAAACGCAGGCATTGACTGGGATGGGAAGAGCCACCTCATTGATGTTGACCTTGCGGACAGTATTTCCCTGCTCGCTGCAAATGGTTACCGCTAACAGGAAATAACATCAAGCTTGCATGAAGAAGCAACGAAGTTTGGATCACGCACTTTTTGAGTATGTGCAAGTTAAAACTTAATGTGGTCGCATTTGTGCAAGTGCATGGTCAACTGGTGTCTGCCTACCTGCACTTGCATTACGGCCATCCACAGGAGTGAGTGGTGCATATTTTTTTCAAAGTGCATGTTAACCAATGAGTGCATTAACACCGGGAGCAGGGGCGTAAGCAGCAGTGAAGCAGGGTTTCGGCGCCACGTCTATTTTTGCTGTGCTACTCAAGCTCAATTAATTAAAGTGAAAGCACACTTTTGATAGATAAAGCAAATATGATTTCCCACAAAAAGTGCTCAAAATCCATAGAATAAACATGTCTAGTGTGTTTAACAAGAACTATGTCAGAAAAGAAAATGAAGAATCAAAAATATTTATAGACTATTTACCCATTTAAACTTGGGGTGGGCAATCTAACAATTTAATATCGTGATTGATCTTGATGACGTCCACAAACTACTTTTCAAGCTAATTGTAGAGATTGCGATGATTTATGCCCTTGTAATAGTCCATCTTTTATATTGACAGCGTTGAGAACGCCTGAGAACGACCAAAGCCAGAAGGCAAGCCTGCAACCTTTAGCCAAAAAAAACGTAATGGCTAATGCTAATGCTGTGGCTTTGTCGGTACACAGGAAAGGATACCAGAGGCGTGTTTTTTTAAATGGATGTCAAATGAGAAGAGGCTTCACTACACTGAATAAACCGCTTTCATGAAGAAATAGCTTATAATGAATCAGCTGCCTGTCCACTAATCTTCAACATGTTTTTTACATGTTTCTAAACAATACTTTTGTTGGGAACGATATGTAGATTTTACTATGATAAAAAGGTAGGAAGGCCTTTATTAACCCCCAGGAGCCACGTGGAGTAAGTTTATGATGGATGGATGCACTTTATTGAGCTTCAAACTCATGAGCCCGTTCACTGCCATTATAAAGCTTGGAAGCATCGGGATATTTATTAATATAACTCTTGACTGTGTTCATCAGAAAGAAGAAAGTCATATACAACTAAGATGGCTTGAGGGTGAGCAAATCATGGGGTAATTTTCATTTTAAAGTGAATTAATCCTTTTTGATGGACAAGCGTTTTGCAACCCTCTACAATGCGAGTAAAACACTCGCATTTTTGAGTAAATCTTAACTCTGGGCAACTAAACAATATCTATTAACCATTGGCTAACAAATGCTTAGATTTTACTCGCCAGTGTGTGTGTTAGAGGCTAAGAATAAGCAGATATATTTTCACTCGCTGAACACTCAGAGAAACAATTTCGCTCTCCATCAAGCGATCTGTCAATTTCAGCTCAGCTCAATGGATGCGTGCGCACCTGTATTTTACGTACCGTAAACTCTAGTGTGAAGACGTACACCTTGCCGTCGCTTTGAGAGAGTGCTGTGTTTCTCTCTCTCAGACACACGCCCAAAGAGTCTTGCATACCACGCAGAATCGACGGGCTACACGTAAACCATATCGTTTGTTGTATTTTCCTGTCAAAACAGCGGAGTTGATTTGGAATTATTCAGCTTTTAATAACAAGCAGAAGATATGTGGTTTCTCCGGTAGTGGGCGGGACTAATGCGCAAACGGCAATCTCATTGGCTGGCGCTCATCTATTACCTTCACTGTTTTGATTTCAGCAAACAACGTGATTAATATCCATGAACCCAGCAGCTTATCATTCTGTAGTGTGTTGTATATTGTTATTAATAGTAGTATACTTTTTATATGATTTAATATAATTAATATGATCTAATACTATTATATCTGAAAAAAAAAGACTGAATGACCAACAACATCTTAAGCACCACCACCAGTCCTAAGTTCAGTTAAAATATCAAACATGCATTGTATGTGTGTGTACTGTGTATAATTATTATATAAATATACACACATTAATGTATATATGAAGAAATATTTGCATGTCAGTGTTTCCCACACATAGACTAGATTATAGACCACATACACTCACCTAAAGGATTATTAGGAACACCTGTTCAATTTCTCATTAATGCAATTATCTAATCAACCAATCACATGGCAGTTGCTTTAATGCATTTAGGGGTGTGGTCCTGGTCAAGACAATCTCCTGAACTCCAAACTGAATGTCAGAATGGGAAAGAAAGGTGATTTAAGCAATTTTGAGCTTGGCATGGTTGTTGGTGCCAGACGGGCCGGACTGAGTATTTCACAATCTGCTCAGTTAGTGGGATTTTCACTGCACAACCATTTCTAGGGTTTTCAAAGAATGGTGAGAAAAGGAAAAAACATCCAGTATGCGGCAGTCCTGTGGGCGAAAATGCCTTGTTGATGCTAGAGGTCAGAGGAGAATGGGCCGACTGATTCAAGCTGATAGAAGAGCAACTTTGACTGAAATAACCACTCGTTACAACCGAGGTATGCAGCAAAGCATTTGTGAAGCCACAACACGCACAACCTTGAGGCGGATGGGCTACAACAGCAGAAGACCCCACCGGGTACCACTCATTTCCACTACAAATAAAAAAAAGTGGCTACAATTTGCACAAGCTCACCAAAATTGGACAGTTGAAGACTGGAAAAATGTTGCCTGGTCTGATGAGTCTCGATTTCTGTTGAGACATTCAGATGGAGAACATGGATCCATCATGCCTTGTTACCACTGTGCAGGCTGGTGGTGGTGGTGGTGTAATGGTGTGGGGGATGTTTTTTGGCACACTTTAGGCCCCTTAGTGCCAATTGGGCATCGTTTAAATGCCACGGCCTACCTGAGCATTGTTCTGACCATGTCCATCCCTTTATGACCACCATGTACCCATTCTCTGATGGCTACTTCCAGCAGGATAATGCACCATGTCACAAAGCTCGAATAATTTCAAACTGGTTTCTTGAACGTGACAATGAGTTCACTGTACTAAAATGGCCCCCACAGTCACCAGATCTCAACCCAATAGAGCATCTTTGGGATGTGTTGGAACGGGAGCTTCGTGCCCTGGATGTGCATCCCACAAATCTCCATCAACTGCAAGATGCTATCCTATCAATATGGGCCAACATTTCTAAAGAATGCTTTCAGCACCTTGTTGAATCAATGCCACGTAGAATTAAGGCAGTTCTGAAGGTGAAAGGTGGTCAAACACAGTATTAGTATGGTGTTCCTAATAATCCTTTAGGTGAGTGTAGATCAGTGGGTGCGCCACAGAATCAACACCGGCCGCCACATATTGCGTTTCGTTATTCATATTGTTTTTACCACCATTTAAAACACGTACGCAGCGTATTTGTTCAGCTCCATTTCCTTTCCCTACGCTCTCTCTCTCTCTCTCTCTCACACACACACACACACGCACACAACACACACAAGGTGCATTTCCATACGACCGTCAGGATTGCCAACTCTCACACATTTGGCATGAGACGCGCTTTCAGACTCTGTCACGCTCTCTGCCCAAGTAAATTGCCAAACCTGCTTTTGATATGAAACAAAGTCTAAGCTTTTAAATTTTTTTACATTTTAATACGAAATCATCTTGGTCATCTTGGATCAGTGGAGTATGCTTCATGATCAACAAGAAATGGTGCGACCCCAGGAACATCACCATTCTTTCTCGGTCCTGCTCGCCTCATCTGGAACATTTAACAATCATTTGCCGCCCATTCTATCTGCCGAGGGAGTTTTATTCGGTCATCGCCACTGCCGTTTACATTCCACCACAGGCAGACACAGGGCTGGCTTTATCTGGCCTTCATGATGTTGCCAGCGGCGTCATAAACAAACACCCCGATGCGGCGTTCATCGTTGCGGGTGATTTTAACAAAGCAAACCTAAAGAAAGTCTTGCCAAACTTTCACCAGCACGTCTCCTGTCCTACACGAGGAGCAAACACACTGGATCATTGCTCTCCGTTTAAGAACGCCTATAAAGCGCGGTCACTTCCAGCTTTCGGCAAATCGGATCATGCCGCCATTTTCCTCACACCCGAATACAAACAAAGGCTTGTTCAGGAACCCCCGGTGAGGCGGGAAGTTAAACGCTGGTCACCCCATTCAGAGACCGCGCTACAGGCAGCTCTTGATGACGTCGACTGGGACATGTTCCGGGCGAGTTCATCTGACGTCAGCGAGTTCACGGATGTGGCGCTTTGCTTCATCAACACGCTTACAGAGCAAGCCACACAAACAATAACAATAACGTCCTTCTCAAATCAGAAACCGTGGGTGGACAATTCAATCCGCGCTGCAGTGAACACACGCACTGCCGCATACAACGCCGGTCTCCTATCGGGGAACATGACTGAATACAGATCGTCCTGCTATGCTCTGCGACGTGCAGTTAAAGCCGCAAAGCTCCGTTATAAGGATCGAGTGGAGTCTCATTTCCAACTCAACGACTCGCGGCGCATGTGGCAGGGTCTGAGGTCCATCTGCTCTTTTGGATCTAAATCCTCTGCAGAGGTGAGAGCTGATCCGTTACTTGTGAATGAGTTAAACTCTTTCTACGCTCACTTTGACTGTAATTGCGGCAGCGCGACTCCGTCTAGTGGCGCGTTAGAGGGAATTACTCAGAGCAGCAACAACCACGTGATCTCTGTCTCGGAGGATGAAGTTCGGAGGGCACTCAAGCGTGTGGACGTCAGGAAAGCTGCTGTGCCGGATGATATTTCAGGCCGTGTTCTGTGGTCCTGTGCTGATCAGCTCGCCGGGTTGTTCGCTACATCTGTGGTCCCCACCTCCTTCAAAAAATCCACCATCATCCCTGTCCCTAAAAACAGTAAACCCTCTTGCCTAAATGACTATCGTCCAGTGGCGCTCACATCTAGTCATGAAGGTCTTTGAGAGACTCATTAAAAACAACATTTGCTCCTTCATTCCTGACACTTTGGACCCTCTTCAGTTTGCCTATCGTCCCAATAGATCGACTGAAGATGCCATGTCTCATGTCCTCCACTCCTCCCTCACTCACATCGACAGCAAAAGTGGGAACTACGTAAGGCTGCTATTTATTGACTATAGCTCAGCCTTTAACACCATAGTTCCCAAGCTAACCGCCAAACTCCTGGATCTCGGCCTGAATTCTTCTCTCTGCCACTGGATTGAGGACTTCCTCACTGGAAGGCCTCAGGTGGTGAGAGTAGGCCAGTCCACCTCCACCACCCTGAGTGTGGGAGCTCCACAGGGCTGTGTCCTGAGTCCCCTGCTCTACTCTCTCTACACACATGACTGTTTGTCCACACACAGCTCCACCTCCATCATCAAATTTGCTGATGATACTGTTGTCCTGGGCCTCATTTCCAACAACAAGACAGCATACTTGGACGAGGTGGAGCATCTAACATCATGGTGCCAGGACAACGGTCTCTCTCTGAATGTTGGCAAGACCAAATAAATGATTGTGGACTTCAGGAAGAGACAGCAACGGACATACTCCCCTCT
Organism: Paracanthobrama guichenoti; assembly: GCA_018749465.1. NCBI lineage: Eukaryota > Metazoa > Chordata > Actinopteri > Cypriniformes > Gobionidae > Paracanthobrama > Paracanthobrama guichenoti. The sequence continues at coordinate 24,751,854 of CM031963.1, read as the reverse complement.
CATGATCAGCGGGTCACCAGTGGAGAGAGTGAGCAGCTTCAAGTACCTGGGTGTAAACATCTCAGAGGACCTGACCTGGACTGCTCACATTCAGACACAGGTGAAAAAAGCCAGGCAAAGACTGTACCACCTGCACCAGCTGAGGAAATTCAGGGTTTCACCAGCTATCCTGAAAACGTTCTATTTAGGGGCGATAGAAAGTGTATTAAATCAGTGCATCACAGCGTGGTATGGGAACAGCACCAGTCATGACTGCAAAGCCCTGCAAAGAGTCGTGCGCTTATCCGAGCGCATCTCAGGGTCAGCTCTCCCGTCTCTGCAGGACGTCTACACCAAACACTGCAAAGATAGAGCTACTAAAATCATCAAGGACTCTAATCACCCTGCAAACTCTCATTTCACACTGCTGCCATCTGGTAAGCGCTTCCGAAGCCTGATGGCCAAAACCGAGAGACTCAGGAGGAGCTTCTTCCCCATCAGCCATCAGACTCCTGAACTCAGTCACCTAACATCACGTGACCATCTGACATTGCACTGCACTTTCTGTTCTCGTTGTTACTGTGTAACAACCTGTTATAAACCTGTTTGCACATTATACTTCCTTGTACATTTGTTAACCACATACTTATAAGTCTACAGTTTACTCACTGCACAGTTTACTTCACTTATTTTATTCCACTTCTTTATTTTTTTCTACTTGACTTGATTTATTTATAATTTTACAGATCAAATTTTTTATTCTATTTTTTTATTCTATTTCTATTATAATTTCCTCCTTGTGTTTTTAACTGTGAATTTGCACTGTCCATGGAGCGGACCTGTTTACATTTCACTGCCGGTTGTATATTCTGTATATAACTGTGTATGTGACAAATAAAACTCTTGAATCTTGAAATTCAAGCAATAAATAGCATTTTGGCACACTTCTAACGGCATAACAGTTAAAGCCAGAGCCGTTGAAAAACAGAGTTGTGACATGTGTTCATCTCCTGGCAGCACACGCAGTCACGTGGTTCATGGCGCTCTCATTTAGTTCCAAACAAACTAGCACTGTCAATACATTTGAATGACTTAAGCGGATAGACAACAGCTTCACTATACAGGTATTTACAGCAATTTTTGGTAAACAGTACAGCATAGAGTGCACTGATTATTATGTCAACCACATTTACAGTATCATTTTATTATGGAGTGTGATGGAGATGCAACATTGTTAACATGAATGTTTTTCTTATATTTAGCCCTCAGGTATTCCTTACTAATTGGTCACACTCATAGGTGGTCAAATGTGACCATACACCTTAACTATTTTTCAATTAAATAAATGTTCTATATTTTAGTTTAATAATATTTATTGAATATTTTGAGGAGATCTTTTGGTAGCTACTAAATACTATTTGTGCAATAATTATGGTCCATTAATGACCACTTAGAATATTTTTAATATATTAATTTATATTATTATATTTTATATATTAAAATATTTTTCTTCTAATATTTCTATTATTTATGTTACAATTAGTGTAGTAATTAAGGTTAAAATAGAGAATTCCAATGCAAATTTGAAAAAATAATTTTGTGGCTGGAAAAATTATAATTTTCATTTGTAATGCCATTACCCATTGATGCCTGTATGGCTCTTTAATAAATATACATGTATCTAGTCTAGTTGCTCAAAAAAGTATTGCAGATCATAACAGCTTACTAATTTTTAGGTTTTGCATTTGAATACATATTTAGACATGATCAAACACTTTTTTTTTTTTTTATATGAAATTTAAAATTGAAAACGTACATCCTAATATTTTTTGAAATACTTATATACACACACACAATCAAACAACAATCAAATATGTGGCGAATATATTGCCAAGGTGTGCATAGAGGGTTGTTTTGTAAATCCCATTTAGACCTCACAGAGATTTGGTAAGCAATCGTCAAAAGGTTATACTGCTGTTGTGTCGCTGTGGTAATCTTAACCACTGACTCTTCACATCCTCATTCTTTGGAATTGTTTACAAAAAGAAGTTGCTTTTGTAGAGCAGAAAACCTTGTCTTCTCGACACGTAACTTACACAACACGAACCAGCTACAGTGTTTGAGGGCGGGTCAAAGTAGACGTTGTACAATCTAATTGGGGTGGTAAGGGGGTGCTTTTTTCATTTTATCAACAAGGGGATGCAATCCCCCTTCAAATCGAGACCTGCTTTCATTAGATATGATTTATCATTAAAACTTTTTTAGTTGGTTTTGTTGGTACATTACATAAAATAAAAACACAACTCATAATCTTAAAAAAATGTTTTTTCAACGCATTTTTGAGTGATTCACTAAATGAACTGACTCGTTCTGTCGTTTGGACTTAGATTTATACTAATAAATAATAAAATAAATGTACTCACAGTCAGAAAAACAGGAGATTTAGAGCAGAATGAACGGCTGTGCTCCACTTAACATGTTTATGGTCCCTTCCATCGATGACTTTTCTTCTTCTACACTCGGATGTGTGTCATTGCTTCGGTGCACGAGCGCCCTCTATTGGCGGAACTCTAGTGACGGGAGTTATTTAAATATAGATAACAGGCAATGCGTTTCGGTAAAATGAAAGTGAAAGTTATTGAGATGCCAATATATTCTAGCCTATCTTGAAAAGTTAGGAGCAAGCAATAGTATTTAAATTCCGCATTTAAGTAGAATAGATGGTCTTTATCTGTGTGATTTTCTGTGTGATTTATTTTTTTTTCACCTGCATATTAATGTTTCTTTTATGAAATTCGTTACACATTTTTACATGAAATTCTTTTTAGTCTGTGAAATTCCATCTTCATTCGAAAAATTATGATTTTTTTTTTTTTTTTTTTTTTTTTTTTAAGCGAATGCGGCTTGTCTTCATTCACTTCCATTGGATCTCAAATTCTCGAATTCAATTATAGAAGGGCAAATTAAAAACAAAATGAAAGAACCATCTGTTAGCCTACTGTACACTTATTTCCTTATGGTATTTTAGTCATTATCTTCTCAAAAAGTGCTGTTATTATCAGAAATGAGTTCTATATTTCCATTTGTCTTTCAATTCCCACAGCAGTTCAGAGAGAAGCTGAGAGAAGCTGAAAGAAGGGTTGAAGAAATTTCTGAGAAATTATCACTGGATAGAAATTACTAGAGGACAGGCATTTATAAAACTCTGAAAATACATTGAATTGTTGACATACATACATTTGTTTTGGTTTTATGACACTTCTACAATTAATAACTCGAAACGTCATTTAATACAGCATTTTTTCACTCTGCACTGCAGAGACATACCTGACTCTCTCCAGTCACAGGCAGGCTGTCAGAGTTGCCAGATTGGGTTGACAATTTACAGTCCAAAAGCTCACCTAAACCTGCCCACTCCAAGATAAACACTTCCAAAACTTTAACTGACAAAATAATGTTATAGAATTCTATTGCCATACCAAAATCAAGGTTGATAAGCACCATTTGTATCACTCATCAGCACTCCCTATATCAGCAGTCACCATCCTATCCACAGTTGTCCGATCTCCGTTATGTTTAGTGTGTGTTGCGCCTGCCTGTTTGCATGCGATTTATTTACCTGTTGTTGAACTTTATTCATGGTCTTCGTCTGTCTGCCTGCAACCACCTGTGACAGCAGGCATTTCACACACAAACAGCCAAAATGTGTCATTCATTCATGCATACTGTATGATAATTTGACAACAAAAAAAACGTACCTAAAATAATAATTATGTCATTAATTACTCACCCTCATGTCGATTGAAACCCGTAAGACCTGTGTTCATCTTCAGAACACAAATTAAGATACTTTTATGAAATCCGAGATCTCTCTGACAGCAATTTAATTAACACTTTCAAGGTCCAGAAAGGTAGTAAAGACTTAAAATAGTCACATGGTCGATGTCTTTACTATCTTTTTGGGCCTTAATTTCAAGGGGTCAGAGGGTCTTGAAAGGGGTCAGAGAGCTCTCGGATTACATCAAAAATATCATAATTTGTGTTCCGAAGATGAACGAAGGTCTTACGGGTTTAGAACGACATGAGGGTAATTAATGACGGAATTTTAATTTTGTGTTAACCCCTTGACCTGTTAAGGTGACCCCTTAACAATTAGTTAACCCTTTAATTTCGCATCCTTTATAGACACTAGCTTGATGTTTATATTTGGTGTTGGTGTTCCTAACTCTTTAAATGCCAACTGATTGTTACGATGAATGGTATTTCTCTCAGTGGCATGATGGAACTGATCTGCATTGAGGTAATGTTCACCATGATGTTGTTCAAGTTCAACTGACAACTAAATTTGAAGAGTTGGCAAGCTCAGTCATCAGTTGGCTCCCATCAGTCTGTCTCTCTCTCTCTCCTTCTGTTTTTTTTATTTTATTTTATTTTTTAAATATAATATATTAAAGATATTAAAATATATATATATATTTGTTGTAACACTGTGGTTAAATGTGAAAAAAAATCCCTCCCTTTTGCACTTTGGTGGTGCACCTTATCACCCTGATGAAAAAAAAGGCCCCTGATGAGGAAACAAATGTGTATAATGACTGACAAGGGTATTACAATTTAAACATGGTTTACAATTTACAAGGTCACTTCCTGTGTGTTCGTAAACCAAATGGCTTAAAAAACATACTAAACTGTGTTTTTTTAAATGCCAAATGTTTTGTGTGATGGGTAGGTGTAGAGGTAGGGTTAATGGGAGATTATACGGTTTGTACAGTATGAAAACCATTACACCTATAGAGAGTCCCTGTAAACATTAATTTGCATTCAGCCATAAGCTAGCCTACCCCTTACCCAAACTTGACTGATTTTGATATATTTTGTTCACATTTTGAGCTTCTCCACAGCTCATGAACATTCACAGAGAGACTCTGAGTGATTTCAACACAATAACAGCTTTTAAATATGTTCTCAATGCTTCACCAAACAACTGGACTAAACAAATCAAGCTGTTTGTGGTATAGATAATGATTTAATTAACCAATGTTCCAAATGTTTCAGAAATGCTCATATGTGATCAATTTAAAATAATGCACATCTCTTAATAAATGTTGGAATTTCACAGCAACACACATTTTCTGAACTACTTTAACCTTCCTAAAATGTCCTTTGTCAAATTATCAAATTTCACTACTAATTTTAACAAATTGTCTTCTGTGATAAATCAGTCTTTTGGAACTTATTCCAGCTTGTGCTTTATCTGAACATCACATTACCATGTAAGTGTTGAAACATTTCTCATTTGAATGACTATGGGCAACGTTTTTTTCATATGGACCAGTAGATTAGGTAAGTGGGTGAAGCTCTTCCTGCATGAAGAGAACTGGTGTGGCTTCTCTCCGGTATGAATTCTCTCATGAGATTTCAAGTATGATGAGGAAAAGAAACTCTTTCCACAGTGTGAGCACTTGTACGGTTTCTCTTCAGTATGAATTATCTTGTGTTCTTTTAAGGCATTGGATGTAATGTAGGTCTTCCCACAGTCAAAGCAAATATAAGGTCTCACACCAGTATGAACACGCTCATGCTCTTTTAACTTTTGCAGATAAATAAAACTCTTTTCACAAAAAGAACAAACGTAAGGCTTCACACCTGCATGAACTTTAAGGTGCTTTTGTAAGTATATTGCCAAAACAAATTTTTTATCACACTGATAACAGCTGAACGACTTCACTCCAGAGTGACAGCGCAGATGATCTCTGAGGAAGCTTTTGGATGTGAAACTGTTTCCACATTTAGTGCATGTGAATGGTTTATCTCCAGTGTGAATTCTGATGTGCATATTTAAGCATGCTTTGTCAATTAAACTTTTTCCACACTGAGTGCATGTGAATGGTTTTTCTCCAGTGTGAATTCTCATATGTTTCTTAAGGTCTGGTTTATGTATGTAACTCTTTCCACACTGAGTGCATTTGAACGGTATTTCTCCAGTGTGAACTCTCATGTGTATATCCAACTTTCCTTTCTCTGTGAAATCCTTTCCACACTGAGTGCACGAGAACAGATTTTCTCCAGTGTGAATTCTTATGTGTCTGTTAAGGTCTGGTTTATGTGTGAAACTCTTTCCACACTCAGAGCAGGTGAAAGATCCTTTGACTCCAGATTTTCCAGCTTTTTGTGTGTGAATTTCTTTTTAGTCTGTGAAATTACGATGTTTCCATGCAATTGTGAAATTATGATCTTTTTGAAACCGATCTAAAATCTACATATTCAAATCTCAATATTAATTTAAAGAAGGACACATGTAAAACAAGAAGGATTGTAAGTGAACCTCAATCTAGCAAAAATCTATCTAGTATCTATTGTTCTATTCATTTTAATTTTCCTCATCAGTCATTAAAGAGAATGAAGGAAAACACCAACCTATTTGTTCCTCTGTATCTTCCTCTCTCATTCTGCAGGGTTCTTCCTCAAACTCCATCTTTACAGTAGTATATCAGTTGTTTCTCCTGGAGTAATTCCTCCTGCTTGATGCTTCTACTCCTGTGGGAGAACATTTAAACTCCCATGAACGTTTTCCAACATTTAAACTCTCATGAACTGCTATGGGAGTGTCTTCACTGACTGAAGGTGTGAATTGTGGTCGCTGTTGCTCATTTAGCAGATCATCACACTTACAATCACTCTCAATTATTCACAGTTTAAGATGACAGGCAAGGACAGTTTGCAGTTTTAAATGGTCCAATGGTTCAAGCCATTATATAAATCAGTCTGAAAACTGGTCACCTAGGCAGTTAAGGACTTTAACTGCACTAAATAGTGAATTATTTGGGCGATAAATCTTAGTTTGAAAGATTTCACAAATCAGAATAGTAAAGTTAAGCACTCAAGGAATGGTTAAATGACCAAAACTGTACTGTAAAACCTTCCACAAATTAGAAAAGTTGAGTTAAAGACTTTAGGGATGGGAATGGTTAAAGACCAAAACTGTACTGTAAAACCTTTCAAAAATCAGAAAAGTGAAGTTAACCCTCATCCATCCCTCGCACTCTGTAACAAATCAGTCCCTCGCAGGTCAAGGACCTGAAGCCCTAAAATTATACTTCTTTTTGGAGGGGGATTCAGAGATCCAGCAAGCTTATATCATTTCATTTTATAATATTGTTCTCTATTTTTATTTTATTTTATTTACCTTTAAAGAACTAGGTTTTATCAATAAATAATATAATTGAAGCACATTATTCACATTCCATCAACTAAATTTAAAATAACTCAACATGTCATGCATAAGCCTGTTAATTCAGTTCAGAATATCTCATATTAGGCCAACTTCTTGTACAATATATATATATATATATATATATATATATATATATATATATATATATATATATATATATATATATATATATATAAACAAGATATTTAATGACTAGATGGCCTTATAGCTCTATATGGAGAAAATTAGTTGTTCCGCTGGGTCCTAAAGTTAGTTATTTAATTTATTTATAAAATATTACAGGATCAATCTGATTCAACTGCAATTTAAAAGAGCCATTACAGCTCAACACATAGATAACAGCAAGATTCAAGATTCAAGATTCAAGAGTTTTATTTGTCACATACACAGTTATATACAGAATATACAACCGGACAAGTTCATAGCACAAGCACAAGTTCATGTCTTAATTTATTTTCCCACTTTTCCAGGTATGAAACATACAACGATGTATTTTTCATTGTGAGTTGAAATTATATAGTAGACATGAGATTGGATATATCTGTAAATGCATGTGAAAGTATGGTGTTTGATACAAACAAAGGTGACAATGTTATCTATGCTAATCAATTTGCTCAGTATGCTAATCACAAGGAAGGTGTAGTTTAAACGAGAAGTATCTCTCATAATGGTTTGAGTGGAATAAAAGGTATGTTTGTTCAATAGTAATTGAAAGTGAATGTTACAGTATGTGCAATGAAGTTCATGTTATTTGTGTATTTTGTAATAAATTCAATGATTGATAATGGCTTGTTGAAACAGTGTTTCGTTGAGCTGGGACTCTTAAGTTACTGAGTAACTAATTGATATTGAATACTAAAATAACTATTACTATCACAAGAAAATAACTCATGAAACACAGGCAGAAGAGTGTTAAGTTACAAATGTTATAGAGGCAAGTGATTGTATTTGTATTATTGGCTTCAGACACATACTGATGTGATTTAATATACTGATGTATTAGTTTATTCACAATTCTGCTACTCATGTAATAATTGTTTAAGACAGAAAGAAATCAGTTGTCACAGCCAATACAGCTCAACGCACAGACAACAGCAAGAGTCTGTGTATTAATTTATTTATGTCTATTTTCCCTCTTTTCCAGGGGTGCAACAGCAGCTTGTGACAATTCTAATAATTCATTAAAAAGGAGCCATAATTTTTTCAAACTGTCAGAGTTTTCTGATCTTATGGCCAGTTTCTTGTATTCTCGTGTCTCTTAAGAAGCATTATGCTAATAGGTCTCTCCAGAATACTATTCTTGGTCCTTACTTTAACTCGGCGTACATGCCTTTTGCTGTCCAGGAATGTCGCAGATATACTGTACTTGTTTACCCTCTGAAAAAGCCCGGGAGGCAAAATAGGAACTCTTTTAAGGCTTCTGAATCTTTAGCATCCTCTGAAACTCTGTAGTTGGATGATCATTGAGTATGGCTTCCACTTCACGTAGGCCCTTATCATCAAGGGTCTGCTGTCTCAGGACAGAACATTGGATCTTTTTGAGGATTCAAATGATTTGTTCCCATACACCTGATGAGAACCTAAAGGAGGATTAAAAATCTACTTCACATTGAAGTGACTTCTGAAATTCTGTATGTTGGTTCCATTATGCAAAATTATCTCTTTAACTGACCCGCTGCTTTGCTGGACTCCTGAAAATACTGAAATGGAATTGATTAACTGGTCAATCAGCGCGATCGACAAGATTTTCTCACAAAGGAAGGGTGCCCCGGGAGAACCCACCTGCCCGGACGGGACCTTTGCTGGACGCATGGAACAACTGGCAAGTCCTGTGCCTGGAGGCTCTGTCCGTGGAGGATGCGGAAGATTTATACATGATTGGATTATTGATGGCGGGGTTCCTATTCTTTGGCTTTGGGATTGCCCTGACCTATCGGAAGATTGGTAAGACAGCTGCAAGCAAATTCACCCAGCCGCTGTCTGTGGAAATTAAGGAATGCTTCGGGGTTGTGTGTGACCGTTTGAAGGAATTAGATCAGAGAGTGATAGGAATTGAGGAACTGAACCGTAACAACGCAGTCCGGACTGCGGATACGCAGGGGAGAGTGGGCTCCATCGGGGGTCAGATCGGTGAACTTTTACGGACTGTAACCGGTCTGGCCATGAGGCTGGACGTAATGTCTAGGGAAACTGCACAGACCGGACGCGAAACGCTGAGGACCAGATCTGATTGATTGATTATGATCCGGACAAATTACCGAAGATCATCAAATGGATTAAAAAATAATAAATTGTATTTGCCTGACCTAATCAACTAGCCCAACGAACCTCACTTGTCCCTATCTCTCGGTTGGGAAGTCAGCCTGACAGCTTGGTCTGCTATCTTCCCCTGTGCACTGCCTTATCTCCCTTCAAGGACAAACCATAGAACTGAACTCGAAAACATCTGAAGTTATGGCTAACATTCTCACACAACACAATCTCAGACTCACTCGCACCATACACAATCTATCCCGATCCCATCCCCCATCCATCCGTCTGCCTGTCTTTATCTATCTCCTCTCCCACTCCATACAAAAAATCCCATTACGTGACCACGTGTACTGTGTCATGTTTATGTTTATGTTTATGTTTTGTTGTGTTTTGCTATGTAATGCTTGCTAAACTGCATTCTTGTATTTCTGGAGAGCATGTGGCGGCGCCTGAATAATCGGCTGCGGCCCGGAGGCTTGCTCCAAACTTCATTTCGTTATACTGTACTTGTACATGTGTAATGACAAATAAACTTCAACTTCAACTTCGACCCCTTCTACAAATAAATCTTCCGAGGGCACAAATACAGGAATCTGTGTTCAGAGAATATGTCATTTCAAGATGAACAGCTCTACTGTTAAAGCAGGTAAATATCACTCCATATCTTTAGACATGAATTCTACCCATCTTTACCTCAATAGGACCAAAGCAATCAATTCCAATCTGATGAGGACAATGATCCAAAACAAACATCAAAAATGGTAACTGTAGGAAGACTCTGTATAAGGGAAAAAGGTCTATTTAGCTCAAATTATTGAACTGATTAATTCATAGGAAATTTTGCAAGAGTCTATTTTACAACCAAGCAAATGACTTGTCTGGTGTTCATTTGAACGGGCCATAACTATCAACTCTGCAGTGGATATTAATATCCACACAATAGTTAACACTATTTTAGCCAGGTAACTTTGATCAGCAGTTTAAGACATTCAATTCGTAAGCACATAACACAAGAACATATCTTTAATTACAAACAAAACTTTATTGATTACTCTAACATGTAAAACTAATATCTAACACAAACACACACATATTCACACGAGTTGCAGAAAGGAATAAAGTGAGGAAAGAGAGAAATTATGAAATCCCAAGTTTCTAGCAATATATGCATTTATAACTGACCTGAATGAACCTGATGATCATTAACTTAACCCTCCTATCGTTTCTTAGGCGGGGTTATTCAATTTTATATCAATGCACCAGTTCAGTTTAGAATCTGGAAGTTACTTGCATTTCTGTCTCTTGTGTCATTTTGGGGATTCCTTTTTTATTATGGCTTGAGAGGGGTTTTCCCGGTTCGTGATTTGCTGACAGTCTTGCCTGTCTTTGATGAATGTCTTGGGAAGCCAATCACGTGGCATGTTGGCGGCTGGATGGAAAGTGTTGTGGATGTTTGAAGTTGAAACGCGTTCGCTGGAGATTCGTTGAGAGAAACTTTGCGGCGAAACTTAACTTGGAACACGTTACTTAAACTTAAGTAAAAGAAAGGAAAGTGAGAGGGGAGTTCTAGATGGCTTGAATGAATTTAACCCATTTTCTCTGGTCTGCCACGATCGTTTGATCGTCTATCCTTGGAGTTATCCAGCTGCTTTCTGGACTCCACTTCAACTGCTTGCACCGAATTTCATCTGAACTCACTGAACTGACCTCCAACTGATTTCTTTGTTCGTATTCTGAGATTAAAACTCATATATTTGCCCATCCTCCTGAATGGGTTCTAGACAATTAGGGAACACCTTGGTTCAGAGGGGACTATGTTCACACCCCATCATAAATTACTCGTTATCTCTGTGGTCTCTTACATTCCTGCTCTAAGAAGAGAGTAAATAACATGATTTCTTATTATAAGACCTTCTAAGACAAAAGCTTATAAGACATTCTAGACAAAATTCAATCAAACCATCTTCAGAGTTATAAGGATACCAAGATACACTTTCAATCATTCAATATTACAATTACATGAATTGTGAATATATATATATTTATGTGAGGTGCAGGTATATATGTGAGGATATATATAATGATGAGGTGCAGGTGTGCATGATCAGTACTCGGGAGAGGCTGTGCGTGGTGCTTGGGAGTGGGTGGAGCCTGGCGTGCTTGTGACAACATGACCATTATGCATATTATTACCTTATCACTGCCTGCACTTAAGCCCCACGCACACACTCAGTCACTGTCCGGTCTCGTTAACACTACCCATGTTTGTTGACTTACCTCAAGGACTCTCCCGTGCTACTTACCTGCTAACTCGTCTCCAGTGTGTCTCCTCGTCCTCGTCCTCGCCTCCTGTCTCCATCGTCTCCCTGGTTCCTGTGTTTCGTCATTTTGAAGACGCTGAGTATCCTAACCCTGTTATCCTGCCTATCATTCATCAGACTGCACGCTTTATCTGCTTTCATCCCAGACACTCAATAAACTGCCTTTACTTCCATCTCCTGTTCTCCGTGTCCCTCTGTTTGTAACAGAAGACCGGACCTAACAGCATGAGTGCCCCGGATCCCTTCCAGGAGTTGGTCGACACACTCCGTCGAACCCTCACCTTCTTTCCTCCCGCACAAGCACCAGTGAGCACTTCCTGCACCAACTGCGATTCTACGCCAGTCCCATGGCCAAACCAGCGCCCTTCTCTGGCTCGGCGGAGGACTGCAACGGATTTCTTCTCACTGGTCCTGGAGATGCAACCACACCTGTACCCCACCGAGCGATCCAAAGTGGCCTTCATCATCTCCCAACTGTCTGACAAAGCCCTCCGGTGGGCAGAACCATTATGGTCTCAAGACAGTCCGATCACCCACTCTCTCTCCAGCTTCGTCACCCACTTTAAGGAGGTTTTTGGAACACCCTCGTGGGAGTCAGCAGTTGGTGAGCAATTATATAATCTGAAACAAGGTACAATGTCTGTTAATGAGTATGCTCTCCAGTTTCGCACCCTGGCCGCGTCAAGTGGGTGGAACAAACAATCTCTTCTGACCACCTACCGTCAAGGTTTGGATCCTCGGGTACGGTTGCATCTTGCTGCATACGAGGATACCATCGGCCTGGAACGCTTCATTCAACTATCTATTCGTTTCACCACTCGTATGCAGTCGTGTCTGGAAGAACACCAGGGCCAGTCACTACTCACGCCATCCCTCCGCCAGCGAGAGCATGTCAGCCCTCCAGAACCAGCCCACGAGCCCATGCAGCTTGAGAACTCCCGACTATCTGTAGCCGAACGGCAGAGACGGCTGACCCAGAACCTCCAGTGGTGAGTGCCATCATACCATCTCTCAGAAAGATGCGACCACTCACTACTACCGTAACCCTTACTGCTGCCGATGTGTCAATTACAGTTGTCGCCCTCCTCGACTCTGGGTCAGCCGGCAACTTTATCTCGGGTTCCCTCTGCCGTCAGCTCAAGCTCAAGACCACAGCCACCCCGTCCGTGTACCAGGTCCAATTGATAATGGGGAAGCCTCTCAGCCGCCGACAAGTGCGCACCTCCGTGTCCTATACGACTCAGAGTGGGTCTTCTCCATGAGGAACAACAACATCTGCTGGTTCTGGAGGAGTCCACCGCTGACATCGTCCTAGGGCGCCCATGGTTGGAGCAGCACAATCCCGTCATCTCCTGGAGGACAGGAGAAGTTCTGAAGTGGGGCGACGGCTGTTTCCCGGACTGTTTCTCTACACTCCCTGTACCTGTCTCTACACGTCTTGCAAACCTGTCCATCTGCTCCATGTCGATTGAGAGTCCGGTAGAGAACCGGTCGGTGGACATCCCAGCCTGCTACGCCCCCTTCAGTGACATTTTCTCCCCCACTCGCACCTCCAAGCTGCCTCCACACCGGCCATGGGACTGCGCCATTGATCTGCTGCCAGGTGCGCCAGTGCCCCATGGGAAGATATACCCACTGTCACGTCCGGAGGAGAAGGCCATGGTAGAATACATCTGGGAGGCGCTGAGCCAAGGTTACATCCGTCCGTCTACTTCCCCTGCTGCTTCCAGCTTTTTCTTCGTGGCCAACAAGGACGGAGGCTTGCGGCCATGTATCGACTATCGAGCCCTTAACAATATCACCGTCAAGTTCCGTTATCCACTTCCTCTCATCCCTGCTGCGCTGGAACATCTCCGTGGTGCCACTGTATTCATGAAGTTGGACCTCTGCAGCGTGTACAACCTCATCCGGATACGTGAGGGGGACGAATGGAAGACTGCCTTTGTGACACCTACTGGCCACTATGAGTACCTTGTCATGCATTATGGATTGGCCAACGCCCCCTCCATATTCCAGGACTTCATTCATGAGGTGCTCCGGGAGTTTCTCCATAAGTTCGTCCTAGTCTACATTGATGACATCTTGATCTACTCCCGGAGCATGGCCGACCATCGCCGTCACGTTGCGGAGGTCCTCCAATGCCTGAGGAGCTTCCACCTCTTCCTGAAAGCCAAAAAATGCTCGTTCCATCAGCCCTCAGTGCAATTCCTGGGATACATCATAGATTGCAGTGGCATCCGGATGGACGAGAGGAAGGTGCAAGCCATCCGGTCCTGGCCCACTCCCACTAATATCAAACAGCTCCAACGGTTCTTAGGTTTTGCCAATTTCTACAGACGCTTCATCCAGAACTACAGCTCCATCGCCAGTTCTCTTACCCATCTCCTCCGTAACCAGCCCAAGTCTCTGTCCTGGTCCCCAGCAGCCACAAGTGCCTTCGAAGCCCTAAGGCCGCCTTCACCACCGCTCCCCTCCTCGGCCACCCCAACCCTGAACTCCCCTTTGTCGTGGAGGTGGATGCCTCCACCACCGGAGTGGGAGCGGTGCTTTCCCAGCAGCAGGGGAACCCCAGTAGACTCCACCCATGTGCCTTCTTCTCTCGCAAGCTCAGCCCAGTGGAGGTAAACTATGACATCGGGAACAGGGAGCTGGAAGAGTGGAGGCATTGGCTGGAGGGTGCTAAACACCCCTTCCTTGTTCTCACCGACCACAAGAACCTAGGCTATCTCCGGGAGGCGAAACAGTTAATCCGCACCAGGCTCGATGGGCGCTATTCTTTACCCGGTTTGACTTCACCATCTAGTACAATCCGGAGGAGAAGGTTGAAGACTCTAAACCCATCCTCACGGAGCAGCTCTTTGTCAACCACATCGTCTGGTCCGAGGAAACCCTGCCCTCTTCCAATGCCTCCACCAACACCCCGCCGGGCTGTCCTCCGGGCCTGCAGTATGTCACCCGCTCACGCCGCAATCCCCTCATCCACTCCTCTCATTCATCTCTGGGCACTGGCCACCCTGGGGTCAATGAAATCCTCTCGCTGCTAAAACAGCGCTTCTGGTGACCACGCATGGCATCCAACGTCAGAAGGTACGTGCAGAGATGCAAAGAGTGCGCCATGTCCAAGAGCCCCCGCCATCTTCCCTCCGGCAAACTCCATCCTCTGCCCGTTCTTAACCGACCCTGGTCACATCTAGGAATAGATTTCCTCACAGATCTGGCCGTCTCTGAGAACCACACCTGCAACCTGGTAGTGGTTGATCAATTCTCAAAATCCTGCCGTCTGATTCCCTTGAGGGGACTACCCACCGCCATGGAAACAGCAGAACTTATGTGTAACCACGTCTTCCGCTACTTCGACATTCCTGAGGATATCATCTCAGATCGCGGCCCCCAGTTCATCTCCAGGGTCTGGAAAGCCTTTCCTAGGTGTGACCATCAAGATTCAAGATTCAAGAGTTTTATTTGTCATATACAGTTATATACAGAATATACAACCGGCAGACAGGTCCGCTCCATGTAGACAGGTCCGCTCCATGGACAGTACAAATTCACAGTTAAAAACACAAGGGAATTATAATAGAAATAGAATAAAAGTACTATATATATATATATATATATATATATATATATATATATATATATATATATATATATATATATATATATATATATATATATATATATAGTACTTTTTATTCTATTTCTATTATAATTTCAAGTAGAAAAAATAAAAATAAAAATAAAGAAGTGGAATAAAATAAGTGAAGTAAACTGTGCAGTGAGTAAACTGTAGACTTATAAATATGTGGTTAACAAATGTACAAGGAAGTATAATGTGCAAACAGGTTTATAACAGGTTGTTACACAGTAACAACGAGAACAGAAAGTGCAGTGCAATGTCAGTGTATCGATGGTCACGTGATGTTAAGTGACTGAGTTCAGGAGTCGGATGGCCTGGGGGAAGAAGCTCCTCCTGAGTCTCTCAGTTTTGGCCATCAGGCTTTGGAAGCGCTTACCAGATGGCAGCAGTGTGAAATGAGGGTTTACAGGGTGATTAGAGTCCTTGATGATTTTAGTAGCTCTGCCTTTGCAGTGTTTGGTGTAGACGTCCTGCAGAGACGGGAGAGCTGACCCTGAGATACGCTCGGATAAGCGCACGACTCTTTGCAGGGCTTTGCAGTCATGACTGGTGCTGTTCCCATACCACGCTGTGATGCACTGAGTTAATACACTTTCTATCGCCCCTAAATAGAAATTTTCAGGATAGCTGGTGAAACCCTGAATTTCCTCAGCTGGCGCAGGTGGTACAGTCTTTGCCTGTTTTTTTTCACCTGTGTCTGAATGTGAGCAGTCCAGGTCAGGTCCTCAGAGATGTTTACACCCAGGTACTTGAAGCTGCTCACTCTCTCCACTGGTGACCCGCTGATCATGAGAGGGGAGTATGTCCGTTGCTGTCGCTTCCTGAAGTCCACAATCATTTATTTGGTCTTGCCAACATTCAGAGAGAGACAGTTGTCCTGGCACCATGATGTTAGATGCTCCACCTCGTCCAAGTATGCCGTCTCATTGTTGTTGGAAATGAGGCCCAGGACAACAGTATCATCAGCAAATTTGATGATAGAGGTGGAGCTGTGTGTGGACAAACAGTCATGTGTGTAGAGAGAGTAGAGCAGGAGACTCAGGACACAGCCCTGTGGAGCTCTCACACTCAGAGCGATGGAGGTGGAGGTAAGCTGGCTTATTCTCACCACCTGAGGTCTGCCAGTGAGGAAGTCCTCAATCCAGTGGCAGAGAGAAGAATTCAGGCCGAGATCCAGGAGTTTGGCGGTTAGCTTAATGGGAACTATGGTGTTAAAGGCTGAGCTATAGTCAATAAATAGCAGCCTTACGTAGTTCGCACTTTTGCTGTCGATGTGAGTGAGGGAGGAGTGGAGGACATGAGAGATGGCATCTTCAGTTGATCTATTGGGACGATAGGCAAACTGAAGAGGGTCCAAAGTGTCAGGAATGAAGGAGCAAATGGTGTTTTTAATGAGTCTCTCAAAGACCTTCATGACTATAGACGTGAGAGCCACTGGACGATAGTCATTTAGGCAAGAGGGTTTACTGTTCTTAGGGACAGGGATGATAGTGGATTTTTTGAAGGAGGTGGGGACCACAGATGTAGCGAGGGACTCATTAAAGACAGATGTAAACAACCCGGCGAGCTGATCAGCACAGAACCGCAGAACACGGCCTGAAATACCATCCGGCCCAGCAGCTTTCCTGACGTCCACACACTTGAGTGCCCTCCGAACTTCATCCTCCGAGACAAAGATCACGTGGTTGTTGCTGCTCTGAGTAATTCCCTCTGATGCGCCACTAGGCGGAGTCGATCTGCCGCAATTACAGTCAAAGCAAGCGTAGAAAGAGTTTAACTCATTCACAAGTAACGGATCAGCTCTCACCTCTGCAGAGGATTTAGATCCAAAAGAGCAGATGGACCTCAGACCCTGCCACATGTGCCGCGAGTCGTTGAGTTGGAAATGAGACTCGACTCGATCCTTATAATGGAGCTTTGCGGCTTTAACTGCACATTGCAGAGCATAGCAGGACAATCTGTATTCAGTCATGTTCCCCGATAGGAGACCGGCGTTGTATGCGGCAGTGCGTGTGTTCACTGCAGCGCGGATTGAATTGTCCACCCACGGTTTCTGATTTGAGAAGGATGTTATTGTTATTTTTTGTGTGGCTTGCTCTGTAAGCGTGTTGATGAAGCAAAGCGACACATCCGTGAACTCTCTGACGTCAGCTGAACTCGCCCGGAACATGTCCCAGTCGACGTCATCAAGAGCAATCTACCTTCTGTCACGACCATCTGTCCTCCGTACCTTCTGTGCTCTGTGCCAACGGAAAAGGGGGTAATGTCACAAGCACGCCAGGCTCCACCCACTCCCAAGCACCACGCACAGCCTCTCCCGAGTACTGATCACGCACACCTGCACCTCATCATTACCTCATCACTCAAGCCCCACGCACACACTCAGTCACTTTCCGGTCTCGTTAACAAATGCATCAGGCATTATAGGAGAAGACTCAGAGTTGTAATCTTGGCAAAAGGAGGTTGCAAAAAGTATTGAATAAAAGGTTGTGGCCAAAAAGTATTAGAGAAAAATATTTCATAATGAGATTTCCCCTCATTATCAGTTGTTTTACTTCAATAGGTTGTTTGCACATGACGTCCCTGCTGTGGAGTGGCATGCGGATTTTCTACATAGGAATCACTATCACAAACTAAAAATGCCTGTGTTTTGCGCCATTTATTGTTGCTCAGATTGATCAAACCGAGAAACTACAAGGAGCTTTTGTCATTTACATAACTTTTATCACTTTTAAAAAGTTGTCACATTTAGTGGCATTTTGCGTTTGCTTATACTGTACTTAATACGGATACCTGCTTACCTTTTGTTTTCTTTTTGACTTGGTTAAATATTCACATTCTTAGTATTGTTTGCAAGGAAGAGAAGCTATTTTATCACATTGCATGTTCATTTGATATTTTCACTGAAGTTTTGATGACCTGGCTACCATGTAAACAGTCACACGCTGGGCACTCGCTGCTGCTTCAGCCATCATATGGTCCAAATAAAAATGTGTTCAAGCTGACAAAAGTTGATCCATTTCTTTGCTGGAAAGGTGAAATGTAACTTGCCATCCCATATGGCTATGCAGGAGAATTGGAGAGGGTCAGCGGACAGACACCAACACTGTATTTTTTTGTATTTATTTAAAAAAATGACAACCAAAATCAAATCAATGGAAGCTTGTGAACAGTTTTGAAGTGGCTGCGTGCAAGTTATGCTAATTCAAAAGCCGAGTTAGAGTCATACGTGCAAATGTAATGTTATTAAACCAAACAAAATACAAAACTTTCATAAACACTCAGCAATGTGATTATTTTGAGTGTGTTTAAGTGGGCAGTGGGTTTAATCAGTGACATTATTACTAGATTTGATATCCCACGTCTTCCTGTCACCTCCTCAACCTGCTTCCCTTAGTGTTTTTACACATAGTAAAGTTTTCAGTTTTCTCCCTAAACAATGATGTGAGTTCCTATGACAATTCTCGATGCTGCATAAATGACCTATAATGGCAGCATTTTTCACAATGATGACATCCAAATACTGCCTTAAACTCACTAGCAGAAATGCAGCATGATATAAACAAACCAGACTAGAACTCAACATAGCGTAACGGCAGCTTCACATTCTCTATATCCACTGCCTCAATAGCAAGCAAGTCTTCCAATTCAGTAGAAAAATCACTCCTCTTCATAACATAAAGATCACGTCCAACATATGTTGTGGGTTTCTGTATGTAGTCCATACAGAAATGTAATATGTGTGTAATGAATGAATATAATATACAAGTTTCACTTTATGAATGGAATTAGTGAAATAAATCAACTTTTTGATGATATTCTAATTATATGACCAGCACCTGTATATGTCGCTATATCCGAGTAGTGATGTTATATGTTTCATATAAGGCAATACATTATTAACACATTATTACATCCTTACTATATATGAAGATATAGGTTTATACCATGTATGAAATACCCATAGAAGAATTATTATATATACATATATTAAAATAATTTATATTATGACTTTTTATATGACACTGTATGTTAATGCCATATATGCAAACAATATATGCCTAATTTATATATGCAAGTTTATTTAAACAACATATATGCAAACATTCAGTATGCTTATAATACAAACCCGATTCCAAAAAAGTTGGGACACTGTACAAATTGTGAATAAAAACAGATTGCAATGATGTGGAAGTTTCAAATTTCAACATTTTATTCAGAATACAACATAGATGACATAGTCAAGTGTTTAAACTGAGAAAATTCATAATTTTAAAGGAAAAATAAGTTGATTTTAAATTTCATGGCATCAACACATCTCAAAAAAGTTGGGACATGGCCATGTTTACCACTGTGTGACATCCCCTCTTCTTTTTATAACAGTCTGCAAACGTCTGGGAACTGAGGAGACAAGTTGCTCATGTTACGTCCAGAGACGTATTGTTTTTCTATTGCCTGTCTGTATGTCATCTTGCTGTGTTCCCTTGGCTCCTCCCCCTCTGTTTACTCACAGGAAACCTGATCACACCACCTGAACATGATTATCCATGAGGGAAGCTGCCTATATAAACCTTGCAGTATGCTGAGAGGAAGGGGGGAAGACATAGAAGCTTGGTTGAGAGCTTACTTCCCCCAGACTGGCTATGTGCATGATTGATGTCAACTGTTGTCATTGTTGGATTTGCACATGTTTAGACTGTGTACCTACATTTCTTTTGTCCAAGTGATTTGTGTTTGGCTTGGGCCTGTTGCTTTATCTTTATTTATTGTTTGTCACGTTATACCATTTTTGGGATTTAGTTTGTTTATAGGAACTGTAGGGTGCCAATTTTGTTTGACTCCTTTTCTCCTGTTTGTTTCACCTTAGTTAGGGAGTTAGAGTAAATGTTTGTATTTTGTTTTCTTTTCTTTATAGGTTTAGTAAGAGGGTTAACTCTCAGGTAGATGACCTGTTTTGGTTTATTATTTTGGCCTTTACCCCCTTCTGAAGAGATTGTTCCTCTTAAGTTGTATTGTTTTTTTTATAATCTTGAGTTTGTTAATAAATTACTCCTTTGTCTTGAGCTTGTGGTGTTTATACTTGGCAGAGCCAGCCTTAAGTACACCAAAGGTTGCCATGTTATGTCCCTGAACCCCTAGACAAAGTGTGGGACGTAACACTCAAGTTTAGGAATAGGAATGATGTCCCATTCTTGTCTAATACAGGCTTCTAGTTGCTCAACTGTCTTAGGTCTTCTTTGTCGCATCTTCCTCTTTATGATGCGCCAAATGTTTTCTATGGGTGAAAGATCTGGACGGCTGGCCATTTCAGTACCCGGATCCTTCTTCTACGCAGCCATGATGTGGTAATTGATGCAGTATGTGGTCTGGCATTGTCATGTTGGAAAATGCAAGGTCTTCCCTGAAAGAGATGACGTCTGGATGAGAGCATATGTTGTTCTAGAACTTGGATATACCTTTCAGCATTGATGGTGCCTTTCCAGATGTGTAAGCTGCCCATGCCACATGCACTCATGCAACCCCATACCATCAGAGATGCAGGCTTCTGAACTGAGCGCTGATAACAACTTGGGTTGTCCTTGTCCTCTTTAGTCCGGATGACATGGCGTACCAGTTTTCCAATATGAACTTCAAATTTTGATTCGTCTGACCACAGAACAGTTTTCCACTTTGCCACAGTCCATTTTAAATGAGCCTTGGCTCAGAGAAAACGCCTGCACTTCTGGATCATGTTTAGATATGGCTTCTTTTTTGACCTATAGAGTTTTAGCTACCCTGTTTGCTGTTGCTGCTGTGCTTGCATGTGCTCTGCTCTGCTCTTTTGGGATTTTTATTTGATATAATTCTCTGTTGTTTAAACTGCTAATTATAATTTACTCATCTTCATATATTGTCTAACATTGCCTACCACATTAAATCTGACATCACTAGCTTTTAATCTAAATCAGTATCACACGTTAGCTTTTTGCTAGCCTGTTAGTTTGCCATCTCTGCACCCGGGTTTCCTGTTTTCTGAGTTCATTAAACAACTGTGGTGAGTTGGATTAGTAAATAGACTCATAGTAAATCAACAAATACGGTAAGCCATGTCTTCTTCTCCAGTCATTGTCATTTGCACCGCATGTTTCATGTCTAGTGTATCTGTCTCCGTTGGCGAGCAGAGCTTCACATGTGATAAATGTAAGGAGATAGTCAGGCTGACGGAGAAGATTTCAGAATTAGAGACACGCATCCAGACTTTATTTGAGAGTAGTGAGACTGTAACAGTTTTAGACACTGCTTTGGATGCGACTAGCTTAGTGAACGTTGTACATTGTTCGTTTCTGGCTGTAGAGCCCCTGCAACAGGAGAGTTGGGTAACAGTGAGGCGGCATAGTCGCGGATCAAAAACCACTCTTCCGTTTCGATTAGAACATCAAACAGGTTCTCCCCACTCAGTGATGCACCCACTGAGAATCCTGTTGAAAGTGCCCTAGTTATTGGTGATTCTATTACACAGAACGTGAAAGTAGAGACACTAGCCACCATAGTCACATGTTTACCGGGAGCCAGAGCGCCTGACATCAAAGCAAATTTAAAAGTGCTGGCTAAAGCTAATCGTAAATTCTCTAAGATTATTATTCACATCGGCACTAACGATGTTCGACTTCGCCAGTCGGATATCACCAAAATTAACATTAAAGTACGATGGCAGATGCAGTTTTTTGTTCTGGTCCACTCCTTGTTAAAAGGAGTGATGAGATACTTAGCAGACTATCATCACTCAATGGCTGGTTGTCTAAGTGGTGTTCGCAAAATAACATAGGGTTCATAGACAATTGGAAAAGCTTTTGGGGCAGACCTGACCTGTTGAAGAGGGATGGCATCCATCCTTCTTGGGGTGGTGCTGCTCTTCTCTCTAGTAATTTGGCATAGTCTTAGAGCTAAATCTTGACTAACTAGGGCCCAGGTCAGGAAGCAGACGGACTGGCTTACCCAACCGTCTGCTAGTTGTCTCCCATTACAGAAGTCAGATAAATCCCAACACATAGAGACTCTTTCACCTAGATATTATCACATAGAGACTGTGTCTGTTCCCCGAATTAGTAAATACAAAAAACCATCAAGACCATTCAACAGTAAAAATTTAATTAATGTCCAACAAATAAACAACAGATATAATACAGATAATCAAATGATAAAGCTCGGGTTGCTGAATATTCGATCCCTTTCCCCAAAAGTGCCTATTGTTAATGATATGATTACAGATAATAATCTAGATGTGCTGTGTTTGACAGAAACCTGGCTAAAACCTGACGACTACATTACTTTAAATGAGTCCACCCCACAAGATTATTGTTATAAACACGAGCCGCATCTGAAAGGTAAAGGGAGAGGGGTTGCTGTCATTTATAATAATATCTTCAGTATTACTCAGAAGTCTAGTTTTAAATATAATTATTTTGAAGCTTTGGTGCTTTATGTAGCGTTATGTAGTGTAATTGAAAAATCCCGTTTGACATTTGTGCTGGCTACTGTATACAGGCCACCAGGGCACAATACAGACTTTATCAAAGAATTTGCAGACTTTCTATCAGAGTTAGTACTGGCTGCAGATAAAGTACTAATTGTTGGTGATTTTAATATCCATGTAGATAATGAAAAAGACGCATTGGGATTAGCATTTAGAGACATTCTAAACTCTATTGAGTAAGGCAACAAGTGTCAGGACCCACTCATCGCCTTAATCATACTCTAGACCTAATATTGTCACATGGAATAAATGTTGATACTGTTGAAATTCTGCAGCAGAGTGATGACATCTCAGATCATTACCTAGTATCATGTCTACTTAATTTAGCTAAGGCTGCAAAGCCATCCCCTCGCTTTAAATATGGCAGAACTATCACTGCCGCCACTAAAGATTGCTTTGTAAATAATCTTCCTCATCAGTTTCATCTCCTCAGCATCCCAGATAGCCTAGAGGAACTCGATTTTGCAACAGAAACTATTGACTCTTTTTTCCAGCACTTTAGACACAGTTGCTACCCGGCACTTAAAGAGGATTAAAGAAAATAGTCCAACGCCGTGGTAGAATGAGCACACCCGGGCCCTTAAAACAGCAGCCAGAAAAATGGAGCACAGCTGGAAGAAAACAAAACTAGAGGTTTTTCGTAATTGGTGGAAAGAGAGCATGATCACATACAGAAAGGCCATAAAAACTGCTAGATCTGCTTATTTCTCGACTCTCTTAGAAGAAAACAAACACAACCCTAGGTATTTATTTGATACAGTGGCTAAGTTAACCAAAAATAAAGCTTCTACTTCTGATGGTTGTAAACAGCACAGCAGTAATGACTTTATGAACTTCTTTACGTGTAAGATTGACAATATTAGGAAGAAAATTATAACCATGCAGCCGTCTACTACAGTATCACATCAGACAGAGCATTGTAGTGTCACTGAGAAAAAATTACATTCGTTCACTGCTATAGGAGAGGAAGAATTGGCTAAACTCGTTAAATCATCTAAATCAACAACCTGTATGCTCGACCCTATACTGACTAGGCTATTAAAAGAGATGCTACCAGAGGTCATAGATCCTCTTCTTAATATCATTAACTCATCTTTGTCATTAGGATATGTACCGAAAACTTTTAAGTTGGCTATTATCAAACCACTTATTAAAAAACCTCAAACCTGATCCTACAGAATTAGTCAATTACAGGCCGATCTCAAATCTACCCTTTCTGTCAAAAATACTGGAATTGTCTTCACAATTATGTTCCTTTTTAGAAAGAAATGGTATCTGTGAGGATTTCCAGTCAGGATTTAGACCGTATCATAGTACTGAGACTGCTCTCATCAGAGTTACAAATGATACTCATCATCCAATCGTGGTTGTATCTCTCCATTAGTGTTACTCGATCTTAGCGCTGCATTCAATACTATCGACCACAACATTCTTTTGAATAGACTCGAAAATTATGTTGGCATTAGTGGAACTGCATTGGCATGGTTTAAATCATACTTATCTGACCATTATCAGTTTGTAGCAGTAAATGAAGAGATGTCATACCGATCACAAGTTCAGTATGGAGTACCGCAGGGCTCAGTGCTAGGACTGTTGCTCTTCACCCTGTACATGCTACCACTGGGAGATATCATTAGGAAGCATGGCGTTAGTTTTCATTGTTATGCTGACGATACTCAGCTCTATATTTCTTCACGCCCTGACGAAACTGACCAATTCACAAGATTAACGGAATGCATAGCTAATATAAAACATTGGATGTCTAGTAATTTCCTGCAACTTAATTCAGAAAAAAAAGAATTTTTAATTATTGGACAAAAAAACTCTGCAAGTAGTAACCTAGAATACTGTCTAACACTTGATGGCTGCTCTGTCAAGTCCTCGTCGTCAGTTAGGAACCTGGGTGTGCTCTTTGATACCAATCTTTCATTTGAAAGCCACTTTTCTAACATCTGTAAAACTGCATTCTACCATCTTAAAAATATATCTAAATTATGGCACATCCTTTCAATGCAAAATGCTGAACAGTTAATTCATGCGTTCATGACCTCAAGGCTAGATTATTGTAATGCTTTACTGGGTGGTTGCCCTGCTCGCTTAATAAACAAACTCCAGCTGGTCCAAAACGCAGCAGCTCGAGCTCTTACTAGAACCAGGAAGTATGACCATATTAGCCCGGTTCTGTCAACACTGCACTGGCTCCCTATTAAACATCGTATAAATTTTAAAATCTTGCTTATTACTTCCAAAGCACTAAATGGTTTAGCTCCCCAGTACTTGAGCGAACTCTTAACGGGAAGCAGACACACTCTGTCAGTTTAAATCTAGACTAAAAACGCATCTCTTTACTATGGCTTACACATAAAACATTGTCAATTTCTATTATTCAAATCAGTAAATGACTGTTAGGCTGCATTAACTAGGTCAGCCGGAACCGGGAACACTTCCCATAACACCTGATGTACTCGTTACATCATAAGAAGAATGACATCTACGCTAATGCTAGTCTCTCTGTTTATCCCGAGGTTTACTGCAGTCAGCCGGATCCGGACCGTATCCAGATCAGATGGTGTACCTGCGCCTGGACATGACCAACACATCCCTGAAATGTCTGCAGAGAGTGTGTCAAATAAACTCCCCCCGTAAATACCGTTTCACCAGAACGGCTGTACAAATTCTGTTGCATTATTTTCCTGTTAACAATGTGAAGCTGCTTTGAAACAATTGGACTTGTTAAAAGCGCTATATAAATAAAGGTGACTTGACTTTTTCGCTGTATTGTAAAGAACTGCGACAATAAACAGGGGGAAAAAAAGGGAATACCATGTTTCATAGAATTCCAATCCAAAACGCTGACCTGATGAATCTTTGGCTGCTTGCTCTGGATATAGATCCAAACACCTCTGTAGCCATCATTGAGTACCATCGCATTTGCTCAGAATATTTAACCGAGGATGACCACACGGACCATGAAACGTGTATCCCCATAATTTGCCTCCATGTATCCCCATGTATCTCTGTGTATTCTGGCTCAAAACGATATGGTTCTGGATTTTGGTTTGCGAACGATGCCTTAATTTGAGATTCAATTGGAACTTCAGTTCCAGACCTGACACTGGGCGTTATCACTCTCTACTGACATATAACAACTGTTGCAATATTTGTGCACAATAAATGAGGGACCTGCATTATCAAAGAATAAAAAAATAAAATATATAAAAATTAGATTTCCCAGGCACTCTGTTTGATGTTCTACTGGACAATGCAGGGACTCAGGTCACGTCACTCAGGCCTTTCCCTGTAATTTTGTGTCTATTAGCACAAGCTAGTATAATGAGAACGCTTTCTGCAGTAGCTACAGGAGCATTTTTGTAAAGTGAACAGTCACCAGGCTTTTCCTTAAATTTAATTAAGGTCAATGTCATAAAACTTTTCACTAACATTACAAAGTTCAGGTCTGTACATCATAGAAGATCCTCTGTCTGAGAAATGCCATTGTCCACTCCAAGCACTTATGCACAGCAGTAATCTGCTCTGTGGATTGACATGTCTCCTGCAAGAAAATAACAAATACCAAAATGTGCAAACTTTCAAAAAAAGTATAAAAAAAATTTTAAAAAAACAATAAATTCTCACTTTGATGATTTTTCTTCTATATCTTTTGATTTTTGATTGGTCCTTCTCCAAAGAGACTGGTTAATGGTTATTTGCGCCATCCTTTCTCTTGTGACTCAAGAGTATATACTGTACTACTCAACCAAATAACTTGCTTAAAACATTTAAACAAAGAATACTGTGACAAGTTTCTTTGCACTGCTTCTTTTAAATGAATATATAAATTAGCCAAACACATCTGACAATGTTAGCTAAAGTATTTTGCCTCACTTGGCAGTATAGGGCTACGTCTACATTAATCCAGATGAATTTGAAAACAGAGTTTTCGTTTCAAAACACTCTCCGTCCACACTAACGTTTTCCAAAAGGTTCTCATCCACACTGAAACGTCAGTAAACACAAAATTCAACTTACTGCGCATGCGTAAAAGCTCACTGAGACACTGAGATGATACAGACATCATAAAGTTACCACACAATTCTTCTGGCAGGATCGGGTTATTTAGCAAAATATCTCACCATTCACTGATGCATCCAGGTTGCATTCACTCACCACTATATGTTTGGTCTAAAACGCAACTCCGCTCGTGTTTTGCCACAGGACAGCAAATGCGAGTACATTTTCTGTCATCCTTGGAGGACTGTGCAAAAAGTAACATATTTTAGAAACTGTGTGAAAGTGAATAGCAAAACACGGTCTCAGTGTGGACGGAAGGCCAAAACGGAGAGAAAAAGATGCGTTTTCAAATGAAAACGTATTAGTGTGGACATGGCCTAGGTGGTGCACTGATTACATCAGGTGTGCAGTTCACCTGTGAGCATTGATTGTCGTGAATGTCATGCTGCGCTCAAACAAGTAGGAGAGGGTTCAAACCATAGATGCAAATAACCATAAACACAACATTTATATAGCATTATATATAGGCATTTTACCACCAAGTGTAATGGCACTAAACAGTGAGGGAAGCAGAAAGAGAAGGTAAGTAGCCCACAAAGATCTTTTTATTAGGCATAGTTTATGGTATTGAGAATTTGTTTATTATAATTTGGTCTTGTCCACAGAACAGAGATCAGTGTGATGGAGATACCTAAAAGAATCCGTAAACCAATCAAAAAAACAAAGGCCACTGTGCCACTGCACTACAAAATTATGAGAAGGTAATTAAGTTTAATAGTTTTGACAGTCACTTGCATTAAAGGCTTCATTTAAATTCTGTACATCAATAAGCATTTGTGTGTCCATTGGGCTTGCCTTGAACCCATGACTTTTTGAATTACTGACACCGCACTCTCCCAATTAAGCTATGCGCTTACTTACAGTGTTTGGGAAATTTGTGGTGGTTGGATGTTAAATATGAAATGTACAAATATGTCATGGGGTTTATTATGACTCGAAAAGTTTCAATATTGTATTTCTAGTGACTGTTTAGTGATTTTGGATTTCTTTTTACAATTATTTTATGTTTTTCTAACATTTGAAGATGGATACACTGCAAAAATGTGTAAGACCTGTGACATACTTACAGAAAAGGTGTCGCCAATTACTAGCTTTGAGGGACTCACTCCAGGAGCTCGAGTTCTTGCAAGATGGCCAGACTACAAATTCTATAATGCCACTGTAGATTATATTGGGTTATGTGACCAAAAGCAGGACCTGAGAAAGAGTGCAAAGAAGGACATGAAAAGAAATTATGCATCTGCTGAAACATTTTTATAACCATAAACCAATTGGGTCGCTTCTGCACCAGCTGAATATGGTCCTTCCTCTGCACTAACCCAGCCTCCGTCTCCAGGATTGCCACCAACCCAATATCAATCTGTGCTATTACCATGCCCTGTTAAGCCTGTTAATCCACAGACCATGACACCATCTGAGTATTGTAATCAAGACCAGCCAGGTTTATTAGATTTATATGAACATCAAAGACAAACCATTACACATAATTCAACCCCAAAAGATACATTTTTGGGGCTTCTGTATAACCCGTCTATACCTCACCCCTCAGCTGAAGTTACAATTCAGGATGACAGGCTTGGGTTAGAGCCTGAGGAGGAGTATGAAGAACCCACAGTCAGATCACAGAATGCATCCTATGAAAATGAACAATGGGAGCCATATGAAACATGCAAGCTGGAGGTACAGGCATTACTTAGAGAATAATGTGTGCACAAGTAAAATGTGTGCATGTAAAGGGACATTTCTGATTCATTAATATGTCCTCATTATCCACTGGAAAAGCTTTTGCTCCTACCTTTTCCGTTTCAGATCTTGAACACCTACAGGCACTCAGAGGCTTTATAGATAAGATGGAAGACTACAAATCACATGAAAGTGGAATTCTAATGCCAGACCTGGCCAACAAGAACTTTACCCAGACAGTGTGCTCTTGTCCTCCACCAAACTAGCAGATAAACATCATTCATGTTAAATATCTAACACTATATTTTCATTCAACTGTGATCAGTGTGACGAAACATTTGTTGTGGAATCAAGCTTAAAAACACTCCTTAAAGTTCATGCTGGTGTGAAGCCACACTTTTGATCTTTTTGTGTAAAGAGTTTTTCCACTATGGAAGTATTTAAAAAAGCATGAGTATTCATACTGGTGTGAGTCCTTATGTGTGGAAAGAGTTTCACCCAATTATCTCATCTACAAACTTGTAAGAAAACATTGCCCAAAGTTGTCTAATTAGCAATGTCCATGTTCTGATCCATCACTTATATAATAATACACTTACAAGTAAATAATTTGACATTCAGATTAATCAAAAGCTGGATCCTTTGTTAAAATTAGTAGTGGAGTTTGTTTGTAAGACTGGAGAAACTGTAAAGCTGGAAGAGAGGGTGACTCTCTGAGAAAACAAAGGAAATTAACATTTGACTTCTCTCTTGTGAAATTAGCATCCCCATCAAAAATCAGACAAAATCACAGTTGATCACCAAAGTATTGCCTTAATTTACATTTTATCCCCCTTCACTGCCACTTCCCCCATCTCTCCTCTCAACATATTGGCTGCGTTCGAAATAAAAGTTGCGAAAAAAATATAACTTTTTGTCTTAGCCTACCTAACGTTATAGCCGTTTCCCTTCTTTGTAACGTTACCTGATTGTGATGCATTACAATCCTTGCTAAGAAAAAAGTTCTATCCATGTTATTTCTTTTGTTATTCCAGGCATGCTTAATTCACTTATCATTTCAGCTGTAAAAGTCCACTTTATGTCACGGTGACGGATGACAAATGCGAATGTACAGATTTGCATTTCGACTCGAGTTAACTCGCATAATAACTTTGACTGTTTGGCCTTTTGAACTAATAACGATTGCTCGTTTGGTGCCATGGCCGCTGATGTTAGCATTATTTATTTGCTATAATCTCTGTGAGCGAGTCTGACCACCAAAACTTTAAGATTAAACAAGACGGTTCATATTATTTTTAAAGTCATTTGAAGCTGGAGCAACTTTTTTAGGCAATTTGAGCGTCATAGAAAACGTTTATGTGACAGGTCACCTGAGATTTTGTTGCTGATTTGAAATATATTATTTAAATATGAGTACATTATTACCGTGCGCTTGCATTAAAGCTGCCCGCTTTCTGGCTGAGAGAGCTCGTGTTTTTTTTTAAACCTTATTTCCCGGTTCACACTTTTCTTATCCTAATTTTACAATTTGCAAGTTACTTAAAACACACAAGCCAGTCTGACTGACTCTGATCACGGCCAGGTGTTCTCCGAGTCCGATCGACTCGGGTATTACACACAATGTTAAACAGACCCGAGACCCGAAGTAATAGATTGGAACCCGACCCGGACCCGGCTGACCATTTAAAATATAGACCCGACCCGTACGGGTCCCGGGTTCATGGGTCTCGGTTGCTCCGTGTAGACCTCTAACATGACAGTTGTGATCGTGCTGTAAAAACACGTTTTATTATGTATAGCCAACAGGGGAGCTCCAGTAGCACACGTACGTCTCCAAAGTGGATTTACATAAACCATATACATCTTAAGGATAAAGATGCTTACTAAATGTTTATTTAACATCTGACAGGAACATTTTCGATAAGTATTGCAGATGAGCACATCACAACATGAAATAGACATCTGATCAGAATGATGTATGTGTGCTATAATGTAGAGTTCACTGTTGTCAACACTGCTTGCTTTACATGAACGTCAGTAATGTAAATAAACAAATCTACATAAAGTAACTAAACGTAAGTTATCTTTTTTATTTATCTATTAATAGGCCTACTGTTGATAAATTGAGGAACATTAACACATAAGCAACTACCTCAACATTTAAATGTAGTATTGAGCACATAAATCACAGAGGTAACGTGAATGTTGTCTGATGTTACAGGGACAGATGAACGTGTGTGTGTTTGAGCACATAAATCACAGAGGTAACGTGAATGTTGTCTGGATGTTACAGGGGCAGATGAACACAGCTGGTGTTTATCTGGTGGAGAGCGGCTGATTGAAGGAATGCTGTCATCAAAGGCTTTGAATGAGTTTACTACAGAAATGAATAAAACATCTATTTAAATCTTAAGTTGTAGTTTATTTTAATTATTGTAATTTCAATCAGAGTTATTTCAGAACTTTTCTGATTCTTGTTGTCTGTGCATTTGCTGCAGAGCTTCTGTGGTAGAGCAGGGCCTTCAAGACATGGGGATGGTGGCATGTGTGGGGAAAAATGGGAAAACCTGAAACAAAAATATAAAGTAAGATAATTTTGTTCTAATACAGAAATCAAATGACATTGTACAGTAAAATGACTGCTTTTGTATTGTTTGTGCATTTTTGTAGGATCTGAAATGTCAGGAGACCGGTGTGAGCACTGAGGATCCTGGAAATGGTTTAGTGCCATGATGAGACCCTCCATCATTCCACCGGCCCTTATTGCCTCATCTAGCCCAGATGTTGCTGTGGTCTCTTCCTCCTCAGTGAGCCCAGAGTCAGTGAGAGCTTTAAGAAAAAGACCAAAAGCGACTTACAGTGCACTTATTACAGGGACGATCCCGCTGGAGCTCCTGGAGTAAAGAGCCTTGCTCAAGGACACACTGGTGGTGATGGCTGCGGAGATTGAACCAGAAACCTTCTGCTTATCAGCAAGGTGGTTGGCAGCTGTGTTGAGATGGCAGCAGGATGTGGGGTTCATAAGTTTGAATAAAGCACTCATTCTTTTACTCATTCATGTTTCCTATTATTGTCAGTAAAAAAATAGTATTTTATTAATTTGTGCATTAATTCATTACTTGACTGAAAATTGAGATATATTCACATTGGCTGCATTTGTTTAGTGTGTATTCATGCATTGCTATGTCGTATGACAACAAATTGCATTTTGCTTGTTTTACTAAAACTATATAATTTTCAGTAAAAAAAGTAATATAATTAAGTATTGGTCAGCAATTGTCATTATTATTGTAAGTGTTTGGGCGGGCTAGCAATGCAGTTCATTGCATTCATACAGTTTTTTTCTGTATTTTGAATCAAATAAATGCAGCCTTGGTGAGCAGAAGAGACTTCTTTAAAAACATTTTAAAAATCTTACCGTTCTAAAACTTTTGATCGGTAGTATACAGTATATACACTCACCTAAAGGATTATTAGGAACACCATACTAATACTGTGTTTGACCCCCTTTCGCCTTCAGAACTGCCTTAATTCTACGTGGCATTGATTCAACAAGGTGCTGAAAGCATTCTTTAGAAATGTTGGCCCATATTGATAGGATAGCATCTTGCAGTTGGAGATTTGTGGGATGCACATCCAGGGCACGAAGCTCCCGTTCCACCACATCCCAAAGATGCTCTATTGGGTTGAGATCTGGTGACTGTGGGGGTCATTTTAGTACAGTGAACTCATTGTCATGTTCAAGAAACCAATTTGAAATGATTCAAGCTTTGTGACATGGTGCATTATCCTGCTGAAAGTAGCCATCAGAGAATGGGTACATGGTGGTCATAAAATGATTGACATGGTCAGAAACAATGCTCAGGTAGGCTGTGGCATTTAAACGATGCCCAATTGGCACTAAGGGGCCTAAAGTGTGCCAAGAAAACATCCCCCACACCATTACACCACCACCACCAGCCTGCACAGTGGTAACAAGGCATGATGGATCCATGTTCTCATTCTGTTTACGCCAAATTCTGACTGTACCATCTGAATGATTTCCAAACAGAAATCGAGACTCATCAGACCAGGCAACATTTTTCCAGTCTTCAACTGTCCAATTTTGGTGAGCTTGTGCAAATTGTAGCCTCTTTTTCCTATTTGTAGTGGAGATGAGTGGTACCCGGTGGGGTCTTCTGCTGTTGTAGCCCATCCGCCTCAAGGTTGTGCGTGTTGTGGCTTCACAAATGCTTTGCTGCATACCTCGGTTGTAACGAGTGGTTATTTCAGTCAAAGTTGCTCTTTTATCAGCTTGAATCAGTCGGCCCATTCTCCTCTGACCTCTAGCATCAACAAGGCATTTTCGCCCACAGGACTGCCGCATACTGGATGTTTTTCCCTTTTCACACCATTCTTTGTAAACCCTAGAAATGGTTGTGCGTGAAAATCCCAGTAACTGAGCAGATTGTGAAATACTCAGACCGGCCCGTCTGGCACCAACAACCATGCCACGCTCAAAATTGCTTAAATCACCTTTCTTTCCCATTCTGACATTCAGTTTGGAGTTCAGGAGATTGTCTTGACCAGGACCACACCCCTAAATGCATTGAAGCAACTGCCATGTGATTGGTTGATTAGATAATTGCATTAATGAGAAATTGAACAGGTGTTCCTAATTATCCTTTAGGTGAGTGTATATATCACATTATAGGAACAGCAGCTACGACCATCCCCAGAGACCTGTTCCTTGGAATGGTGGGTAGGTTACAGCATTGTGAGAGCAGTTGCCAAAAGGGCATGTAGCAGCTTGCAAGCATCTGCATCTCCAACACTCGTAACACAGTTCAGTGGCTATGGCGCTTTCCATAAAGACCCCATGTGAATGTCTAGGTTACGTTAGTAACCCTCGTTCCCTGGAGGGAATGTAGAGGTTATATCTCCCTTGCCGCAGTTCTGGACCATCACTGAATGACGAGATCCCGGTCTTGGCTCCTCAGCAAAACATGAATGAAGCGAGTAATGGCGGTCATATTTATACCTGTATGTATGGGTAAGTGTGACTCTGCATGCAAATCTCACTGACCAATGTTCATTGGCTCGTTCTGTTACCACTTTGAGGTGATTGGGCTCCCAGGCGAGACCCCATTACGTCAGTCCAACATAACGTCTCCATTCTCTCCTTTAGGGAACGGGGGTTACATACATTTCGGGAAAGCCTGTACTGTGTCATGCAAAGAAAAGGGATCAATTAAAACTAGCCTCACATAACCAGATCTATAGTCTATAGTCTCAAATATACTTGAGAATCAAACTATCAATTACCTCATCACATTTGCAGAGCTGGTGCAAAAATATCCACATCACTATGTTCAGATGTTTTTTTTGCTCCTTTCTCACGGTTGCCATTTTTGCCATGTGTTTATTTTGTTATTGAGAGGAAAGTGTGCAGCACATTTTTACATATTCATCTAAATGTTGCTCTCAGCAGCATTCACAGCGTGGACGGAGTCGGGATGTTCGTTAAATGCTGAAATGGTAAATGGCAACTTATTACTTTTAAGCGAAGAATAAAAAAGAACTTTGCAGTGAGTATATTGGAGCATTGAATCACGTTCAGTCATTTGTGCATTACATGTGCACGTGTGTGAGCATGAGTAGTAAGTTGCTGGCTGCAGTTCACTTAACAGCCACCAGTGTCGCTAATAACAAGGGGTTCTGAATTCTACATATAGCTCCTTTAATTTACCTCATCAGTCATTAAAGAGAATGAAAACACCAAAAAAAGATTGTTCTTCTGTATCTTCATCTCTCATTCTGCAGAGTTTTTCCTCAAACTTTAAAATAGTATGTCAGTAGTTTCTCCTGGAGTAATTCTTCCTGCTTGCTGCTTCTTCTCCTGTGGGATGATGGGAATATTCCCCAGCAGTTAAACTCTTATGAATGGCTGTGGGAGTGGCTTCACTTGCTGAATTGTTGCAGGTGTGAATTGTTGTCACTGTTGCTTATTTTGCAGATGATCATCACACTTACATTCGCTCTGAATTATTCACGGTTTGTGTGAAAGAGTGCAAAATAAACGTCACAATTCTTACGAATTAGCCACCTCGCACAAATACATACGAATTGGTCGTGAGATGGTGTTGAAAAAAAACTCAATGCGAGTTTAAGAGTAAGTTAGCGGATAACCTCAACTTTCACGGTACCATGGCAACTCACTCTCTGAACATAACCTGCTCTGGAGCAGATTATGTTCCAGGGTTAGTTTGCTTAAGAGGTATTCATATGTGTTTTATATAATGAATATAGTTATTAATATAACCAAATTTGTTTCAGTTATATAATATACAATATTATATATTAATTCTAAAGAATAAAAAAAAAAGTTTAAATGTTAGTTCAATTCAAATATATTTATTATTTATTCAGTCATCTCACACATGGATCTGCCAAACTATATATAGAGAAGCTCATTCAAGTTATTCAGTTGCTTGACAAAACAAAATCAGCTTGAAACATGACATGTTCAGTTTTATTCAATTTTACTTGATCAAATTGTTTGTCAAAATATAAGGTATAACCATACGTAAGAACTTGGTTAACCTTATACCTTCTTTCATAACTACTAAATAGCAGCTGTAAAACATGTTACTGCTGAATTGCCAGAGACATTTCATCTTCTCTCAGTGATGTTTTTCAGAGTCCATAATATGAGGAATTGCCTCTTTAAATATACATAGAAAAACATTTGGGCCCTTTGTAGTCAAAACAATGAGTTGTTACTACTCATGGTTCATTCGCAATGCTGAATACAATGTTAAACTCATTGATTTAATTTAAACTAAATTAAATCTATTCATTATACCTAAATAAATCAAGTTTTGTTCAATATTATTTCTCTCATTTTCACAATGTGCAGAGATTGATTTCAATCCAATGTTTTTAATGTCACCTCTAAACAGCAAGACTAAAAACAAGTTGTTTGTCAAATGAATGACATTTGATAAACCTGTTGCCATTGTTTCACAAATGCCTCATGTGTAAAATGAAAATAATTAAACAAATTAAAACAAAACGCATCCCTTCATAAATCATAGCGTTTTATGGCAACACAATAGTTTTCTAAACTATTATTTTGGCCTTGCCCAAAGGTTCCACATGTCAAACAATCACAAACAATTCACTACTAATTTTTTTATTAAATTACTCTATTAAAGGTAATTCCATTGTTTGCCTATCTGAATATCAAATTATTTACAAGTCATGGATCTGAACAAGAACTCTGCTCATTAGACAGCTTCAGGCAAAACTTTTTCTCATGAGTCCGTAGACTAGATGATTGGGTGAAACTCTTCCCACATGAAGAGCACTGGTGCGGCTTCTCTCCAGTATGAACTCTCTCATGAGCTTTCAAGGTTCCTGACTGAGAGAAACTCTTCCCGCATGAAGAGCACTGATGCGGTTTCTCTCCAGTATGAATTCTCTCATGAGCTTTCAGGTATTCTGACCGAGCAAAAATCTTTCCACAATGTGAGCACTGGTGTGGTTTCTCTCCAGTATGAACTTTCTCATGATCTTTCAGGTTTCCTGACTGAGCGAAACTCTTTCCACAGTGAGAGCACTTGTAAGGTTTCTCTCCAGTATGAACTCTCTCATGATCTTTCAGGTTTCCTGACTGAGCGAAACTCTTTCCACAGTGAGAGCACTTGTAAGGTTTCTCTCCAGTATGAACTCTCTCATGATCTTTCAGGTTTCCTAACTGAGTGAAACTCTTTCCACAGTAAGAGCACTTGTAAGGTTTCTCTCCAGTATGAACTCTCTCATGATGTTTCAGGTTTCCTGACAGAGAGAAACTCTTTCCACAGTGTAAGCACTTGTAAGGTCTTTCTCCAGTATGAATTCTCCGGTGTGTTATTAATTTTTCCAATTTAATAAAGGTCTTCCCACAGTCAGCGCATATATAAGGTTTCACATCAGTATGAATACACTGGTGAACTTGTAAAGTTTGCAGTAGTGGAAAACTCTTTCCACAAAAAGAACAAAAGTGAGGTTTCACATCTGCATGAACTTTAAGATGTGCTCTTAAACCTGACGCAAAAGCAAATGTTTTATCACATTGATCACAGCTGAACTTCACTCCAGAGTGAGAGAGCTGATGATCTTTGAGAACTTTTTTGGATGTGAAACTCTTTCCACACTCAGTGCATGTGAACGGTTTTTCTCCAGTGTGAATTCTCATGTGCACATTTAAGCCCCTTTTCTCAATGAAACTTTTTCCACAATGAGTGCAAATGAACAGATTTTCTCTAGTGTGAATTCTCATGTGTTTGTTAAGGTCTGATTTACGCATGTAACTCTTTCCACACTGAGTGCATATATAAGGCCTTTCTCCATTGTGAATTCTCATGTGAATGTTAAGTTTTGATTTATATCTGTAACTCTTTCCACACTCAGAGCAGGTGAAAGATCCTTTGACTCCAGTTTTTCCAGAACTTTTCTGGGTGAAATTATTTTCAGTCTGTGAAATGACAGCGTTTCCATCTTCATTTTGGAAGTGATGAGGTTTTTGAAACCAATGCTGCTGTTTGTCTTCATTCACTTCCATCGGATCTAAAATCAATATATTAAAATCCCGTAAGTCAATTAAAGATTAACAAATGAAACAAAATGAAATATAAGTTAACCCTTAACTTAGTACAAATCTTAATACAAAGTCTTATGGCTTGTTTCCACCGAGTGGTATGGTTCAGTACAGTTCAGTACGGTACACAAATTTTGCCATTTTTGGCACCCTTCCATTGGTGTACCTAGCACAGTAGTCCGGTACTAAAGGGTGGAGCTAGACTCACTGCAGAAAGTTGATTGGTTGACAGAGAATGCGCATGCTTTTTTGGCTGTTTTTCCTTGCAGCCTGCAGCCTTGGCTCATACAAACCGTGACTTCTTGTGACAAACAGCCATTGTTGTTTAATGTGCCGCTTTCTTCTTTGCACGAGAATGATGTCGATCGCTATGCCAAGCCTATCATAAGGGTACTGTTGGCGGTGGAAACACAAGCTGGATCTTGGCTTACGGTCCCGAATCGAACTGTACTGAACTATACCGCTTGGTGGAAATGAGCCATTAGTGTTGTAACGATACCAACATTTTTGAAGTCAGTAATGCCAGTAAAATTGTACGATTCTCTGTACCAATTTTGTTACCATAGCAAAAATTTGTGTAATTGGTCCATGTACTGGTCCAATTTCACCCAGTTCATTCATTTTTCGATTTAATATTGAAATCAGAAAAATGTGAAAAATGAAAGCGGGACCAGAACTCCTGTCTTACGATCCCGAAAAATGAGGAAAAAAAGAAATAAATTATTCAGCTTGAATTTATGTTTTTAGGTTCAGAGGTAGAAAATAGATAAGCGGTTTGAATGTTCTGATTTCCACATGTGGGCAGGCATGAGATGCCCCTTTCCACTAATTGGTCAACCAAAGATCAACGCTTTCAGTTTTTCCACAGTTCCGGCCAACAGAATAAATAGTTCTCCACTGCTATGGTTGGGCTGATTCTTAAAGTCTTTATTACAAATAATCCCTCTCTCATCAAACAGCCAGACAAAGGAATGCTTTGACACAAACCACACTGAGCAGGGCCTAGAAAATGGCTTTCTTCTGTATAGGCATGGGTTCAACAACATGCATGCCAGAGAAATATTAGCTGATTATTTCAAAATTGTAAAGGAGTAGTTCACTTCAAATTGAACCTTTCCTGATAATTTACATTGTGAAAAATCACAACACTGAATTTTGATCATTTGAGGTTAAAAAATATATACATTTTAATAATTTTTTTTATTTTTTAAATGACCGATCGTTTTGCTAGATAAGACCTATTCCTCTGCTGGAATCATGCAGATCTCTCTGAAGCCCTTCGAAGCCCTTTGAAACTGCATTGATTTGGACCTTCAGCCTGTTGGTTGCCATTGAAATACATTATATGGACAAAAGTCCTGGAATGTTTTCCTCCAAAAACGTAATTTCTTTTTGACTGAAGAAAGAAAGACATGGACATCTTGGATGAGATGGGGGTGAGTAAATTATCAGGACATTTTCATTTTGAAGTGAACTAATCCTTTAAAGGTACCTTACATCTACACCCATTACCCACTAGCCCATTTCTTTGGCACGCCTCTGGTTTTATTTAGCAAAATGGTGGTTGAAGGAAGGCAGACACAGACAAAGATAATAAATGCAAAATTACTTTAAAATGGTTTAATAGTATTTCCAGCCAACAACACACACACACACACTAACTAAGACGGTGAACAGACAAGGAGAGACTGAAAAAGAAGAACTTATATAGGAACACAAACAAGGTAACGAGCAACACAGCTGAACAGAATGAACTCATAATGAAGTGATCATGGTAACCAAGGAGTGGCCGGAACTACAAACAAAGGAAGGCATGTGATGTGAACACAAACTGAATGTCCATGATAACTGAAACTGAACAGAAACAACTGTGACATTACGAGGACATGGCAAGGGGGAGGTACAAGTGGAAGGCAGAAAGACGGAGGACAATGACCAGGGCAGGGCAGGAGGTGGTAGCATCCATTGTGGTGATGCAGGTAGGACTGGCCAGGTGGAAGTGACCCAGAGCTCAGCCATGGCGAATGTTGGCGGAGGCGGAAGACCGATGGCAACAGAGCCTTGGGAGGTGGTCGGAAGAAATGTAGGTGTATGGTCGAGGCGGGACAGAGTGTGACGAGGCTGGAGGTGGAGTCACGGCCTTGTATCGCCCAGGAGGAGTAGGCTCCCAGCAGGTCCACGGTGGAACCTTGCCTCTGAGAGAAGGATGTGGTGACATGGCAAGACTGATGAGAGACAATGATGACTGGGTGACAGGCTTGGCGGAGGTCTGGAAATGAAGAGTGGCACAAAAACCATGGCGATGGACGATGACATCAGCTCACACCCCTGGTTGGACTCTCTGTGGCAATGTTGTGTTCCACCCTCCCTTCCTCGGGCATAGGCTCACCTGTTGCGGCAGGCGGAAGCTTTCAGTCTGCAGGTAGCTCAGGGTAGCAGTGGTATAGGGTCAGGCTCTGGGTCTGGCCAGGTTCTGGATCGGGACCGCATGCTCTCCAGATACTTCAGAGCCATATAAGGTGTAAGAGAATGCACCGGATGTCCTGAGGTTTCTCTGGAGGCTCATGAGAAGATTATACCCAAAGTAAGGCGTAGGGCAGGAGGGGTTCTGATCCCGAAGGTTAAGGACTCGGAGGAGATCAGCCAGTTTTGACCAATATCCCAGCTAAATGTAGAGGGTAAAGTCTTTTTCAAAATCATTGCCAAAAGGTTGTCTGAATACTAGCTACACTGACACAGCGGTACAGAAGGTAGGTATATCAGGGTTTCCTGAGTGCTTAGAGCATTCCATTATGATTCTATTATTGCGTTCATGACCTCAAGGCTAGATTTTTGTAATGCTCTACTGGGTGGTTTCCCTGCCCGCATAATAAACTGCAGCTGGTCCAAAACGCAGCAGCTTGAGCTCTTACTAGAACCAGGAAGTATGACTATATTAGCCCGGTTCTGTCAACACTGCACTGGCTCCCTATTAAACATTGCATACATTTTAAAATCTTGCTTATTACTTACAAAGCACTAAATGGTTTAGCTCCCCAGTACTTGAGCAAGCTCTTAACACATTATACTCCATCACGTCTATTGTGGTCTCAAAACTCTGGCTAGTTGACGATACCTAGAATATCAAAATCAACTGCAGGCAGTCAATCCTTTTGCTATTTAGCACCTAAACTCTGGAACAGTCTTCCTAGCATTGTTCGGGAAGCAGACACACTCTGTCAGTTTAAATCTAGACTAAAAACACATCTCTTTACTATGGCATAAACATAAAACATTTTTAATTTCTATTATGCAAATCAGTTAAAAGATTGTTAGGCTGCATTAACCCTTCTACGGTCTTCATTTGGGAATTACACTCAGGGTCTTTGAGGTCTCCACAGACCACAGGCAACAAAATGTAATTTTGTAACAAAATAGATTTTTTTTTTTTTTTTTTTTTAGAACAAATGTAATTTTACTCTGTTTATTAATGTTTTTACTCAACATTGGTGCAGTTTTTGGAGTATTTATAATAATTTTTAAATGTATATAAATACATTAAAAAAATTTTTTTAATGGATTTTCACACAAAATCAGTTTTTTTTTTTTAATGTAAAATTCACTTTATAAAAGACCCACATTTCTAAATTTAATTTGTGGTGATAACATGGATAATTTGACATGGTTTACTGTAAGATTTTTGCCCATCTTTTGGAAAATACAGTTTTAAAATGAAAAACAAAAAAAAGCCAGTAAAGCTCATGAGCTCCACTATTTGCAATGTGCAATTTGACTGACTGAAAGAAATCTTTTCACATCTTAAGACATCTTAAGTATTTTTCAGTTGGATTCATATCCAGAATGTTATGAAATCACAATTATAACAATTCAAATTAATTTTTGTGAAAGTTTAGCAGTTTTTTGTACTGAATGTTACATTATGATTAGAATCAAACCTGAACAAGAGAACAGTTGGAAAAGTTCTTTAGAGTTTATCATTTACTTCAAACATCTGATTTTCTTATTCTACAAATTGAATCTACACTTCAGTTACTAACTGTAAAAGAAAAATTAACAGAAATGAACAGTTATATTACATATTGAGTAAATATTACACAACATGAACATCAATTTTGAACTGAATGAACAATGAACTGAACAGCAATACCAAGCAATAACAAATGTATTCCTGTGTGTGTGATCATTTTGCATTGTGGATGTTTTATGTTGGAAGTGTGCAACTTAATTTCTGTATGCGTGTTCTGTGTTGTTTATGTTTTTGAGGATGAATTTTGTCCATTTTCTAAGACCCTGAGTGTGACTTTTTTTGTCACACGAACATAAAAACAGATATCAATCCAATTAATTTTTTTATTTGTAGATCTAGAGAGTGCTGACAATGGTACAAAGTCTCATGCCCTCTGGACAAAGGGAACACTTTTTTTTTTTATTTGAGCAAACGTCCTTTGGGGCCAGAAAAGACCCCAAAGACCTTAGGAGGGTTAACTAGGTCAGCCCGAACTGGGAACACTTCCCATAACACCTGATGTACTTGTTACATCATAAGAAGAATCGCATCTGTAATCGCTCTGTTTATCCCGAGGTTTACTGCAGTCAGCCGGATCCGGGCCGTATCCAGACCAAATGGTGGACCTGTGCCTGGACATGACCTACACATCCCTGAAATGTCTGCAGAGAGCATGTCAATTAAACTCCCCCCGTAAATGCCGCATCGACAATACACCCTCATTAAACCCATCTCTGGTGTGACGACTCCAATCTTTCGAATAATCTTATGAATTAAATTATTTATCTAATATGACTTCTGATCTGTAATGTAATGTAATGTTTTCCTGTTAACACTGTGAAGCTGCTTTGAAACAATTGGCATTGTAAAAAGCGCTATATAAATAAAGATGACTTGACATGATATGGCACTAAATCCATATGG
The DNA here is from genome assembly GCA_018749465.1 of Paracanthobrama guichenoti. Taxonomy (NCBI): domain Eukaryota; kingdom Metazoa; phylum Chordata; class Actinopteri; order Cypriniformes; family Gobionidae; genus Paracanthobrama; species Paracanthobrama guichenoti. The sequence goes on along the minus strand of CM031963.1, from coordinate 24,709,610 downwards.
CAAAGGTGGGGAAAAAGGACCTCCATGTCGTCTTCCTGGACCTTGCTAATGCCTTTGGGTCAGTCCCCCATAATCTCCTGCTGGCTGCTTTCAACTTCTTTTATATTCCGGACCCCATTACAACTTCGGTGATATTTCCAAGATCTGCAGTTTTGCTTTACCACATCTGAGGTTGCCACCTCGTGGCAAGCCTTGGAAACTGTCATTATGGCAGGATGGACTATTTCACCCTTGGCTTTTACAATGGCCATGGAGGTCATCATTCGAGCCTCAAGGTGGGTGGACAGCGGCTTAATTTGGACTTCCCTCCTCTCCTTCCCCTCAGAGCCTATATGGATGACATTTGTACTCTGACCACCACGGTGCCATGTACTAGAAGACTGCTCAGAAATTGGAGGAGAATATTAGTTGGGCCCGAATGAAGATAAAACCTTCAAAATCAAAACCATCTCCACTGTCAAGGGAGTGCTTAGTGACATTAAGTTCTTCATCGGAAATGACTATCCTAACAGTATCTGAGCAGCCTGTTAGGGTGTTAGCCTTGTAGGTGGTATAACTCAAGCCTGAAAGACCGAGAACAAGTACAACAACTGTGGAAGGAAATCAGTAGTGGACTATGGGCCATTGATAACACCCAACTATCTGGAAGACTGAAGGCCTGGTGTTTGCAGTATGGCCTTCTACCACGTGTGCTGTGGCCCCTTACAGTTTACGAAGTTCAAATCTCGACAGTGGAAAAACTGGACAGAGAAATTACAGGTTACATCAAGAAATGGCTCGGAGTTCCACGGTGTCTTACCAACATAGGTCTCTACAGAAGTTCTGTAGTCAAATGCCCTTCACTAATCTCACAGAAGAGTTCAAGTATGTTAAAGTAAGACTTCAGATGACTGAACGAATCACGAGACATAGTGCTGAGTAACAATGCACCAGTCTTGGCAGCAGGCTGCAAATGGAGGCCAGCCAGTGCAGTGAAGGAGGCAATAGTAGCAATCAAACATGCCGACACTGTGGGGAGAGGAGGTCTCGGATTAACAACGAGTGGAACAAAGCCATAGCACTAAAGCAGAGGAAGATGGTAGTAGAGGAAATACAGGGACAGTGGACACGGTGGTATAGGGTGGAGAAGAGGAGAATCAGTTGGAAGGACCTGTGGAGCATGGAACCGAAGCAGTTTAGCTTTATCATCAGAGCTACTTATGATATCCCTCCAACACTCCAACTAATCTCCATCAGTTGTTGGGTGAAGATCCTGGGTGTACTCTCTGCTCTAGCCCAGTTTCCCTTAAGCACATACTGATAAGGTGTAAAGTCAGCCTCACCCAGGGTCTTTACACGTGATGTCACAATCGAGTCTTTAAGAGCCTTGCCTCCACCCTTGAGGAAAAACGTATTACCACCAATTCTTTACCACCAGTGAGTGATTCCCTGTAGAATCAGCACAACTATAGCAGTGGAGGACTACATTTACATTTACATTTATACATTTAGCAGACGCTTTTATCCAAAGCGACTTACATTGCATTCAAGGTACACATTTTTAAATTTTTTGTCAGTTCTTGCTTTCCCTTTCCCCTCGATTCGAAGGTCATCTTGGTGTTGCTAGCGCCTCTTATTGCTTGAGCTACAGGAAAGCTTTTATTCTATACAGCAACTATTATTCTGTTGCGCGGAACTGTGGAAGAACTGAAAGCGACACTTGTTGATCTTTGGTTGATCAGCGGAGAGGGGAGTCTCTTGCCCGCCCAACTGGAAATCAAGTCATGTTTATCAATTTTCTACCCCTGAACCTAAAAACAAAGTCAAGCTGAATTCTCGTTTATCTGTTTTTTTTTTTTTTTTTTTTTTTAATAGAAAACTAATAAATGTGCAGTTTTAAAATTTTTCTGCTTTCAATATTAAATAGAAAAATTAAAGAATGTAATGTACAAGGACCGTAACTATTTAGCTTTTTTTTTTTTTTTTTTTTTTTTTTGTATCTAACAATTTTAAAATCAAGATATTAAATTAATAAAAGCAGTTAATTATTAAAGCTGTTGATAATTTTAGGTAATATGCTTACATTAACCCTTGTGTGTCAAATAAAAAAAAAGTTATACATAGGTCCACAGAGGATAAAAATGTCCATGTCAAAAACTGTCATAAAAATTTGAATCTTGGGAGCACAGACTTAAGTTTGGTCTCATTTTAAAGAAGACCCGTGGCAAATTATTGTTAAAGTAAAAAAAAAAAAATAGAGGCTTAAGTTTAAGGCTTAAATCTAAACAAGTTGTGTTCCAAATTTGAGAAAAAAGCTTTCAGTAAGATTTTGCATTGGCACAGGAAGATACACTTGCATATAATCTGCATAGAAATTAAAAGATTCCATGCTTAGAAAATGTTTTACCTAAGTTGTAACATACAAAAAGAACACAATCGGGGCAAGAATGGACCCCTGTGGAACCCCACTAAGCAATGAGACAGATTGTGAATAATCTTGATTGACATTTACAGAAATAATTCTGTTAGAAAGAAAGGACATAAACCATGCAAGCATTATACCATGGATTACCACCACCTTTTCAAGCCATGATAGTAAAATCTCATGGTCAATGGTATCAAATGCAGCGCTAAGGTCCAATAAGACAAGAACTGCTGAGAAGTCAACTGCAGTCAATAAACAGTTTAAAACCATGATCAAAGCCGATTCAGTAATGTGGTGAGCCCTGAAACCTGACAAAAAAATTTCAAAAATATCTTTTTGGAGTAAAAAAGTGTGTAATTGATTAAAAACCCACCTTCTCTAAGACCTTTAATGGAAAATTGTACTTATCTTACCGATAATTTGATGCAACAGCAGGGTCCAAATGTGATTTTTCAAAAGAGGCTGAACAACAGGAGTTGCATGTTTAAACTGATTAGGGACTACTCCTGTTAAACGACTTATTTATTATAGATAGAATACTGACGCCCTAATCAATTTTGATGCCTTGCCAACAGAACGAAAGCATATTAACAAAGACTGCACCATTTTACAGTTAAATGGCCCTGGGATTAAAAATTGCAGTTTCAATGGGGTTTTGTCCAAAAGGTCCTAAAAGATTAACTATTTTGTATACCTAGTGCAAAATAAAAAATTTTTTTAAAGGAAATTGGGGTGAAATTAGGCCTGTCGCAATAATCAATATATTGATATAATCGCACAATATATGTACATGACCTCAATAATTTTTTGTGATGCAATATATCAGCCATTATTTTTACATGATAATGAATGTCAACCAACATTTTACTTGATTGTGCTGTCATCTTGTATGTTTTCCGTGACGGAGGCGAAAGTGATTCTCGGACAGTTCCTTCATACACAGAGAGGTTATCGACAGGCGTTATAGTGTTTTCCTAACAACTACTGACAGTTTGTAAGAATAAGCCCAAATGGACTTGATTTCAAAGCCGCAATCCCCTATTCCGGTGCACATATAAATGTCAACGCAGAATGACGAGTGTTAAAGCCGTTTCACAAGGGAAAATGTTTATTTACTATTTATTAAATTTTTTTATTTTTTTATTTAGGATAATATATTTTTACCCTTAATTTCCATGATCTAAAGAATTAAAAGGTTGTCATTTGAAAGTGTGTAGGTCTACTTGCACTATTATGCTGTTATATTAGGATTACCTATTCAGTGGCATAAAATAGTCTTAAAATGACAGTAATATTGTTTTATCGCAATTATTTCTGGGACGATATATAGCAAAATAAAAAGTAGTTATCGTGACAGGCCTAGGTGAAATAGTAAAATTCCAATAAAAATACACACCTGTGTCCAAATACACTCACCTAAAGGATTATTAGGAACACCTGTTAAATTTCTCATTAATGCAATTATCTAATCAACCAATCACATGGCAGTTGCTTCAATGCATGGGTGTGTGGTCCTGGTCAAGACAATCTCCTGAACTCCAAACTGAATGTCAGAATGGGAAAGAAAGATGATTTAAGCAATTTTGAGCGTGGCATGGTTGTTGGTGCCAGACGGGCCGGTCTGAATATTTCACAATCTGCTCAGTTACTGGGATTTTCATGCACAACCATTTCTAGGGTTTACAAAGAATGGTGTGAAAAGGGAAAAACATCCAGTATGCGGCAGTCCTGTGGGCGAAAATGCCTTGTTGATGCTAGAGGTCAGAGGAGAATGGGCCGACTGATTCAAGCTGATAGAAGAGCAACTTTGACTGAAATAACCACTCGTTACAACCGAGGTATGCAGCAAAGCATTTGTGAAGCCACAACATGCACAACCTTGAGGCGGATGGGCCACAACAGCAGAAGACCCCACCGGGTGCACTCATCTCCACTACAAATAGAAAAAAGAGGCTACAATTTGCATGAGCTCACCAAAATTGGACAGTTGAAGACTGGAAAAATGTTGCCTGGTCTGATGAGTCTCGATTTCTGTTGAGACATTCAGATGGTAGAGTTAGAATTTGGTGTAAACAGAATGAGAACATGGATCCATCTTGCCTTGTTACCACTGTGCAGGCTGGTGGGGGTGGTGTAATGGTGTGGGGGATGTTTTCTTGGCACACTTTAGGCCCCTTAGTGCCAATTGGGCATTGTTTAAATGTCACGGCCTACCTGAGCATTGTTTCTGACCATGTCCATCCCTTTATGACCACCATGTACCCATTCTCTGATGGCTACTTCCAGCAGGATAATGCACCATGTCACAAAGCTCGAATCATTTCAAATTGGTTTCTTGAACATGACAATGAGTTCACTGTACTAAAATGGCCCTCACAGTCACCAGATCTCAACCCAATAGAGCATCTTTGGGATGTGGTGGAACGGGAGCTTCGTGCCCTGGATGTGCATCCCACAATCTCCATCAACTGCAAGATGCTATCCTATCAATATGGGCCAACATTTCTAAAGAATGCTATCAGCACCTTGTTGAATCAATGTCACATAGAATTAAGGCAGTTCTGAAGGCGAAAGGGGGTCAAACACAGTATTAGTATGGTGTTCCTAATAATCCTTTAGGTGAGTGTATATGCAGTTGGCATTAACACAGGCAAAAAAACCCTGTAAAAGAAAAAAATGTCCATAAGGTCGCACAAGGGTTAAAACATTAACATGTAGACTTTAAATGTTTCAGATAACCTAGATTGCTGATTATGCAGTGTCTATTTACACTAAGTATAAATAGCATAACTTATTACAAAGAATATACTGCTATTTTTACAGTGTAAATGCAATCTATTGCTATTTTCACTTAGTGTAAAAAGCATCTGTCGCTAAGAAAATATGCTCTTTTCATTTAGTGTAAATAGAAGCTAGTTGCTATTTTACACTTAGCTACAATGACTACAATGTTCAGCACTGCAAAAACAAGTTGTACATAGAAACCTTTGACGCTCCCCACAGAGCGCACACACAAATACGCACAGGAGCATTTGAAAGCAGCACCAGATTCATCCTTACCCTGTACTTCAAATAGGCTGGTAATGTTTTTAAAATTTAAGTATCGACATGGTACAGAAGTACAGGCACTTTTGACAACAAGTCTACTATTGTGACAACAAGGCCCTATTGTTAGATATGTCAGTCATCATCTTAACATTCCTCATTAAAGTCATTAAAGAGAATGAAGGAAAACACAAACCTATTTGTTCCTCTGTATCTTCATATTTTATTATGCAGGGTTCTTCCTTAAACTCCATCTGTACAATAGTGTCAGTAGTTTCTCCTGAAGTCATTCCTCCTGCTTACTTCTACTCCTGTGGGGAGATATTCCAGTATATTCCATATTGCAGTATGTCAGTCAAGCTCGTCAGGAAAGTTAGTGAAACACACAAACAAATATTTTTATAAAATCATACATCATTAATAGCGGTTCACTTCCGCACTTTAGTACGATTGAGCTCACATCAGCAGTGAACTGTACCAGAGTTCACATGAACGAACCCCAGACCAACTTTTTAAGCGGACTTTGGTACGGTTTGCGGGTGCCCGAGTTCGGAAGACAGCGCTCACATCATCCAAACGAACTGAACTCTGATGTCAATCGAACCTGGGTGCACACCAAAAGTGCTAGTGCCTGACGAAACTTACCAATTCACAAGATTAACGGAATGCATAGCTGATATAAAACATTGGATGTCTAGTAATTTCCTGCAACTTAATTCAGAAAAAAATGAATTTTTAATTATTGGACAAAAAAAAACTGCAAGTAGTAACCTAGAATACTGTCTAACACTCGATGGCTGCTCTGTCAAGTCCTCGTCGTCAGTGAGGAACCTGGGTGTGCTCTTGATACCAATCTTTCATTTGAAAGCCACGTTTCTAACATCTGTAAAACTGCATTCTACCATCTTAAAAATATATCTAAATTACGGCACATCCTTTCGATGCAAAATGCTGAACAGTTAATTAATGCGTTCATGACCTCAAGGCTAGATTACTGTAATGCTTTACTGGGTGGTTGCCCTGCTCGCTTAATAAACAAACTCCAGCTGGTCCAAAACGCAGCAGCTCGAGCTCTTACTAGAACCAGGAAGTGTGCCCATATTAGCCTGGTTCTGTCAACACTGCACTGGCTCCCTATTAAACATCGTATAAATTTTAAAATCTTGCTAATTACTTACAAAGCACTAAATGGTTTAGCTCCCCAGTACTTGAGCGAACTCTTAACGCATTATACTCCATCACGTCTATTGCGGTCTCAAAACTCTGGCCAGTTGATAATCCCTAGAATATCAAAATCAACTGCAGGCGGTCGATCCTTTTCCTATTTAGCGCCTAAACTCTGGAACAGTCTTCCTAGCATTGTTCGGGAAGCAGACACACTCTGTCAGTTTAAATCTAGACTAAAAACGCATCTCTTTACTATGGCTTTCACATAAAACATTATCAATTTCTATTATTCAAATCAGTAAATGATTGTTAGGCTGCATTAACTAGGTCAGCCGGAACCGGGAACACTTCCCATAACACCTGATGTACTCGTTACATCATAAGAATGGCATCTACGCTAATGTTAGTCTCTCTGTTTATCCCGAGGTTTACTGCAGTCAGCCGGATCCAGGCCGTATCCAGATCAGATGGTGGACCAGCGCCTGGACATGACCAACGCATCCCTGAAATGTCTGCAGAGAACATGTCAAATAATCTCCCCCACGTAAATGCTGCATCGACACGACATCCTCATTAAACCCGTCTTCGGTGTGACGACTCCAATCTCTCGAATAATCTTACGAATATCCATTTGCCTAATATGAATTAAGACCTGCAATGTTGCCAGAATTATAATCATACACTGTTTGTTTGTCGGCCAGAGGAGAACTGGCACCCCGACTGAGCCTGGTTTCTCCCAAGGTTTTTTTCTCCATTCTGACCCTGAAGGAGTTTTGGTTCCTTGCCACCGTTGCCTCTGGCTTTTGGCTTGCTCAGTTGGGGACACCTAAATTTCATCTATATTACCGATCTGCCCGCATTGACGCTATATGATACTTGAAATTAGCTGGATAACATCACCGCTTCACCAGAACGGCTGTACAAATTCTGTTGCATTATTTTCCTGTTAACAATGTGAAGCTGCTTTGAAACAATTGGACTTGTTAAAAGCGCTATATAAATAAAGGTGACTTGACTTGACTTGACTAGTGTGAAAGCAGAGTGTTTGCTCATCTGTAATACGTCTCTAGGACGTTTCCTGTCAGATGTTAAATAGTCATTCAGAAAATGTCTTTAAGATGTTTATGATTTAGAATGTACGTCAAAATTACATCTTAAACACGCTTCTAAGATGTACTAGGGCTGCACGATTGATTGAAATTAAACCGCACACGAAGGCTGCTATTATTTTTTATGTGCAGCTTGTCAGTGAAGCACGGCTCTGTGATCAGTAGTTAATGCTGCTCCATCTGAAAGCCAGAGGGCGCTCTCACACAGAAACTCCAAATCTGCCAAGCCTTCAAGTCTTCTGAGGTATTTTTCATGATAATTATATACTTCAATGCTAATCGACATACAGGGCCATTTTTTGAGAATGTGCGAGTTCAAATTTGACGTGGTCGCATTTGTGCGAGTACATGGTCATGTACTTAATTAATTATCTAATCTGTCACGTATAGTGTGGTGCAGGTATGACATCACTTTGTAGGCCAAAACGTGGAAGTGAGTTAGCATTTTAGCACTTCCGGTTCCCTCGTTTAGAAGTCATTGGGTTTTTTAAGCTGTTATGTGTATTGAAAAAGGTGGCTGCTACAAGTGGCTAAATGGGACTACAGAGGTTGTCGGGGAGATTAAAATGTCATCACACCAAAAAGGTAAGCTCAGTCTGCTTTTACAGCCTCATTACGCCAATAGTGTGTTCTTGTAAACTATTCTAACTTAAACTTTCTGGGAAAATGTTTTTAGATAAAAGCTTGAGTTGTTGGAAGCTTAGAGAGATGGTGAAGTCATGTGACCGTGGTGTAGTTTGTTTATAGCCTACCTTTAGCTTTTTACTTCTGGGGACTGCATTTAGACTTCAAAATGCACAAAAGTTGTGTTTGTCTGTGATAATTATCTTGATGGACAAAACATGCAAGTATCATCAATCCTCTACGCACACCATGGCAATATAATCGTCATTGGCTAGTAAATTTTTTTTGTTTACTCGCCAGACTGATATACTGTTTTATTTATATTAGTGCCGCCAAATCGATTTATTGCGATTAACTGCATCCAAAATAAAAGTTTGTGTTTACATAATATATGTGCATGTGGTGTGTATAATTATTATGTGTATATAAATACACACACGTGTATATATTTAAGAAATGTTTTTATATATAAAATATTTATATATAATATAAATTATATAAATATATATACAGTATATACATGCAAATATTTCTTAAATATTTACATTAATGTGTATGTATTTATATATACACATAATAACAGTACACACACGTATGAATGCATGTTTGATATTTTAACTGAACTTAGGACTGGTGGTGGTGCTTAAGATATTATTGGTCATTCAGTGTTTCAGCTTGTTTTTAGCAATAATCCAAAAGCCTATGGGAAAATCCTATTGGGTTTTTTTCGAGGGAACCAGTGCGATGCTAACTGCCAGCTGGCCTACAAAGTGACGTCATACCTGACTTGTGTGACATATTGGCTTCCCGTAGTAGGCTTAATATGGTACACCTAAAATTTGTGTTTATATTCAGACTATTTTAGACTGGTTTGGGTCGGCACAGCTGCGGAGTAGCCCAGTACCTGCGTGACTCGTCATATATTTAAAAGGAGAGAAGTGTGTGTGAGGCTGCATGCGTGTGGGTGTGTGTGTGTGTGTGTGTGTGTACTGTATTAGATGGCGGCGCGTGCACACGCAGTGGCTTCTCTCTCTCCCGACAGACCGGTGTTTTTCGTTGTGTAAATCACAGTGTTTTTGTACGTCCTTGTCGCGTCCGTTCATCTGCAAACTCAGCTACAGACGCGAGTTTCTGCTCGAGGTCGGAAAAACTACAGTCTTCAATCCAAGCTCAGCGCTCGCTCAAGATCTGCGGGATCATGGCCTTCTCCGGGGGCCTACCCCATCACCGTCCCCCACTACTGCACCTCTCCCACAGTGGAGGCGCCACAAACGGGGTGAGAGGAAACAGAAGAGGGGGAAGCGCGGAGGTATCCGTGTCAGGCTAGCGGCTAAACCACACAAGCCGGCTATCCCCACCATCATTCTCGCTAACGTACGCTCGTTGGACAATAAACTGGATGATCTTCGTCTTCTTTGCTCTACTCAGAAGACTGTAAGAGACTGTTGTGTTTTTGTGTTCACGGAAACATGGCTCAACAACAGCGTTCCGGACCGCGCCATTCAGCTTGATCAGCGCACATGCCATCGGGCGGACAGAGTGCCCGTCGAGGGAGGTAAGACCCGTGGCGGCGGACTCTGTGTTTACACCAATGATGCGTGGTGCCGCGATGCTGTTGTGGTCTGCAAACACTGCTCACCCCTGGTGGAGTTTATGATTATTAAATGTCGGCTGTTTTATCTACCGCGGGGATATTCAGCTATTATACTTGTTGCTGTATACATCCCCCCCAGCTCCAACAACAACAGGAGTGAGGCACTAAATAATCTTTATAAACACATCAGTGATCAGCAGACAGCCCACCCAGATGCTTTTCTCATCTTGGCTGGAGATTTCAACCATGCAGACTTAAAGAGTGTGCTTCCAAAAATTCATCAACACATTGACTTCCCAACACGTGGAAAAAAACACTCTGGACTTTGTGTACACTACACAGAGAGGAGCTTACAAAGCCCTTCCCCTCCCCCACCTTGGTGCTTCAGATCACATCACTGTTATGTTAATGCCAGCATACAGACCACTTGTGAAAGCCACCAAACCAGTCCAGAAGCAGATTCAAGTCTGGCCTGAAGGGTCATCAGAGGCTCTTCAAGACTGCTTCGACACCACTGACTGGGACATGTTTAAACAGGCTGCAACCTACCACAACACCACAGACCTCCAGGAGTACTCAGAGACTGTTACTTCTTATATCACCAAGTGCATGGAGGATGTAACAGTCACAAAGACCATCACCGTCTGGCCCAACCAAAAACCGTGGCTGACAGGAAATGTCTACAGACTTCTGAAGACGCGTAACGCTGCCTTCAGAGCTGGAGATGAGGTGGGCCTGAGGACAGCAAGGGCCAACCTGTCACGCGGCATCAGGAAGGCTAAGAGACAGTACTCCAGGAGGATAGCCCATCGTTTCAGCGACAGCAGAGACACAAAGAGCCTGTGGCAGGGTATTCAGACCATCACAGATTATAAGCCCCTGCACGGACATGTGACAGCTCCACCCCCTGCTGAATGAGCTGAACACTTTCTTTGCTCGCTTTGAAGCTCACAACAGCACCACTGCACAGAAAGTCACCACCTCCTCCCGATGACCTGATGTTGTCACTGCCCAGAGACAGCGTGAGAAGATCCCTCAGCAGGGTCAACGCACGCAAAGCTCCAGGTCCTGACAACATTCCTGGACGTGTATTGAGAGACTGTGCAGAGGAACTCACTGATGTCTTCACAGACATCTTCAACATCTCACTGAGTCAAGCTGTCGTCCCCACATGCTTCAAAGCAACCACCATCATTCCAGTCCCTAAGAAATCATCTCCATCCTGCTTCAATGACTACCGTCCAGTCGCACTTACCCCCATCCTTATGAAGTGCTTTGAGCGGCTAGTCATGCACCACATTAAGTCTGTCCTCCCCCCCTCCCTGGACCCCTACCAATTTGCATATCGGTCTAAACGCTCGACCGATGACGCCATCGCCACTACCGTCCATTCAGCACTCACACACCTGGAAAATAAAGACACTTATGTCAGAATGCTGTTCATAGACTTTAGTTCAGCATTCAATACAATCATCCCTCTACAGCTCACTCAAAAACTGTCACAGCTGGGACTCAGCACATCGATGTGCAACTGGTTGCTGGACTTCCTGACGGGAAGACCTCAGGCAGTTCGGGTCGGCATTAACTCATCCAGCTCCATCATCATGAACACTGGAGCCCCTCAGGGATGTGTGTTGAGCCCCCTCCTTTTCACTCTGCTGACACATGACTGCACACCCATACACAACAGCAATCTCTTCATCAAGTTTGCGGACGACACGACCGTAGTTGGTCTCATTAGCAACGATGATGAGACAAACTTCAGGAGCGAGGTGAGCCCCCTGGCCAGGTGGTGTGGCGACAACAATCTCTCTCTGAACGTGGAGAAGACGAAGGAGATTGTTGTTGACTTCAGGAGGAGAATGCACACCCAGCACGCTCCTCTGACCATCAACGGTGTGACCGTGGAAAGGGTGAGGAGCACCAAATTTCTGGGTGTACATATCACAGAGGACCTCTCCTGGACCGCCAACACCACAGCACTGACCAAGAAAGCACAGCAGCGACTCTACTTTCTCCGCAAGCTGAGAAGAGCCGGAGCCCCAGCCCCCATCATGCGCACCTTCTACAGAGGCACCATCGAGAGCATTCTGACCAGCTGCATCACTGTGTGGTACGGCGCCTGCAACGCATCCTGCCGTAAAGCACTTCAGCGCATAGTGAGAGCAGCTGAGAAGATCGTTGGTGTCTCTCTCCCACCCCTCCAGGACATTTATAACTCCCGCCTCTCCCGCAAAGCCCTCATCATTGCGAGAGACCCCACCCACCCATCGCACAGCCTCTTCAGTCTGTTGCCATCAGGGAGGAGGCTACGCAGTCTCCAAGCAAGGACCAGCAGACTGAAGGACAGCTTCATTCCCCAAGCTGTCAGGGCATTGAACTCCCTCCCGACTCTGAGGAATTGGTCTCCCCTCTTACAGACTCTTTTTTTGCACACACTCTTATAATTTTATTTTATACCTGCACTGACTTAAATCTGAAATTGCACTATTGTTACTACTGTTTGCACTATTTGCCATTGCCACTTTACCTCTATAATTCACTTTATCCATCTTTTTTTTAATCTTTCTTCTGTTGTTGTTACTGTTAAACTTTTGTTGTTATTGTTATTGTTTTGTTGTTGTTAGGCACCTAGGGTCTGAGAGTCATAGAATTTCAATTCTCTGTATGTATGTACTGTACGTATGGCAGAATTGACAATAAAGCTGACTTTGACTTGACTTTGAAGGCTGCATGCGTGTGGGTGGGTGTGTGTGTGTGTGTGTGTACAAGGCTGCATGCGTGTGCCTGCGAGTGTGTGAACGTTATTGTAACTGCTTTCAGATGGAGCAGTACTTACTACTGATCACAGAGCTGCTCTTCACTGACACGCTGTGCATAAAAAAAAAATTATCTCAGCCTTTGCGATTTTATAAACAACCCAAAGCCAAATTGGTTTAAGTGCAATTTTGGGTTACTTGTGATTAATTATGCAGCCCTAGTTTGTATACAGTAGGTGCTTTCCAGATGAAGCACTCTTTAACAGACATCTTGCAGATGTATCTGGGTTTCCATAAACTGTGGAGGTGAATACGACAAACTCCACGCTCATTTACGGCGTCATCAAGCTACGCCTTTGTTATTGTTTTGAATAAGCAACCTCTAACATTACATATTGTGCCTTTAATCACTTTAAAAAAAATAAAAGTGGGATACATTTTTTTTTTAGTACGGCCTTGATAATTTCATTGTTTCATATGTTCAATGTTTTGATATTGCGTGTTACCCACTGTTCTTCAGAAAAATACTAAATTACTTGTAATAACTATAATGAAATGAGCTCTTACATGAGATATGATTTATCACAGACTGATTAAATTAAAGATGTTGGGAGACTTAAAGACAAACAATTTCTTGCAACAGAACATCATCCAGACTACAAATGAGTGTTGTGTTCGCCTCCTGTACATAACTTATTTCTTTATGGTATTTTACCTTCTCAAAAGTGGTGTTAGTATCAGGAATAAGCTCAATATATTATCAGCACTGTGAAACTATCAATTCTTCAATTCCCACAGCAGTTCAGAAAGGGGAAAGAATATTGATGAGGATTGATTGCTGTAATCAGACATTGTGTGCAAATATATGTGAAATGTCAGACAATGTTTTAAAATAGTTAAGTTAAAAAGATAGTTGTTATATCGTATGTCTGAAATAAAATATTTTTAGGTTACACCCTTTGTTTACAATTGCGTTGAGTGATATCTATTTAATGTAATTATTATTCATTACATTAAATGGATATCACTCAACGCAGTTCATAATCTTTACACGTTGTCATGTGAACAACTTGTCAGTAACGCGCATAATGTTAGCTAAATGTACATTAGAACATTTGTTCATTTCAAGTCAGATTCACGATTCAATCTCTTTGAGTCGCATTGAATCATTTATAAGTGTTTTGATTCAATAAGATAAACTGACTCTTAAGAGTCATTCGTTCACGAATCGGACACTGGTCGAGCTCAATGCATGTACAAATTGTCAGATTTAGATTTCTCATAGTAAATAGTAAATGTACTTACAGGCTGATAAGATCTAGGCTGCGTTTACACTGTTTATTTGGACAGACCCTCAGTCCCTTCTTCTATCGTTTAAATGGATAAATAGTTTAAACTATAAGGAGAATTTTCCGCCACCTACTGGATTGGAGTATATGCACAACTTGGTCGAAGACGCTTAAAAATAAAAAATAAATCTTATTTACCAGTCCTGTATCATTCAAAAATCTGAATAATTCCTCATGAATTCTATATTTTTTTCATTCTCCTAATATTTCCTAATATTAGAATAATTGCTTGCACCTCTTTTCTTTAGTGACTGAAAATTTTAGTCGGTCTCTAATGTATGCTGTACATTCTAGTAATTTACCGTTTCTGGGTATCCACATTTATTGCAATGAACAGTTTTATGTTTCCCTATTTTATATAAACTTTGATTAGTGTTGTTGCATGCCCAATATACAAAATCTTGTTATTTTTTACTTTAGTTTTTTACTTCTGGCGACTGCATTTAGGCTTCAGAATTTATAAAAATTGTGTTCATCTGTGAAAATTATCTTGATGGACAAAACGTGAAAGTATCATACACTTTTGTTGATCACAGAGGTTTTTTTTTTTTTTTTTTTTTGCGATAATCCAAAAGAGTATGGGAAAATCCTATTGCTTTTTTTTTGAGGGAACCAGTGTGATGCGAACTGCCGGTTGGCCTACAATGTGATGTCATACCTGCACCACTAGAGTCCATCCACATACCTTAAAAAAACAACTCTTCAGACTGACGGCAGAAGGTCTGGACTCCATAGCAGCTTTCATTGGCCAAGGACCGCCCAGAGACCGTCTGACTGATATGTAAAGCAACCAATCACAGTTTGTTTTGTTCCGCGGCATGTTTAAAGTCATGAAATGTAAAGTAAATGTCCCTACAATAACAGACTTGTCTATGCAAGAGTCTATGACACAAAGTGAGTGAACATTACATACTTTGAATGTCCAGCGTTTAGTTGATCCTGATAAGCGATTATTCTCACAGTTGTAAACACGACGGCTTTCTTCTTACACAAGGGGGTTTGGCGTCACGGTATCTTTGTTTCCAGGTGGACCGTTGACACTTCTCATGGACATCCTGTAGAATTCAACCAATCAGATGACGACTGTTTTGGGAGAAGTTCTTTTTTTTTCCTGTTGGTTTTTGTGAAGAACCTGTAGAACATTTTTGACTGTTCACTGTAACACTGCAAATAAACACTGCTTTATTCCTTGTTCATTTCTGTCTTCACATTGTGCTTCTGTGGACTGATTTAGATTTCAATGTTCCCAGCAAAAATTTTAGCTTATTCTTTAGCCATGAAACCTTGAAATGGCTGAGAATGACAACAAATATTGTCAATATTCACTTTATATAGAAGGATACTGATTTACTGATGATGAGACAGAATCTGCTTCAAAAGAAGATAATCAAGGCAATAAAATAATTCACCCCTATTTCGTGTCTGTAGATTAGATAACTGGGTGAAACTCTTTCCACGGTGTGAGCACTTGTGCAGTTTCTCTCCAGTATGAATTCTCTGGGTTTTTTTAAAAGTTGCCAGATGAAGTGAAGGTACAATGAAAATAATTAAATTCCACAAAGAAACAAAACAAATCCCGTCATAAATTGTAGCGTTTCATGGCAACACGCTATTTTCTGAACTATAATTTTTTTTATCTGTATGAGATGACCATCCACTGCTTGAGCGATGACACTGACATAAGCATTAAGTTATCAATCTAACAACAAAAGCAATGATAAAACAGTGTAAATACAGCTGGAAAAATCAACCTTATTAATTATTCAGGTGTAAACATCTGTAGAACAGTTCGCAGGTGTAAACATCTCCGAGGACCTGACCTGGACTGCACACATTCAGACACAGGTGAAAAAAGCCAGGCAAAGACTGTACCACCTGCGCCAGCTGAGGAAATTCAGGGTTTCACCAGCTATCCTGAAAACTTTCTGTTTAGGGGCGATAGAAAGTGTATTAACTCAGTGCATCACAGTGTGGTATGGGAACAGCACCAGTCATGACCGCAAAGCCCTGCAAAGAGTTGTGCGCTTATCCGAGCGTATCTCAGGGTCAGCTCTCCCGTCTCTGCAGGATGTCTACACCAAACGCTGCAAAGGTAGAGCTACTAAAATCATCAAGGACTCTAATCACCTTGCAAACCCTCATTTCACGCTGCTGCCATCTAGTAAGCGCTTCCGAAGCCTGATGGCCAAAACTGAGAGACTCAGGAGGAGCTTCTTCCCCCAGGCCATCCGACTCCTGAACTCAGTCACTTAACACCACGTGACTTCACTTCAGGATAAACATCGACATACTGACATTGCACTGCACTTTCTGTTCTCGTTGTTACTGTGTAACAACCTGTTATAAATCTGTTTGCACATTATACTTTGTACATTCCACTTCTTTCTTTCTTTCTTTCTTTCTTTCTTTCTTTCTTTCTTTCTACTTGATTTATTTATAATTCTACAGATATATATATATATATCTGTACTAGCGGATTTCATGATTATGACAGCCAATCACGTTCCCGTTTGCAACCATGCGATACGAGCGGTGATTGGCCATAGCATGCTATGGCCAATCACCGCTCGTATCGCTATCACGAGTCAATCAGGAATTGACCAATCAATATCAAGAGCATCCGGAGACTAGCGGATTACGGCTGGAGAAGAGAGAAGATAACATTTAATTGATTAACTTCTTAACAACAGTCTTTATAATTCACTATTTATAATCTAAATATATAATGTACATTAATGTACATGCTTCTACTTTTGTACATTAAGTATATTTGATGCTAAACTTGTTTTAGCTAAGTAAAATTATGTATGCATGACCTTTACTTTACTTTTACTTCTGAAAAAAATTTTTTTTAAAAGGAGATCACATAGATTTAGGATTGCAGGGGCGGAAGATTTTCTTACACTTTATCTGGGGAGTTTTGGAAAATTCCAATTTTGAAATTTAACAAGAATTTATGGGAATCTACAGGAATTTATGAGAATACATTGGAAATTTAGGGAAATTTATATATATATATCATATACAAACATACATTTAAACATTTTGTTTGGTCATGAGCGGACATTTTTTGAATATTGATATATTTTCCAATTAATTACTTCTAATATAGTAAATATGTAAATATTTTTTTATTGTAGCAATTGTTATGCTTGTGTTGTTTATTTCAGTGTCACATGATCCTTTTGAAATCATTGTAATATGCTGATTTATTATCAGTGTTGGAAACGGTTGTGCTGCTTACAGTTTTTTACGATTGCTTAGGAACAATTTTAAACAATTTTTTAAACAATTGCTTTTAGGCTCATTTTGTCAAAACACTACACACAATTCACACATCCACACACACAAGTAGCAGAACACCTCAGATCTTTTGCAAAATGAAACACTTCTTTCAAAATTTTACAATAATTTAACAAAACCCAATTTTGACACTGCGTATATGGCACACACACTCATGGTTCATACAAGCTGATTCTGTTTGATTCATTTACACACTGCTTTTCTCAATCTTAAACACATGTAAAATTTCTACTTTTCTAATGATATAATCTGTTTGTTTGTTTTTTTCAGAGATATTGTTAGAGTAAAGTATATGAAAATATTGACCAAACAGTACACACAAAACCATTACTGCATACTGATGAAAATATTTATTTCTTTCCACATTGTAAAATCATTCAATTCATTCATGCATATTCAAAGGTTTTTTTTAATTTTTTTTTTATATCTGCTGAGGTTGGGTTCTCTGCCCAGCCTCTCTCAATGTCAACCCATGGGTACTCATGGTCAACCAAGTTTGCGCGAATCGAATCTGATAAATTTGGTCCCTGTCTTCTTTGTCCATATCCTACTCCAGGTTTCCCCCTCTCTTCCTCTCTCTCTCCTCTCTCTCCCCTCTCTACCCCTTCCCCTCTCTTCCTCTCTACCCCTCTCTACCCCTTCCCCTCACTACCCCTCTCTACCCCTTCCCCTCTCTTCCTCTCTTCCCCTCTCTTCCCCCCCTTTCCCTTCCCCTCTCTACCCCTCTCCACCCCTCTCTTCCCCTTTCTACCCCTCTTCCTCCACGGGCTCCCCCCTCACAAAATATCAGAGTATTAGAATGATTTCTGAAGGATCATGTGACACTGAAGTAATGGCAGATAAAAATCCAGCTTTGCATCACAGAAATAAATTATATTTGAAAGTATATTAAAATAGAAAAAGATTTTTTTAACTACAGTTAAGTTCCTTGTTCAAGGCTAACCTGTAATTTTGAAATGTATTCAGTTTATTCCCATTAATTCCTGTTAATTCCCATATATTGCCATTAATTCTCATATATTCCCGTTAATTCCCATGGAAAGTTTCAAGCCTTGAAAATTCCTGGAATTCTGCAACCCTACATAGAATAGATTTTCCATTATCCACTAGCCATTACTTGCTTGAAAACTCCTCTTTTTCTCAGGTGGGACATAAGTTGTATTTAATGGTATAATATTATTTAAAAAATGACCTCTGATTATCCTGATATGTTAGCCAACATTTTGAGCCTGTTGGAAAAATATACACAGACAAAGCATAATATAAAATCAATATTATATGTGTTCATGAGTAAATATAGTTTTGTAATATACGCAGCTGCATTAATTAATGTGTTACCAAATGTGTTTTTCTGTTTCTCTATAGTCTTTATATCTTCATTTTATAATTTAGATGGAACCTAGCTTCAGGAGACGGGCTGATGGCAGCCTGAATCTGACAGATACAGTGGAAGCGGCAAAGGTGAAGGAGGCCAACAAAGGAAAGCCATACACAAGACCCCTTTCCCCAGAGGCAGTGCCAAGAAACAAGGCCAAGAAAGGCCAAGAAAAGCTTAAGTCTGTACCATGGAGATCTAGTTAACAGAAAACACCTGCTAGGTTTTTTTGAAATCCAGTTTGGTGTATTTTGCGGGCAAAATTCAGGTGGGTGGCTGAAAATGCCTTGGGGTATGCTGCTTACCTGGTGGCAGCTATAAAGAGGGACCCCACATGAGGCAGCAAAGACTCCCAAGAACATGCCCACAACAAGGGGAGTTTTAGAGAGTATACTGAGCTTCCTTCTGGCAGAATTGCCATTGCCATGAAGGAAGAGCAATATGCTGGGCACTCTGCTACAGCCCAGCACGCTGCCCCCATACAGTTCACTGACCCCACCCAACATGCTGCCACCACCCATACTTCCACAGCCTCTCTCCGCTCCCTCTTGGTTGGGAAGTTGCCTAATCAGAAAAGCCTAGACCAAGACTGCAAAAAGGCTGGTTTGCCCCCTCAAAGCCACACCTTGTAAGCAAACATTTATTTGAATAACACTTTTTTAGGTTTGTTAGTATTTATTTGTTGTTCAGTAGTCATGTTTATCTGTTAGTCCTGTGTTTTTTGTTTTGCAGCTTTGATCCATGCATGTGCACGGCCCTCAGCCACCCTCACCCACCCGATTGTCTCCACTGAGGCAGCCACAGGGCCCTCAACCACCCTCACCCACCAGACTGTCTCAACTGAGGCAGCCACAGGGCCCTCAGCCACCCTCACCCGCCAGACTGTCTCAACTGAAGCAGCCACAGGACCCTCAGCCAACCTCACCCACCCCTCTGTGTCCACTGAGATAGATGACAGCACACTGCTGGCAGAGGCAACTAAGTTTGAGGAGGCACATGTGGCATGTACGTATATACTTTTATTTTAAAAAATATTAAAGTTTCCTTTCCAGGAATAATAAAGTAAAGTAATGTACAGTAAAGCAATGTGAGTTTGCATTTGTTTATTTATGTGTTTATTTCTGGGGGGTTTTCCCAGTACGACGAGTCTGTCTTCCAGCTGGATGAATAAACACCCTACCTGAAGTGGACCAGAGGTGGATATCCAAGGCCCTATTCAGGTGGTCAGCACAGGGGCATCCTGATCTAATAATATTTAGCAGGGTGGACAAACTTTGGTGGTATCCTCCACAGGTGCCACTGAAGACCAGTAAGTATCCTCCCTTAGAGAATTACTTTGGCCATCCCCTGCTGCTCTGGATGCCACGAAAACTGTGGCAAGTGAAGCTGACCTGTCCGCATCCAGACTGTCAGAAAGACCTTCTGACCTCTGCTGGCTTGCATCAAAAGATCAGGCAGGTGTTTGCCTTCAGTAAGATGTACTTTGTGGCATCTGAGTACCTGGCCTGCCGAAGATGTAAGAGGAAGGTCATCAGCTGGAGCCATGATATCGTCTCCCAGCTGGACATTGGCCACAGGGTGCAGTTCCCTTGCATTCTTACATCAAAACTTGCATGTGACATCGAGGTAGTTAGTTTGATGTGTCAGCGAGGGGTGGGAAACAGCAGCAGGCAGATCCAGCGCAAGCTGCAGGAACGTCATGCTGAGGTGTGGTTGGAAAAGATAGTTCAGTATCTGACAGATTGCAAGGGGATTGCCAGTGCTGTCACGTCAAACCTGATCCTGCCTGTGACATTTGAACCTGCTCTTTCAATGCCTTCTGTCCCTAAGCACCGGTGGCTGATGCAGGTGTACGCCCAGGATGTCCTGCAAAGGCTGGATGAAATCAAGGCCACTATCACATCACAATATGGTCGGATCCTAAAAATGGATTCAACTAACAAAGTGGCCAGAAAACTAGCATGACGCAGCTATGCTACCTGGGCAACCAATGTTGGAAATGAGCATGAACAGGTGATCATGTCCGTGCTCACAGCCACAGGTTTTGGTCTCGGGCTAATGATTGAAGGTCTCATCAAGCGATACACAGTGGCTGGGGTGGCTCCTCCCGAGGTACTGTATGTCGACCGAGACTGCTGTGGCAACACTCTTCTGAGGAGGATGTTTGAAGAGTGGGACCAAATGACCATCCGGTTAGATATATGGCACTTCATGCGGAGATTTGCTGTGAGGTGCACCACTGACTCTCACCAGCTGTATGCCACATTTATGAGTCGCCTAAGTCACTGTATATTCATGTGGGACCAGGATGACCTGACAGCACTCAAGAAGGCGAAGCGTGCAGAGCTAGAAGCTGACCGAAAACCATCATCCGAGGCGGATGTTCTGCGCTTTATCAGCCGTAGCGAGCTAGCCCTACATTGCAGGAGAACTACTCGCGGGACCAAGGACACCCTGGCGCTAATTGAGAGCCATATTCAGGCCTTTGATGGAGATGCTGGTCGTGACACTCTGGGAGTCCCACTGATAAACTCAGCCCGGATGAGAGAGATCTTAAAGTCCCAGCGGAAGCATGTGGCCTGCATCCAGGATCCTGTAGGTGTGCAGCTCTACACGCAGACTGGCACTGTAGTGAAGGGAGGACACCGCCTGCCAACCTACCGCTGTGCCAGAGGTTCCACTTCGCTTGAGTCATTTCACCTACACCTTAACAGATTCATCCCAGGTAAATAAGTGACTTAACTGAATTATTAAAATATTGATTTGATGTAATCACATTTTAAATAATTATGAGAATTGCAAGAACAGTTATTTGTGTATTTATGTGAAATTTTTGTGTGGTCTTTTTGTTTCTTTTTTTAATTTATAGGTACTCTGGCAAGTGACACCTTCTTCCAGGCGTATCTTTTGGATGGACTTGCAAGGTGGAATGAGGATCGGGCTGTGGCAGCAACAACTGATGAGCAGCAACCACATTCCTATAATCATCTTCTGCGTCATGCTGTCAACACTCTTGCAGAGGAGGTTATGGGCAAGAAAATCATCCCTTATGTTGGGCCAAGAAAGTACACTGGTAGATAACGATTTGTTGTTTTTGGTTATAATTTCATTCAAGTGTACACATACCATTTTTCCACTGAGTTATAATATCCTGGTATATTATCTAATTGTCAATGTTTTCATGTTTTAATATTTTAAAGGTGAGCTTATTGGAGTAGAATACCTTTACCAGCAAACTGGTAAAGTTCTGCAGGACTACAAGTTGGCCATTGGTCAGAGACCACTGAGGTTGGTACAGAGGTGGATGAAGGTTATGCTGAACTTGAGGAGTTTCAGGACATCACTGTCCACACCTTCGACACAGAACGGACACCTGCTGCCTCTTCACAAGCATCAGTGTCTGCAGCATCATCTCCAACCAGCCCCATGTCATCACTGTCTGTGGTCCCTCCATTACCAGTGCCATCTCCTGTTTCCAGCTTCACATCACTGTCTGTGGTCCCTCCATTACCAGTGCCATCTCCTGTTTCCAGTTTCACATCACTGTCTGTGGTCCCTCCATCACCAGTGCCATCTCCTGTTTCCAGCTTCACATCACTGTCTGTGGTCCCTCCATTACCAGTGCCATCTCCTGTTTCCAGTTTCACATCACTGTCTGTGGTCCCTCCATCACCAGTGCCATCTCCTGTTTCCAGCTTCACATCACTGTCTGTGGTCCCTCCATCACCAGTGCCATCTCCTGTTTCCAGCTTCACATCACTGTCTGTGGTCCCTCCATCACCAGTCCCAACTCCAGTTTCCAGCTCACTGCACACTCATTCAAAGCCAGCACTCTCTCCTGGAGCACATAGCTGTGAGCTGTGACCAAAGTATTCATAGAGGTTTCAGTATTTATCACACTAACTCTAAATGTATATTTGTCATATTGAAAGACATAAATACACATTTAAAATAAATATTTACCTTTTTCATGTAGTCCCAGTGGACCAATTATCCACAGAAACTGATCTACCAACATCTGAAGAGAACACTTCACGTGACTGGGGGGCCCAGTTTCTTTTTAAATGTACATTTATATGTGTTTAAACAAAATCTGGGTTATGTTGGCTGTGCTTTCATGTGAATATTTGTATTCATTGCTGCTATCAAAATTTCCTAAATAATCTTTAATTTTAGGATTCTTTTGGACCTGATAATATTGAGGGGTATGGAGCCGTGCAGGACTTGGCAGAGTTTTTGGTTAGCCTCAGAGACCACCGCCTGGCCTTGACTGGAGAAGAGTGCATAAAGATCATCACCCTATGGCAGGCATTGGGGGAGTATGACAAGAAAAAAAACCATTTACTCACCACGTCACAAAACCACCCTAAAACAGGGGCGATTCAGGGCCACTAAGAAGATTGTGGCATCAGGTGTGGAGAGCACCAAAAGGTATGTTCAATTTAGCAAACACAGGGTTTTTTTTGTATAAAATATGAAACTGAAACTGGCTGAAATATCACCACCAGTTTTATATGTTTAGTAAGGATTTCTAATAAAATTAGTAAAACCTGACGCCTTGATGACTAGCTTTTCTACCTGCAGCCTTACTTAGTTCAAACTTAGCCTAGTTATAACATAAATTATTAGTTGTGAGTTACGTTTAATGCTGACTTTGTTATGTTGCTAAGTAATTTACATTGCTATGGATGCAGTTCCAATCGTACATCAGACTATTTTATTTAGCAGAAGCAAGACTTCTTAATCTTTAAAATTTCTTAATTTCTTAATCAATAAAATCATTTTGGATCAATATTTTGTCCAATTATTTGTCTTTTACTGTCTTTTAGTAAGTAGCCATGTAATAAGCGGGATAATGTGCAGTCTTTATTGTGAAAAAACCCCAGACAGGCTAACTAATGACACTGTATAATGCTGTATAATGCTGCAATAATGCCACAACACAGTAACCCAGTAGAGACCTAATTTATTGCTATGATATTTCAACATTGACCTAGAAAACAAACAAGACAACATAACTATGCACAGATATAAAAAAATAACATCTAGTCAACACAAAGCAAGACAGACAGAATAGAAAAGGGAAAATAAAACAATAAAAACATCAGAGTAAGGATCACACATTTAAAACAAGCTCATCCGAGAGTGCATCCTCACCAATGCTAAGGTGATGAGCGAGACCACCATCCAGCTCCCAGAAGTGAATGCTGCAACAGTCACACAATGGTGAGTAAGTTAGCATTGTTACCACTAAGCCTAAACTTAAAGCAAAGCAGCTGAGGGCTACACAGAGGGTTCAAGTAATTTACGCAGTTGACTTAATGTAACCATAGTTGCTTTGACGGGTCTAGAAACAAATCAACAAGATTCCAACTTCTGCTTTCTTCTCCGTTATGAAAGATACGGTTTATTTCTCACAACAAGGTCTTCATCAGACTGTGATAATCCATAATCGGTACAATGTTCCATCTCCATAAACAGCTGTGTCCAACACACATACAAACGAACGCCAAATACAATGTTAATCTCAATGAAGTAGTCATTTTACAAAAGCATTAATACATGAGATGAGGGTGTGATCAATTGCTATGTGATCTCAGCTGTGTCATGCTGCTGCATCATAGTCGTAATAGTAGTTGATCACACCATCTTTTGTATTATTGCATAAAGGTTTAATAATAGTGGTTGTTTTATGTTTTCCCAAGTCGTAGATTTTAAAGCAGGGAATCCAAGCCACAGGCGCACCCATGCCAGGACCTGAGAAGCTTCCTGCGGCTATGCAGAAAGTACCAACTCTGTATTCAGGCAGTTTGGCTGAGCCTCACCGTTTTATCCTGCCACCAAACACTGCTGGGGAGGCAAAACTCAAAGGGAGATTGCAACCTCAGACCATCTCCCTGGCTCCACCATCACATCGAAGACTTCCTGTTATTGCACCAGCACCACCCGTCTCTCTCCCTTTTATTTTACCATCTGTGCAGCTTCCTACAGTGCCTGGTACCTCACAGGTGATGTTCTTAAGCTACCCATTACTTTTATCTATACCACCATCAGCTCAGATGCAAACATCCAGTCAAGCTGTTCCTTACTCCACTCAGCAGTACCGAAAAAGAGGAAATTGGAGAGGGAGCACACTGGAAATATAACAAGAAAATATGTGAGGAAGACAGATGTAATTCTTTGCAAAAAATGCTACAAAGACAGAAAGCCACCATCACATCTTCAGTACTTTGGGAACTGGTTCTGCGAAGAGTCTGAGACTCAGTCATATGCTGAATGGTGGGCTGTGCTGGAGAAACGAGGCTATAGGAAAAAGAAAACAGGAAATGACAACCCTCCAGGTTCTTAAAATTTCTCTTTCAACACATTATTTTTACACATAGTTCCCACCAAGCTAACCTCCAAACTCCTGGATCTCGGCCTGAATCCTTCTCTCTGCCACTGGATTGAGGACTTCCTCACTGGCAGGCCTCAGGTGGTGAGAATAGGCCAGTCCACCTCCACCTCCATCACCCTGAGTGTGGGAGCTCCACAGGGCTGTGTCCTGAGCCCCCTGCTCTACTCTCTCTACACGCATGACTGTTTGTCCACACACAGCTCCACCTCTATCATCAAATTTGCTGATGATACTGTTGTCCTGGGCCTCATTTCCAACAACAATGAGACGGCATACTTGGACGAGGTGGAGCATCTAACATCATGGTGCCAGGACAACTGTCTCTCTCTGAATGTTGGCAAGACCAAAGAAATGATTGTGGACTTCAGGAAGAGACAGCAACGGACATACTCCCCCTCATGATCAGCGGGTCACCAGTAGAGAGAGTGAGCAGCTTCAAGTACCTGGGAGTAAACATCTCCGAGGACCTGACCTGGACTGCTCACATTCAGACACAGGTGAAAAAGCCAGGCAAAGACTGTACCACCACCTGCGCCAGCTGAGGAAATTCAGGGTTTCACCAGCTATCCTGAAAACTTTCTATTTAGGGGCGATAGAAAGTGTTTTAACTCAGTGCATCACAGCGTGGTATGGGAACAGCACCAGTCATGACCGCAAAGCCCTGCAAAGAGTAGTGCGCTTATCCGAGCGTATCTCAGGGTCAGCTCTCCCATCTCTGCAGGACGTCTACACCAAACGCTGCAAAGGTAGAGCTACCAAGATCATCAAGGACTCTAATCACCCTGCAAACCCTCATTTCACGCTGCTACCATCTGGTAAGCGCTTCAAGCCTGATGGCCAAAACTGAGAGACTCAGGAGGAGCTTCTTCCCCAGGCCATCAGACTCCTGAACTTAACATCACGTGACTTCACGTCAGGATAAACATCGATACACTGACATTGCACTGCACTTTCTGTTCTCGTTGTTACTGTGTAACAACCTGTTATAAACCTGTTTGCACATTATACTCTTTATACATTTGTTAACCACATATTTATAAGTCTACAGTTTACTCACTGCAAAGTCTACTTCAATTATTTTATTCCACTTTATCCTTATTTGTTACCTTTTTTTTTCTCTTGACTTGATTATTTATAATTCTACAGATATAGACATATATATATATATATATATATATATATATATATAGTAGATAGTTTTTTTATATCCTATTTCTATTATAATTTCTTCCTTGTGTTTTTAACTGTGAATTTGCACTGTCCATGGAGCGGACCTGTTTACATTTCACTGCCGGTTGTATATTCTGTATATAACTGTGTATGTGACAAATAAAACTCTTGAATCTTGAATCTTGAATCTCTTGAATTTTTATTTATTTGGTTAATGTTTGCATTATAGAGCAATTTACAAGTCTCCAACATCTTTTTTTTTTTGTTTGTTTGTTTGTTTGTTTTCATGTTTTAAATGTTTTTTTTCTTCACTGCTTGTTTCCTCTGTTGCAGGTCTCTGTTGGGAAAATATTTTAGGTATAAATGTAATATATGTAATGGTAAGTTTACTTTGTTATTTATGTGTGAGTTTGGTGTATCACTGTGTGGAGGTGTGTGTTTGTGTGTTGTTTGCATGCACACATGATAATGGGTTTTGTGTTGGGGTTTGTACCTTTATTTTTGTTTTGTTCATTTTGTTATTTATCTTACACTTTATTTGATTACATTTGTTTGCAGTCTTTAGAATATGAGAAAAAGATGGGTATATTGCATCAGGTAATTTAATGCTTATTGGAGTTAAAGGGATAGTTCACCCAAAAATGAAAATTCTATCATCATTTACTCACCCTCAAGTTGTTCCAAACCGTTATGAGTTTCTTTGTTCTGCTGAATCAAATCAAATCAAATCACCTTTATTTATATAGCGCTAAGTCCAATTGTTTCAAAGCAGCTTCACATTGTTAACAGGAAAATAATGCAACAGAATTTGTACAGCCGTTCTGGTGAAACGGTGATTTTATCCAGCTAATTTCAAGTATCATATAGTGTCAATGCGGGCATGTTCCCGGCTCCGGCTGACCTAGTTAATGCACAAAAAACACAAAAGAAGATATTTTGAAGAATGTTTTGTAACCAAGTAGATCCAAGCAACCATTGACTACCATAGTATTTTTTCCTACTATGGTAGGCGGTGGTTGCTTGGATCTGGAACAAAGAAACTCATACAGGTTTGGAACAACTTGAGGGTGAGTAAATGATGACAGAATTTTCATTTTTGGGTGAACTATCCCTTTAAGTTAAGTGATGGTCCATGATTTGATGGTACTGTAGTAGCTGTCACAGGGCAACATGTGGTGTCCTGGATGAGAAGAGTTTATTTTAGTTAATTTGTTATGTTAATGTATGCCTTATTTATGTACCTGATTATCATTACTATTATTATTATTATTATTATTATATATATATTTAAAATAATAATAATAATAGATGACAATTATTTATTTTAGTTTATTTGTTTATTTATGCCTTAAGTTATTTATGTACCTGATTATTATTATTATTATTATTATTATTATTATTATTATTACTACTATTATTATTATTATTATTATTATTAATAATAACCATTGATTATTATTATTATTATTATTATTATTATTATTATTATTATTATTATTATTATTATTATAACTACCACTACTAATAATAAAAATATATAAAAAGGGTTTGGACGTTTAAGTGTTTCTTTCTTCATTTTCTTCCTCTTATCATTATTATTATTATTATTATTATTATTATTGTTTACCAAAATTGCTACAACAATTAAACTAGAATTATATACACCTTTTAATATCTACACATTAGATATTAGATTAGATAATTATATGAACTTAAATTTGTAGATAAATAACATTAATCCTAATATTTGTCATATTCTTTGTCTTCATTATCACAAAACGTTGCCTCTGGATTATACATACATACATACATGCACATATATATTCACTGGTTTACACGATCAAAAGTTGGGGTCGAGCGGGATTCGATCCCACGATCTCCGGGTATATTTCACGCAGTCATGGATAGCTTTGATAGACACATACGCGCCGTCCTTGGACCGAAACAAAGGTAGCCTTTTTGTTTAGCCCTTGATGCCCCCAATGGCCATTTTTAAAATCGTTCTTCCATGAGGAATACCTTGTGATCGATGCAAGGGATTTTGGACTCATTTTAATCGCAAGAATAATGATGTGCATTTTCTATGATCTGTGCATGTTTCATTAAGTTATGAGTAAAAATTCCACTTGAAATCTACATATTTCTTTTAAGTTAAATAAATTATGAAAACATCACAAAGTGGTGAACCATGAAACACTGAGTTGCTCCTTTTATACTCAATCACGATCCAAATCCAATATATTATACCCGAACCCTCACCCATTACAATATATATAATATGATATTTTCACTTAGTGTAAATAGAATCTAGTTGCTATTTGCACTTATAGTGCAAATAGCTGCTGCCATAATATTATCCCTTAAAACTCATCTTTGATCACCAGAATTCCATATTTAAAAAAATGTTCCCTGTGAAAAAACGTCATGCCTTAAAATAGCTTGAATGTAACTCAACACCCTTGCTTCATTTTTGACATAATGTACTAAGCTTGCTTGATACCTCAGCTGGTACATAACTGTACTTGCTATACAGAGAGCTTGCATTCGTAAAAGACGAGTCACGATAATTTTTCTAATGAGCCAGGGCTGGTATGAGATGACCATGCCTGCACTGCTTGAGCAATGACACTGACACAAGCATTTTCAAATTGTTACTTTACTGCTCAGTTCACCTTGTACACAGGTAACACTAAGTATTGGTAAGACCAATATTGGGTGTCAAATGGATAAAACGTGCAACACTTAGATTGCAATACACCACAATTTTGACCTTCCTCAAAAGGTTCCCCTTGTAAAAAATAAAAATAAAAAATCAAACTTCCCTACTAATTTTAAATTACTCTATTAAAGGTAATTCCAATTTTTGCTTAATCTGAATATCAAATTATTTACAAGTCATGGATCTGAGCTTTGCCCATTAGACACCTTCAGGCAATACCTTTTCTCATGAGTCCGTAGATTAGATGATTGGTTGAAATTCTTCCCACATGAAGAGCACTGGTGTGGCTTCTCTCCAGTATGAACTCTCTCATGAGCTTTCAGGTGTCCTGACTGAGCGAAACTCTTTCCACAGTGTGAGCACTTGTACGGTTTCTCTCCAGTATGAATTCTCTGGTGTTAATTTAATTTGTCAGATGCAATAAAGGTCTTCCCACAGTCAAAGCACATATAAGGTCTCACACCAGTATGAATACTTTCGTGCACTTTTAAATTGTTCAGTTGTGAAAAACTCTTTCCACAAAAAGAACAAAAGTGAGGCTTTACACCAGCATGAGTTTTAAGGTGTTCTCTTAAGCCTGATGAAAAAACAAATGTTTTATCACACTGATCACAGCTGAACGACTTCACTCCAGTGTGACAGCGCAGATGATCTCTGAGGAAGTTTTTGCACCTGAAACTCTTTCCACACTGAGTGCATGTGAACGGTTTTGCTCCAGTGTGAATTCTCATGTGCTCATTTAGGTCTCCTTTGTAAACGAAACTCTTTCCACACTGAGTGCATGTATAAGGCCTTTCTCCAGTGTGAATTCTCATGTGTCTCTTAAGGTTTGATTTGTGTCCGTAACTCTTTCCACACTGAGTGCAGCACGTGAGCAGTTTTTCTCCAGTGTGATATTTCATCTGCTCATTAAAGTGTCCTTTATTTCTGAAATTCTTTCCACGGTCAGAACAGGTGAAAGATCCGTTGACTAAAAATAAGGATAGATGAGAAACAAAAATAAATATTGTTCAAAATCTCAATTTTGCTCAAATCTAGTTTAATACTATAGTTTTAGATGTATTTTTATAAGCCAGTTTTTATTTTTATATGCTTAATGTTCCTCATCAGTCATTAAAGAGAATGAAGGAAAACACCAACCTATTTGTTCATCTGTATCTTCATCTTACACTCTGCAGGGTTCTTCCTCAAACTCCATCTTTACAATAATGTCAGTAGTTTCTCCTGAAGTCATTCCTCCTGCTGCTTCTTCTCCTGTTGGAAGACAGGAATGTTCCTCAACATTTAAACTCTCATGAATGGCAGTGGGAGTGGCAGTGTGAATTGTGGTCGCTGTTGCTCATTTACTCATCATCACACTTACAGTCTCTCTGAATTCAGGTGCAAATGTTTTGCTCATATAGTCATTTAGAAACAATTTAATTATTTGAGTTTTTAATGTAAGGCTGGAAGCCTTTCTTGGAACGGAGAGGTGAACGTATGTTTCAACCTGCGTAGATAATGTGTAGATAATGTAAGTTACAGCTTTCAACATTATCAGTGGTGAAAGAAGAGATTTTAAAGTAGACAAAGGCTTTTAAAGCAGGTAAAGTTATTTATTAAGTTACATGTTTAGATATAAGCTGAACAAGCTGAAATGTGGACTCATCTGACCACAGCACACATTTCCACTGTTATTTGGACACTGCAAAAAATGCTTTTCTTATTTAGTATTTTTGTCTAGATATCTAAACATATCTACAATCTTGATTTAAGATATTTGGACTGCAAACAAGATAAAAAATCCTAAGTAAGAAAAGCTTTTTTTTTTTTTTTTTTTCTGTGGATCATCTGAGATGAGCGGGCCCATAGAACTTGACGCCATCTCTGCATTGAACAGATGTATAGCGTTCTCGTGCCTTACACGACACAGACCGAGATTTCTCTTGATTCCCTGAATCTTTCCACAATAACATTTGTTTTAAATGGCAAAAGAGCTAAATTCTTTGCAATCTTGCAATGAGAAATGTGATTTTTGAATAGTTTGACAATTCTCTCATGAAATTTGGCAGAAAGTGGTGAGCCATGACCCATCTTTGCTTGCAAAGACTGAGATGCTCCTTTTATATTCAATCACATTCACAACCCAAATACCCAATATATTATACTAATATAAATATAAATATGACCTACTTTAAACTGATGTACACTACTCCAATCAGCAGAGGCCATCCTGCACAGCTATTCAATTCAATGAATATATTAAAAAAATATATTGTAGTCAATAATTTTATCCATTAAAACTCATCTCTGATCACCAAAATTCCATATTTAATTTTTTTTCCTGTGAAAAAATTGCTCACTTAAAGCTTGAATGTAACTCTACACCCTTGCTTTATTTAGTATATGAGGATCAATTAATATGCAAATCAGTCTCTGCCTCCATGCAATCACACAAGCTACAACTACTACTTTGATTAGTCAAATTACAATTGGAGATAACTTAATGAGATATCTGGAATTAACATTCTTACTAGTCAAAATTACTTTAGCCTATAGATATCTAAAACATGCATGCAAATACTTTGCTAAGCCCCACCTTGGAAGCATGCTGTGAATTAAATTGTGTTAAACTTAATTCCCAAACAAACACATTTAAAATCAGTACGCATTTATATAGGCCTCATGCAACATTGCACAACAACACTGGTGCAACATTTGCTATAATAACAATAATAAGAAAAATAACTTTTCAATGCACTGGCACTCATCACTGAACACAGCAGAATATCACCATCACAGACCTCTTGCTATAATACAATACAACATTCCCACATTGTGGGTTATTATTACTTTATGACACAAATAAACCAGCATCAACACAGAAGGCACAATCCATAGGCAATGTAATGTACTAATCAATGTCATTAGTACATTTCAATGCCAGTTAAACTTTTTTTTAAAATCATCCTTCACCATTTTTGACTGGGTCTACCTTGATTCTGAATCATTATTCTTGTCCATCACATGTTTATTTGTACTATCTTTCATGTTTTTGGCATTTCATTCCATTGTTCTTCACTCGTGTCTTTTCAAAATATATAATAAATAAATTCAGATGAGCAGTTTGCAGTTCTCTGTCTTTATTGAACACTACTCTCCAGTTGTTCAGTTTTGCAACATGATTAAATTCAATCACAATATGCATGCTGAGACCTTTTACCATATGAATGCGTCCAGATGTTATTTAATAATCCCTGAAGTAATTTGTGCAGGGGTGGGGTCTCTGTGAGAGGAGTTGAGTAAATTTAGCCCTACATTACACAACAGCAGATTCGACTAGGAGCATATGGCAAGCCATTTTAGCATATAAAATGATGGTTTGACTATCCATAAATATATTTTGGATAATCATAAATATATTTTGACCAGTCAGAATGATATTTAGAGATATCTGCAATTATAATTGCACTAATCTGATTTGAGATATTTCTACATACATTTTGACTAGTCAAATCTCTATTTAAGATATCTGTAATGTCATTATAGATATCCTCAATAGATCACACATACGCAAAGGTAATTAGAGATATCTATGATTCAGTTTCGACTAGTCACAATTACATACCTGCCAACTTATCAAAAAACCTTGGAGTGAAATTTTGTCAGGGGAGATCAAAATTATGCTGCACACGCAGAAACACAAGTTAGTGGCTCAGATTTCAGAGAATTTAAATTAATTTGATGTTGTACCCATGTTGTACCCTGTATTCTGGTGGTTTGTGGGGAGGTCCAAAGCCGTTGATATGGGCAGCCTACTGGAGATGGACAATATTGGTTATATTCTGTGAAGCAGACATAGCTGAAGGTCCACCCCCAGGAAATTTTGGATTAAGTAGATGTGATTTCCTGCATTCTAGTGGATATTGGGGTGGTCTGCTGAAGATGCGCAATACCTGAACTTACTCTGATTCATGTTCGGCATCATGACTTGTAGAGCCTTCTAGACTTGAGCTAAACATTCAACAAGAAAACTATTGTTGTGCCTAACTGTACCATAATAAAGCCTTATTCATAGACCAGTGTTTGAGGTTGATTGATATTTTGATTAGAATGGCATTAAACTAATTCTTAACTGAAACCTAGCCTATGTTGTGAATAACTGTATTCTTAAGAGCACTTAATGATTTATGTTCAGCCAAAAACGACACAATATTAGTTAGGGAGGGACATTATTCTTCATCCAAAGCCTCCCATCACATGGTCCATCAGAAACAAATAAAGTGCAACAAATAAAGTGCTTAAACAGTACAACTTTTTCAAGCAATAAAACAGATGAATGCATTACAAAAATAACTAAAAATGAGGCATAATCAGTATCAGATGCAGATCAGGAGCTGGGCAAATATTACAGATTTTCAACTATGGTTACTTTTTAATGTCATGTTAGCTAACGCGCGTTCTTCATGTATTGTGCTAGTTTAGTTTACAACAAAAACACATAACATTTGTTAGTTAATAACAGGCTTCAAGGTTCTTGAATTTCAGACACAGTATTCAAGGACTGGGTGAAAACAAACATTGGTCTTAGAAAGTGCTTAAATTAAACTAAATTTAAGAGTAGTTAAAGAAGAGAAACCAACATATTTCTGCTTTTTGATTTAGGGAGTCTGCTGCTGAATTCAGATGAATGCAAAAGAAAAAACCTATTTTTCACAGCTTACACATACACTCAGTGTTATAAATGTGAACTGTTGGATTGATAAACTATGTGCATTCAAATAATGTGGAATAATAATGTATCTAGATTTATGCAAATATGTCAGAAAATGCTTTAAAATGTTTAATGTTTTAAAATAGTTGGTATGGGATAGGATGGTAGTTATTATATCTTAGTTAAGTTGTTAATCATATGTCTGAAATAAATGATTCAGTCATTGTGTTAGGCCTACAACCTTTGTTTACATTTATTAATTACATCATAGCCTATTGCCAACACTATGTACAACATCGATCAAGTCAAACATGAGATTCAGGATTATCTTGGAGTCAAATTGATTCTTTAACCGCTTCGGTTGGTTTTATAAGTGTTCACTAAAATGAACCAGCTCTTAAGAGTCAGTTTGGGAATATGACACTGAATGAACTCAGTTCATGTTTTCATATTTAGATTTCTCATAGTAAATAGTAAAATGAATGTACTAACAGTGAGATAAACCGTCGTTTCGTGAACCACGATGAACTCAACAAGATATTGTGGTTGAAATGAAAACAAATTTCGCCATCTAGAGGAAAATCTGTTGTACTGACAATAACTTAGAAACTCTGAGAATCAAAACCATAAGTATGATAATGGCAATAAAATAATAGTTTGTTTAATTAATTTGGAAGCTTAATGGTGGTGACATTCGTGTATAGCCTATGATTAAACTTTGACTTCTGTCGATTATATTTGCACTAAGAAAGTTGTTCATTTGTTAACTTTTCTTTTTGACCCCAAATGACGTTTGCTGAAATAAAAAAGCATGTCCACTTCATCTAAATAGCATGAGACTTGATGTTGTGGTTGACACTTGCTAGCTCTACAAACAAACTAAATAAATTGTTAGTGTGAAAAAAGTCCCTCTCGGGATGTTCAGTTACAATGCAGAAAACACAAAAAAACGAAGGAGCGAAATATATCCTACCACATCCCTGATGGAGTAAACACACACAACAAGGTGTATCCATAAGGAAATGGCAAATGATCCACTGAGTAATTTAAGCTTTAAGCCATCTACTGGCTGTAGTTGAAATATCATGCTATTTTATTTTTTAAAAGCGTTTGTTCTCCACTTGATGGCAATCTTCCTTTAACCCATGGCACATTGTCTATGATATCTCAATTTGTTTCCCATTATTTGTAACACTGCATCTGACAAGCTTTGTCTGTCTTGATTCAATGGCTTGCAACTTTATTTTCGTTGGTGTCTATTTGTATTTTTTCTTGGTTTGTCTAAACATGTTTGGTCCTGCTGGTTACATGGCCTACATAGTTCTTTTTACACACACAACAGTTAGTAGTACATTGTGCAATAGATCTTGGTTGTGTATTCTGTGGTAAAACAATTCTGAAAGATCAGGCAGAATCTGGTGACAGAATAGACCACATAAACAAGCTAAACAGAGGCCTGTTGCATGAAGCTGCTCCCTGCTGCAGAGAAAGTTTGAGAAGGCAGCTGAAAGATTATCTGACTATATCAATGCATGATGTGAATCAAAGAAATATGCCTATAATTATAGGTTCACAAAGAGCTCAAATGAATAAGAATTATGAATGCATGTATTTTATATTAATATTAGGCTACTTGTCAATTAATATAATAGTTATATGAATATATTACATGAATATATTATATGAAGTAATCATAACTCATATAATATAAATATAATAAATAATTAGCACCAAAAGACGAGCAATTTTGTATCTAAAGTTTTTCACTATAAACTGCTTTAATATGGAGAGATACAGCGGGTGTGGCTTTATTGCATCTTTACTTGCAGCCGATCTCTAACCCAGAATAAAACCATAACTGCTCCAGAGCAGGTTAGTCTTGTAGTGTAAGTTACTATGGTGATGGACACTGCTAAGAACCAATCCACTTTCATAAGCCTGAAAAAAACAGAGTTTGCTCAAACTAATCTCGAACTTACCTGGGTAGCAACTGAAACCAGCTTTGTGCAACAGGCCATAGAATGGTTGGAGCATTGGTTAATAGTAAAATAAAAATAAAAACATTGATTGCAGTCTGTTCTCCCAAATCACATGAGTTCAGTTTGATTGTGAGGTTGTTATTTTATATATAATAGGCTACTTTGTAGGCTGACATTTAACTTTAAATTGGCGTCAAGCGTTATATTCAAGTCAACAATTCAGCAGTAGCATGCAACAATTAAATCAGTCCAGAACAGAAGTATCAAATTAGTCTGTCCACAAGGTGGCAACACTGGCCCGAGCCGTTGCTTTCACATTCGGAAAAGAACAACAATAAACTACCGAAGACGACAAAACCAACAGTTGTGGGTGGCTAAGGGATAAACTCGCCGGCGTTCACAAGTGCATGTGAGGGGATTAAAAGCCCTTAATGTTGCTGTACAGCTGCTGTGTTTTTCAAACTGTAAGTACAATCATTGTATTATTTATTAGATAAAATATAAATCCAAATGTTTGGTGTATCAAAACGTGAATGTTTACCGAATTCATCTGATTAAGAGTTAGAAAAAGGAATGATTATTTCGTCATGTCCGTTTTTAAATGAACCGTTGTACATTAGGCGCATAAAACTCGTTCGTTGTTCACATGGCCATTTGTGAAGGTTATGTATTATTTTGAGCGATATTTTATGCGATGAATGAATTAATGAAACCTGGTAACGTTAGACACAATGTGTAACACATTATGAGCAACTGAAGAATGCAGTGTTACAGACATATAGGCATTGATAAATATATAATGTAAAAACGATGCAAAAAGCTATATGAGTTAGATGAGTTTGAAACTGAAATTATGAGATTGCTTATAAGTGACCGTTTATGCAAAACACTTAAACTATGAGTAATTGAGAGTGATTTTATGTGTGTTGATGATTAGCATCTGCTAAATGAGCAACAGTGACCACAATTCACACCTTCAGTCAGTGAAGCCACTCCCACAGCTGTTCATGAGAGTTTAAATGCTGGGGAAATATTCCCATCTTCCCACAGGAGAAGAATAATCAAGTAGGAGGACATTGTAAAGATGGAGTTTGAGGAAGAACCCTGCAGAATAAAAGATGAAGATACAAAGAAACAAACAGGTTGATGTTTTCCTTCATTCTCTTGTCAGTCCCTTCAGGATTTCACAATGTTTTTTTGTTTTTTTTGGTGATTTTTGCGATTAAAATGACTGATTTTGTGGTGGCAATTTCCAGAAATTTGTGACAAATTTGCTAATTAAAATTTTTTTCTTCCCCAATATATGACTAGGACGTCACATTTACTATATTAGGTATTATGTTAGATGCACAATTGTCATACATGACACAAATCACAATCAAGATGCATAAGCATGTTTATTTTGGTCTCTTACCAAATTCTGAAACATTAACTTTTAAAACAACATATGGTCAATTTCCCCACCTGACCTATGTAAACATTAACAGCAGGTGTAGTCATTTATTCTGTACATACTGTGTGTAAATCTAATTCATACATTGGCAAAAAAAAAAGAAAAAAAAAAAGTTAACATTACAATCGACCTGTAATTCACTGACCAAAACCAAAACTTTATCATAAACTCATACTACAAACAAACAGATGCAAACATTTGCCATTCTAGTATATTAACATATATACTAACCTACAAACATTTTGTACAGCCACATTTGGCACAGGCAATTACATTTAACTGCCAAATCATCCATTTCCAGAAGAAATGTCTACTTTCTGATTGTAATACAGGAAGACAAGAGCCCTCAAGTTACTGCTTGTAGAGGAGCACCTTCAGTTGGAGAGAACAAGTTCATATATGCTGCTGCAGCGTTCTGCATCTGCAGAGTTGGAAACTGCATCTTTGGGCCAGTTTGCTCACCACAGGAAGCCTATCCAGACCTACCCAAAAGGTCTACTATCCCACTCACAGATGCTCGAAGTGCTTCTGCACCCAGCTTAGTCATGTGCCTTGTCATCTCATCCTCAGGCTCTGAGGAGAATCCAGGAATGGCATCTATGAATGCAAGGCATCGTGGCTCAAAAATTCGAACCTCTTTGAGAAACTTGATGCCAGGATAACTGAATGCTGCTCGCACCAGATTTAAGGCTTTTGTCTTGAGGTGGTGAGGCAACAGAGTATGTGAGATGTATTGACTATACACCTCATCACAGAGCTCTTTGTTTGCCACAAAGTTCATCTGTGGCAAACACCAACATACCTGCCTTTCTGCCTGCAGAAATTCCCTGTAAAAAGTGAAATGCTCAGTATAATATTGCACCGCAGAGAACCAGGAGTTCCAACAAGTATCACATGGATTTGGGCCCCCTGCCATGTAAAACATCAGACTGAAGTACACCATAAAGGTGTTCAGTCTGTGAAGGGTTTGCGGAATCAAATTCATAATGTGTGTCATGCATATGGATGGAATGAGGAAAAAGATACTTAAGTGCTTCACTGTATGCTTTCAGCATGTATGCCGCATTGTCTGTATCAAAGACAATAACATGTTCGTTGGCAATGTCGTACTTTTGGAGAGTTTTGACAACAGCCATCAAACAGTGGAGTGATTGCATTTCTCCATTAAGACTGTATTCATTAGATCTGCAAGGATTCTTCCAGGCTCCTCTTTTTTTAGTGGTGCGATTATGATTATGTTTAATACACCTCTTCCCTCCACATCTGGAGTTTCATCAAAGATGACAGCAACTGGCTCCCCTGAAAGTTTTACTTTTAATCATTCCTTCTCCTGTCAGTACACTTCTCCCAGGTATTTCTCTTGGAGCTGGTGGGACTTGGGGATGCTTCCACCATTTGTGACCTTTTCATTTAGAAACTTTCTCGCTAAGAGATGATCAGACTTAGAAAGAGGGATATTTAGTGCGGTGCACAGCTTTACACAGTCTTAACAAATTTAAAAGAATAATTTTTTTTTTTTTTGAAATGTTTAGACTATTGGAGAAGCTAGCCAGGCAATATGATCAATCTTATTAGCAAACTACAGCAAAAATAAATACTTGTGTAATAAGTAAAGCTATTTTTTTTTTTTTTTTTTTTTTTTTGTAGAACACAAGACAAACAGGACAAATAAATACAACAGAAAGACAAAGATACAATCAGTGCTTAATGTACGTGCACTTTAAAAAAGGGCTGTAGTTGTTGTTTGATTAACCTTAACAACACAGACAACAGCAGGTATATTGGGTTGCTGTCACTTTAAGACCTATACAATAATGACACGTCCCAATCAGTTATTTTCCTCAAAACAATTGTTCACTTGAGATATTACCAATTGTTTTTAAGTAAATACTTGTCAAGATGGATATGTTTAAGTAATTGTATGTGTATTTGACTGAAGAGAATTCAATACTCTTGCACTGACAGGCGACAAGCACACACACCGCAGTCAGTCAGACTGACTGACTGAATTGAGTTCTCTCTAACGG
Source organism: Paracanthobrama guichenoti (assembly GCA_018749465.1). NCBI lineage: Eukaryota > Metazoa > Chordata > Actinopteri > Cypriniformes > Gobionidae > Paracanthobrama > Paracanthobrama guichenoti. The sequence goes on along the minus strand of CM031963.1, from coordinate 24,670,443 downwards.
TTTACTGCTATTTTTTTTTTTTTTTTGTACTATCAAGCATATCATATATTTTGTGTTCTCATTCAATCATGTTAAACTTTATGTTTATGCCATACTGCCCACTGAAAGCTGTTCGGATATCGGCTACATATCCTTATATAAACGAAAATCTTTATCGATTAGACACTTAAATCTTCATACCACCCAGTCATATAAAACAAGATTAACTTTTGCTTACTTCATTTCGATCGTGTCCATCGGCCGTCATCCTTGAAGCCATCCATCTCTGCATTTCCTCTGATTCCACAGGGTTGTTTGTCTGAGATGTTCACTCCCACTTAGATGATAGTCGATAGTAGACTTTCTTTTGTGATCTAAAATTTTATTGGAAAATAATTTACCCCCACTCTCATGCAATATATCAGGATATTGCTTAGCCCGTGATGTAAGAGGGCAGGTGAGATGCATTTTCTTTCGCCATTTTTTTCGATTATTTTGCGGTCGTAAACATTTTTTACATTTTGTTGATTTTGCGTTGTATTCAGTGATCGTGGAATGGCAAAAAACTGGAGGGACTGTTTTGTGGAACGTTAAGATAAAAAGTGAAAAAAAAAAGAAAAAAAACTTTCTTGTTCTCATTTGTCCTTCTTTATTTGAATTTTAAGACCTTGATGTGTTTATTTTAGACTTGATGGAAATGAATGAAGACCAACAACATCCATTTCAAAAACCTCATCATTTCAAAAACGAAGATGGAAACACAGTCATTTCACAGTTTGAAAAGTGTTTCTTACAAAAACGAACTGGAGTCAAAGGATCTTTCGCCTGCACTGAATGTGGAAAGAGTTTCAGACAAAAAGGAAATCTTAATGATCACATGAGAATTCACACAGGAGAAAAACGGTTCACATGCACTCAGTGTGGAAAGAGTTTCACTCAGAAAAGAAACCTTAATGATCACATGAGAATTCACTCTGGAGAAAAACCGTTCACATGCACTCAGTGTGGAAAGAGTTTCACATCCAAAAGCACTCTCAGCAAACATCTACAACTTCACTCTGGAGTAAAGCCCTTCAGTTGCGATCAGTGTGATAAAACATTTGTTTTTTACTGTAACTTAAAAACACACCTTAAAGTTCATATTGGTATGAAGCCTCACGTTTGTTCTTTTTGTGGAAAGAGTTTTTCACATGTGCAACATTTAAACGTTCACCAGCGTATTCATACTGGTGTGAGACCTTATATGTGCTCTGACTGTGGGAAGACCTTCACTATATCCAGCAACTTAAAAATACACCAGAGAGTTCATACTGGAGAGAAACCGTACAAGTGTTCACACTGTGGAAAGAGTTTCTCTCAGTCAGGAAACCTGAAACATCATGATAGACTTCATACTGGAGGGAAGCCACCCCAGTGCTATTGTATATGAGTAGCGTGTATGAGTCTACGGAGGTGGTCGAAGGTGTTAACAAAGTTCATGTTCTGATCCATAACTTTCAGGTAAATCGTTTGATTTTCTAATGGTTCCTATGCAATATTAACAAGTATAAAATTTCAAATTTTTTTTTTTTTTTTCATTTTTGGACAAGTATTTATGAAAAATATTTGTTTTCCTATTCTGTTTTCTAAAATATAAAATTTATTTTCCTAAAAGATTGATTTTAGCATTACAAGCAGTATGTGTTTTTTTATTGCAGAGGTATGTGCTTGACTGGATCTTTTTATATATATATTTTTTATGTTTCAGTGTTACAAGGTGCATATTTCTATTTACATTAAAGGAAAATGTAAAATGCAATAAAATAATCTGTGATTTTGTTAAAAAAAAAAAAAAAAACTTTAACTTTAACTGACAGAAGTACAAAGAAGATTTCCAATGTTCTCACCGAACAACTTAATTGTATTTTGTAATATATAAACAAATTTAGCTTATAGAATATCCAAGTTAAACAGTTTTGAAGCAGTCCACAATGAGAAGGTGAAATGTTAATAGGTCAGCATTATATAAAAGGTGCATTGCTAGTCTTCTTTGCAAACACTTTGTGCCAAATATCATGAGAGAATTGTCAAACAATTAAAAAATCACATTTCTCAATGCAAGATTGCAAAGAATTTAATCGGATTTCAATCGGACGCAGAGGGTGCGTTATTTATTCTCGATAGGCGAGTAACAGTGGTTTTGTTTCACAGAACTAATATATGCTGGCTTTTGCTTGAATATGCTTGTGTGTCATGTTTGCTTGTTTGTCCATTTGCGATCGTATTGTCATTAACTTCAGCTATGATGAAGACCCATTCATTTCCACGCTGTATAAGCCTGGAGTGTCTAAACCTCATCACTGTCTGTTTCAAACGTCAGCTCACAAAATGAGTCAGACAAATAAGATAATATATACTCCTAATATATGTTTGTTTCCTCTTCATGATCTATGTAACTCTCTAATCTTGCCATAATTGTAATATGTTCATTAGTTGGTCTGTTGTACTCTTGCTGTCGAGCTGTTCATGAGAACTGTTTGTGTTTTTGTGATGGAAGGGATGACTTTTTCATTGAACATTCGACCTGGATTACCATAGTAACACAGATTCCGTCATAGTCGTTGCCTGGGTTACATATGTGTGGGGCGGAGCTAACAAAATAGGGGCGTGTTTGTTTTGATGATTTTTGAAATATCAACAACAGTTACCAGAAAGCACTTACCCCACTTTTAACAGTCTGCTGCTGCATCAAGAAATGCAACTTGAATCTCTCTCTACGCAAGGCGAAAGCTACACATCTGTTCAAAGCAGAGATGCAGGGCATTCTAAAACGCTTAATGTGGCTTAATGTACTAAGACACTGTTATTAACCGACCAAACTCAGGAAATATCATATTAATAAAGTATACTATGTACATAAAATCAGATGAGCCCAGAATATGAACGCAACGCGTTTAATTACACGTTAAGCGCTTTTCCTCCCATAGAAAACTTATAAGAAAATGCTTAACATGTAATTAAACTAGCAGCATTCATATTCTGGGCTCATCTGATTTTTTTGTACATAGTATACTTTATTAGTATTATGTTTACTGAGTTTGGTCTGTTAATAAGTGTCTTAGTACATTAAGCCACATTAAGCGCTTTTCTATAATGGTTTTCTATGGGAGAAAAACGCTTAACGTGTAATTAAACGCGTTGCGTTCATATTCTGGGCTCATCTGATTTTTTTAATTTACAATTAGTATCCTAAATTATTAAAAAAGTAATCTTTTTACTTTTAAAAGTAAAATTAAGGAAAGGTGATGTGACAGTTGTAAACATGCCTCTGTCCCAAATTTTTGTAGTGTGTTGCAGCCATCAAAATTGGTTTATAATTACAAATAATAGCAATACAATTAAAGGGTGAGTTATTTTTGTTTTTGTGCGCAACAAGTATTCTTGTCGCTTCATAACGTGTGTGTTGAACCACTGTAGTCACATGGACTATTTTAACGATGTCTTTCCTACCTTTCTGGGCCTTGAAATTGGTAATTATATTGCTGTCCATGGAGGAGTCAGAGAGCTCTCGGACTTCAACAGAAATACACTATTGCCAAAAGTATCAAAGGTAATAATAATAATGTTTTATTTATATAGCGCCTTACCCAAGCTCAAGGTCACTGTACAAGAAAATAACACTTACACAGCATCAAACATAATCATAAATATAGAACATAGATGTACACATACAAATATACAGTACTAAAACAGCAGAACACTAAACCGAGGAGGGTTGGAAATACTGTAAGAAAAGATACGTTTTTAGTTGAGATTTGAATGAGGATATAGTAGCAGTGTCACAAAAATTAAGAGGGAGAGAGTTCAGAGTTTCGGAGACAGCACTGAGTAATCTACCACCCATTGATAAAAGATGAAGTACAGTAAGCAGTTGTAAGTCAGAGTACCGGAGAGAGAGAGGAGGAGAATAATAGTTCAGAAGTTCAGATAAATAATTGGGAGCTAGTCCATGAAGAGAATTTTATACTGAATGCAGACAGAAACAGCCAATGAAGATTATAGAGCTAAGGGGTAATGTGATCAGATTTCTTGACTTGATTGATGACTCTTGGCAGCAGGATTTTGAACATCTAGTGATTGTTCTAGCAGGCAGCCCAATAAGAAGTGAATTACAGTAGTCGAGATGAGCGGTTATCAATGCATTAATTAGAGTTTCAGTGTCTTTAGTGCTGAAAGAGATTTTTAACAGTGTGAGATGGAATGTGGCCCCATCAATAGGTTGACTCAATTCAGACTTTTTTAAAGGGGATGGTGGACCAAAAACAGTAACCTCAGTTTTATTGTTATTAAATTTAAGGAAGTTTCTATGTAACCAGATTTTAATGTCAGCAATACATGTATTCAATAAGTCCAGGGGAAGAGCACAGACAGAGCGGGCTGATATGTAAATTTGCAAGTCATCAGCATAACAATGATAGCTAAGACCATGACTACGGATAATGTGACAAAGAGGTAACAGATAAAAATTGAACAAAAGTGGTCCCAGAACAGAACCTCAAGGAACACCCTGAGAGAGAGAGAACATGGAGAAGATTTGAAGTTATGAATAGTAATAAAATATTGTCTATCAGTGAGATACATATATATAGCTGATAGCCGAGAGGTAAGTATGTGATGTGATACAGTGTCAAAGGCAGCTGTTAAGTCAAGCATGATGAGAACAGTAAGAGAACCAGAATCAGCAGACATTAGCAGGTCATTAGTAATTTTTACCAATGCTGTTTCAGCGCTGTGGCCTGACCAAAAGCCAGATTGAAAGGGATCTGGAAGATTGTTAGCAGAGAGATGAGCTTGTAGCTGAGAGGATACTACTTTTTCAAGCAGCTTTGCAACAAAAGGAAGATTAGATAAAGGTCTGCAATTATTCTTAACAGAAGAATCCAGCCCAGTTTTCTTTAAAATAGGAGTGACCGCAGCTATTTTTAATGATAGTGGGACAGACCCAGAAGAAAAAGAAAAGTTGAGCAATAGGAGATGAGATTGCAGTTTTTAAGAAGTGAGGTAGGCGCTGGCTCTAACTGATAAGTAGATTAGCTAAGTTTGAACAATTAGGTCATTAACAGACGATGGACTGGTGGGAGTAAAGCTAGAGAGGATGTATTTTATGGGCTGAGGTTAGAGGAGACTTCTGATGAGTTAGATGAAAATGTTTCATAGATAGATTTTATCTTATTTACAAAAAAGTGGAGGAAGGAGTTAAGATGCGATGTAATAAGATGCAATGATGGGTTAATGAGTTTGTTAACAGTTGAAAATAATGTCTTAGGTCGACTTTTAGCAGTGTTAATTATGGTGGAGTAATATTCTATATGTGTGGCATTAAGAGCTGACTTGTATTTCAGCTGGTGCAAATCTTGTTAATGCACCTCCGGGCCACTTTTCTTATATCGGCGCTCAAGACATCTGAGCTCAGGTGTATACACTAAAAACTGTTGCTTAAATTCAACAAAAAAAAAAAAATAAAGGCAACATTTTCCAACTACTTTTTGTAAGTTTAGTGAACTACTTGGTATTTTGAGTTGGTAAAAATCAGTATTATGTATTTTACTGTATGCTAAAAATTAAGTAGAGTCTACAAGATAAAGCAAAACATTTGAGTTTAACCATTGTGACAAAGAGCAGCATATTGACCAAATCATACTTAGTTAAAATAAGTAACATTTAAAATAAAAATTAAACTTTTGATTTTAATTAATTCATCTCATTAATTTAGACAAATTATTTCTTCAATCCACTTTAAATAATTAGTTAGCATTGCCATAACTTTAATAAGGAAAGAGAGGTATTAATTTCCAACGTTTATTACTCTATAACAGCTGCCATATACAAACAATTGGGTGAACTAATTTTCTGTAATCAATTTTAATGTTAAGGTAACACAATAATGGTAATGTAAACATTTTAACATTCAAAATTACAGAAACTTCTGACCTCATCTTTAAGTGCAGCAAAGAACACCTTCCAAGTGCAATCTGTGTACTCTTAACACTGACATTAAAATACAGCGACTCTTGACCTGAGCGATTTATAAACTAATGCAAGAACATGTTTTAAGTACAACTACTTAAACTACTAAAACAACTAGTTTAAGTACAACTACTAAAACATTTGACAATGAAATAAAATAAAGGGCCTCTGACCTCAGCATTTGACATAACAGAACTGAGTCAAGGGCTCAAGTGCCCAGCACCTGGAGGCTTATCCAGAAACTGAAAAAGTCTGTGCTTGACTACCACGTTTTTCTCAGTTAAGCTGCCCACCGAGCAAGAGTGGTGAAGCAAAGAAAACATATTATAAAAAAAATAAATAAATATAAAAAAAAGCATAATCTTACATATATCCTTACAAGGACATTAAAATAAAACACAAGGAAGCCGGATCACGGCATCTGACACGAAAGAACTGACTTCAGCTTCAATCCGTAAGTGCACAGTACAGTATATCTTAATATGTATTAAAACATTTTACCATAAAATGGTTTATATAACAGAACTTTTGAACTGCAGCCAATTAACAATTAAACTTCTGAAAAACTCTGAAAAACACAACGAGATTGCCATTTATGAGTGCGAGGCTGGCATTTGACCAACTAACTCAGAAGTTTGTTTTTTAGTGTCATGAATCATGAGGAAGGCTTTGGGCGCAGTGTGTCAAGTCCCACAAAAAGTCTTTAGAACACCTCAAATGTTTTGCAGAGTTGTGGTGGATACTGCAGGTTCAGAGCATATGTCATCCCCAGAAGCAGGCAACATGCCCTGGCCAGATTTCCAAGATCAGTAAGCACTGGGATTCCCTCAATGATGATGCCCACTGCATCGGCAGACATATATCTGCATATTGCGCATTTTCAAGTCCTCGTGGACACTGCTCTCCGTTTTTCCCTGTATGAGACACAAACAGAACAATAAGTGGCAACAGAGAACAAGCCTCAAAAGCCACATAATAAAAATAAAAAATAAAAATCACACATTAAAAGTTTACAAAAGGTTTTAAGTTTGGTCGAGCCAGCTCCTGCACAGAAAGCCTGGCCTGTTGAACTGGCTTCATTAGTACAACTTTCAGTACAGACTCACTTGACACAACAAACCTGCTAGACTACATCACATACACAAGTCACCTCCAAGGCCTAAATCCTTAAAGTGGAGAGGGGTTCAGCTGGTAACACATAGGTGTGGTTAAGTAAAAGTATCTGAAAATGCACTCTTACAGTTATATCATCAGATGATTAGGACTCCTGCATTAATGTAAAACAAGGATTTTACTTCTGTGAAGCTGCAGTTGAAAAATATGACAGTATTTTTAAAATCAAGTCTACTAGCCACTGGAAGACCAAAAGGTTAATGTTGGACACTGGTTCCTGCACATACATTTGGGTGTTTTTAGGTGTGTTTTTGAACTTTTGGCAGAGCCAGACTAGCCATTTCCACCCAATTATAGTATTTGTTCTAAGACAAGCTAACCAACTCCAGCTCCGTACTAAACTCAGACAGACATAAGATTGATATCTGAGGAATAAGTGCTTTTCCCCAAAAAAAGTCAAACTATGCTTTTTAAACAATACTTACATAGTAGTCAGAGATGAGCTCTTGCCCACTCTCTCCCATGTATTCAATGAGGCATCTCAGAGTCACGTCTCTCTTCTTCACCACAGAGGTACTTGGATCCTATAGCTGGTAAGTGAATAATGAAAAACTGAATCTTGCAGGCAATATAACTACAAACATACAATGCCATTATCAGTGTGGGTCTGTACTACCTATTCAACAGAGCTTATATTTACTTTTTTTATTTTTAAACTTAAAATTAATTAGGAGCTGTAAACAAAAATGTTTTTTTGCAATATTCACCCAATTAAGCAAGACAAAAGAATAAAGTACTTATTTTGTTAATAATAGGCTCCTGCAACACTGTTACCACTTTTGCTTCACCTGTATCAGTTCCATTAACAAGTTCTTGATGCGTTGACCAACCGCTCCACCCTTCGCACTAAACAGGTCGAGAAGTTTTGGAGTGTACTTGTCCAGCTGGGGCATAAACACTGATTCTAGTGGAACTGCAGCGCACCTTCGGAATTCTTCATTTATCTGTAATACATCAATTGTATGACTGTTATTTGGAACACTCAAGATGAGTAAAGAATTGGCAACCTTTCATTTTTATGCAATCCAATACTCTTCAGTATGTGTTCAGCAAAAAGTGTGTCTAGCATCACAAAAACAACCTTGTTCACTATTATTTGCCTTTTTAAAAAAAACTGAGTGAGCAGCATGTCAGTAATAAATCATTTACCTGGAATGGTTCAAAGAGGGCAGGCCATCTTTCTTTAGATTTTGCCACATCTGGGGACTGGACAACCACCTCCATTCTTCTCCAGCTATATGTCCTGGCCATCATGTCATTTATGCTTTTGACGTCCCTTTTCTTGCTGGCTTCGATTAGGTCAAGCCTCACATTCTCAAGGCTGCTGTCTGTTTCACCAGAAGGGTGCTGAGGCAGGTAATTTACTTCTGCCCTCTTTGGTTTCTTGATGTTTTTAGCAGGTTTTCTGTCATCTCCCATCTTGTATTTCATTGAGTTTATCAGGAGTTCAGGGCTTCCCAATGCTTTACATTTGGTACGATAGTTTCCACATTTGTATTTCAGGCTTTGTTGCCACCCATAAATTCCATTAAAAGATCCAGGCTCCTTCAAACAGGGATGCTTTTCTATTAGTGCCTGTGCTACTGCAGACCTCTGGGTATCATTGGGGTACGCTGTGTAGCAAAACATGGCCTCTGCCAGGCGCTCCAAAATATCTGCTTTGACACTGGGTGATGTCAGTAGGGTGCCATCTCTTAAATAAATCTCATTACCTTGACTCAAAGCCAGCTCAGTGTTGTGTGAGAAAGTTGGAATGGGAAATACAACAGGCCATGGATTTTGCCTTTCAGAGGGTGAAGGAGACAGAATCACAGTATCATCTGAGCCGTCAGAGTGTGTCACAGACTCAGATAAAGAGTGTGTGTACTCTTTATCCGAGTCTGTGACACACTCTTTCTACACTGGAGGTATCAGGGGTGCTTTCCTGGGGAACAAGGGTCAGTGTTATGTTTAGCGGTACATACACTACTTTCAGTGTGTCTTTATCTTTGAGTTCCTTTGTGGTTGTTAGGGTGAAAAAGTCCTCAAACTCTTCATCTTTGTACTGAAGACTGATTTCTGTGGTGATGGCAAATTGTTCTTTGATGGCAGCAACCAATTCATCCACAGTTGAAGGTATGCCACTGTTGAGTGTAAGTTTTTTGACCTCGTGATCAATGAGGACCCAGAATCTGACTGTTGGCTCCATGTCTAGAAAGACAGAAGAAACAAATTTGTTGTACAAAGTCATACTCAACACTGGAGACAGATGTGGCGCTTTAATGTCACCATGAGCTTTCCTGCAACAATATAGGCTGACAGGGGACAAACATCACTAAGGTTTTGTTGTTCAACAAGAGTTATGTGATTGGTCTTCTCAAGATGAAATCCACGATAGTGTTCATCATACCAGGACATGAGTGTTTTCACAATAAAATGCACCTTTTCCCCAAAAAGGGCAATTTGAACAATCTCTGCAAAATCAGGAAGACCAGCAGTACAACCATAGGCCACGATCATGCCTTTTGAGTGCCTTGTTCCATGGAAGGTGACTGTATCAGCCAGATGCTTGATTGATTCCTGAACATTTACATGCAGGACATCTAATGGCACTCTTACAACACTCAGAGCAGGCACAACTGTTGTGGAATGCAGGTGGTGACTTATCAAAAGCTGATGCTTTGTGGCCAGAGAAAGGAGAATGTTCTTAAAGTTGCCAGTATGTCTCACAATCTGCTTAAATTGGCTGTGTTTCGCTTCAAACCTCATTGTCCAGAAAGCAATCACAGATCCAAAAGCATTTATTAATGCAGCCAGTGACACTGTTTCACTCCATCAGCAAGTGGTTGTTCTAAGAAGTAGTGCTTTGGGATTAACCCTTCATTAGGAAATACTTCTTGGAATCTGTGTCGGTGTTCGGAAATTTTTGAGTCAAGATATGCAACACTTTCTTTGTTGTGGACTGGGGCAACAACAAGTTCAATAATGTCTTTTAAAGACATGAGTAGAAGCCAGGCTGGATCATTCAAAGGTATTCTGTGTCCAATAATGAATGGCAGCAGTCGTATGAGGGCCCAATTTTCATGTGAGTTTCCTCCAATCTTCTTTTTTGAGGAAAAGGTTGTAGGCAATGGATGAGGACAATCAGTTTTGTCAGCCCATTTATATGGAAATTGTGTGATGGCCCTGTTAAGTTCACTGAAAGTGAAATATTTCTTTGAGATAAAAACACTGAAGCACAGACCCAATTCCAAGGGAACGATGCCTTCAAAAATGTTGTGCAATATATACCCGCACTAAGTGCTGTGCTTAGTGGATTTGATTTGCACAATTCTTCTACTAGAGATGTTACAAACGTGTCAGCAATAGAACAATTATTTTTCTTTAAGTGTGAAACAACAATATCTCTTATTGCAGTTATGGATGCAGAGAAGTGAAGATCATCTACCAGTTCATCAATGCACCGAATTGAAACATTATGAACACTTTCTAATTTCAAAAGGAGGGATGCTATGTACTCTACAACTACACTGCTTCCATCATCCTCTTCATAGTGAGCATGTGAGCAAGAGACTTGATAATTGGCATCATTGTGATCATCATCCTCTTCAGAGGCTTCAAAAACAAGTGACTCCTCCTGTTCAGTTAACTGCCTTTCACAAATAATGCCTGGTTTGAAATCTTGTGAAGTATGTGCCGTATGCTTCCTGTGTTTGTGTGTCGCGAAAGTCCCATACACATTTGTTTGGTGATCGCACCCTGCAAAAACACACTTTACAGTCTCATTCTTCAGATGATGACCAATGTGTTCAAAAAACTCCTTTTCGCTTGGGAATCCAGATTTTTGACATAATAGGCAGGTAAAGAAAAGAGTTACTTGAGGTGAGTTAAGTGAGTCAACTGCTGGATGTTGTCGTGATAAGTGACAGCGGAAGCTACTCCAATTTTTAAAAGAGCATGGGCAGTCCATATGTATACAAGGCAAGGCAAGGCATGGCTGTGTCCAAAGGTCCCATGATGCAGTCTATAATGTTTTAGAATATCAGTCTTTGCTGGTACAACAGCACTGCATAATTTACAAGGCCATCCCATCTGTCATTAAAAACTAGAAAGGGATGATCATTTAGTTTTAAACTTAATTTAATTTTTAGTCTTTTTTCCCAACTCTCAATAACTGACTTTTGGTTACCTTAATTCCTCTAAATGACAGATAACAACAAACCTCTGAAACATTTACCTCAATTCCACCTACTAAAGAGCTTACCTACTCCATGAACTCCTCCTCCCAGTAGATCTGATGGTCTTCTAAAGAAGCAACACAAATGAAAGAAGAGTTTATTTATGAAAATATCAGGATCACTGATGTTATTGCAATGCAAAATAAATATTTAATCTTTTTACTTGAACAAATGGTTTCAAAATATTTCAGACAAATATATCAACAGATTAAGTTAAAGCATTTAAAAACTGATAAAACAATGTTAAAGCGGACTAGGTCCATAAACCGCTGCTTTGCAACACACACGTATACATATTTACGAATTTTCATGATACCACGTTGCAGAGAGAGAGACGCCAGTAATATATTATGTCCTCATCTTTTTCAATCATACAGGGATAACAACAGTAACTACAAACCTAGCAGTTAACGTAACTTTTAATGTTAATGCCAAGACCTTCGGAAAGGCCTCATGGGTGACTGCAAAACTGACAAACTTAACGTTACTGTCCGAAACCAGGCAACGCTTTTACAGTTTATAGTTCAATAAATGCGTGCTCATTCGGCTAAAACCTAACTTTATGCAATGTAAATAGTTAGTTACATCGGTTGCACGTTGTATAAGACCCTCAAAAACTCCACAGAAATCCGAAACTGGTCCGGTACAGGTGACAACGAGCAACGATCTCGTGGTTCTGCTGCAGCATGTGGGCGGGTTGCGACGCTTTACTTTGGATATAAACACTTAAATAGAGTTTTGTAGAAGCAATTTATTGTGAAGGTTAGTAAAATAATTTTTTTGATAGGTAATAATAAGTTACAAAAACATTCACACTTTTTACTTATGTAAAACTTAAATGAATTCAAAAAGAAAAGGGAATCAATTTATTGGAAGAAATATACTTTTTAAAATAAATTCCTACAGACAACACCCTTGAAGGACTTTTTACTGTGTAACAAGGTGATGCATGAGATGAAGATACCAGCTTAGTTATCATAGGGGTGTGATTGTCCAAGGCTTCAGAGATAGAAGAGTTGTAAGTAGAGAGAACAGCAGAAGGACAAGAGAAATCAGAGTAAGAAGACAGAGAAGATGAATGAGTCTGAGAATGACAGGATCAACAGATTTAACATTGCAATAATTAATAGTAGTTTTGAGAAGAGGTTCAGGAAGAGGAAAGTCAAATCTAACTGTTATCAGATTATGATCAGAGATACCAGTTTGTGATCCAGAGACATTATTAATTCCTAAAGTGCAAACAAGATCAAGTGTGTGACCACAGCAGTGAGTAGGAAAGTCCACGTTGTACAAGACTGAAATTATCTAAAGTTAACTTAAGGTCACTGGCATTAGAGCAGACAGTGTCAAAATGGATGTTGAAATCACCAAGCAGCAAAACATAGGAGGATACAGCATAGGCCAGAGTGTTCATTGAGTTCAGAGAAGAAATCTCACAGAGACTTAGGAGGACGATATATTAATATGATCAGCAGAGTGGTGCGAGCAAGCACTTTAAAAGCCATGTATTCAAAAGATGTTACATTACAAAATTTAGTCATGCATCTGTTAGCCATGTTATTGCAAAATAAAAACTGGTCTACACAGCAGAATAAATGCTGATAAACCTGCTCTTTGTCAGGTAATCACTTAGTTCACATTTACAAACTTTTTTGTTGTTGTTACCATTTTCCCCCATTTTCTCCCAATTTAGTAAGGCAAATTCCCCGAACTAACCAACCAAGTAGGATGAAGCGATGGCTGTCTCCTCTACCCTGAGGGTTTAGGTCGCCACTATATTGGCTCACCACAACCTGGTGGACTCTAAAATGGTAGGACAGCACGACCTGATCCGCAGGTCTTATGCCCTCTTGTGACCTCATAGTGGTGTTATCTACCCTGCTGAGTGCTCCTTTTGAGCCTCACAGTCATTTTGATTTGTAAGTTCCTTTCAATGAAAGTGATGCTCTTGATTGCCTAGCTCCTATCAAGGGGGTATGAGACCTGCAGGCTTTTTGGTGATGAAGTGTGCCTGGAATTCAAGCTGGCTTACTCTCACGTGATAACTTGAGACCCCGGCTTGGATGTGTGCCCAAGGTTCCCACCTCTTCAGGTGCTGAACCTGCAAGCACTGCCTTGGAGGAGGCAGACCCAGCCTTGGCACTGCGCTGTCCAGTACACGCCTTTGCGCTTACGTAGACCGATCGCAGTGTTCAGGACCTCTGACCAGTTCTTGTCTGTTACGGAGAGCAGCAGAAAGGGAAGGCTCTCTTCAAGCAGAGGTTGTCACACCATTGAACTTATGGTTCAGGGCATGCCATGCCCCCTAGGGTTCTCGGCACACTCCACTGAGCGTTGTCTCCTCTTGGGCTTAGCGCATGGCGCTTCGCTAACAGACTTAGAGCTGCAGGCTGGGCAACACCCAACACATTTGCTAGACTCCATAATCTCCGAGTGTAGCCAGTTCCTCTCGTGTACTCACCCCGAGGGGCCAGTAACTGGACAGGCTCAGGTGTCAACACTTGCTGTACCATTCCACTCTATGGACTGGATGCATGTGCATATTTACTCAGGTGAGTTTCTCAGTAAGCCGTGAGTTCCTCCAGCACTGTTGTATGCCGACATCAGAGTGCATGCCCACTTGGTCAGCCCTAGGCTAGGTGCCTCTGGGCAACCCCCACATGTGTATTCCACGGTAAGTCTCTTCGAGCATGTGTCTTCCCTTGGCAAGACACCTTGCCACCCCTGGGGTTGAAATATTCCACCTGCGGCTGGATACCCCAGAGTGTTCCATATCAAGATTCAAGATTCAAGAGTTTTATTTGTCACATACACAGTTATATACAGAATATACAACCGGCAGTGAAATGTAAACAGGTCCACTCCATGGACAGTGCAAATTCACAGTTAAAACACAAGGAAGAAATTATAATAGAAATAGGATAGAAATTATAATATATAAATAGGATATAATATATATATATATATATATATATATATATATATATATATATATATATATCTGTAGAATTATAAATAATCAGTCAAGTAGAGAAAAAAAAAAAAAAAAAAAAAAAATAAGGATAAGAAGTGGAATAAAATAATTGAGGTAGACTGTGCAGTGAGTAAACTGTAGACTTATAAATATGTGGTTAACAAATGTATAAGAGTATAATGTGCAAACAGGTTGTTACACAGTAACAACGAGAACAGAAAGTGCAGTGTAATGTCAGTATGTTTATCCTGAAGTGAAGTCACGTGATGTTAAGGAATCTGGATGGCCTGGGGGAAGAAGCTCCTCCTGAGTCTCTCGGTTTTGGCCATCAGGCTTTGGAAGCGCTTACCAGATGGCAGCAGCGTGAAATGAGGGTTTGCAGGGTGATTAGAGTCTTTGATGATCTTAGTAGCTCTGCCTTTGCAGCGTTTGGTGTAGACGTCCTGCAGAGACGGGAGAGCTGACCCTGAGATACGCTCGGATAAGCACACAACTCTTTGCAGGGCTTTGCGGTCATGACTGGTGCTGTTCCCATACCACGCTGTGATGCAGTACAGAGTTAGCCCCTAAATAGAAAGTTTTCAGGATAGCTGGTGAAACCCTGAATTTCCTCAGCTGGTGCAGGTGGTACAGTCTTTGCCTGGCTTTTTTCACCTGTGTCTGAATGTGAGCAGTCCAGGTCAGGTCCTCAGAGATGTTTACACCCAGGTACTTGAAGCTGCTCACTCTCTCTACTGGTGACCCGCTGATCATGAGGGGGGAGTATGTCCGTTGCTGTCTCTTCCTGAAGTCCACAATCATTTCTTTGGTCTTGCCAACATTCAGAGAGAGACAGTTGTCCTGGCACCATGATGTTAGATGCTCCACCTCGTCCAAGTATGCCGTCTCATTGTTGTTGGAAATGAGGCCCAGGACAACAGTATCATCAGCAAATTTGATGATAGAGGTGGAGCTGTGTGTGGACAAACAGTCATGTGTGTAGAGAGAGTAGGGTGATGGAGGTGGAGGTGGACTGGCCTATTCTCACCACCTGAGGCCTGCCAGTGAGGAAGTCCTCAATCCAGTGGCAGAGAGAAGGATCCAGGCCGAGATCCAGGAGTTTGGAGGCTAGCTTGATGGGAACTATGGTGTTAAAGGCTGAGCTATAGTCAATAAATAGCAGCCTTACGTAGTTCCCACTTTTGCTGTCGATGTGAGTGAGGGAGGAGTGGAGGACATGAGAGATGGCATCTTCAGTCGATCTATTGGGACGATAGGCAAACTGAAGAGGGTCCAAAGTGTCAGGAATGAAGGCGCAAATGGTGTTTTTAATGAGTCTCTCAAAGACCTTCATGACTATAGACGTGAGAGCCACTGGACGATAGTCATTTAGGCAAGAGGGTTTACTGTTCTTGGGGACAGGGATGATGGTGGATTTTTTGAAGGAGGTGGGGACCACAGATGTAGCGAGGGACTCATTGAAGATAGATGTAAACAACCCGGCGAGCTGATCAGCACAGGACCGCAGAACACGACCTGAAATACCATCCGGCCCGGCAGCTTTCCTGACGTCCACACGCTTGAGTGCTCTCCGAACTTCATCCTCTGAGACAGAGATCACATGGTTGTTGCTGCTCTGAGTAATTTCCTCTAACGCGCCACTTGGCGGAGTCGCGTTGCCGCGGTTACAGTCAAAGCGAGCGTAGAAAGAGTTTAACTCGTTCACGAGCAACGGGTCAGCTCTGACCTCTGCAGAGGATTTAGATCCAAACGAGCAGATGGACCTCAGACCTTGCCACATGCGCCGCGAGTCGTTGAGTTGGAAATGAGACTCCACTCGGTCTTTGTAACGGAGTTTTGCGGCTTTAACTGCGCGTCTGAGAGCATAACAGGATGATCTGTATTCATTCATATTCCCTGAAAGGAGACCGGCGTTGTAAGCGGCAGTGTGTGTGTTCACTGCAGCGCGGATTGAATTGTCCACCCACGGTTTCTGATTTGAGAAGGACGTTATTGTTATTGTTTGCGTGGCTTACTCTGTAAGCGTGTTGATGAGGCAAAGCGCCACATCTGTGAACTCGCTTACGTCGGCTGAACTCGCTCAGAACATGTCCCAATCCACATCGTCCAGAGCTGCCTGTAGCGCGGTCTCTGAATGGGCTGACCAACGCTTAACTTCCCGCCTCACCGGGGGTTCCTGAACGAGCTTTTGTTTGTATTCGGGAGTGAGGAAAATGGCGGCATGATCCGATTTGCCAAACGCTGGAAGTGACCGCGCTTTGTAGGCGTTCTTGAACGGAGAGTAGCAATGATCCAGCGTGTTTGCTCCTCGTGTAGGACAGGAGACGTGCTGGTGAAAGTTTGGCAAGACTTTCTTTAGTTTGCTTTGTTAAAATCGCTTGCGACGATGAAAGCAGCATCGGGGTGTTTATTTATGATGCCGCTGGCAACCTCATGAAGGCCAGATAAAGCCAGCGCTGTGTCTGCCTGTGGTGGGATGTAAACGGCGGTCGCGACAACCGCAGAAAGCTCCCTCAGCAGATAGAATGGGCGGCAAATGATTGTTAAATGTTCCAGATGAGGCGAGCAGGATCGCGAGAGAATGGTGATGTTCCTGGGATCATACCATTTCTTGTTGACCATGAAGCATACTCCACCGCCTTTGGATTTACCGGCCTCGGCTGTTCTGTCCATCCGAAAAACAGTTCTCCGACGGCGTCACAGCTGTGTCCGGGACCGCGGGCGTGAGCCATGTTTCAGACAAACACAAGATGTTATAGTCTCTCATGTCCCGTTGAAAACTTATCCTGGCTCTAAGATCGTCCATCTTATTCTCCAAGGATTGAACATTTGCTAGAAGAATGCTCGGGAGGGGAGGACTGAATGCCCTTTTCCTCAGTCTGTTTCGAATTCCAGCGCGTTTCCCACGGTGTTTCTTGATTCTTCGCTGACGGCTCTGTCCATTGTTCAACTCGGCGTTCCGAAGAATCTCAGATGGCCACAGAGGATCGGCGAAAGTGTCCTGAAACAGTCCAGTGTAGAGGTAACCAATGTCCAAAAGAGTTTTGCTGTCATAGTAGATCAATGCAGATGATAAGTTTGTAAAAACTGAGAGTAAAAGAAAGTAAAATAGTAAATAAAAGCACAGTCTTCGCGGAGCGACCTGAACGGCGACTGAACACGGCGGCGCCATTTTGTTTTTCCTACGAGGGCCGTTAGCTCCTACATTATGTTAGCTCCTACGAGGGCCGTATGTGTGTTCTTAAGTCCTCCCTGCGGGTAGGCATTGTTTTGCATTTCTCCACGTGGGATATGCTTCCCAGTGTACCTTGGTAAGCTGAGCCCAGCCCCTCTTTCGTGACAGGTTTCACGGCAGGGAGCTCAGGTCAGCACAGGATCCTGGAAGACAGCCGTTGTGGCGAGATTGAATTGGGACCCCCATTTCGTCAGTACTGACGTAACTCGTAGTGTACTGACTGAAAGGGAACGTCTCAGTTACATATGTAACCCTTGTTCCCTGAAGGAAGGGAATGGAGACGTTACGTCCCCATGCCACAACCACTGGTATGGCCACTCAGCCTCGGCTCATCATAATGTGAGGTTGCATTATGCAAATTCCACAGACCCATGGCATTTTCATGCCATTGGCTCGTTTTGTAGATCTCGAAGGCGATTAGCTTCTAGGTGAAACCCCCCCATTTCGTCAGTACTGACATAACGTCTCCGTTCCCTTCCTTCAGGGAACGAGGGTTACATATGTAACAGATACGTTTGATTGACCTGTACTACTGGTTTTGCCTCCGCTGCCTGCCTCACCACTGCTGGAATAACGGTCCCTGGCAAGAAACTCTCCTGTGTCTCCTGACAAAACTGGTGCTGTCTGGAGAGAGCATCAGCATTCCGATTGCTCCTTCCAGAGCGATACCGGACCTCAGAGTCGAAGGAGGCCAGCTGAGCAGCCTAACTTTGTTCGGTAGCTCCCAGTTTAGCAGATGTCAGGTGACTAAGGGTATTGTTGTCTGTATAGTAGGGGTGTGACGATAACCGCATCACCGCAATATCGCGGTAATGAGATGCCTACCACGGTGTGAGGTCATCACCACACTTTTTTTTTTTTGCTGCAGTGAAAGTTACAGGAGTGCATATATGGTGTTTGATAGGAACTATAAACACAATAATCATTGCTTATAATTTACTGTCTTCCGTGAGTCCTATGTTCAAGGGCTTCTGGAGAAAAAAAAACCTTTCTGAGCAAGGGAGGGACAGTCCATTAAACTTATGGGGGATTTATTTTCCCAGATAGCAAGCATGTTTGGGTCACATGTGGGTTTTATCTGGCACATATGGCCCAGATATGGCATGGATGAACAGATATGGGCCAAAACGTGACCATATTTGTTTTGGCATAGCTTTAAAATTGGCGGGAAATGTTCTTTTGGTTCACAACTCATTTTGAGATATATGGCCCAGATAACAACTAACAGACAAGGACCATACGCGTTTGAGCTAAGGCACAAAGTGAGAAATGCTGCCTTGTGGTAAACCTTTTAACCTTTTTTTAGTGGATTTTATATGGGAAAACACAGGAAACCTGAAATCAAGTGCGGCTGACATCCGAGGTTCCACGTGTTATGCATCTTCTCTCCTATTGGTGGAATGAATCTGACCGCTACTACGGCGCCATTTTCTCATCTGCTCTCACCATATCTTCAGGTAAGTGATGTTTTGGCATTTTAAAGTTATTTTGTTGAAATATGCAGCATTATGTGTAAACATTGCATGTTATTAAGCTTTTAGTTATTTGTTTAATTGAAAAAGATGTTGAATTAGCCTCAGTTTAGTGTATTTACATAATGTTAGCATTCTGCTGGTGTGCTGTTTTTTGGCTATACATCAGAAGTGCGCTTGCTGTCATATACATATTGAATATCATGTAAAATGTGTTTATGAATTCCCCGATGTCTGTGTTATTTTTCGTCAAAAAACGGTAATTTGGCTTGGTATTTTGACACAGATGGTGGGAGAATATCTATCTTAATACTGATATATTGTATTAAGGTGGCAATAAAATCACAGACTAACCTCAGTAAATGCTGAATATGGATAAAGTAAAGATTTGGGCTGTTAAGGTTGGGTACCGAACTCGCTACTTTTAAGGGCACTGACCGAATAAGTCGGTACTACTGAGTACCAATTCACATTAAATCAATCAGTACCAAATTTCGGTACCTGAGAACACATCTGGTGATATAGACCAGTGTCTGTGAATATTAAACCACAAAAAGACTATTTAAATGCGTGTCCTGCGTGTCTGAAAGGCGCTAATGCGCAGTTTATTTACCCCACACACACACAGAATCGCACCTGATGGTCGCGTGTTTCCAACTTAAACAAGGACATAAACGAATGTCCGTCATCTCCAGAGGTGCTCTGAGAGTCACTTCATGAGCATTTTATAGTTTCTTTTGAGAAAAACTATCGTCATAAACACACAGAAACTCAAAGGTATTCACGGCAACCCGTCAAAATAAACGCTTGGTTTAACTTTACAAATATATCACTGTTGTACAGTAGAATTTAGATACGTCTCAGTGTAATAATAATACTAACACTAACGTAATAATAATACATTATCAAAACTTTATTTTTTAAGTAATGTATCAAAAGTATAAAGCACAGTTGTGCAGCTTTGTTTGACAAAAATAGTTTAATTAAGCAAAAAGCTATTAATGAATGTTGTATGTCTTTATTTGATTACCAGGAAATACTCAACACAGAATTTCTGAAATATTTTCATAGAAACTGAATAAAAAAAAAAAAAAAAAAAAAATAATAATAATAATAATAATAATAATAATAATAATAATAATAATAATAATAATAATAATAATAATAATAATATGGTTGTTTTTATGAATTCAATTAAGTAGCTAGTAGCCTACTATTTACTGGTAAATATTACAGTAAACAAACATCACAGACAATGGCAGACCAAGGCAGCTCTGGCATAATGTCAGTAACACTTATACTGAAAAAGGTACTGTTGGGTACCGGTACCGAATGTTTAATTTCAGGTCAAATGTGAACAGTAGCCAACCCTATGGGCTGTATAAGAAAAATAATATTTATTAAACTTTTTAAACTATATCAATAATTTCCTGACTATCATACATTGGATTCATCAACTGGTGGAGACGCACCCAAAATGTTAGGTACAGGAAGGGACATGTTTTTTCCTCTTTATGTTGTGGCCGCTATATAGTAACTTTTGGGAACGTGAGTGTGTTGTGGCTGTGAAATCTTTTGAGGGGAACGACATATTTTTGTTTGTGTCTATTAGCTTAAAGCGATGGTTCACCCACAAATGAATTCTGTCATTTACTGCCCTCATGTTGTTCCAAACCGTAAGACATTTGTTCATCTTCAGAACAACGGTTTAAACTCAATTTAATGGAAACCTGGTTAGTGATGTGTTAAACTGATAAAAAGTGACAGTAAAAATACTTATATCGCTAGAAAAAGGTTCTATTTTGACTAAATGCTGTTCTTTTTATTATTTTACTTTTTATTCATCAATGAATCCTGAAAAAAAATATCTCAGGTTTCCAACTATTTCCAACATTGATAGTAAATCAGCATATTAGAATTTATGAAGGATCATCCCAGCTAACAGAATTTTATTATAAGAATGTTCTCTAAATATTCAGTGTTGAGAGTGTAAAAAAAGATAAGATATACTTGAAATAACAACCTTTAAATAACATTCTGCTAACATGAATGTATGTAAAACTAGATAAACACCCATGCTTCTGTTTTAGATTTGCCTCAACACTCACTTATTCTTGATGTAAAACCCGCTGGAATTCCTCTACTTGATGATTGAACGATTTCTTGAACAGTACCCTGCTATTCAGGCAGCCAGCTTGGATCAGCATTTGAGAAAGCCGATAGAGAGGGACCGGTAAGCAAGAAGAGTTTGCATAGTTCTTTGCTATGAGTGATATGACTATCAAGGTGAAAACTTGTCTGAGCTTCTTTGCCTTCTTTTTTTATTCCGACTTGCTCGGCTGACTGATGAAGATTTCAGAAAGGGAAAAGAGTCTGTCCATCTGATGAGAATTTTATACACCTCTACACTCTGCATTTCTTCTGAAAAGAGCCCTACATGTGGTCTGATCTTACCAATTCTTCAAAAGCTTGAAAAACACTTCACAGTTGTAGAGGAAGACACAGTGTTTTGGTCCAGCATTAAGCAGGCTGTCAGGGAAAACCTGTCCAAGCGATACCAGGTAAATACGATTTTTAAAGAAGGAAAGAAAAAAAGAATAATATGCTTGCTTAATGTCTTTGTTGTTTTTAATAAATATTTGTCTTACAGAGGGATGACATCAGAAGCTTTCTTGAGGAGGCCACTGCACTGGACCCACGCTTTAAACACAAAGCTGAAGACACCAGCACTGTCTGGGTCCGTATTAAAGAAAAACTAATGGTGGCACATCTACCAGAATCTCCACAGGTGAAAACTGATGTTTACATACATAATATGTTGGTCTAATATCCTCAGTTATGACAAAAAACATACCTGTCTAAATCTTAATTACACTGTCTCTAGTCAAGAGTGGATTGTGAAGAAGGGATTACAATGCAGTCAAATGAGGAGAGAAGAAAACAAAGAGAGAATGACATCACAGACAAGGGGGAGAGTGAGGAAGAGGATGATAATGTAAGTATATAGTAAAAAATAGCTAACGTTATATTTGTTAACTAAAATCTTAAAGTTCTCATGAAATCAAAATTGACCCTATTTACTTTGTTAGCACACATTACAGGTCTTAAGTTAATACACAGAAAAAAAATTGTTTGTCGCGTTAATCTTTAATCAAAATCTGAAAAGTAATTTCCTGTCTGGAAACGGCGTTCCTTCTCAGATGATGTCAGTTTGACGGCTTAGGTTTAAAAATGCTTAACCACTCCCCTCCAACCATTAGTCTGCTGTGAGCAAGAGATGGAGAGGAGGAGCGCTGAAGTAAAACCCTGCCCTCTATTCAATATTCCGTTTCACTTGGAAATACGTCACAGCAATGAAGAAAACTCACTTGCTACTTACGGTTCACTGGGACTTTAACAATAATTGAACTGTGTATTTTTTTCTTATTGTTATAAGTAATACTGCTGTTCTCTCTCTGTAGCCACCTCCCTGCAAAAGAGCCATAATATCCCCATTGGAGGAGCTTTTTGCAGCAGATGACGAACTAAAAGTGAAATCCACAGAGAGTACAACATTGTCCATTGATGACAAAGTGGATGCAGAGCTGAAGTTGTACCAAGTCATGCCACCTACAGTGAGATCTGATGACCTTGCTGCCTGGTGGTGGAAACAGAAAAACGCATATCCTTTCCTGTCAGATCTTGCTTCGTCATATTTATGTGTTCAGGCTTCTTCAACCCCAAGTTAAAGGGTTTTCCACTCCTGGAGATACTATTTGTCCTGAAAGATCTCGTATACTCCCAGAAAAGGCTGATATATTGATTTTTTTCTAAATAAAAATTGCTGAGCACTGGTGATAACTTAAGCTACCCCTACAAACCCTTGCACTCTTAAAAGCAAGTCCTATGCACTTTTGGTTGCAGCCAACAAGTGTTGTGTATTTTAATTTAACTTGAATTTAAGTTTTTTGAACATATGTAGCTGAGCAGCTCAGTTCTTATGTAGACTAGTGCTGGTTTTTGTTTGTTATTTGAGCTGAAACTAATGGCACAGAAAATAAACATGTTTGATATATTAATGTTTGAATTTTGTTGTTGTTGTTTTTTTTTTTTTACTACATTGGAATTGAAACTGGGAATCGATAAGAATCTAAGTGGAATTGGAAATGATACCCAACCCTACTCATTAGAGACTTTCTTGTTAAGTTGTTGTTGGTTATCTTTAGCAAGTTACTGTGACTGTTCTTCTTCTTTAACTCTCATTAGTAGTTGAACATAATACACACTTAAATGTGAATTTTGGTTTAAAATAAATTAAAGTCTATAAATTCTTTGAATTATATTTATATTACTATAAATGGTTTCTGAGTAACTGTAATTATTTAAACATTTGTCAAAAGTAAATTATTGAATACTTTTTTGTTGTTGAGTGTTTTATTTACCATGGAGTTAATAAGACTTTTAAACGATACTCAAAGTCGCATTTGGGCCACATAAGGGCCATTAGATTTTAACAAAACTCAGCCATACTAAAATTGCATATATGGCCCACATAAGGACCACGTAAAATTGTATTATTTGGCTCATGTTTGGCGGAGTTATGGCACTACTTTGGCAGAGCTGTGGTAAAGAAGAAGTGGGCCAAATCTGGGCCGGCAGACACATTCTAATCTGGGCCACATCTCAGGTATTTATCTGGGCCAGATCCATGCCAAAGGAAATTTGCTGACTGGGTTGTGTGTGTGTCTGATTATTATTAATTAACAGCTAGGTTTCAGTACTTCAGTACAGATGCTCATATTTAACCGTTAACCAAAAGTTAGAGAAGGCGCGCGCGCCGTGCAGTCAGCTGAGGCTCGTGTTGCGAAGCCAGACGAAAGTATAATATAAGCAAGGCTTTAGAGGGTGTTTTCTGCCATGGGTCTAACTGTCAACAGGCTGCACTCCAGACTAACCCACATCACTTAGACATGTTACTTTAAAAAAAATTAAAAACATACAAGGTGTCGATTGAGGAATTTTTATTTTTATATTATTTATTTTAATTTTTATTTGATGAAAAAAACTTTGTCAAAGCTTCAAACGGATTCAGTGTATTTTTGTTTATGTCTATTTATTTTATGCTTTGTATTTATATTTTATTCAGTTTTTTCTCTGTTGTCAGAAACGCTGCAGGTGCATTAAAATTTGATAATTTGTGAATCCAGGTTCTGTTGTTGTTGTTGAGCTGTTCTGTATGCTGCTGTTTGCACAGTAAAAAAAAAAAAATTGTCTTTTTAACTGGTCACAGACATTAATCAATTGTATTTTTATTTAATGCCAATTCAATATTATAATCTTATTGGTTAATAATTGGATAATGAGCAGCGGTTGTCGGTCGGGAAAATTAACTGAAATGAGCATCCCTACTTGTGATGTTTACAGATAATGTTAAATTAAATGCACACAAACACAGGTATAAAAGACAAAAGCATAACTGTAACAAAGTTCGTAGGATAAGGAGGAAGAAGACATGGGTGTCGGCCGGCTGGGTACTCAGAACAGGTATTTATTGGATTTACTCAGGTCACAACACAAGGTGCACATTGCACATCCACACAAAGCAGCCTTCACCTGGGTAAAAGCCTGCTGGCACAGCTCTGACCACTGGACCGGATCTGGTGCTTCCTTTTTAGTGAGGTCAGTCAGTGGGCTAGTAAGGTCCGAATAATTAGGAACAAACCTCCTATAATATCCCGCTAGGCCAAGGAACTGCCTCACCTCCTTTTTGGTCTTGGGTCTCGAGCAGGTTGCAACATGACCCAAATGGAAGCCCAGATACCTGACCTCCACGTGCCCAATCGCACACTTCTTCGGGTTGGCAGTTAGCCCGGCCATTCTCAGCGACCTCAGGACGGCCCACACATGCTCCATATGAAACGTGGCCGGAGCCCCAAACAACCCGAACGGAAATGTAACAAATTGGTATAATCCAAACGGCGTCGTAAAGGCTGTTTTTTCTTTAGATAAAGGCGTTAAAGGGATCTGCCAATATCCCTTTGTTAGATCCAGTGTTGAATAAAAACGAGCCGTGCCTAGCCGATCGAGCAACTCATCAACCCTTGGCATTGGATATGCAACGAATTTCGACACAGCATTCACCTTGCGATAATCCACACAGAACCGGACTTAGCCGTCTGTTTTAGGAACTAAAACTATCGGGCTGGCCCAATCACTGTAGGATTCTTCTATTACTCCCATGTCTAGCATCGCCTCTAATTCTTCCTGAACCACTTTTTTTGTGTGTTCTGGTAATCTATATGGCCCACTGCGAACCACCACTCCCGGCTTCGTCTCGATATGGTGCTGAATGAGGTTCGTTCGACCGGCTACGGGCGAGAACACATCCGCAAATAATTCCTGCAACTGGGCTATGTCAGTGAGCTGCAACGGCGAGAGATGATCTCCCCTTGGTGCCAGGGCAAGGGATGTACCTTTTGTGTTCACCTCTGGCCCGAGATCCTCCTCCCCACTCACTGCCGTTGCCAACATCACTGACTCCGCCTCACTCAAGGTTAAGGTGGTATATTTGATGTGCCCCGCTCCTATCCGAACGAATCACCTCATAATCGAGATCTCCTATTTGCCGTGTGACCACAAAGGGTCCCTGCCACTTGGCGAGCAATTTTGAGCTAGAAGTTGGGAGTAACACAAGCACTTTATCTCCCTGTGAAAATTCATGCAGTTTTGTTCCCCTATTGTACAGCCGGCTTTGTTTGTCTTGAGCCTGTAACAAATTCTCCATGGATAGCCGCCCCAATGTGTGGAGTTTTGTTCTCAAGTCCATGACATGACAAGCAAGATGGCGCCGCCGTGTTCGGTCACCGTTCAGGTCGCTCTCCGAAGACTGTGCTTTTATGTATTATTTTACTCTCTTTTGCTCTCAATTTTTACAAATGTATCATCTGCATTGATCTGCTATGACAGCAAAACACTTTTGGACATTGGTTACTGCTACACTGGACTGTTTCAGGACGCTTTCACCAATCCTCTGTGGCCATCTGAGATTCGTCGGAACGCTGAGTTGAACAATGGCCAGTCGAGTCGAGGGCGAAGAACCAAGAAACACTGCGGGAAACGTGCTGGGATTCGCAACAGACTGAGAAAAAGGGCATTCAGCCCACCTCTCCTGAGCATTCTGCTCGCAAATGTCCAATCCTTGGAGAATAAGATGGACGATCTTAGAGCCAGGATAAGTTTTCAACGGGACATGAGAGACTGTAACATCTATTGTTTGTCCGAAACATGGCTCACGCCCGCGGCCCCGGACACAGCTGTGATGCCGTCGGAGAACTTCTCTTTTTTTCGGATGGACAGAACAGCTGAGGCTGGTAAATCTAAAGGCGGTGGAGTATGTTTCATGATCAACAAGAAATGGTGCGATCCCAGGAACATCTCCATTCTTTCGCGATCCTGCTCGCCTCATCTGGAACATTTAACAATAATTTGCCGCCCATTCTATCTGCCGAGGCAGTTTTCCTCGGTTATTGCCACTGCCATTTACATTCCACCACAGGCAGACACAGGGCTGGCTTTATCTGGCCTTCATGATGTTACCTGCGGCTTCATAAACAAACACCCCAATGCTGCTTTCATCGTCGCGGGCGATTTTAACAAAGCAAACCTAAAGAAAGTCTTGCCAAACTTTCACCAGCACGTCTCCTGTCCTACACGAGGAGCAAACACACTGGATCATTGCTACTCTCTGTTTAAGAACGCCTATAAAGCTCGTTCACTACCAGCTTTTGGCAAATCGGATCATGCCGCCATTTTCCTCACACCTGAATACAGACAAAGGCTCGTTCAGGAACCCCCGGTGAGGCGGGAAGTTAAACGCTGGTCACCCCATTCAGAGACGGCGCTACAGGCAGCTCTTGATGACGTCGACTGGGACATGTTCCGGGCGAGTTCGTCTGACGTCAGCGAATTCACGGATGTGGCACTTTGCTTCATCAACACGCTTACAGAGCAAGCCACACAAACAATAACAATAACGTCCTTCTCAAATCAGAAACCGTGGGTGGACAATTCAATCTGCGCTGCAGTGAACACACACTGCCGCATACAACGCCGGTCTCCTAACAGGGAATATGAATGACTACAAATCATCCTGCTATGCTCTCCGATGCACAGTTAAAGCCACAAAGTTCCGTTATAAGGATCGAGTGGAGTCTCATTTCCAACTCAACGACTCCCGGCGCATGTGGCATTGACTGAGGACCATCTGTGCTTTTGGATCTAAATCCTCTGCAGAGGTGAGAGCTGATCTGTTGCTTGTGAACGAGTTAAACTCTTTCTACGCTCGCTTTGATTGTAATCGCAGCAGCGCGACTCCGCCAAGTGACACGTCAGAGGGAATTACTCAGAGCAGCAACAACCACATGATCTCTGTCTCGGAGGATGAAGTTCGGAGGGCACTCAAGCTTGTGGATGTCAGGAAAGCTGCCGGGCTGGATGGTATTTCAGGTCGTGTTCTGCGGTCCTGTGCTGATCAGCTCGCCGGGTTGTTTACATCTATCTTCAATGAGTCCCTCGCTACATCTGTGGTCCCCACCTCCTTCAAAAAATCCACCATCATCCCTGTCCCCAAGAACAGTAAACCCTCTTGCCTAAATGACTATCGTCCAGTGGCTCTCACGTCTATAGTCATGAAGGTCTTTGAGAGACTCATTAAAAACACCATTTGTGCCTTCATTCCTGACACTTTGGACCCTCTTCAGTTTGCCTATTGTCCCAATAGATCGACTGAAGATGCCATCTCTCATGTCCTCCACTCCTCCCTCACTCACATCGACGACAGCAAAAGTGGGAACTATGTAAGGCTGCTATTTATTGACTATAGCTCAGCCTTTAACACCATAGTTCCCATTAAGCTAACCGCCAAACTCCTGGATCTCGGCCTGAATTCTTCTCTCTGCCACTGGATTGAAGACTTCCTCACTGGCAGGCCTCAGGTGGTGAGAGTAGGCCAGTTCACCTCCACCTCCATCACCCTGAGTGTGGGAGCTCCACAGGGCTGTGTCCTGAGTCCCCTGCTCTACTCTCTCTACACGCATGACTGTTTGTCCACACACAGCTCCACCTCTATCATCAAATTTGCTGATGATACTGTTGTCCTGGGCCTCATTTCCAACAACAATGAGACGGCATACTTGGACGAGGTGGAGCAACTAACATCATGGTGCCAGGACAACTGTCTCTCTCTGAATGTTGGCAAGACCAAAGAACTG
The DNA here is from genome assembly GCA_018749465.1 of Paracanthobrama guichenoti. Lineage (NCBI taxonomy): Eukaryota > Metazoa > Chordata > Actinopteri > Cypriniformes > Gobionidae > Paracanthobrama > Paracanthobrama guichenoti. Next base: position 24,642,139 of record CM031963.1, on the reverse strand, counting down.
ATTGTGGACTTCAGGAAGAGACAGCAACGACATACTCCCCTCTCATGATCAGCGGGTCACCAAGATTCAAGATTCAAGATTCAAGAGTTTTATTTGTCACATACACAGTTATATACAGAATATACAACCGGCAGTGAAATGTAAACAGGTCCGCTCCATGGACAGTGCAAATTCACAGTTAAAAACACAAGGAAGAAATTATAATAGAAATAGGATATAAAAAAGTACTCTCTCTATATATATATATATATGTCTATATCTGTAGAATTATAAATAATCAAGTCAAGAGAAAAAAAGGTAACAAATAAGGATAAAGTGGAATAAAATAATTGAAGTAGACTTTGCAGTGAGTAAACTGTAGACTTATAAATATGTGGTTAACAAATGTATAAAGAGTATAATGTGCAAACAGGTTTATGACAGGTTGTTACACAGTAACAACGAGAACAGAAAGTGCAGTGCAATGTCAGTGTATCGATGTTTATCCTGAAGTGAAGTCACGTGATGTTAAGTGACTGAGTTCAGGAGTCTGATGGCCTGGGGGAAGAAGCTCCTCCTGAGTCTCTCAGTTTTGGCCATCAGGCTTCGGAAGCGCTTACCAGATGGTAGCACCAGTAGAGAGAGTGAGCAGCTTCAAGTACCTGGGTGTAAACATCTCCGAGGACCTGACCTGGACTGCACACATTCAGACACAGGTGAAAAAAGCCAGGCAAAGACTGTACCACCTGCGCCAGCTGAGGAAATTCAGGGTTTCACCAGCTATCCTGAAAACTTTCTATTTAAGGGCGATAGAAAGTGTATTAACTCAGAATCCTGAACTCAGTCACTTAACATCACTTGACTTCACTTCAGGATAAACATCGACATACTGACATTGCACTGCACTTTCTGTTCTCGTTGTTACTGTGTTATACTATGTGAAATGCACAAAGTATAATGTGCAAACAGGTTTATAACAAGTTGTTAAACTTGTTATAAACCTGTTTGCACATTATACTTTGTGCATTTCTGTTAACCACATATTTATAAGTTTACAGTTTACTCACTGCACAGTTTATTTCACTTATTTTATTCCACTTCTTTATTTATTTTTATTTTTTTTCTACTTGATTTATTTATAATTCTACAGATGTATATATAGTACTTTTTTATTCTATTTCTATTATAATTTCCTCCTTGTGTTTTTAACTGTGAATTTGCACTGTCCATGGAGCGGACCTGTTTACATTTCACTGCCGGTTGTATATTCTGTATATAATTGTGTATGTGACAAATAAAACTCTTGAATTTTGAAACTGAATTTTGTTTTTGCCTTGCGATGGTCCGTCCTCCCAAACCTCTCTGAGAACGTCCAACACCCCACGGGGCTGACATCTATAGAGAAGCTTGATCGGGGAAAACCCGGTGGAGGCTTACGGGACCTCACGTACAGCGAACAATATGGGTTCTAACCATTTATCACAATTTTTGGCGTCTTCCTGTACGAACTTTCAGATCATTGTCTTTAAAGTGCGATTAAATCGTTCCACCAACCCATCCGTCTGTGGGTGATAGACGCTGGTGCAGATCGATTTAATGCCCAATAATCTGTAAAGTTTGCGTAATGTACGTGACATAAACGCCGTGCCTTGATCAGTGAGGATCTCTTTCGGGATCCCCACCCGGGAGATTAAACTAAACAATGCCTCCACAACACTCTTTGCGGAAATGCTACGGAGGGCAATTGCTTCGGGGTATCGTGTTGCATAGTCCACCAGCGCCAATGCAAAACTATGCCCCCGTGCAGATCGCTCCAATGGTCCGATGAGGTCCATGCCAATTCTCTCGAAGGGGACCTGCATAAGCGGTAGAGGGCGCAATAGCGCTTTTGAAAAGGCTGGTGGATTCACCAGCTGACATACACGACGCGCACCATCTGCGCACGTTCTCGTGAATGCCGGGCCAAAAGAACCGGACCATTAAACGATTCAGTGTGGCCGCTTGACCCAAATGACCGGCCATAGGATTAGAATGAGCTGCCTGGAAAAGCATTTCCCGACAGCTTTTTGGTACTATCAACTGGGTTGTATCTTGTATCTTGTTTTGAGTGTCCTGGGTCACTCGATACAACCTGTCTTTTAATATGGCAAAATAAGGATAAGAGAGCGGTTGCTCAGGATGGAGGGCCTGTCCGTCGATCAATCGGACCTGTGTAAACACATTTTTGAGTGACTCATCTTGGGACTGTTCCAGAGGAAAATAATTGCGGTCAGTGAGGATTAGCCTCTCTACACCACTCTGTTCCTCTGCAACAGTACCCGATGGTCCCGGCTCAACCTGTACAGCTGCGCTCTCTACCCACCCCCTCTTTTCCCAAGAGACATCCGCACATAAAAATCCCAATATGCTACCAAATGCTGGCCAATTTGTCCCCAAAATGAGCACCAGGAGGTGCGGGCTAACTGCCACCTCCACTCTATGTTTTTGTCCCTGGAATTGAATTATAACCGTCACCAGCGGATAACTCACACACACCATACCTTAACCAGGTGGCTATTATCCAATGTCAACGATTGTATCAGGCTTTGGTGGATAGAGGTTTGGTTGCACCCTGAATCCACCAAAACTGGATAGGTACCCCCCTAAATACTCACTGGCATTTGGTACAGTCCAGCTCGATCAGGGGCAGCCTGGGGCGCATCGGGGACCCGGATCAGCTTTCTCACCTCCATCACTGGACAACGATCTATAAAGTGACCCGGGTCCCCGCACCGCCAACAGGCCGGCCCAGACTTCCCTGCCACCCCAGTGGCAGGAAGGGAATCAAGGGATTGGCGTGGAGAGAAAGGGGAAATGGGACCGGAGGCTGGAGGGAACCCGGTTGTCTCCCGGTCCCTAGAGGGCGCCCGCGTTCCTGAGGCTCCGCCCTGGAGTTCCTTGAACCGTCCTCGAGGCGGACCTCGAGACGGACCTCGAGACTGGAATCCTCCCCTCGTCCGGGGCGCTGGAATCGGCCTATATTGAGGAGAGGGGAGAGGGAGAGAAGCTGACCCCCGGGCACGCCACCAGTTGGTCCTCCGTAGTTGTCAGCGATAGCCGGATGACATTATTCATGACTTGCTATTTGGTTGAAAGAACAAGTCACGCTCAACCTGCCCTAACATTAGTTCTAATGAGTTGTGCTAAACTTCGATTCTTATTTCTTTAGACACTGTTTTTCAGGTAACTGTCCGTGGATATAAATGCACTCATCCAAACGCAACTTGTTGAAACTTTGAATAATTTATTCTACAAAAAAATGGGTTGCAAATGATGACAAAAATGATTCCATACTTCCTATTAAACTCAAAAGATATCGAAAAAACAACAAAGTAATATAAATACTTTTTATTTCATATTATAGTTGTTAATTATGTTAATAATTAGATTTCTTTTAAGCAAATATGAAATGAAATAACGGCAAAACTTATGGAAACGCCAATCAATGCTCTGAATTTCTGCTTCCCATTTACATGATCAAGATAAGATAAGATTTGCAGACTTGTTGGTCGTTCACTGGCAGAAGGTAGTCTGGAGGTTTCTGGTCCTGGAAGTAGAAAAATACTGACTTGCCATTTTGGTCTCTCCCTTCTTCCAGGCTGACCTATAGCAACTTAAAGAGTAATAACTAGATATTACTAAAATAAAGCAAACATAATTGCACAGTAGGTTAACAAAATAATTAGGAAAGAAAATGTCTATTGTCTACACTGAAAACTAAAACAATGATTTTGTATGAATTGTGTTACCATGATTTTAAATATGCCACACATTCGTAAACAGAAATAAAAGATGTTTTTTTTTTGTTTTTTTTTTGTTGTTTTTTTAGGCCAGAGCATGTGCAGCACACAGTAAATACAAGAGAGAGTTTTTCAGACTCAAGTGCGACAGTTTATTCAACACAGATATTAAGCTATATATTAAAGTATATGTGAGTATTCAGGTAAGTATGATCAAGGGCATCATCATAACACATGTAGTAATCCGATTAGATGAAAGCAACTATTCCACAACACAAAGCCCAAAATAATACAGGCTGGGTAATAACAGAACTGAGATCGGCTTCTGAGAAGCAGAAAACTGAAACAGAAATCCAACTTAACTTAAATAGTCCTTAAGCAGGCGAGGAGAATGATTACAGTCCATGAGCCCTCTCCAGAGTCCACTCCAGCCCACGAGTCTGCTCCAGCCCATGAGCCCACCCTAGAGTCCCCTCCAGCCCACGAGCCTGCTCCAGAGTCCCCTCCAGCCCATGAGCCCTCTCCAGAGTCCCCTCCAGCCCACAATTCTGCTCCAGCCCATGAGCCCACTCCAGAGTCCCCTCCAGCCCATGAGCCCTCTCCAGAGTCCCCTCCAGCCCACAATTCCGCTCCAGCCCATGAGCCCACTCCAGAGTCCCCTTCAGCCCATGAGTCCGCTCCAGTCCAAGAGCCTCCTCCAGAGTCCCGTCCAGCCCATGAGCCCACTCCAGAGTCCCCTCCAGCCCATGAGCCTGCTCCAGTCCATGAGCCCTCTCCAGAGTCCCCTCCAGCCCATAAGCCTGCTCCAGAGTCCCCTCCAGCCCATGAGCCCGCTCCAGAGTCCCCTCCAGCCCATGGGCCCACTCTAGAGTCCCCTCCAGCCCATGAGCCATTTTGGTCCATGAGCCTGCTTCAGAGTCCCCTCCAGCCCATGAGCCCGCTGCAGAGTCCCCTCCAGCCCATGAGCCTGCTCCAGATTCCCCTCCAGCCCATAAGCCCACTCCAGAGTCCCCTCCAGCCCATGAGACTGCTCCAGTCCAGGAGCCTGCTACAGAGTCCGCTCCACCCCAGAGCTCATCCCAGAATCCAACCCAACTCCAGATCTCAGCCCAGAGTCCCTGAGCTACCAGTGCCTCACTGGCTTCCAGTATTACCAGCACCTTCCTGGCTCTGTATTGCTGTTTCCGCCCTGGAGGCTTCCCAGCCCACTGGCACCGCCCTGGTTACCTGCCTATTACGTGCCTGGACTCTTTTTGGCATGAGGTTGTTAGTGACTGAAGTTCATAACATTACTCTCCCACTCCCAGAAGGCGCAATTCACAAAAATGGCTAAGTCACCTTGGCCCGCTACATTTCCATCATCCCTCACGTTCCTTACCTGCCCTCAGTCAACCATTATCTACACCTGATTTCCATCTTCATTGAAATTACCACCACATATAAGCACACACATCAGTTCAGGCAGTGTCTGGGCTTAAACACGGAAACAGACCTACCCATCGATCACCGATCTCTTGTCATCCAAACAAATTGTGTGGGTTTTCCTCATTATTTTTATTTATTATTATTTAGAAAAATTACATTTACACAAGCTCTTGACAAATAAATGTTTGATGAACTGGAACTGAGCTGGACACGTACACAGACAGCACAGACGTGGACTACTACTATGTGTGCTGTAGTCCGCTCGGCAGACGTGTTCCACACATGCGAACAAAAATGTAACAACGTGTCAATTCTACACGGTCCGCAAGTGCTGTGATTGCCCCACCCTCAGGGGTTATCATGCTCCCTCTGCATGTGTAATTGCACGTCGACGGAGAAGTATAAATGAAAATCAACGCATAGCCCACGGTGTAGAGGCAGGTCCAACGCAGAAGTATAAATCAGCCTTAACACTAGCTTCACACAGACGTACGCAGTGCCAGTACAGATAGAAATTCTTGTTTTTCTGTCTTAACGTGCTTGAATGGTGTAATAGCCCTTGAATGAATGATAGCATGATCATATACTGTAACATATCCTAGCTTTTTACAGAAAAACTTCAGATGTAACCCCCTTTGTAATCGTTAATATTTTTATCAGTAACTGTAATTAATAAGTTACATTTATTAATTAAGTACACTGCAAAAATGCTCTTCTTACTTAGTAATTCTGTCTTGTTTCTAGTTTAAATATCAAAAATTCTTAAATCAAGATGCATTTACTAGATAAGTAAAATGACATAAGATATTTTTTCTTGAAAATAAAATCAAAATGAAGTGAGTTTTTGCTTAAAACAAGCAAAATTATCTGCCAATGGGGTGAGAAAAATAATCTTGTTTCTGATTGAAATCTTGTTTCTATCCCTTTATGTGGAACAGGCAGCTTTAGTAGGTGCATCCATGCCGCTAGATGTTTCAAAGAGTGGTGGAGACAATATCGACCACATATCGGCAAAAAGTGGTGTGGACATGTCCCACCCGCAAATTATACCTATGGACAGAAGGATGGCCTTCTCCGCATCCTTCATGCCAGTAGGTTCAGCCAAAGGATGTGGTAACACGACTAAGCTCCCCATCGTATGCACAATGGATTGGGCAGTCATTTCTGGTCGCTCACAGGGCGAGATCAGTGGCGCTTTGCAAAGCTCTTTAAAAGCTTCCGGGTCCTGGCTGTGCTCGTCCAGATGCTTCAGCATCTTTGTCTGGAACACCTGCAGGACTGTCATCAAATGGAGGGATGGCGCTGCCTGGCCTGCTGCAGTATAGACCTTCCCTGCCGATGTGGTCCAACATGGACTGCACCACATGGAGGGGCAAAGATAAGCTGTAGCGGCTTCCTCAATAGAGGGAAGTTTGGAATATTCCTGTGCGTTAGCGCAGTTGACAGATATTAATATGCAAACACACATGGGCCACGTCCGAAAAGTTTAAAATGCTGCCTTTGGAGGATGCATTCCAAGGTAGGAGAAGGCATCAAGGCACATCCAAATCTTAGCTTCACTTCCCATTAGCTTAATTTAGATGTATCCTTTGCTGCCTTTGATATCTCACAATCCTGTGGTTTCCATTCTGTGGCAGGTGAACTAAAAAAAAAAGATGGTGCCTGAATGTTGCGGTTGGTGGTCAGTTTGTGTGTAAATGTACGTTTTTGATTAATGTTTTCCACTTATGATGTCAATTCTAGCAAGAAATTACTATTGTAGTAATTACATTTTTGCTAAGTTATACTTTTGTGCGCAAACGCTGCCTAGTCATTGCCTGATAAAGCAGTGAGGTAACAAGTCAACTGCCTACGTTTTCGGATACCACCATGGAGAGTCAAGCACACACACACGGAGAGTGGAAGCACGTTCAGACTCGCACAGTGTTAAGTATTGAGCTCTGAAACAGCAAAAATGACACCAAATGTGAGTTTTTAATCAGTGCTGAGGTTGGTTTTGGATAAGTTGGGGCCTTTTAGACACCAAAAAGCCTTTCGCCTCCCTTTGGTTTTTATAAAAGTATCTTTTGAACCCGACATAGTAGAAACAATAATCTTTTTTTCCAGTCTTTACTGCCATCTGGTGGATTAAAAAAACTCTTGCCAAAGAATCCCAGAGCACGCAGAGGCTTAGTTATGCACTTTAATAAAAGACAAGATTCAAAAACTCCACAAGCGTCTGAGTTTTTATAATACTCTGGACATATATGATAATATTTATAAAATGTTAATGTTATAAAGTGTTATTTTAAGGGGTTTTATTTAAAATGACACCAATTGTATTTACTTAATTGCATGTAGGTAAGAGGAGGCTTCAAATGTTATGTCAATTTCAGGCAGAAATCCAAAAGAAGCTTAAGAGCTTAAGGAGTTAAGTGGACATAAACATTTGGGAAACAAGCCCTGTTTTCACCGAAATTACCCAGAACAATTTGTCCCAGGAACTTTTTAGTTTAACTATGGTATTTGTATGGTAATCAATACACCAAAAAAAAAAAAAAAAAAAAAAAAACATGGTTTTACTATCTAATAGACCCATGGTTAATTTTCGTAATATCTGTGCTATAGCCTACATTATGTGCAAAAAAGTTACTAAGCAAAAGGACAGTTTAAATCCCTATATTAAAATTATATTAAAGAAAAACACAAACTCAGATAAGAGGAATGTTCTGCAAGAACACACACATTCGCTATGGACAAAGTAACCTGTTACTATAATTTCTTTATCCTATAGAAACGATTTATATTCAATTACATGCTGTTATCCCTTTACAGTTAATACTCTCATAAAATACGTGGATTACATGTTGACTTTTAAACCTAAATTCAGCATCCAACAGCAGATTTTTCAGCTAAATTAATGTTTTTGCGCTGAATATTAATTGCTGCCCTATCAACTGCGTTCTGTTTGTTTGACCACTGCTTGTTCAGTGAAGTTTGAAGCCTAATGTCAGACTGACGCACTTTCATGCAAATTGGAAATACTTGCGTGAATTAGTAACATTTATTACCGATAAGGATATAGCCACTGTTTTCTATATAGATCAGTGGATATAACCTGTAAAATGAATGTTATGCGCTGAGGACGCACAGGCATCTGTCAAAGTGCATGGCAGGGTATGTTAAACGCTAATGCATTAGCTTGAAGCTTAAAACAAAGAATTGTCATGTTTTTGGGCGATTGGATCATGTACCTTTCCAGCAGCAGCTCAATCTGTCTACACTCCACTATTTTTAGATGCATTTGGCCATAGAAATGCATTATTCAGTGCTGTAATTTGGCATGACTGGTGTAAATTGGTGGCAGACCTGACTAATCGATAATGAGAATAGTTGTCATTGATTTTCATTATCAATTATTATAAGCATTATCAACCAATCAGCATGTTCAGCGCCCAAGTCCCACCCCCGAAAGTTTTTGAGGGGGAAATTTTTACCCGGAACTTCATTTAGACCCTGGTCCCTGCGGTCGAAACACACCGAATACCACCCCAAAGTCTCTAGTTCCTGAGGAAAGTTCCTGCGGTGACATCAGCCTAATATTCCTGCTGCCGTCTGTGTCATTAATGTTAATCAAACATGAAAAAACAAAGAGAAAATCACTCATTGCTCTTTAGTAGATTTAGTAGGATTCATCTATATTTAATGTATACAGTGAAGACTATGCAGTGTTGTTTTGCATATGATTACTTTCTGTTAATACAGACTGTTCTTTATTTGTTTTTTTTATTTGTTTCACAGGAATGCTATTTTGTTAAGCTCTAATCTGTTCCTAATCACCCCTAAGAGGGAATGAAATATGTTGCACATGTTGCTTGCCAATAAATAAAGAGTTGTCAATTCATGATACTTTCTCATCTCTTAATATTTTATTGGCAGGGGACTACTTAAAATACATTGTTGTTAAGAATATTATTATTTATTTCGTGATCAGTATCGGGTGCTGCTTCCAGTGATTGTTAATCTGTGATCTGCCCCAAAAATCCTGATTGGAGCACCCTTAAGTGAAATGGTTTTCATCCAATTGATTGATTTTGAAGAGTCAGGGGTTTTGTGAAAGTAATCTGAAGAATTGGTTTGGTGTTGTAAGAAAACGGGTGAAGGTTTAAAGAAGTGTGATTTTGGACACCGCACCTACACATCTCACTCCTGAGAGACCTCATTGTGAACCATGCAGTGAAGATTTGAGGCATTGTGCCGAATTCTGTTACCCACCAAATTATGTGACCCTATAGTATTTTATTATTTTATTGTATATATTTTATTTTATTATTCAGTACAGTACAACCTGAAAACATTATAAAGTCACAAAGGTATGATGTGAAAATAATAATTTAGTGACATAAATGGACAAAAATGGGCTGTCACGTGTATCTTTTGTTTTTGCTGGTTCGTGGTTGACCCTCCTGTAAGAGGCTGGATTATTGGTATAATCTTATTACAGTGAGGTGATTTACTAACTGAGATTGAGTCAACACGCACATACAGCACACACATGCTTTGTAATAATAGCCTATATTTCTGCAATGGCACAGACTCTTTGTGGTCTTGACGACATAACTGAGCAGGTAGGGTACGTTTAGGTATATTTTATTATATAAATAAATTAATGTGTAATTGTTTTTGTCTATTAAATTCAAATGTTTTTAATGGCAAAACACACAGCGTAATGAATTAAACTAGTTTAAGTAGGCCTATGTGCTTTCTATGTGGAAAATATAGTGATGGTGGTTGACAGAATTTTGGTCTATACACTGATAACAAGTTTGTAATCGTTTGGCTCATACTTGTACAAGACATGTATTAATTTATTAAAATGCACTAATGAGTTTTAATTTGTTTTAATACAGCCTATCACACTGTTTTGCTGTAAACGTATGTTTGTGCTGTCTTTTTGCTGTCGATTGGTCACCAGTAGGTGGCGAAAAGCTTTTATGATTATTGAATCATTCATACCAAACTGATTCGTTAACTGATTCATTCAGCAACGCCGTGACTGTTGTGCTCCGCGGCTATCTATCATTGGAGGATCTATCGCAAACTATCTTCTTTGGAGTAGAAAAATAGACAACGTAACGGACAATATTGTTTCTAAAATGTAAGTTACTCAATACAAACTTCTTGTTTAATGAACTGTTGTATAAAATAAAAGCAAGCACACTGACTAGCAGTGCTGTTGTGATTTCTGAAATGGAAACATTACAGTTCAGTGGTCAAAATCATATTGGAATCTCGTTATTATTTATAAATAAAAAAGGTAACATTTTTATGTGTGTGTGTGTGTGTGTGTGTGTGTGTGTGTGTGTGTAATACTATTTTTTATTATGTTTGCGAGTTTAACTGGCCCTAACTGGATTTTAATGCAATTCACCAAAAACCATACTATGAAAAATAGCAAACATATCAAAACAGTATTACAACAAAATTATGACTGGCTGGCAAAAACACATTACGAAAATAAAACAAAAATAAAATTGTATTTAAAGGCACAATAGATGTGTCCCAAATGATCTATACATTATGCACTGTACACTATATAACGTTACTCAACCGTGAAGTGTATGGACTTCATAAGGTTATTTTGTCATTCAACATCGTAGTTAAATCTGTGACCGTTGAGTACATAAACTAAAGTGTGTCATTCCACACTTATGCTGCGTCCCAATTCGCCTAATTATACAATGCATTAAAAGTACCCATGTACTGTTTTTGTGAAGAAAAAGTAGGCCTACATACATTTGAGTGTGTAGCAGAAGAGGAGGCAAGATTTGGGACATACCAGAGCCGTTGAAAAATATGGGAGTGAAAAACATGGCTGAATCCGCAATCGCCCCCTAAACCCTCATTCACTATTCCCTACTTTAGTCCACTAATACAGTTCACTTTAAGGAGTGAATGAAAACGAGTGCGTGAAGTCGGACAGCCGTTGAGTGTTGGCCTACATCGGCTGTACACTCGTTATTGCGGTGCAATGTGGGATTGAATGAGTGCACTCGAACCACTTTGTCCACTATGGTTTCGGACACTACTTCAAATGGCTGTCCCCTCAAATAGTGCCCTATTTAAGGGTATTGGGGGCGATTTCGGATTCAGGCCTTGTCTATGGGAGTGTTGTAAAACTTGTGTTTTTCAACGGCTCTGGGACATACATTTCGTCATATCTGTGTGTCTTTAACGGACAGCTCTATCGCTTAGTTACGTGCATCCTGTTGCCGTTTAAACTGCCCTGTCAATCATCTTGTCACAGTTAAAATCCTCCACATTCAATTTAGTTTAATTTAAGGGTCAATGATGTGGCGTGTCAATTCTGGTGTCCAAAGCATAATATTAAAAATATATACATTTTTAAATACACAATATTAAATGACTCGACTTCCCCCTCTTAATTACTCATGTGAGTATTCATTATAAATAATTAAGTTAAATTATCTTTAAGAAACTATTGAGCTCAAAAGTCCCAAAATGTCATTCCGGGTAATTGCCCCAGCTTAAAATCTGAATACAAAAATACGACAAAAATGTAAAAAAAAAAAAAAAAAAAAGAAAATCTACTTGGTCATAATTGTATTGATGTTTTCAATGATTACTACAAATATAGTGATAATACTAAGCTTATTTACTTTTTTATGACGGAAAGACTTTTGTCTCCAAATTGTGATTTCTCTAATGTCATTCATGGATAACAGATATCAATGACCATTTTGGACCATAATGCATTTTGCAATGTGACATAATACTGTATCAAAAAGAAGAGCCTGAAGGAGCCCCAAAATGTGCAAAGGCCAGTAAGCATCTCGTAAAAGCTGATATTTTGGCTTTTTTTCGGCCACTGGTGCACTTTGTTGCAATATCATGTGTCCTCTTGTATATCACTAATAAAACATTTAGAATTTTTTATATAAAAATCTATTCAGTGAAACCTATTTGAGCTAAAAGATTAAGGTGATGATAGCTATGTTGTAGTTTTCCACAGGTGGTTAAGTTAGTGCCTGATTATAAAGGGGAAAAAAAAAAAAAAAATGTTTTGTCATTCTAGGATAACAACCTGTCATTCTTGGATAACAAAAAAACTCTGTTAGTTGTGACATGTCATCTGTTATCCAGAATGACATATGTATCAACAATCTAGTTTTTAATTAATATTAAACGTTTGTGCATAGCTATTATTAGGGATGTGTGAGACTGGCCGACTAGTCGATTAAACGATAGTGCTGCTGCTAGTTGACTTGAAAATATTAGTTATTTACAACTTTTTATTTATTTTTTTGTGCACATTTAATGTTTTGCTTTATATTTTTACAAAGGCTATGTTTAAATTGCCGTCATGTTAATGTTACATCTTAAAATTAATATTTGAATATCATTTGTAAATATAATTTTACCACTCAAATTTTTGGGGGTATTTTTATTTTTTTACCACAGTGTACATATGAGGATGGTTTTTATGGTAATCCTGAAAAATATTGCAGAATGTCCTTCCATCTTACAGCATGTCATTCCGGCTAACAATGACACAGGCAATTCATTTAACCCATATTGTAGTTTTCCGAGCACTAATTGTTTGTTGAGCTCCAATTATGGATATCAATACATTTGTATATGGAAACAATGATAAAAATTGTATTTAATTAATTTCAAAATTCATTACCGTTACTCAGGAATGACATTTTCATGGGGAAAAAAGTCACAAAATAGTACAAAAAGTACAAAAATAATTGTTAATTACATTCTTAAAATTAGTACGTTATTGCATTACATACACAACACTCAAATAAGTTCTAAAATGTGATTTTTTTTTTTTTTTCAAATTTTAAAACCTTATCCATCATTCACACTTTATTTTCTGTAATGTAGTAGCATGTTGATCTGCCAGTCATGGGTCTTTCATGCGGAGACTGTCTCATGTCTTTGCAACTTACATAATGATGCATTTAAAAGTTAATGACCAAGCGTATCTTTACAAAAGATCACAATGCTGTTGCAGATTAAATATAATGTGGATAATATTGAATATTTTTTCGTCAGGTTAGATACTGATTAATAATCACTCAAACCCCTTTACTTAAACATCTCTTCTTAAAGTCGGGCATGAAACAGAAGTTGCGATTGTTCTTTTTTTTCCTTATTGTGACTTATATACGAGTGAAACGGCTTCTGAAATGAGAAAAAAAAATGTAGGCACATGACAGGAAGAAAAGTCGTTTCGAGGGGGGAGGGAAGGTTAACGTTTTTGATTAAAGATTATGAAAGTGCATGAATTTTTTAAAAAAATTATATAGTGCACAGATAAATCATTTATAATAAACACTACAATATTATATAAAAAATAAGAATTGTCAATTTTGATTTCATGGCGACTTTAACTGTCGGACTCATACATCCGCCATGTTTGTAGTTTTTGAACACTTTTTATTTGTGTTGTAGTTCTAATCGAGTACTCGTCCAACGTGTAATGGGTTGTGGGCAATATTAGCCGTTGGAAGCTGTTGCTGCATCCCAATTTGTCTACTTATACTATGCCCTAAAAGTTGAAATGCCAACGCCTGAATCAGCATCTCTTCAATTTTATAAAACACAAAACATCTGATAACATTTGAGTGAATTCTAACACTAACATACTAGGATTGATGTTGTCCTTTTCCACAGTGGCCTTGTTTTTGGGATGAATGCAGAAAAGGTCAGTTTTGGGGTGAGTAACGAGTAAATATTTAACTTTTCCAAAAGGTGCCTGTGTGTACATGGACAGGGCAGCTCCTCATATCTACAGGACAACAGAGATGGTAGGATCACAAATAGAAGGACTGCGGAGAACACACATCCACATATGAGTGAATTAAGAACTACTGGAAACGTTTCACCTGTTAACATATGTAGTGTAAGTACACTCGCATTACACTTTAGCATACTTTTAAAAAGGGTACTGTGTATTGAATGTAAGGTTTTTGCAATTAGCTAATACAATTAGTGGCATTTAAAAGTGCTTTTTAAAAATACTTAAAGATTTAGTTCACCCAAAAATTAAAATCATTTACTCACCCTCAAGTTGTTCTAAAACTTGTTAAGTTGTGTTAATTTCTTTGTTCTGCTGTACTCAAAGGAAGATATTTGGAATAATGTTTGTAACCAAGCAGATCTTGTCCTCATTGACTACCATAGTATATTTTTTCCTACTATGTCAATGGAGGGCAAGGTCTGCTTGGAAATGTATACAGGTTTGGAACAACTTGAGGGTGAGTAAATGATGACAGAATTTTCATTTTTGGGTGAACTATCCCTTTAACTAGGACTTAAGTACATCTTTATATGTAACTTACTTATGTTGTCTTTTAAGTATACTTATAAGGTTATAAGTATACCCCCAAATGTACTTACAAGCATTGTCTGTAAATTAAAATGTAATGTCATTTCTATTGAAACTTGTATGTCATGTATAAATATATTTGAAATTACACATCAATTAAATTTCACTTTATTGTTGGAATCGTCTCTCATCCCACAGCATCTCACATCAATTACACATCCACATCAAGTAATAAAACACAATACAATAAACACCACTTGATACAAAAACAACATATAGGTATGTAAATACATAACCGGCTGCGGTGCATTGATTTAGTCATTGATTCTATTTTTCACAACCCTGAGGCCTACTTAGACCCTCAATGCGGATTTATTAATTTTAAAGACTGATGAACAAAAGATTTCCGTAATCTGTTCATTCTAGCATATGCTACTCTAAGCCTTATGTTTGACGGCGAAAGTTGGTATTTCTCATACAAAATATGAGAAGGGTCAGATGTAAAGGGTAATTTTATACATTTAAATTGTATTAACTTTAAATGTAATATTGAATAACACACTACAGTTCAATTATTGAAAATTAAAAACTATTTTCAAAAGCTAATGTGAGTTGTTTTCTTTTACAGTGATCAAGTGGAACTGTGTCTGATTTTTGAAGAACACATTCATCCAGTGGCCGACATGGCGATAGCAGCGCTGGAGTTGATGGGTTTCTTTTTTGGCCTTTTTGGCATGCTTGGGACCCTGGTAGCCACTCTTCTGCCATATTGGGCAACGTCCGCACACGTTGGCCCCAACATCGTGACAGCAGTAGTCAGCATGAAAGGTCTGTGGATGGAGTGCGTATACCAGAGCACTGGAGCCTTCCAATGTGAGACCTACAACACCCTTCTGGGACTCTCCACTGATCTACAAGCAGCCAGGGCCATGATGGTCATCTCGTCCATCTTTTCTGTCATGGCCTGTGCGGTGTCCCCCATCGGCATGCAGTGTACCGTCTGCATGGATGGCTCTTCGATCAAGACCAAGGTGGCTGGGGCAGGAGGTTCCCTGTTTCTCTTGGCAGGGCTATTGTCTTTGATCCCTGTGTCTTGGAAGACCCATGAGGTGGTGCAGACCTTCTACATGCAGAACATGCCAGCCAGTCTTAAGTTTGAGATAGGTGACTGCCTGTATGTGGGTTTGGCTTCTTCGCTCTTGTCCATGCTAGGTGGAGGGCTGCTGAGTGCATCCTGTTGTGATGATTTAGACGGTAGCAGGGGAACCAGACGCCATTACCCCTACCCTGACCGCACCAACCCGCGCGGACAGGCCCTTTCAATGCCCTACCATCCAGCTAACCTACATTCGACCACAAACCCCAACCTTACCAACAAGAACCAGACCCTTAACAGCCATACAAGCACTAGTACCCACTCCACTATGCCTGCACAGGATGCCAGAAAATCGGCTCGGCAGAATACAGCAGCCGGGTATGATGTCACCGGCTACGTTTGAGGATTTGTGCTAGTCTGTGCAGTCCTTTTGTACTGATTCTCCTAAAAGCACTGAAGTGATTAATATTTGGACCATCAAAAGACTTGTATAATAGGTTGGATTAAGGCATAAGCAGACACATTATATATACAGTATATCACAACCCTGAAGAGCTGCAGCTATATCAGTACTCGTTTGTACATATTTTATTTGTATTTATACAGTATATTTATTTTTGTAGAATTGTGTTGCATGTAAAGGAATAGGAAGATATGTAAGATGTATGTGTTAGAGAAAGACATAATAGAGTGTGTAAAATGAACAAACAATTGAATTTTAAGTTTACATGTAACACACTTCAAAAAATAAACGTACTATAAATATAAATGTTCATTTTCTTTTTGTGTACTACATTATTGACTTTTCTCAGTCATTTTTACTGTCTGAATCAGTATAACAGTAAAAAGCTCTACGATCTACAAGAGCATTCAGATTTTGTAGGTATTTGCCAATTTACTGACACAATAACTAGGTTTTGAAGCATGAATTAAATGTTTTGGGTAACTACATTTTGCAGATTTTAGAGTTCTGATGTTCCAACAAACAGTTGTGACAGTTGAGCATACAGTTTAGAGAATGTTAAGACTGTTTTTAAAAATGTGCCAAAGCGATTGAGAAAAACTGTAAATAAATCATTCAGAAATTAACCTTTACAGTACAAATGTAATGCGATAATGTAACACATTTTTGTTAACTTTTCATAAATTAAAATAGCTTTCTTTTACTCGCACAAGGATGATCAAATTTGACACTTAAATGACTGAAAACTCTGGCTTTCTCAGGGTAAAATAATAGAAACTCTTGATACAAATTAATGTAAAATCCTTTTTAATTCAGCATCAAAACTCAGGTTAAAATTACATATTTGTGTGAAGAATTTATTGGGTCCTGTAAGTGGTCGCCATTTTCACTTTAGTTCGTGTTTAAATGGTCTTGCATTGTGATTGATTCATTTTTTTAAATACTGTAAATAAAAATACTATTGTAGTAGCTAATAATTAATATGGTCTTAAAAATATATGATCATTTTTGTCAACACTTTACATCAATTTTTACTAAGAATAAAGAAGAAAAAATATTTAAAAAAATTGTGCTTTTTAAACAATTGTTTAATCTGTAAATTTCATGTAAATTTGCATATCCTTGGGGTGGGCGCAGCTCATGATTGGTGGTGGCCCCTGTGTAGTATCCTACTGAACTATTTGTTTTTCAAAAGAAATATGCAAAAAACACACTGCAAATGAACCCAAATATGTCCTTATAGACACTCTGTGCTGTCCAAATGGCAACCACATGTTAATATACTGAAGCCTGTGTTTTACGTGTTTATGCCAACTAAGGCGACGTTATCATATAAACAAGTGATTTACAGAAAGGGCACTTGAAGCACTCCAACTGAAACTCGACTGCATTGATTTTAACTCCATTTTAATCTGTGGGAAAGACAGCATAGCAAACAACACACTGAAATGTAATTGGTTCTTTTGGTGAGTCGTGCACTTGCAGGGTTCATTGACTGCAAGCACAACCTTGCATATATTTTAGAGAAGCAAAGGTAAAACATCTACACATAGCAACAGCATATCTAGTTTCACTCTGCTTCTGCTGGTGACTGTTGAAGAACTATTCATTTAGATTTTATGGTGACTTAAGTAATGGAGAAAGATTGGCATCGGCTGGTCAACAGAAGAATTACAATTATCCTTTGAGACTTTTGTTTTTGGAACAGATTCACAATATGACATTTCCAAGTAAACGGCATATACAATTTATTATTTACAACAACAACAAAAAAAAAGAATGAAAAAGCTATTTAAATACAGTTAGACTGGTTTCTCGTTGCAGGACTCTTCATCTTTTTGTATTGAAGAGGTGTTGGGATCTACAGAGGATCCATCAGTCTGTGCATCAGTCGCTTTACCTCTCTCTCTGCCAAACTCAATGATCAGGGGCTTTTCAAGCAGCTTGTAGCCATTTAACAAGTCTAGAGCTGCTTGGGCGCTTTTGACATCTGTGAAACACAGAAGGCAGTTAATACAGATCTAACATAGCATACTGTGTACTTATGTGCCCAGATGTGTTATATGAAGTTCTACATTAAAGGAATAGTTCACCCATAAATGAAAATTGTGTCATCATTTACTTACCCTCAAGTTGTTCCAAACCCGTATAAGTTTCTTTCTTCTGCTGAACACAAAAGAAGATATTTTGAAGAATATGGGTAACCAAACAGTTGATGGACCCCATTGACTTCCATAGTATAGAAAAAGAAATTCATGCAGGTTTGGAACAACTTGAGGGTGAGTGATTGATGACAGAATTTTCATTTTTGGGTTAACTAAAAGAATTTAAAGGTGCTGTATGTAATTTTTTTGATTGGACTTAAAATAAAAATACCACATGCTAAGTTCACATACTTGTTTCTCTGAAATACAATGGTACAGCCAGTTATTCCACTTTGAAATGTGCATTCCATGTTGGAATGTCTATTTTTGTTGTGGTGTGTTCCATCCACTGCTTAGTCCTAACCCTAACCCTTGCCAGTTGGCGGAAAACAAAGCATATCACAGCCATAGAAGCCAGCAAACAAACTGGGTCAGAGATCACAGATTCTACTCGGCTTAACCTTGGCATCCATCTAAAAAAGCTCTGACTAGAGGCATTTTGAAATGTGAATAAATCATCTGATCAAATTACAGGATAAGCAGGGACGGATTATGACACAGTTGTGCCCTGGGCACGGATCTGTCTAAAGGCCCCCCAGTGGTCCGATTTCTTGTTCAGGGAAGGTGGTGGGATTTATAGGGTGCGGCGCTCCGATTTCTCGTTCAGTGGGGGTTGGGTGCCCCCAAACAACTCTCTCCAATATTTTGAATTTGGACTGCAGAACCCATTTTAACCACTAGCTGTCAATATTACATATTGCACATTTAAGTCTATAAGGTTGTTTGTTATGGGAAATAACATCACACAATTGAGTCTTTCTCCTACCAGAGAGCGTAATGAAAGCCTGGCCCTTGAGTCGGCCAGTCAGCAAGCGGTACAGAATGGGCTGTTTGTCATCCTTCTGAAACCTTGAAAAAAGAGAAACCAACTGAGCCACTGTTGCCCGTGGACTCATGTTCTTCACGCACAGGACCTACACGCACAAGAGAGAGACAGAAATGTATTCTGATGTATAGAAACATCTTTGCATACACTAGCACTCAAAAGTCTGGGGTCTTACTATTTCATTATTTCTTTCGTAAACATTTTGCAACATTTCTAATGCAGGCATGTTGCTATTATCCACACTTACGTTGGATGGATTTCCTCTCTGGTAATTCTTAAATCGGGGAATATTCCGTATATCCTCTTCTGTTTCACGATTGTTCTTGATCTCTTCATCTGAAATTTCCTCTATCCTCCCACTTACTGTAACAGGCCCATCGTGCCCTTGGACAAAAGCTGCACTCAGTGTGCCAATGGACTGACTAACTGTCATTTTTATAGTTTTAACATTTTTTTCTTGAGACTGTGGTTGGATGACAGCGTCCGACACAGGGCTTGAATCCGGGGTTATGTGTTGGTCTTTAGATGGGCTGGAATCACGGACTGTGTGAGTTTTAGAGCTTGGTGATTTACATTGGATATTAGTGACAATTTTTGGTTGAGGAAAACACTCTGAAGTACTAGCAAATTTTTGGTTCTGGCCTTCAAGAAAGTCTTTATAGAAATGGTCCATTGTGATGGCAGATGTCGCCCCCTGTTGGCTGACCAGTGACTCTTCTTCTGTGGATAGAAAAGACAGCAAAGATTCAAATTTACAAAAAATCTCCTACAGGTACTACTAAGTATTACTATATTCTCTAACCTCGATGGTAAAGGGCAGTGAGGAAGCTGCAGCGGTCACTGCCATGGAAAAGAGCCTTTTCGATTTCCATCTCCCTACGGGAAAGTGGCCGACTGCTCGAGAAACGCTGAGGTCGGGACAGCAGCTCTGCATGTGCCACCATTTTATCCCGGATGGCCTGCAAGCGCTCATTCTTCGCCTCTGGTGCCACACAAACCCCTCTGCCCTGTAAACAGTGAATTGGGTGACATTGCATTGAGTGACCTGCAGCTTTTCAATTTCTCACTTTCCGTACTGTTTAAAATCATTCCATTTGGAACACATTATGTTAAAACTGAAAACAGACCTTCCAAGAGCTCTCCGGCTGGTCCCTGCATCTCCACAGCTCTATTTCAGCATCTGTAAGGCCCAACTCTCTTAGAGCGGCCAGTTCCTGATCCCCGTCCTGCAAGGCCTGGAACTGGGACAGACTCCTCACACCTGCTGCCTGTTCCCCAAAAGGCTTGTATACGGCTGCAGGAGCGAAGCATTTCTTCTTAGCCACACACCTATAACAAACAAATATGTGAATGATATAAATATTTTGAGTTAGCATTTTTGTACTTCCGGTTCCATCATCCTAAAGTCAATGGGCCCTATACACCCGGCACAATGCGACACTAGGCGCAACGCAAGTGTTTTTTGCTGGTTTCAGCCCGACGCAGTTATCATTTTCACGTCCAGCACCGCATTGTTTAAATAGCAAAAGCACTCGCGCCCATGGGCGTGCTGGTCCGAAAACGAGATGTGTTCAGGCGCATTGTTGGCACGTTGCTATTTTGAGGCAACTAAAAACAACTCTGTCATTGAGCAACAAAAACCTGGTCTAAAGTCAATAGTGGGGTATTTTTTTGTGTTATTTAAAGGGCGCGTTAGTAATATGTGCCTATAGGTGGGTGAACAACACGTGTACACTCTGCTTATTACACACACAGGGATTTTAGCAAACATGCTAAAAATAAAAGGATTCCTCTCTGGAGAAGCATTCAGTCTTTCCGCTTGCAAATCCACCATGGTGCAAGCGTGCACACCCATGACTCATTAAGAGACTAGGTACAACCCCTTTTGGATCATGCGCCTGGCGCACCAATCGTTTTTTTTTTCCGTCGTTAAACTAGCCAAAGTGGATTCGGACACACCTTAAGTGCACCTGGGCCATGCGCTTCAACCATGAGGTCAGATCGATAAAATAGGGCACAGTGGGTTTTTGGTTTAAACGCAGCTTAATGTCGATGACCGTGATGTAATTCATTTATAGCCTATGTTTACCTTTTAAGTACGATTTGTATTTTCAAAAAATATACTTTTCATAAAAGTTGTGTTCAGTTGTGAAGATGATCATGATGAATAAAACATGCAGAGCTTATTTTCTGTGATAATCCAAAAGCCAATGGAAAAATGTTATTGTGTTTTTTTTTAGAGGGAACCAGAGTGATGCTTATTTATCCCTGCATTGCTCTATTGTTTTAATAAAATAACCAACACAGACAGCAAACACCAATAATCAAGTCAGTAACTGCTATACTGCCACACAAACTGACCGGTCAATGTTTACATCTGTATCCAGTTGCTGTAGCAGCAGATTGTGTAGTTGTCTCTGGCCCTCTGTCTCCTGTTCTTCAGGGATGGGCACATCATCACAGGCATGACGTGTAACCCTGAAAATCACAAAACACAGTTTTACACTACAAATACAATTACTTTAAACTCTCTCCACCACAAAGTCATCCTATTTTTTTTTACCAGCATAAAATAAAGACACTATCATGATGTGTAAGTATAATTTTAATAATATATTTGTATTACAATTTGTTAGTTTTTCTTTTATTTAATGTGCTCATGAGGTAAAAAGATGAAAACAACAATGTCCAATGTATTTTTTTATTCATTTTTAAATTTTAAAAGATGTAATGTTAAAAGTTAAGAGGTTTATAAAGTGAAGCGTTTGTTTCGGTTGCTGTAACTGGTCGCAATTTCTTTAAATTTTTATTCAATTTACACACACACACACACACACACACACACACACACACACACACACAGAGAGAGAGAGTTTTAGTTACATTATTTGCTTCCTGTCTTTGAAAACGCCAGGTACACCACCATACAACAATTATAAGCGTGTTCTCATCATTAACCCTTCACAAATGTATCATCTACCACTGAGACCACTGATCATATTTAATATGGCTCTGTAGAAATAAGTCATATATTTATCACAATGCGGTCAACGTTAACGTAGTCTCAGAACCAAACTACACTTATAAACATTAAATATATATATATATATATATATATATATCGCTTACCGCTTCATGTTTACACCAGAACCACACTTCCTGTTTCAACAGAAAGGAAACGTCGGTTGAAAGGATCATGGGAAATGTAGTTTGAATCAAAGGACAAGTCAAACAAATCTCATGCTCAATGCTCACACACATCTGCGTGGGATGCAATACAGTGATGTGGTATGAACTTCAATTAAAACATATTGATCATATCAAAACCAACATTTAATGAACCAATTTCATTAAAATACTCCTTTTTAACTGCCGATTTATGGAATCTAAGCTGCAAAAACATTTCTTTTAATTAATTAATATATATATATATATATATATATATATATATATATATATATATATATATATATATATATATATATATAAAAAATTTGTACTCCCTGTAATAGTAAGTATATCATTTTCTAATTCCTAGCACCAAAGAGTTTTTTCATTCCATATTTGACCCAAACATGGGTTGAAACATCCCAGCATCTCAACCCAGAGTGCGATGAATTTGAAATTTATAAACCAAATATTACGTTTATACAGTAAAAGAAAATTGCTCAACAATTTGTCAATTATAAATTTAGAAACATGTCACCACAACACATTTTCCGACAATGCCAGAAAATATGAGGTATAGAGTTTCTGGTTGCAATAAACAAAATTAACAGTGTCATCATTGTCTTGGTTAAACCTGGACAGAAAGTGCTTAGCAGGGGAAAAAATGGTGCAATATAATATAAATAAAATTAAATTTCCATATTACATGAAATTATATATTTATTGGGTAACAGCCAAACATTTCTCCAATTAATAGTTCCAATAAACATACACCAATATGACATGGTTTGCAAACATAATTTTGTAGCTGCAAAAACAGCGGCTGCAAGGTTGCAGAAAACGAGATACAAGTTATGAGCAAATTCCCGATAAGACTGTTCATATTTTTTTTTTTTGTGCCAGTTACATAAAAATGTAGATCTAAATGGTCTAATTTGATACTGAAAAGACTTGAGTAACTACTAGTGGGTCACTTTAAAATGAAAATTAACCCATGATTTACTCACCCTCAAGTCATCCTAGGTGCATATGACTTTCTTCTTTCAGATGAATACAATCATAGTTATATTAATAAATATACTGACACTTCCAAGCTTTATAATGGCAGTGATGGGGTCTATTAAGTTTATTGACCGGGGGTTAATAAAACTTTAAGTAAAATATCTAGCAACCGCCAGACCGCCTTCCGCACTCAATTTACGCAGAAAGTGTCATATGTTGTGCCAGTCACTTTTTCTGTAAGTTGAATACGGAAGGCGGTCTGGCAGAAGATAAAGTAAGTTTTAAATATGGATATTTTTCTTACAAAACCCCATCGATTATCTTCAGAAAGCCTTTATTAACCCCCCGTAGCTGTGTAGAGTATGTTTATGATGGATGGATGGATGGATGGATGGATGGACGCACGGATTTTTTTTTAGCTTTAAACTCCGTCACTATCATTATAAAGTGTGGAAGCGTCAAGCTACTAATATATCCCCTATTGTGTTCATCAGAAAGAAGAATGTCATATACACCTAGGATGTCTTGAGGGTGAGTAAATCATGGGGTAATCTTCATTTTAAAGTGAACTAATCCTTTAAGACACTGGTGGCTTCACATTTATGGCTGTGTTTATGCAACTGTCCCCTCAGAAACCGTCGTGGTATTGACGTCACAGCCATGAGCACATTAACATATGATCGCCCATGGTGAAATCTCCCATGGAGATTAATATAGTTTCTAAACAACAGAAAAAGAGCCCGGTGTTATTTGCGTCTGTATTTAGATGTGGGGTAAATCCATCAAACGTTGTGCCATTCCCGGCTGTAGGATCGAGCCCGCGTCCCTGCACAGCTTCCCAAAGGATCCCAACACCAGAAACGATTGGCTGAAGTTTCTCTTTACCGACATTCCTAATCGTTACAGTCCGACATTAACGATCTGTTCAGCGCATTTCAGTCCCGACTCTTTTGTGAACCTGTCCCAATTTAACGCAGGCTATGCAAGTAAACTCTTATTGAAGGAAGGGAGAGTGCCGACTATATTTGACCCGACACCGAACCCGCAACCCGTAAGTAAGATTTCTTACTCTTTTTACATGTGAAGAGGTTGGCTGGTGATAACAGATGTAATTAGCATACAGAACCCGAACGTACACTAACGATAAAATACCTTGTAAAGTTCTTTGCTCATTATCGCTTCATGTTTTCTTATTGTACCAGAACTTCCTGTTTCAATAGGAACTGAAGTGAGTGTGTAGGTGAACAGGATTATGGGGAATGTAGTTAAAACAAACGGAGAAGCCCTTAAAGGTACAGTATGTAAGATTTTTGAATTAAAATGTTATATATTTTGTTGACTTACAAAAAAGAATTATACAATAACTTTACAAGAATGTTTAAATTCAAAGAAATAAGCAATTTTAACCAGGACATGTGACAGACCGTGTCCGTGTGTCACCGATCAGTGACCAGTCATACCTGCCTTACCCTCAATTTTTATTTTGTAGAAACCATGGAAACACCAAAGACGCTTTATATGGTTATATTAAATTATATTAGACAATGGAACAACTGTTTGGATACATTTCTAGACAGAAAACTAATTATTGTTATATAGCTCCAGGCCCAGTTCTACAGGGGTGCTAGAGGAACGCAAGCAAATACACAAATCAGTTAATACGTTATAATATTGGTGAAACAGCTTTGGCAGATTTGCAAATTTGTGTCTGAGCTCTGGAGAACGTCAAATACATCTTTTTGCATGTTTTTGCAGTAGTGAGTGATGTAGCCAATCACAGATATAGTTGTTGATCTCTCGAACGCGATCAGATTCTCACCGCTCAAAACACCAGAGTTTTTAGGCTATTCAGTGCTGAGCTAATGCAGGCTCGCAAAACCTCTCATTTACAAACAAAGTTCAGACTATGTAAGAGATTCATTGTTGACAACTTCATTTTTATAACGGAACTTTGTGAGATTGTGATGAACTGACAAAGCAACAGCATTTTAGTGATCGTAGCGATCTTGGCTCGCTTTCGAAGCTACAGTCTATAAAATTAATTGAATAAAACTTTATTGTTGCTAAGAGGACCGACGGCCAATTGCATGCTGCAAAGTTTTGGAAGTGACATCTAAATATAAATGCCACCCTGCATGAGACAGAGAAATATCCTCCTGAGACCCAGAATAGAGGTTTTGCCTCTGTAGAAAATAGATTATAATCTACATCTATCTACATATAGATTATATTTTAGCAAATTTCTCTGACAACATACACAGTTTTAAGTCTGGATATTCTTATGAAATATAAGACATTCAAATCAAATCAAATCACCTTTATTTATATAGCGCTTTTAAAAAGTCCAATTGTTTCAAAGCAGCTTCACACTGTTAACAGGAAAATAATGCAACAGAATTTGTACAGCCGTTCTGGTGAAACGGTGATGTTATCCAGTTAATTTCAAGTATCATATAGTGTCAATGCGGGCAGATCGGTAATATAGATGAAATTTAGGTGTCCCCAACTGAGCAAGCCAAAAGCCAGAGGCAACGGTGGCAAGGAACCAAAACTCCTTCAGGGTCAGAATGGAGAAAAAAACCTTGGGAGAAACCAGGCTCAGTCGGGGTGCCAGTTCTCCTCTGGCCAACGAACAAACAGTGTATGATTATAATTCTGGCAACATTGCAGGTCTTAATTCATATTAGGTAAATAGATATTCGTAAGATTATTCGAAAGATTGGAGTCGTCACGCCGAAGACGGGTTTAATGAGGATGTCTTGTCGATGCAGCATTTACAGGGGGAGTTTATTTGACACGCTCTCTGCAGACATTTCAGGGATGTGTAGGTCATGTCCAGGCGCAGGTCCACCATCTGATCTGGATACGGCCCGGATCCGGCTGACTGCAGTAAACCTTGGGATAAACAGAGAGACTAACATTAGCGTAGATGCCATTCTTCTTATGATGTAACGAGTACATCAGGTGTTATGGGAAGTGTTCCCGGTTCCGGCTGACCTAGTTAATGCAGCCTAACAGTCATTTACTGATTTGAATAATAGAAATTGACAATGTTTTATGTGTAAGCCATAGTAAAGAGATGCGTTTTTAGTCTAGATTTAAACTGACAGAGTGTGTCTGTGTCCCGAACAATGCTAGGAAGACTGTTCCAGAGTTTAGGCACTAAATAGGAAAAGGATCGACCGCCTGCAGTTGATTTTGATATTCTAGGTATTATCAACTGGCCAGAGTTTTGAGACCGCAATAGACGTGATGGAGTATAATACGTTAAGAGTTCGCTCAAGTACTGGGGAGCTAAACCATTTAGTGCTTTGTAAGTAATAAGCAAGATTTTAAAATGTAAACGATGTTTAATAGGGAGCCAGTGCAATGTTGACAGAACCGGGTTAATATGGTCATACTTCCTGGTTCTAGTAATATTCTTATGAAGTAACATTCTTATGAAACATTCTCATCTAGTAACATTCTTATGAAAATATTATTACACGTCTTTTTACATTACATATTGTCCCAAAACACATTAATATGCAAATTAGATACAGTATATAGATACATTGCCTAGAATGGGAATGGCATTTATGGCGATGCTTACACACATATATTGCATAAAGTAAAATGATAAATTATTCTGTATCTTTCATAACATTGAGAATCATCTTTATACAAAGTTTCTCAATTTAATTTTCTCAATAAATGGGTTCTGGTGTCCTAAAAGTATAAAAATAAAATAAATAAATAAATCAATAAATAAATATATATATATATATATATATATATATATATATATATATATATATATATATATATATATATATATATATATATATATATATATATATATATATATATAAATATATAAAAATATAAAAATAAAATAGAATCTAAATTCACAAAACCTTTTTTCTGGTTCTCAGAAAGATGACATGTTAAAATACTAGTAACGCATTAAAGCAATGTAAAGGCAGACTAATAGATTAATAGACAATTTGTAGCAAAATATTTTTGAAATTCCAATTATTGGTAAAAGTGATGACTTGTAAATAAATAATCATAAATTTCTCACTGTACACTGCTATGGTTGCTTAGCCTATCTGCTATATGCTATAGGCACTTTACTAGAGTACCCTCAGTAATTTCAGAAGCACCCTCAGTGATTTGATTCTGTAACTGGGCCTGTATAGCTCAACACGTCAGACTAATCTTATTGTTTGAATCTTGTTTTTCTTAATTTTCCACCGATTGCATGTTTCCACCATGCCTCAGAGAAAAACACTATTTTGTCAAGTAGCTAACATAGCATAATCAGGTGCAGCTTTATTTTTAGTAACAGTAATACATAATTTTCTCCATCATACAATGTTTTAAAATTAATTATATGCCATTTAGCAACACACGCTATCCAGCATTTATTAATATGATATTGTTAGCCTATCGATCTAACTTACTGTAGTGTGCAACAAGTGTGTCATAGCAGCCGCCAAGCGAACACACAGAGTAACGTTATAACATAATTTTCAACACACTCAAATGTATCTAATATGATAAAACAGGGCTGCGTTACCCCAGATACACATGAGCGAAAGAAGCGGAAGCGGCAAATGTGGCATAATAAAAGCTCCTCTGCTGTCGAGCCGTGTGTTGCGCTCATCTCTCATTAGCAGTCGCTCCAGCGGCCATGTTCAGCTTCCATAGCACTCGGCCCTGCTCTGCTTTATACTACAGTAACATTAATAATCACATCCATGAACATGATTTCTGCCCGAGACGTGTCCCGATTCTTTTCCAGCGGCTGTGAGGTGAACTCCCAAGATTCCGTGCTTAATCTCGGTGTCATTTCGTCTAGCAGCGAAAAACTACATATTGTGCCTTTAATCAATAATAAACAACATTTGTAAGTCATGGTATTTAACCAAAGAAAAAAAAAACACAACTTACAGGTTTTTGAGACACTATAAGAAATGTTTTAGTGATGACCCCTTTTGTATTCCATTTGTTGCTATATTTTACTCTTTATTTAATGCTGCTTTAAAAACTGAGTAGACCTACTAATGACCTACCCTGTTGAACATTAGCCTACTTTTAAATGCTTGTCCATAGGCTATAATAGTTTTATATATAATTTTAATGTTACTACTTTTTAGTTTACGCAAACTATTTTTTTTTTTTTTTTTTTTTTTTTTTTTTTTTTTAGCTTAGATTTCATAAATTGGGGCAGAATGGGTTTCTTTTATTTCAAAACAATGCAAATATGAATATGGTTCTTTAAAAAAAAAAAAAAAATGGATTGTAAAAAGCATCATACAAATAAAACATGTTAAGTGTTAGGGCTATTACTTAAATAACAGGAAGTCATGCATTGTTATGAACTGCTTTTTGACAGAAGGGGATTCTGATGAAATTTAGATAATGCATAACGTTTGTTACCATAAACCTGTTAAGTTAAGAAAACTTTTATTATAATTAAATTATAATTTATTATAATTAAAATATTCAATCACTAGGTTTTCCTTTAAACGCATTGGTATATTTCCCAGAAATACATATCTATCATGCAATCATCACATTTCCCAAAAAGAAATTATCACATTTAGACATATTGGCCCGTGAAACAATATTCGACAAATAAATTAGCCGGGATGTATTTGTGGCAATCACAAACCTGATTCCAAAAAAGTTGTGACACTGTACAAATTGTGAATAAAAACAGAATGCAATGATGTGGGAGTTTCAAATTTCAATATTTTATTCAGAATACAACATAGATGACATATCAAATGTTTAAACTGAGAGGGAAAAATAAGTTGATTTTAAATTTCATGGCATCAACACATCTCAAAAAAGTTGGGACAAGGCCATGTTTACCACTGTGTTTAAAACTTCTTTTTATAACAGTCTGCAAACATCTGGGGACTGAGGAGACAAGTTGCTCAAGTTTAGGAATAGGAATGTTGTCCCATTCTTGTCTAATACAGGCTTCTAGTTGCTCAAATGTCTTAGGTCTTCTTTGTCGCATCTTCCTCTTTATGATGAGCCAAATGTTTTCTATGGGTGAAAGATCTGGACTGCAGGTTGGCCATTTCAGTACCCGGATCCTTCTTCTACGCAGCCATGATGTTGTAATTGATGCAGTATGTGGTCTGGCATTGTCATGTTGGAAAATGCGAGGTCTTCCCTGAAAGAGACGACGTCTGGATGGCAGCATATGTTGTTCTAGAACTTGGATATACCATTCAGCATTGATGGTGCCTTTCCAGATGTGTAAGCTGCCCATGCCACACGCACTCATACCATACCCCATACCATCAGAGATGCAGGCTTCTGAACTGAGCGCTGATAACAATTTAGGTTGTCCTTGTCCTCTTTAGTCCGGATGACATGGCATCCCAGTTTTCCAAAAAGAACTTCAAATTTTGATTAGTCTGACAACAGAACAGTTTTCCACTTTGCCACAGTCCATTTTAAATGAGCCTTGGCCCAGAGAAAACGCCTGCGCTTCTGGATCATGTTTAGATATGGCTTCTTTTTTGACCTATAGAGATTTAGCCGGCAACAGCGAATGGCACGGTGGATTGTGTTCACCGACAATGTTTTCTGGAAGTATTCCTGAACCCATGTTGTGATTTCCATTACAGTAGCATTCCTGTATGTGATGCAGTGCCGTCTAAGGGCCCGAAGATCACAGGCATCCAGTATGGTTTTCCGGCCTTGACCCTTATGCACAGAGATTGTTCCAGATTCTCTGAATCTTTGGATGATATTATGCACTGTAGATGATGATAACTTCAAACTCTTTGCAATTTTTCTCTGAGAAACTCCTTTCTGATATTGCTCCACTATTTTTAGCTGCAGCATTGGGGGAATTGGTGATCCTCTGCCCATCTTGACTTCTGAGAGACACTGCCACTCTGAGAGGCTCTTTTTATACCCAATCATGTTGCCAATTGACCTAACAAGTTGCAAATTGGTCCTCCAGCTGTTCCTTATATGTACATTTAACTTTTCCGGCCTCTTATTGCTACCTGTCCCAGCTTTTTTGGAATGTGTAGCTCTCATGAAATCCAAAATGAGCCAATATTTGGCATGACATTTCATAATGTCTCACTTTCAACATTTGACATGTTATCTATATTCTATTGTGAATAAAATATAAGTTTATGAGATTTGTAAATTATTGCATTCCTTTTTTATTCACAACTTGTACAGTGTCCCAACTTTTTTGGACTCGGGTTTGTATGTGCAACATATTCCATTCCCTCTCTTAGATTAGATCTTAACAAATATAGCATTCCTGTGAAAAAAAAAAGAACAGAACAGTCTATATTAATAGAAAGTAATCATATGCAAAACTAATCATATGTCTTCACTGTATAAAATAAACCTAGATTAATCCTACTAAATCTACTAAAGAGCAATGAGTGATTTTCTCTTTGTCTTTTCATGTTTGATTAACATTATTAATGTTAAAATGTCATATTTCTGTGCGTTTTGTTATGTTTTTATTTTACAACAATCACTGATCTAACTGATTTGGACACTATATTGCCATATTTACACTATATTGCCAAAAGTATTGTGACACCAATACTGCATTCAGGTGTTTCAATCACTTCCATGGCCACAGGTTTATAATATCAAGCACTAGGCATGCAGACGCTTCTACAAACATTTGTGAAAAAATGGGTCGCTCTCAGGAGCTCAGTGAATTCAAGCGTTGTACCATGATAGGTTGCCTCTTGTGCAATAAGTCAATTTGTGAAATTTCCTCACTACTAAATATTCCAGAGTCAACTGTTAGTGGCATTATAATAAAGTGGAAGCAATTGGGAACAACAGCAACTCATCCACAAAGTGGTAGGCCACGTAAAATCACAGAGCGGTGTCAGCACATGCTGAGGTGCACAGTGCGCAGAAGTCGCCAACTTTCTGCAGAGTCAATAGCTACAGACTTTCAAACTTTGTGTGGCCTTCAGATTAGCTCAAGAACAGTGCGTAGAGTTTCATGGATTGGTTTTCATGGCTGACATCACCAAGTGCAATGCAAAGCGTCGGATGCAGTGGTGTAAAGCATGCCGCCACTGGACTCTAGAGCAGTGGAGACGTGTTTTCTGGAATGACGAATCACGCTTCTCTGTCTGGCAATCCGATGGACGAGTCTGGGTTTGATGGTTGCCAGGAGAACGGTACTTGCCTGACTGCACTGTGCCAAGTGTAAAGTTTGGTGGAGGGGGGATTATGGTGTGGGGTTGTTTTTCAGGGGCTGGGCTTGGCCCCTTAGTTATAGTGAAAGGAACTCTTAATGCTTCAGCATATCCAAGACATTTTGGACAATTTCATGCTCCCAACTTTTTGGGAACAGTTTGGGGATGGCTCTTCCTGTTCCAATTTTAGAAAATTAAAATTTTAGCTATGCATAAATTGTTTTGCGTCATCTGATCGGATCTTTTGATCAGCCTTTAAAGAGACCACCAATCAAACTATATAAAGCTATTATTGGCCGATCAAACCAAGCACCCTTAAATGGAGGCAAAACAGATCAGAGAGAAATTTAAAAAATTAAAAACAAAAGAAGAGGAAAATACCATGTGGGAGCGTTTTAGTGAAGTAGTTGACTAGGACCAATTAAGTGCTGGGTATGTGATATGTAACGCTTGTGAAGCACTGTATGCAGCCTATATAAATTAAAGCCTATGTCCAGCCTTTGCTATTTAATTTAAAGTCCCCATGAAATCAAAATGGAAGTTTTTTGGCTTTTAGTATGAATATATTAGCTTTTAAGTTATCTATAAGCTAGTGTGCTCCAAAATAATGACAAAATTTGCATTTAGAAGATAAATGATAGAAGATAAATAAGCGTTCAAAACTTAGTTTCTCACTTCCACAATATGGATCAGTGATTTTTATGACTTCAGCTTCTTATCAGATTTTCTGTCCAATCAAATGCTCTCTAGAATAATCTGAAGAGAAGTTTTTATTATTATTATTATTTGGTTATACACACTTACCTTAGTGATTGCTATCAGGATGTGAAGAGACTTTCAACCAACATAAAACACAAAAAATAAATAAATAAATAAATCTAGAGCACATCACATACCCTGACATCATTTATTTTTAACAGCAGAGTCGGATGACGTTAGAGCTCTATGAAGTGTGTTTTCTTGAAAACAACAACAACAACAACAACAAAAACACTCCCAATAAATGTCCAAACAGTGATTCTAGCAGTGCATTTATTGTGTTGTGATTATAATCCTATTATGTGTCATTTACATGATCTAATATTGCATTTGATGTTGATTTGATAGGAAACATAATTGCATTACTGCCATTGTTCCATTTGAGTTGAGTGCAAAATTATTTAAAACGCAGTTTAGGTATTTGACAAATTACATAACATTGAACTTTTATGCACTGCGGTGTTTTAAGAGCCAATATGTTAATATGGCTAATATATGTTATGTAGATAAATCGTTCAGAGGGGTGCAAGTTAGACAGACTAACTTATTTATATGTACAAATCATCCAAGCGCCCCATTCCGAGCAATTTCTAATATCGTTAAATATAATTCAATTGTAAAGAAATAAACATCCATCTTTGATTGTTAAAGAATTCCAGGTGCCGGTCACTCTCAGCCAATAAGATATCGTGTAGCATTTTCATCGGCCAGCCGTGGAGGTCTATTGTGATTGGTTGATAACTTTTGACAGCGTTTAGTTTTCTAGTGCGAGTCGAGAGCACTGCACACAGGACGCACACGCAACAGTTCATAAGAGAGCACTGTATATTTGAGAGCGTGCGTCCAGTTATGTGCGAGAGCGGAGGAAATCCGCGTACGATGTTACATGGATGTGCGCTCGCGTTACAATAATTCACTCTCGACATCTGTCATTAAAATAGCGCAACCCCAGATTTGTCCCTTACGGCTTCACGTCTCCCGTTGTAAGGAGACTTCCGGTTATGTAAGCTGAAAGGATTATGGGAAATGTAGTTGAGAACCAATAAACTAGACACCCCAATCCTCTGCAAAGAAATAGAGAGAGTTTAGCTCCAACCCTAATCAAAGACAGCTGAAGCTAATCAAGCTCTTTAGGATCACTTGTTGAAAATACACAGGCCGGTGTGCTGAAGCAGGTTGGAAATAAACTTTGGAGGACAGTGAGTCCCCAGGAGCAGGATTGAAGACCTCTGTGTTATGCATGGATGCCCCGCTTATTAATAATAATTATACTCATTAACAGTCAATAAAGAGGAAATTATGTTTTATGCTAAGGACTCCACAGTGATCCTTTTGCAAGGAAACCATTTAAATTCTGTAATTTAATATATAGTATAAATAAAAAGAAAAAATGACATTTCCAAAAAATAAATATAATGTTTAAATATAATTTAATATACATAGTAAATAAACAATTTTAATTTGAAGCCAAAAGAAAGAGTTAAATTAGAGCAAAAATAATTAAGCAGATGCAGAATGAAATAGTAACCACACCAAGTTCAGTGAGTGTTATATATTTATATATAACAGTTATATATAGAGTGATGCGGGTATGACGCAAGTTTGTAGGCCGAAACACAGAAACGAGTTAGCGTTTTAGCACTTCCTGTTCCATCGTCCCAAAGTCAATGGGTTTTTTAAATGGGGTTTTGTTTAAATGGCTGAAATAAGGTGAACACAAGATGTTGTTTATTCTACAACATAAAATACATCAGTATTACCCCACTCATGATTTTTTTATGCTGTTACATGAAAAAGGCGGTTGCTAACAAGTGGCTAAATGGGACTACAGAGGCTGTCGGGGACGTTTAACGTCATCAGCTGAACTGGTAAATCATATATTATTTATTAAATATTTTAAAAACTGTTCTAACTCAAACTTTCAGAGAAAAATGTTTTTAGATAAAAACTGAAAGAGTTGTTCAGTGATGGTGATGTTGAAGTCGTGGGACAGTGGTGTAGCTCATTTATAGCCTACCTTTAGCTTTTTACTTCTGGCGATTGCATTTAGGCTTCAAAATTAATAAAAGTTGTGTTCATCTATCTATGGACAAAACGTTTAAGTATCATAAACTTTTGTTGGTCACAGAGCTTTTTTTTTTTTTTTTTGCAATAATCCAAAAGCCTGTGGAAAAATCCTATTGGGTTTTTGTTGAGGGAACCAGCATGATGCAAACTGCCGGTTGGCCTACAAAGTGACGTCATACCTGCACCATACTGATTTTTTTTTTTTTTTTTTTTTTTTCAGACAGCTAATTATATTTAAAGTCCTAATCCTACCACTAAACATTTGCATTTTAGAAAAACAAAACTGAATCCTTTTAATGAGGACAAAATTCTCCCTCAAGACAAAAAAAGCCCCTTCATTTAGGGGTCCTAAATGTTTTTGTCTTATTTTGCTTAGCCTACATAAAGGTGAAGTGTGTGAATTTTAGCGGCATCTAGTGGCGAGGTTGTGAAATGCAATCTTCCAACATTCACCCCTCCCTTTTGAAGCACATAGTGAAGCTATGGTGGCCGACACAGGACAAACATTTAGTCGTCGGAGAGAGCGGAGAGTAGCTAGTGCTCTGTAGAGCAGTTTGTCTGTTTAGGGCTACTGTAGAAACATGGCACCGCAAAAAGGCGACTTCACTGAAAGGGGACCTCCGGAGTATGAAGATAGAAATGGCTGCAAACTCAATGTAATAAAGTAATAAAGGTAATAAAACCATAACGGTACATTATTTATGGTCATTATACTCCACTAAAAACCAAGCCTGTAGCACTCCTCTCAGAAAACTGAAGCCTCCGTGCCTCGATCGCCCCCGGTGGCCGGTCCCAGTATAGGTCATAACCCCCACCCCTCCGTGTTTTCTAATGGATGCGAGACAAACAATCAATTTCCCAAAGTTGGTTTCTGTCATTGTAGGCAGTTTTTATCATGATGATTTCATTTCAAGTGTTCGTTTTTTAAATGAGTTTAGTTTTAGTTAGTTATCTGATGCTATAAAAATGGGGGAGTGTGACGTCATGATTGACAGCTGAGATTGACGGCTTCTCTGAGTGAAGTTGTCACTGAGGCACTAACAGACTTTTTTCGGGATTTTTGGGAGGAGATTGGAGCTTTAGCTTTAATTTCTACATTTTCATAACTGTTTATTTCACACTGACATAATGAATTGTTCTGCATATGCGAGATTGTGGGCGGGATTTTGATATTGCGCCCTTTACTTCCTGCTCTCTACTGCGCAGACTCGGTCCCAAATCCGCACAAGATGTCAGCGCCATATTCGGACCTCCGGAGGCTTCAATAACTTCAGCGGAAGAGCGGAATTTTCTATGCTGAAAAGTTATAGTTATGTATATTATATTGCATTTCTATCAATAGATCCTCATAAATACTACACACTGCACCTTTAAGGGGCAATTTGGTCTCCAAACTAAAGCTAAGTACCCCACACAGAAATTAATGCACATGAGGATGTATTCAAGCATCATCTGTAGCTCATGCAAAAAGACCATAATACTTGAGCAGCTCCGAACATCCGGTTCAATTTGACGTCATTAGGTGAGGTGACACGAGTTCTGTGTGATGATGATTCTGAAGTCCTATTATCGCGGTGGCGCGTCGAGCGCCGCTGCTGGTTCGGGCTGCGCGCGCGCACACACACACACCGCAGCTGTGATTGACACAGTGAAGGGGTGGGGACGCAGGGTGGGGTCAGCAGCAGGGAGAGGCGGAGGAGAGACTCACAGCTCGAGCCCAACCCTGAAACACGGCAACAAACACACACTGAAAGACGAGCGGGGCGACGGAAAGAGGGTTTATTTCTCGACGCCGGGGATATGATTTCTGTGATCCGCCGAAGCAACGAGAGCACCCATCTCCTCTAATACTGAGGTGGAAAAACTGACATCGAGCTCACAGTAATTCAAATATCACCCCGCCCGATCCGACCGACCCCCCCTCCACTCCACCCCTTCGCCGCCGCTTAGATACCGAGATGCACACGGAGACTCGGAACAAAAAAGTAAGTCCGTTTATCGTTCGCTATCGACTCATTTGCAACGTAGCCGGTAGCTTTTAACGGCAGTCGCTGTCCTATTTCCATTCTGCAGGACTCTGCCTGAGTTCCTCATCTATGAGCAGTTACCCGGTTTCGGTTTGCTCACCGTTAACTGTAATGAGCCTTTAATATCTGAGCTGCTGGGTGATTACTTCACTCCTGTGCATGCGCTTCTGAAGCGAGCCCGTTATCCGAAAGCCTCCTAGAGATAATGCTGGTGCATTTGAAATACTTGTGCAACTTGTGACAAAGTCAGTATCCGTCAGCGCCGTCGCTTTATCTGCAGTGCTGTTTTAAAGCTGTGAAGGCAGGAAGGAAGCGCGCCGAGTGCTGCTTGCTGGAGAGACACCATCTTAGCTGATTTCTTAAAGGGACAGTAGCCTTGAATTTGCATGGGATGAAGAAATTATGTTATTGCTGCTCTCTAATTCTATTGTCTTCTATCGCTCTCAGTTATTAAAGGGCTCAATACCAGTGCATTGCCTAATAAGTGACTGCAGCTTGTTGTACTCAACTAGGACTGTCTGTAGGCTACTGAAAACTGTCATGAACATCCCATGACAAGGAGAGGGTCACATTTGTAGTGTGCATTTCTAACTGTGTTTTATTTGTTTTTGTTGCACCAGCAGCTCTGGAACTTTAAGGGTAATATCTAGAGCTGCCTGTCACTATCACAAAATAACAGCCTAACAGGATGATCAGCACACAGCAAAGAGGTTATTTTAGAAAATGGTTTATCAAAGGAATGGTTATTTATATGTGACGGCCTGGATGACGGTTATTATTTAGAAGTATCAACTATTTCACAGCAGAATGCAATGCAAGTATACTAGAGAGCTGTGGGAAAAAAAATATTATTAATAAATAATATTAATAATATATAGATATTAATCATATCCAAAATAAAAGATTGTTTGCATAATGTGTTTGTACTGTGTATCATTTATATATATATATATATATATATATATATATATATATATATATATATATATATATATATATATATATATATATATATATATATATATAAATACACACATACATGTATATATTTTAGAAATATTTGCATGTATATACTGTATATATATTTGTATCATTTATATTATATATGAATATTTTTTTATAAATATAACAACATTTTCTTAAATTTATACATGCATGTGAGTGTATTTATATTATATATATATATATATATATATATATATATATATATATATATATATATATATATATATATATATATATATATATATATATATATATATATATATATATAATACATAATAATTATACACACACACACACGTATTATGTAACAAACTTTTGTTTTGGATGCGATTAATCGATTTGACAGCACTAAAATATATTATATTATATTATATTATATTATATTATATATACAATCATCATCTTAAAGTGCCCAAATATCTTGCAATAATCAACCTGGCCAATATATTGATCCATCACTACAAAGATGTATTGTCAGGGTAATTAATGGTAATGATGATTTCCCGAATTAATGGTCAGTTATATAGCTATCAGGACTCCAGACTCATTCTTCCCAACTTTGGTCGCACTCTTTTTTTATATTAATCATAATGACCTTGCATGTTGATGGTTTTGCATTGATGTAAGGATTGACAGTGACTAAAATCTTGATATTTGCAAAATGTTTTAATCTGAACATTGTTTCCAGCAAGCATAAATTTAAAAGAAAACTTTACTAAAATACTATATTTTTGGTCCTTTTTGATCGTAGTCTAGAGCCCTGGATAAAAGTCATTATTCCAAAAGATTTGACAGCAGAATGCAGTGATTGGCCAATCCGAATCAAGTAGAGAAAGCAAAAAAACAGCTTATTGGATATGATCATCTCAACATGGCCAAATATCTTGCCAATAATGGCCGATATATTGATCCATCTCTACAAAGATACATTAAGGTATTGCACATTTGAATCAACTCTGTAGAGTAACCCATAAGAGTAAAAGAAAAATCAATGTAATTGTACACCACCTTTTGCCTTTTTTCAATATCTTACGTTGGTATGTTCTGCAATTGAGCTCATTCTTTGGAGTAGTGTCTCCTGTAGGAGCTGTTATTGAAAGAGTCAGGGAGGTGAGTGGACTGAGGCGTTATCATTGGAGGAACAGAGAGTGCTCTGGGCGTGTCAGACAGCTGGTAATCATTAACATCTGTGGACAAACTTTGGTCAAAGTGGTTTAACACTCATCTACCCTCTGTTGGTCTCAGCCTTTGGGTTTTGTCAGGGTGACATCGCTTCAGGAGGGTGTTCTAGGTTGAGGCATCCATTGGCAGCCTGATCAAGCCAGCTAGCCAGGGGGTGATGTAAAGTGTATCTGTTTTTAGGAGTTGAGACAGTTAGAGACTGTCACTGTCCTAGAGCACAGTTATTTTTAGGAGAAGGGTGCAGTCGGCCCTGGGTGTGACTGAGGTTGTGTTTTTGCAGGGCGGCTGTGGTGCACGCCTAGCAGTTCCTCTCACTCCCTGTCTTAAATCGCCTTTCGTATTATCGACTGCACTTCAGCGTCACACCCTTAACCTGTCCTAAAGCTTAGCTCTAAAAGTGCAACACAAATTAGTCAGTGTTCTGTTTTGTATAAACTTGATTCAGTATGGTGTAAAGTAGTACACTTCCTCCTTAGATATTTCAGGTAAGTCAACAATATGGTGTAATGCCTCAACATCACATGCTTTGTTGACCATTGCCCCTTTTTGTCTTTGCTCTATTCTCAAGAATGTTAGCCATATGAAGTTTGCACTACTGACACCTTCAGTTTAGGCCTTATTCTGAATACAATGTGTGACAGGTGGGACAGTCCAGCATATCTTATATGATCCACTAATGCAAGGTCATAAAAGACTCTCACACTCAGTCAGGTGTAAAATCCCTTTATATTCTTACACCCTGCAGACTAGGGTCAACGTTACACCAGCAGAGAAGAAGTTTTTCCAGTTGTTCATTGGTTTGCTGTTGTGGATAAATGAAGGATGAGTAGTTAATCATTGGTAAAATATAAGTAGTCTTTTGCAGTTATTCATAAGTTAAAAACTTATTGTAAAGCTTGTATTTCAGGATGCATTCTTGGGATTTAGACTTGTGCAGCATTTCTACTTTTGGTTAGGGACCACAGTTCTATCTCACTGTCACTATTTTCAAGAAAGGTTGAACATAAACATTAAGTTGAAAGAATGTAGTACCATTTAAGCCCAAAGTATGCACAGTTGAATGCACAGCCTTTCAAAGTATAGCCTACCTTTTTTGAATGCGATTTGATAGGTCAACAAATGCATACTAGAAAGTTTCATCCTTGTCTAGTGTCTTTTTCTCCAAAAGTTCAGAGTGATAAAACATGTCTTTGTACTTGTTTAAACTAGAGTTACCAGTGTATTGTAACCCTCTAACACCAAGGCTGTAACCATGTCTTAGACATTGGGGGGGGACCAAAGTTTTTTTTTTTTTTTTTTTTTTTTTCGTGAGAAAGGGGTTATTGGTCTTATTGGTTTTATTTAAATGAATTAAATTATTAAATGATTAAAAGGGATTTAAGGAAATAAAGAAAAATAAATAAGAACGGCAAAAGTTCCAGTTCTATTGTAGTTATGAAGTAAACTATTTGCAAATATATTTTTTTAAATATGCACACATTCACATTGTTTTCGTCTGCCTAATATGTAAAAATGCAAAACGTTTCTTGTCACGTCAAATTCAGTTATGATTTACAATATAAATAATGTCATATTTTCAATTCAAAATGCTGAAATTTCCTATAAAATGTCAAGTAGTTAACATCACTTGATATTGCTGTTGGTCGCTGAACGCTTTTATAATATTTCATGAGTTCACACTTGCATATAATTTAGAGGGAGTATAGTTTAAGTGCGTATTTGGCGTGCTGTCCGGGGGGAGGGCTCCGAGCTCGAAATTTGGCCCGAACCCAGAGTACTCCCCCGTGTATGTAAGTGGTTAGGACTAGAAGTGTAGGGAAGGGGTGGTGGAGGGATGCTGATAAACTGTCAACAAACGGAGGTAAGACTGCCAAAAATAAATAAATAAATAAATAAATAAATAAATAAATAAATAATATATATATATATATAAATATATATATATATATATATATATATATATATATATATATACATATATATATACATACATACATACATACATACATACATACATACATACATATACATATACATATACCTCTTATCGTTGAGTGGCTGAGTGCTCTCCACTCCTGTCAATTATCTGAACGTGTTCCTGCTGAACTTTGTTAATAAAACATCATTAAATGTTTAGCTACTCTTTCACTGCTATAACTGAAGTGTTGGAATTAGGGATGTGACGATGAAGAAATTTTCCCACCGGTTAATCGACATGTGATAACACCATTAATACCGGTATGACAGTCTGAGAATCATCAAGAATATCAAATATCGGGGGAGACAATTTGGCCATTTCTAATTATTTGGGGGGACTTGTCCCCCTCAATGTCTATGGTGGTTATGGCCCTGTCTTACACAACACAAGTGCTCTTCAGCATCTACTGTTGTGTGTCGTCTCCAGTAGTCTGTATTTTCTGTTTCTTTTCTGACTGTGAAACTGGCCTGGGCCGTATACTTCGGCTGTCTGCGTGACGTAATTTGCGTCGTCAGGAGGGTCCGCAATTTACGTGTCCGCCCAATTTTTGAGGCCGCACGGCCGGTGCACGTACAACAGAGCATGTGCCAGAAAGTCAGAAGAGACACAACAATTGTACTGTGCATCCACGCTCATCCGTGTTTGAGTATACTTGTAAAGCTGTGTGGACACAACTGCACAGAAGACGTGTCCGGACACGTAAATTGAAGTGTACCCAGGGCTTTAGACTAAAACTAATTGGTGCAAAAAAAGGTGCTTTGGTCTTTTGGTCAAAGTATCCTTTGGACTTTAATTGATAAGCTTCAAACAGATACATTCACATTTTTGTAGAGGTCGACCGATTGATTGTTTTGCCGTTTGTCACGATAACCGATTGCTGGAAAAATCTTTTTTTCGCAAAAAAAAAAAAAAGTACAGTTTTGTGTCACCGATGCCTCATGGAGTTTGTTTTTACACTTGAGACTTCGTTGCACAGAGCAGTACACTTCAGATGTGGATTTCAAACATAGACAATGAAATGGTATATATACAGTACACTACAGTACATGTTGTCATACTATTATGAAGCAATACATTTGTTGAGTAGATGCTACATTAGTAGAGAAAGAACAGCAGTATGTTTGCCATCAAGGCTGAGAGGATGCTAACATTAGTTAGCCTGACAAGCCAGACCTACATCAAGATGTTGGGTCTGGGAACTCACCATCACCATTCCCTCTGCATGCAATAGGATGGCGCTACAACCAACCAGAGCAATGAAGAAGGTGAAGCCGAGCTAGTTGATAGATTAAACTTTCGCCGTATCTGGTCGGCAAAACTCCGAACACCTCTTCCTTTCTTAAGAATGACGTCAGTGCCGTTCTTTGTTCTTTTCTCAAAGAAAAGTTTAACAAGTCTTCCAGAGTTGCGGCCAAAGCCGTTTCGAAAGATTGCTGTTTGCCAGCTTCTTTGTTTTCAAGTAGCATGCGTAACCTCGGCAACTCTGCTGTCATTATGTTAAGCCTGCCCACCGACCAGAGTTTGGTTTTTCCAGCTCGCAAGTCTACCGAGAGTTGCTAGACTACACTCGCGGCAAATTAGATTTGCTGCCGCTAGGGTGCATCTAGATTTCTAGGCTAAACATTAGTACCTCAAGCAGTTAAAACGGTGTGACAAAAACACATGCAAGCCCGACCCAAATGTTTAATGTCACAATTGTTACCATTTATTTGCATTATGTCCAGCTGGTGACACTTATGCATTCATTAGCCAGCAAAGTTGCATATAAGCTAGTGACGTGAGAAAGCAAATTGACAGAAACATAAACAAATCAGAAGCATGTCCAATTTCAGTTCTTTAAAATTCGAACACATTGTGTCGAATGTACAAACGCAGACGGCACCCAGCTATGACTCAGTAGGCGGTTAAAAATCCTGCCGCGCCACTCATATAGTAATCCATTAAATGACATAATATTTGTCCCAAATCGTTGTTAATGTGCATAATGACTTCAGTCCTATTTGAATATTGTGCATTTTTCAGCAAAGCGCATGTCTTTCTGTGGCTTTAATATAGTCTGTATGCTTCATATAGAGTTTAATATATGTATGGTTCAGTACTGTTTTTTTTCTTTTTCTCACATTTCTGTAGTAAAGTTCAGCACTATTTTACTTTGAGTGTTTGTTTTAATTTAGTATCCAGAATTTTTAAATTATCGTTTGTAGGCCAGTGCAGGCCAACCTAGTTATCATTATCAGTAAAATCCACTATCGGTCGACCTCTACATTTTTGTACATAATATTTAATATGTTTGTCTGTGTTAGCATTTAGCATAGCACATGAACAGCATCATACGAAGAAACAAAAATCTTTAGCCTGCTGACATGTTTTATGAGGAATTTTTTTTTTTTATATTCTTGAGAAAAGGAAACCTTATATTCTCAATGAAGTCACAAATTAATCAGCCCTCTATGCCTTCTGTAGAAATTACAGTTTGTTAAATGCAAAGGCCTATAGCTTGAGCTCCAAATATGAATTTTAGGACCATTGACTTCTATATTACCATCTGCCCCTTCATTCCCTTCTGTTTCTCATCATCTTGGTTTCTAAGTCTATATTTTACACTAATATCCACAATTTTCAGCTCACTGACTGTGCACACGTTACATTATTCTACCGAAAGGCCTCAATATTGACTTACTGAACAAAGTAGACGTATTTGACCTTGTGTTTTGGTCCTCCACTTTTAACAAAAGTTCACAACCCATTTTACATCCATAATGTGACATTTCCAAGTGATGAAAAATTATATATAATGTATTTGAAAAAATTAATTAATCAACCCAAAAGGAGAATCGTTTCAGAGGTAGGAAATTTATTACTTTTTGCAGTGACACAATAGTACCAGAAAAATGAATTAAGAAAGTATGTAAGGATGAACTGGTACCGATACTAGTATTACAGATAGTTGTACTAGTACATCCGTTAACTAACCGAATTAAGCCATCTAATATGATTCATATTCTTTTGGTCTTTGGCTGCCCGAAGAGGATTCGTTTGTCTGAGAAAGCAGAGGAAGTGAGGCACCAGCATACTGACTGAAAGGAAAAAAAAGACTAAGAGAGAGGTGAAAGGGGACTTGCAGCATTATGTAGTTAAGCTTCCAGAAAAAGTAGTAAACCAAGTTAGAGGTGAGGTTTTGGATGAGTGGGGGCTCTGGGGTATGTTTGTGTGTATGGTACAGGACTGTAAGGATATTGTCCATGTCTCCCCAGATTAGAGCCGATGTGACAGAATGACCCCCTACCATTGCAGCACAATCATTAACCAGGGAAAGAATCCCGTCCCCATAGCAACCCCTGCAGTTCTGCCAAACTGTCTGCAGTGAAAAAGAGGGAGCGGGGGTGGGGTGCTCAGGGTGGGGAGGGTGTGTCTCAATGTGTGTGTGTGACTATTGATGTAGGAAACAGCATGCAAGCCATTGCTCAGAATGTGAAAATTACGTGATTTGGAAAACTAGATGTGAACCTTTGTTTGTTTCGCCCCCTCTAAACACATGCAAATTAATTTTTTTTGGCTAATTTGCATTAGTCTTTTACTGTAGCGTAATTATAAGGAGCGAGGTGAAAATGTGTCTGTCTCGACCACATTCTTCCAGGGAAATCTGCTCAGGTATGCTTTGGGAATTGCATCTTGCCCCTGTACCTTTAAAGTTGACATCACCAGCTCTCTTGGTTTGTTTTTCTATCTCGGTGCAGCTCTGCAGCAGAGATGAGCTGCCTTACAGAAAGATAGAACTTCTTCCTTCCTGTCTTCGGTGCTCATCTGCTTCACAGACATTAAATAGCTTGAGA
This sequence comes from Paracanthobrama guichenoti, assembly GCA_018749465.1. Lineage (NCBI taxonomy): Eukaryota > Metazoa > Chordata > Actinopteri > Cypriniformes > Gobionidae > Paracanthobrama > Paracanthobrama guichenoti. The sequence goes on along the minus strand of CM031963.1, from coordinate 24,597,808 downwards.
CGAGGTGAAACATTGAGGTTTGCACATTGACACATTAGAGCGAAGCATAGCGTGAAGAAACTTTTATTTCTGATGGTATGCATGACAAGGACAGACCTTTCTTTTTTGAGGAAATTAACTGGAGGTAGAGGAATGAGCAGGTTTGGACTATTGTGTTTGTGTGTGTGTGTGTGTTTTAGGGTGGGGAGGGCTGGGAGAAGTAGCAGCAGAGTTTGCGTCAGAAGGGTGTGGTGAGATAAGGGCAAGTTCACTGCTATGGTGACTGTGCCAGCCATGAAGAGAAAGTCCTACTTGTGCATTTGTTTGAGTTTATTTGCAGCCAGTATACACTCCTAGCCATCACTGGTATTCTTAAAGAAACGGTAGACCTAAAAATGACAATTTTGCCATTTACTTTTCATCGTGTCGTTCCGAATCCAAACCCATATGATGTTTAGTTTTTCAGAGAAACACAAAAGAAGAATTCTGAAAAACATTCAGTTTATCCACTCTGTCAAGCTCCAAATAGGACCAAAAACGCCCTGTTTACACCTGGTATTAAGATGTGTTTTAGTTGATCGGATGTGGAAGTGGATGACATTTAAGTACAGGTGTAAACGTGGTCTGAAATGTTTTCAGCTTGTCCACTTTCAACGACTTCTAGAAGTAGCTGAAAACGCTGGATTCATGCTTTTGTAGTGTGGACTCCACTGTAAAAAAATAACCTGTTAACTGGCCGTGGTTGCCAGAAATTAACTTTAAAAAATACTATGACAATATTTCCAGTTTTGAAGGGTGCCAAAAAAGTGGTACGGTACGGTTCGGGAATTAGGTTGCCATTCATAACCTCTGACAATGGAAAAGGCAAAAATTGCGTACCGTACTGAACCATACCGCTCAGTGGAAATGAGCCATAAACGTACATTACTGATAACAAAAATAAGAAGGAACTAAATTATTTATAAAAAATGACGTCATATATGATGTATAATGCAGGGACTTCTGGGAATGTCCTTTTAACTGTTTTATTTTTTTTTTTTTTTTTACTGTAAATTATATGATAATCCATAGTTTTTACTTGCAAAAACCATAAATTGGACAGTATTTTATGGTAATATTAAATGTTAAATTATTTACTTTTTTTTTTTGTAAGGTAACTTAGTTAACCAATTAACATGTTTTACTGTAGCATTTTTACAGTATTTTTCTGTAAAAATAATTTTTATAACGTGTTGTCAAATGTGTTCGAGCAGCCACAAAAAATGCTTTCTCTCTGTCTACTAACCTAATGTGTAAACATTATGGGAAGCACGCTAGCCAGACGGGATTTAAACTTTGAAGTTTGGTTAAAGACAGACAACATACCAAGCGTAATGTTATCTCACCATTCCTGAGTTCTTACAAGCATTTACCACGTTTGGCATAATTTTGTGGCTATCAGAGCTAGGGTTGGAAATCGAAAATCGATTCTAATTGTGAAATCAGATACTTGAGGTCAGGAATTAAAATTTTGATTTCGCTTGTTGAATCCTGTGCGGGCTTTTTAATTTGGTTTTATACTATTCGAGCGCAAGGCGCGAAAGAGAATTCTCGGCACATGCGCACTGTTTTTTGTGCTGAGAACATCCAGAGCACATAAAGCGAACTCTCATATAGTGCACGAATACTGAATTGATTCCTTTTTATTTGCGTCTTCTTGCACTTGAATGGACAAATACAAACAAAATTGTCAAAATATCGTTGTAAACACGACGATCGGTTATGTCTTAACGTAAACAGTTGAGAAAGAAAACGCATGTGTAACAGTATATTGGATCTGTGCATTCGGTCTTAAAGTGACAGCAGCCTAAAAAAACCTGCTGCCTAAAAAATGCCTGTGTCATTACTGTTAATCAAACAACCAAAGAAAATCACTCACTGATCTTGACTGAATAACTTTTGTAACTTTAAGGATTCGTCTATATTTTATTATTATTAAAACATTTTTACATTTGATTTCAATTTCTGAACTTTGTTCAGTTGTATTTGTGCTGTATTTGCTAATTACCAACTGTCTGTATAATTGTTATTAATAATGTTTGAAATTGGTTAGTCTAGTTTATTAGTTGGCTGTTCTTTAGGCTGCTGACTTTTGTTTATGGTAGTTGGCTGCAACAGAATGTTTTGCAAAAAGACAGAATAAATATGTTTGATATCTATGTTTGACTTTTTTTTTTTACCATATTGTAATCGAAATCATAAAATTTATATTCACTGTATTTTTATATATATTTTATATATTTAATTATATCGGTTTCACTGTATATGACAGTATTTTCCCCTATGCATAACAGGGTGTTAACCACATTTTCTACTGATTGAGAGAGGAAATACTGCAGTAGATTGACTAGAAAGCCCTATTTTACTGTCATGATGAGTGAATATTGTAGAAAAATTCCACAACTAGATTTAATACAGGTTTGCAAAGCCCCACAAAATGATGCTGTGGGGAGACAACCAATAAAACACAAGACCTGCAACACGCTCATTACAGACATATGAATATTAAAATATAAGTGAGTTGAGGGCATCTTAAGCATTTTAAAAATCTAGCCCTATATAACAACAAACAGCCAAAAACAATGGAGAAATGCGGAAGAACATTTAAAAAGTCTAAGGAAATTTTCAATACGAGCACTACAGTCTCTGAACCAATGACACGCATCAGTTTAACGCAGAAAGAATAAAGCAGTTATTTTTTTGCCCGTTCTTTGAATTGTCAGTCTATTTATTAACTTGCATCATTGTCTTCTGTGTAGCAGAATAATCCATTGTGTCATCTCGTCGTGATCAGACGTACTTTGCATACATTTCATTTGAAGAAGACTTGATGAAATATGTGGGCTTACACGGTGCTAGTTCATGTTTAGAGCATTAGAGTATATGAAATGGGTCCATATAAAACTTAAACGCGCTCGCTCTGCTCGTGCAGAAGCCTCTCTCGCGTTGCCACATGTAGTTTGAATTCTCCGCTGTAATCAAGGGCTGAATCCGAAATCGCCCCCTATAACCTCAAATAGGGCATTATTTGAAGGGACAGCCATTTGTAGTGGTGTCCGAAACCATTGTGGACGTTATTGATTGCACTCATTCAATCCCACATTGCACCGCAATAACAAGTGTACAGCCGATGTACACACAATGGCTGTCCGACTTCACGCACTCGTTTTCATTCACTCCTTCAAGTGAACAATATAAGTGGATAAACATAGGGAATAGTGAATGATGCTTCAGGGGGCGATTTCGGATTCAGCCTTAGGCTGTAATGCGATCTCAGCTGTGCTCTCACAACAGTGAAAAGGGACCCTTCTCAAACAGTGTCACGCTGCGTCGCGTTCCGAACGTTGTTTATGCGGTATAATCAAAATTCATATCATAACAAAAATAAATACCGGTATTCGGTATGAACCGGTATACCGCCCAGCACTAGTCTCACTCATCTTCTTGTGATCTGATCAACCAAAACGCATCTTAATATCAGGTGTAAACCAGCCCTAAAAGTAGCACTGTGAGTCTTCTGAAGCCATATAACAGTTTTGTATGACAAACAGACTGAAATTCACTTATCTTTTCCCTCCGACAAAGGAACTGCAAAAGTCTTTTGGACTGCTAATGCTATTTAACACCATTTGGAATTATTTTTGAATGTTTGTGGCCAAACCTCATTGACAACAATGATGCCATGTTTGATTTGAGAACTACTGTGGAGATGTTCAGTAAATAATGGCTTAAATTTTGGTCTGTTCATCACACAAATCATATGGCTTCAAAACACGTTTAGTCTACAAGTCATTTAAACTTTCAAAGTAGTAAATGATGGAATACATTTTTTTTGTGAGAACTATTTCTTGAAATGCATTTTGCAATTTGCATTTTTTTTAATGCATTGTTTTACGGTAATATGTGTTGAAATGGAGACAGTTGACCCATTTTTTTTTTGGAGCTTTTGTAGCCCAGTCCTCCTGCTGTAGTCATCCAGTTGGCCTTGACCTAATCAGGTGATTCTCTATTGGTCTCAACTCTCACCTCAAAACTCCTTCGTTTCTCTTTTCGGTGCTTGCTTCCTCTCATTTCATCCCACAGCAGACTCCTCTGAGGCAGGGCCTCGGTTGCACACAGCTCTTTTGTTCCAGCACGACTTCTGTGCATGAGGGTGACATGACTCTGTCTCACACATCTTGCAGAAGAGGAAGGGTGGAGTTGTAGGCAGCCAAAAGAAGAGACTTCACTTAAGGCCAGCTTCTACAGTCTGCTTATGGGTAACACAGGCCTAAAGCAACCTCGTACTGAATCTAACAACTTCCTGTTTTTGTAATCATAACCAATGTGCTAGCCCAAAAGGAATTGGCTGACTTTTTTGCATTTTCTATGCCGTTTTTGCTCTGCAAAGTTCTGCAGACTAAATTTAACATGAACCGTTGGTCACTTGACATATCGGTCAAACAACTTCGTCCTGTCCTAAGGTGCAGTCACAGTTACTGTTGTTTGGTGAATTTTCGCGTGTGAGATCGAGTCATTTCAATAAGAAATCCACACAATTTTGTGTGGATTTTTTATTGAAATGACTGGATCTCACATGCAAAAATTCACTAAACAACAGTAATCCTGATTGTGTCTGGGAAAATTTTTTCCCACACATATTTTATCGCTTTTTATTGAATTTCCGTGTGTGAGACCGTCATTTCAATAAAAATTATTTCGTATTCGCCACGATGACCAGCAGAAACTCTGCATGGTTTGAAAGTGACTTCTGCATGAGCTGTACTTCATATATCGCTACACGTTTGACAGTAGACCGTGACCTTTTTCCACCTGCAAATTTTCGTAAAAAAATTCACGAATGTCACTGCGCCTGTAGTGGACAGTATTGTCTAAAATAAGCTGCGAAGTGGACCAGACTTTATGCCAATTTTTAAAAGTCTGGCAATGTGAATACCGTCTGAAACTATCACTGGGATCACAACAGTACTTTGTAAGGGCATAGTGCTGTAAAGGAGAGAAGCCTGACACACAGGGTGGTCTTTGGCCAAAGGGAGACGATGTACCTTTAAGAGGCTAAAGGAAAGAAGTACTAGAGGGTAGGACAGAGTCCTTGCACCACAGCCTCTGCTCTGTGTGTGTCACAAAACCTTCTGCCTGCCTATCCCCCAACACACCCCATGCAGCTGTGACCTTACATGTCTATCCTCCCCTTCTGCCTCTTTTCTCTTTCCCTGTATCTCTCTCTTTTTATTTCTCTTCTTTCGCTCTTGGACCGATGAGTTGATTACATGGAGGGACGCAGTGACAGCACTGGCTGGTACACAGAACAAAATGTGCCCCAGGCCCCAACAGACTGCATCAAAATTACACTGTTCTGACATATTTAAACAGCAGCGGCAAACATGTACATGTACACACAGATCTGCACATGCATATACAACCATAGACCTTATTTTCTTGACAAAAGAGAGTATCCCCCCAAGTGTTACAGTCTGTCTTCTCCCATGAACACTAAAGGAACATCTCATTTGTTTTCGTAGTTGATCCTCAAGCACCTTATTTGGCAGTGCATGGAGTTAGTGGAGCGACTGAGCAAAGCAATGACAAAGTAAGTTTACTTGTCAGTCAGTTACTCTCTTAGAGGTTGGTTCACTTCACACTCATGCCACAACTTATTTTAGAGCATTCAAGAATTACAGCAAATAGGAAGGGAACTTGAAATTTGCTTTACATCAAATGTCAAAAATGACAACTGCTCAAAGTTCTTACATGTGAGAAGAGCTTGCATTCTGGCAAACAAAGCAAGTATGGATGCTTAGATACCATTCATTTACATAAAGATGACAGTGGAGAAAGATATAAGGGTGCAAGACTGAGGGTGAGCATATAAAACAGTTCACAGAAACATTTTATAGAAACGAGCGGAATTTAGACGGTTGACATTTTAAAGACTTGACAATTTTTTTATATATAAGAAAATAGCCTTTAGCCTAACAGCTGTGAACCACGGTTTGCTACTTTCTACTGCTAATTTTACTGGACAGAAATTTGTATACTCCACTGAGTGCAGGATGAGTCATCATTATTTTTTGGTCTGGAAGAGAAAGACATTTTAAATGTGCACATCTGATAAAAGTAAAAGTAAAAAAAAAAAAAGTATGTGTGTGTATATAGGATTATTATATAGGTGTCTAAAGGATTATTAGGAACACCTGTTCAATTTCTCATTAATGCAATTATCTAATCAACCAATCACATGGCAGTTGCTTCAACGCATTTAGGGGTGGGGTCCTGGTCAAGACAATCTCCTGAACTCCAAACTGAATGTCAGAATGGGAAAGAAAGGTGATTTAAGCTATTTTGAGCATGGCATGGTTGTTGGTGCCAGACAGGCCGGTCTGAGTATTTCACAATCTGCTCAGTTACTGGGATTTTCACGCACAACCATTTCTAGGGTTTACAAAGAATGGTGTGAAAAGGGAAAAACATCCAGTATGCGGCAGTCCTGTGGGCGAAAATGCCTTGTTGATGCTAGAAGTCAGAGGAGAATGGGCCGACTGATTCAGGCTGATAGAAGAGCAACTTTGACTGAAATAACCACTCGTTACAACCGAGGTATGCAGCAAAGCATTTGTGAAGCCACAACATGCACAACCTTGAGGCGGATGGGCTACAACAGCAGAAGACCCCACCGGATACCACTCATCTCCACTACAAATAGGAAAAAGAGGCTACAATTTGCACGAGCTCACCAAAATCGGACATTTGAAGACTGGAAAAATATTGCCTGGTCTGATGAGTCTCGATTTCTGTTGAGACATTCAGATGGTAGAGTCAGAATTTGGTGTAAACAGAATGAGAACATGGATCCATCATGCCTTGTTACCACTGTGCAGGCTGGTGGTGGTGGTGTAATGATGTGGGGGATGTTTTCTTGGCACACTTTAGGCCCCTTAGTGCCAGCTGGGCATCGTTTAAATGCCACGGCCTACCTGAGCATTGTTTCTGACCCATGTCCATCCCTTTATGACCACCATGTACCCATTCTCTGATGGCTACTTCCAGCAGGATAATGCACCATGTTACAAAGCTCGAATCATTTCAAATTGGTTTCTTGAACATGACAATGAGTTCACTGTACTAAAAGGATCACAGTCACCAGATCTCAACCCAATAGAGCATCTTTGGGATGTGGTGGAACAGGAACTTTGTGCCCTGGATGTGCACCCTTCAAATCTCCATCAACTGCAAGATGCTATCCTATCAATATGGGCCAACATTTCTAAAGAATGCTTTTAGCACCTTGTTGAATCAATGCCATGTAGAATTAAGGCAGTTCTGAAGGCGAAAGGGGGTCAAACACAGTATTAGTATGGTGTTCCTAATAATCCTTTAATGTGAACTAGTTGGGCAGGGTATTGACAAATTCGATTTCGATTCACAAGCTTGCAATTCGATTCAATATCGATTATTTTGTATATATCAGGTACAATACATGGCAAGTTTTCTTAAGGTAAACAAATCTCTTAACTAATGCTGTAAATTATGGGAGTCTTTTAACACACTTTCATATGCTCATTCATGTCTGTTTATTTCGCGCTGTAACTGATTAAGGCAGAAGAGCAGATCAGTTCATGTGCGCTCCACGCTGCCGCTTCTCTTGATCTAAACTGCGCCAGAGCGATCTCATGCCACAGTGCCAAAACGGTATTTATGTTTTTGAATTTCATAATAAAAAGGATGTAATTTGAAATCTGAGAATTTGTTTCATATCAATAGTAACAAAGCACAAAAAATATTGTGATTTAATGGATGGGAGGTGCGCTAAAATGTTCCATTCATTCATCAACTAAAAAACGATTCTTTGGATTTTAAGAATCGATATCATTTAGTAAAAATCGAGTAATCAAATTTTTTTTACCCAGCCCTATAAACTAGCATATAAAATGCGTCAATGCTATAAGAGTAACATAACATGTTGGTGACTTTACATGTCTTGTCCTTTTATGGTGTAAGAAAGAATCATTAGGAAAAGGTCTTGCTGAATCAAAAAAATAATAATTAGAAATTTTATCTTGATTTTCATATTTTTCAGTTATGAATATGTGTGTGAATATATGAGAACATGTTCAAACCAGAGAATCATACACCACCAGCTTGCTCCCTAAACGCAGTGTGAAGTGTGTCACATCAAGACTTCCTTTAGAAGAGCTAAATGCAAAAAGCACTGTCAGTGGAGCTGTGCAACCTAATGTTTGGAAAGAAACCTGCAAACTAGTGCAAATGTACACCAAAATGTATAATATACAAAAACAAAAAAGCTTGAACAAGCAACCAAGAGATTTTGATCTAATTCTGATTAGGAAAAAGGTAAGGCAAACTTTTTTCACAATGATGTAACACAGATGGATTGTCTCACTAGTTATACAGGTTAGAGTGGTGTGTTTAATAATCCATGAGTAGATTAATTGGAGACAGAATCTCAAACTTCAAACGTTGCTATGCACCATGTCAAAATCTGATCTCAAATCAGTTTCCACTGTCATGTTTTGTGTTTACTCTGTAGAAGAAAGCTGATCTATTTCCCCCTGTCTGGGCTTATGGGTCATTGTGCTAGACTGTAGACCAATGTGTGTGAATGTCAATGTTTATGCACCTAATGCTCTCTAGACTAACCCCCCCTTATTTATTCTGTGAGCTTACATATATGATACTTAATGTGATAAGAGTTACATTAACGAGTACTTAATTAACAAGAGTTAATGTAGTTAGAGAAGGTAAAATTTGAGAATTTAAGTTTAGTTTCTTGAATTTGCAATGTGCAGTGCTGAGTGAATATCTACAATAACACTAGTTAGAGCAGTGATATCTCCTTGGTACAATGCTGGGAGATGGTGGTTATGCCATATCCTGTTTTATTTTGATACCCAATTATCATAATGGGAAAAGGAGTCTTGGATTAAATTCGATTTTGGACATTCAACAAATCTACTCTTAAACTTGGAATGGGTTCACTCTTAAATTCCCTCCCACCTCCACTTGCCTCCATCATCCAGAGAAAGGACAAGGTCTAAGAGTGGGGCAGCTCTTGCACTTTGGAATTTGGGTAAAGGTTTTGCTTGTGTACAGTGGTCAGAGAAACTTAACACAACAGCAGTGCAGATGGAGAGGCCCTGCCTTCCCTCCTTGCTGTTAGGAAAACTGTCCCACACCGCTCAGAGAACAAACCACACCTCCCTACCCCCTCTGCCTGTACTTCTCCTGCACCGTCTCAACCACTCCTCTTAGGGGGTCCAGTCGGGCCTAGTCGTGGTATGGAGCATGAGACGGCGTCCAATCTCGGGTTACATGATTGCGCAACATGGTGCTTTGAACACCCTTTCGGCCCTTCAGAGCTGAAGTCCTTTAACTTTCTTCTCAGGGCCTCATGCTAAGACCAGCCCCTTTTGGTCCTAGTAAGTCTCATGGTTTTCTTGTATCAGACACTTCATTCTAAACAATAAATAGGATTTATAATGAGGTTCTGCTGACCTTAGATCCTCCTGACACGCGTTGATGGTCAAGTTTGGAGAACTGGGATTCAAGGCTGGGTATTTTTTCTGGACGTGCCCAAGAGATATAATGTTTCATGGCACTAGGGCTGGGTTTGTACTGCTAACTGTTTCTTCAACAACAACTGGTTTATACCATGTGGAATAGTGTTGTCACGTTAAAGTCGTTTCCAACTTCAAAAACATACCTTGAAAAATATCGATGTTTGATACAATTCCTGATACCACGAGGAAAACTGCCATATATATTAGGGATGTGCGAGACTAACTGACTAATCGATTAAAACGATAATGCTGCTGCTAGTTGACTTGGAAAATACCATCGTTTATATATATATTATTTTTTTGCACATTTAATGTTTTGCTTTTTATTTTTTTACAAAGGCTACGTTCAATTTACCATCATGTTAATGTTACATCTTGCAATTAATATATTATTTTGAAAAGTGTATATCTGCATCAAAACAAATCATTTAATTTTACCTCAGGTTTTGCATGCGTTGGTTTTTTCCAAACCTGTAAGATCTTCGTCGGAACACAAATTAAGATATTTTTGATGTAATCTGGGAGCTTTCTGACCCCTCCATAGACAGCAATGTAATTAACACTTTCAAGGCCCAGAATGGTAGGAAAGACATTGTTAAAATCGTCCATGTGACTCCAGTATTTAACTGGAGCGAATGGGATAAATGAGTGAGAGGAGAGTATGTGTCAATTTGCTGTTGGAGAGAGCGAGAATGAGCAGCGGGTATCTGTATCGATACTACAGAAAAGGAGTATTGGAACCGTTTCAGATATTTCAGTATCGATTTGATATTGAAATATTAATATTTTTGACATCCCCAATGTGAATTATAGGTTACCTCTTCACCCAACCAAGTTTCAGCACTTCCTTTTAAAATGAGGATTGAGAATGAGGATTGTTAGTTGTTCAAGGAAGCCAATACATCCTAAATATGAGTACCAAAGTATGACTTTCTTTGGGGAAGGAGGGATGGACAGAAGGGTGTGTGTGGTGAGCAATAAAGTCCCAGACGGCCATTCTACCCACGCTGCACTGAGGCAGGGACTGGTTGCCACAGGGGCTTGGGAGCAACTGAGTGAGAGAGAACGCCATGACCCAGATTGTGATGGTTCTCTCTTCCTCTCCCCCTCCACCCCCATTTATTCTCTCTCTTCTTCACATCTTTCCCGTTCTTTATTTTTATTTTTTTTACTCAATTCTCTGCCTCTGCTATATCCTCTCTACTTTGTGCTTTCCTCTCTCTAATCCTTGATGTTCCCTCTCTTGGTAATGAGATCCCCCTCCTCTCTCCATAACTTCCTGCTGGGGCATAGAGGGACTGGGGTCACACCCACCCCACCCTCTTTTATTCCTGGAACTATCCACAGCACAAGCTCCCAGGGGAGCATTTACACACATGTATACACACATACTCTGGTAATGCTTCCTCACCGATATACATCATCATCATCTCTCCAAAGGATTTGCCAGTGGGCAAGTACTACTCTCAATCATTGAAGTGCTCACATACTTTCATATTGCCGAGCCAGTCTTGTGTGTATAACTTGCAGACCGTGTCCAAAAGCTACTTTTGCCAATAGAATAGCATTAAGAAAAAAAATGTACTGGCCATGAAACTGATTTTGCTTTATTTAAAAATGTGTGTGTGTGTGTATATATATATATATAATATATATAAAAAATAATATCATAATTTATCCTTTGGGATTGTTGACATTGGTATTATTTAGCTTTGTTCATCCTTATTTGTGACAATGCAGCTCATTGTGACTCTTGAGATGAGCCATTCTCCGTCATCCAGTCTAGCTGCAACCGAAACAAAAACATGAAGACACAACATTTTCATCTTGGTGGCTCTATATGATGAATATTCTTTGTGTGTTGCCATATGGAGTTTGAAACAAAAACAAAAAAAAAAGATCTTTAGTTATCATAGATAAACTGATGATAAATCTCCAAGATTCAGACCAAGCACTCCTCGATGGATGGAAAGATGGGGAGACCCATCCCCCTTGGACACCAAACTGATTTCATTGGCCGAGACAACTTTTTATGGGTACATTATTCAGTGCCTAATTAGAAATAATGAAAATTGGTTTACTGTGTATTTTTATTTCTTTTTTTCAATTTTTTTTATTTAATTGTGGTTCTTGTTTACTTCAGCAAGGGACCGCATATCATTCATAACATTTTGTCTTAAATGTGGCAGTTCCAATTAAAGTTACTGGCCGTCTGCGAGTGCCATAATTTTATTTACTCACCAAAACCACTTAGTGAGTGCTTTTTGGACACTGTTTACAGACATCCTGCCCTCATTCAGTGTGAATGAAGCATTTGGTTCCACTTTTGTTTTCAAAGCTATCTCAGACAACATTAGCCATCAGTAGGAATTTTGTTCACAGCGCATGTGTTTGCTATGTGTCCGTGCCAGGTTGAGAGGAGGGGCAGATTGAGGACGGCCACACCCCAGTTTATGGGGGGCCACACCTCTTTGTGGAATCTACTGCAGCTGGGTCACATGACCCCCCCCCCCATGCCTAAGCATTACCACATTTCTCCCTCTCTCTCCACTAATACTGCTGCTCTACTCAGGCCTCTTTCTCTTGCTATTCGGTCTTAAAGAACTGGGTGTGACTCTACTCTGCTCAAAGAGGGAGGCGACACAGGATTGCTGACTACTCCTCCCTGCTTGTTCAGTTGTTCCTTCTCTCCTCTTGTCTTTCTCCAGCTGGTCAGTCTTTAGAACCATCTCTCTCCACCCAACCCCCTCATTTTTTATTCTATGCTTTCTACATCTTTGTCATTTTACTTTCTAAAGATAATCTAGACTTGGAATCTAAAGTTTCTTTATTATAGTCTAGACTAGGCTTTTTTCCTTTCTCTTCCCTGATGTCTTCCCATTTATGTGATTCTCTCCATCTTCAAACATCCCCCCACATCTGATTGACCTGTACTTGATTTCCACTCATCTCTTTTGTTCCTTGATATCTCTGTCTCCTCCTCCCCCAACTAACTTTAGCTTAAGAGAGACTAACCCTCTTCTAACTTTTCTCACATCAGTCTGTTGAGGCTCATTAATTCGCTGTCTCTCTGTGACCTCCTGCTAACTTTTCTTTCTTTTTGGATAACTCAGGTCATTTTGTTCAAGCAAATTGTAGATTTTACAAATCCATTCAGAGGATAGCTTTCTGCTAACTTCTCAGACTGTTGGTAAAAGTACATCTCGATGCTCTGATTAGCCCTTAAGTGTCATCTGTTTTTCCTTTGCAGTGTCAGACGAGTCCGAAGAAATCCACTGCAGCCACCTCTGAGCCTGTTGAGGAGATGCCATCCATACAAATCAAGTCGGAGCCAGAGGAGGTGGAGTGTATGGTGGTGAGTGAGCTTTTGTAATGTGTCTGTGTGTGTGTCTGTGTGTGTGTCTGTGTGTGTGTGTGTGTGTGTGTGTGTGTGTGTGTGTGTGCGGGGGTTGAACTTCTTAGTGGGAGAGTCCTGGGAGAGTATGAAGCCTAGAGTTATTGGAAAGGGGTGTGGTTGCAGTGTCGTGAAAATGGAGTCAGTGGTCCTCAGGGTTCCTCTAGACTGGGAGAACTTGGATCTCCTCTCTCAAGATAAGGCCAGGGCATATCTAAATGTTAGACCAATGTTTACTTTATTCTACAAATGCATTTAATATTATTTTATTTGATTTGTACATTTAGTAGTTGAAGTCTCAATGAAATGGAAGTTTTCTGATGTTTATATGAGTGAAACGGAGCATAAAAGGAAAACAAATGTAGGGTGGTCTACAAATCAGTTGTTGATTGGATGGAGGCTAGGGATGCTCATAATTAACTGGTTAACTGTTAATCAACAGTATCAGTTAAAGAAATGGTTAACCCCAAAATGAAAATGATCCCATTATTTTCTCAATCTCAAAAAAACCTTGTTTTAATCTAAGCCGTTCGCTGTAACAACGCCATGTTGTTTAAATAGCAAATGCACCTGCGCCCAACTGTTTGGCGTGCTGGTCTGAAAACGAGATGTGTTCAGGTGCATTGTTGGCGCTTGCTATATTGAGGCAACTGAAACAACTCCGTCATTGAGCAACAAAAACCTGGTCTAAAGTTAATAGTGCAGTATTTTTCGGGTTTAGTTACAGGCCTCGTTAGTAATAAGCTTGCACAATGTGCATACACTTTGCTTATTACACACACAGGGACGCGCAGCAGCACACAAACATTTTTAAATATTAAAAATAAAAGGATTCCTCTCTGGAGAAGCGTTCAGTCTTTCTGCTTGCAAATTCCGCCATTTAAATAGCGAATCCCCCATGGTGCAAGTGCAACTGGCTTTTAAAGGGAATGGGAGATGACACTTTGGTCGCCCAAAACACACCCATGACTCATTAAGAGACTAGATACTACCCTTTTGGACCATGCGCCCTAAGTGCACCTGTGCCATCCACTTAAGACCATGTGCTCAGATCGTTAAAATAGGGCCTCATAAGTCATGCTTTGTCAATTATAACTGTGGTAACGCCATACTTAAATTTTATTGGTCACAACCAAGACTTATAAAGCATATGTAATACGCATAAATGTTTCACATTGTAGTCAAATGTTTCAACTATGTAACACAAAAAAACAAACATATTTTTCAACATCAGAATTTTTCAAAACATTTCCACACATTTAATGGTGGGGATGTAGAAAATAATTTTAATATGTAACTGTTACCCAATCATAGTAGTGGTCTTGTCTTGAATGCAGCACGACCATCAAAACAGGATAGAAAATAGCTCATTACTTCTAAATTAGGATGTTTTTTATGTAAAAATCTTGATAACATTATAAGTGGACCTCGGAGAACATTATAAAATAAAATGCAGTTCATGATTCCTTTAATATCTCACCTTTTGGCCTATTTATTCCTTTTATGTATATGATTTTATTCAGTTTTTCCCCGTTCACAGAAAGCGCTGCAGGTGCATGATGCGACGATATGTGAAACCTCAAGCTCTGTTGTTTATGCTGCTATTTGCGCATGTAAAACTAAACTCCTGGAAAACTAAATTTGGTATTTTAAATGGGTCACAGACACTTATCCATTCTAACTAAATTTAATTCTAATTTAACATAATATTGTTGGTTAATGGTTAATGATCGATTAACGAGCGTTGGTTGTCAGTGAGGCAAGAAAAACAAAACAAACATCCTTAATGGAGGCAGATCTGAATGCAAGCATGGAGTCGATTGTAGGAAAGGAGGTTTGTAGGATAAAAGGTTTATGCAGACTAAATGATAGTTATGATAGTTATTACATTTTAATTAAAAATAAGGTAAAAGAAAAGGTTTAAAAATGAAACATGCATAAATGGATCATTCACAATAAGATCAATGATATGCATTTAGACAATAGATTTTTGGTAACAGTTTATTTTACAGTGTCCTTGTTACACGTTGCATGTACTTACCATAGTAACAACAGTAAATTATGCATAATTACATGCAACTAACACTCAATGAAATCCTAATCCTACTCTAACCCTATAGTTAGTACATGCACTTAATTAATATTACTCAGTACTTAAATATATATTTGCACTGTAACAATGACACCTTAAAATAGTGTAACCAGATTTTTATTAGAAATTTAGCTTTTGAGGCATATTTTGCATACATGCATTGAAAATTACAGTTTTTCTCTTCTGAGAATACAGACAAAATTTTTTTTATCCAATCAAATGTTTTCTAAAATAAAAGGAAGGTGCTATCTAAGTGAGACGAAAGATGACCATCCATAGATTTTTGTGTGATGTTTACTTTCTACCATGAACCTTGCGATCTTTAACTCTTGACTTTCTTGGAAAAGCTCAGTGTAGCTGCCTTTTAACTTTTAACTTTTAACTAAGCACAGCTTTGTTTTCCCGGTAGACCAGTGCAAACCCGTGCACATTAACTCCCGGAAATTGTGTAAAGTCAACCAATCAAATTTAAGTTTTTGTAAAGCACTTTCCTGTTTTGTGTTCAAAATGCAGTAGATATGCATCCCATAGACTAGGGGCCAGTACCATGATGGTAGTTGAACAAACTCAGGGTTACAGGATTAGTTTCGAGTTGACAAAACCAAACCAATCCAATCAGGCTTTGTTGGTACCATGATGCTGATCATTAACCTTCTTTGTCAACTCAGGCTTTGATCCTGAGTTTAGGAGTTTAGATGTGACATCAGTAGTGAACAGCCAATCACATGCTGTGGACAGTCAAACTGAGATTCTCTTCTCGCGAGGTGAAGTAGCGAAGCAGTGCAATTTACTTCTCTTCTGCAGAATATTACGAGATTGAAAAATATTAAGAATTTAAACAAATTTACACAGCAAGAAAAAAACAGCTGTCTATGGAAGAGGACAACTAAAAGAAAACTCTTGCTATATCAGTGCAAGTAAAAGTTGATGTAGTTGATATAGTAGAGAGATTTGAACATTAAAACTATATGTAGTCATTTTTATAGCTTTATCTACTGATTCTAAAGCTTATTTATATTACCTTTATAGGCTATATTCATATTAATTTAAGTGTTTAATAATTGATCAACTAAAAATGTACATGTATAATGGATTAAGGGTATGATAATTACATAAATAATATCTTAATCATACAAAATTATTATAAATATGCTTTGCTAAAAGTCAGACGATATTGTCTTTAAAAATCATTTGCTATGTAGTGACCTTTAATTTGGAGAAACTCTGGGAGTGACTTTATTTAGTCAGATAGTCAGTCACTTTGCTCACAGCTGATTGGTCCAATTTCAGTTTGAGATCTCTTATTTAGAACATAACCTGTAGGTTAGCTGTGGAGCGCAAGTTACTATGGCGATGAACACTGCTAAAATCCAAACCACTTTCATGGTCCCTAAAACCCAGGGCTGACGCAAACTAAACTGAAACATACCTAGCTAGCAACCTAAACTGGCTTCATGGTATAGGCCCCAGGAAAGAGCTAAATAAATTCTTTGAAAGACAACTCCACCTATCAGCATTCTATAGATCAATGTTTTGGAACTTGGAAAATCTTCAATTACTAAATATACGAGCGAACATGAGGAAATGAAAGAGTGATCATTAACTGGCATTCCCTCTGCTGGGTGCAATCTATCAGACCAAAGTTCCCCATAAGGAGGCATAACATAATATTTTTACACACCAGTCCTCTTACCCTCCACTTTTTGGTGGGTTCTTTTTGTACCTTTCCATTTCTGTCCTTCTATCTTTTCTTCCAAGTCTCGCCAAGGCCCTAATAGGATATATCGAGGGAGGCTTCCGTTCTACTGTAGTCATGGCAACGAGGCTCTGGCGGGAGTTGGAACGACTGTGATGTAGCCTCCCCAAACCCCTTCGCCTGAACACACACACTGACACACTACCCCACCCCCTCGCAACACTCCCACTCCCTCACAATACACTCCTTAAGCCGTAAGACACACATGGAACGCCACATACCTGCAGGGGTACAGACCTGCTCGTATCCACATACACCATACATGCCCGACATGCACTCGCTCACTCTGGAACTAACGGGAGCACTCATGCACAAAGATGGGCTCCACACCCTTTTATCCTCATCCTCTTCACACACACACTGCCTTCTCTGTGTCTAATGCGGTTTTACCCAGCCAACCAATACATAGAGACTCGACTCACAACCAGTGTTTATTATAGAACAGTTTTACCTCTGGTGAAATATCTGTAAAATAATCCACTGAGGAAAAGTCAAAGGCAGCTATCTTCATTAAGCTTTTCAGTTTGGGGAAAAAGTACCTTGTAGTTTCTGTTAAGATCTGTTGCCCATTTCACATGTGCAATCTGATACACCAGGTGGTTGTGAAAAGGAAGTTAGGGGCTTGCAGTCGGTTGCCAGGTATTTCAGGTAGTCGTGTGCTCAAACACATAACCGTTTGTCTATCGAATAAGTCTTCGTAAACAGCATAATATTGTAACTGAGTAGGCTGGTGAGGCCCAGGGCAGGTAGTATTATTTGTGGGAAATAGGGATGTCAATTTGCGCAAATAAACGTTTACCATAACCTCTTAAATACGAAGCGGGACGCTTCTAAGTTATTTTGTTACTTAACAACCACTTGCTTAACCAACACAAAATAGGTATTATTTTAAAGCTTAGAAGCTTGGCTTTACAGTGAATACAGGGAATATGACCATCGCTTAACAAGTGCTTTTAAATTTGCTGACATATTAAAAGTGCTCTAAAATGAACTGCTTTACATGAAAATGTGGTCTGTAAAATCCTAGTACATAACAGATAGACTAGTCATATCTTGTTGAAAAGGTCTCAACAATAGAATACAACAGACATTTGTTTCAGTTAGAGCAAACTATACCAAGTATTTGTATGAAAATGCGCCGCCAACAGACGTGTAAAGCATAGACTGTAAAAAAAAGATGGATGATGCTCCTTCACTATCTTTCATTGTAGAAAAGTGAAGCCGCCAATGTCTGAATATGGTGCTGACATCTTGCGCTGATTTGGGACCTGCATCTGCGTAGTGGAGAGCAGGAAGTGGAGCCACGATATCAAAACCCCGACCATACTCCCGCAGTATCTGCTAGTAAAGTTTACTACAGAACAACTCATTATGCTGGTGTGAAATAAACGGTTAAGGAAATGTAGAAATTAAAGAAATTGGTGCTTCAGTGACAACTTCGCTCAGAGAAGCTGTCAGTCACAGCTGTCAATCATGACGTCACACCCCCGTTTTTATAGCATCAAATAACTAACTAAAACAAACTTACATCAGTGTGATTAAAAACTACCTAAAATGACAGAAACCATCTTTGGAAAAAATGTATTTGTATTGTAATCTAAATGTTGTGATTTAGTTTGTCTCACGTCCCATTAGAATACATGGAGGGGGGTGGGGTTTATGAACTATACTGGGACCAACCACCTGGGGGCAATCGAGACGCTTTGGCTTCACTTTTCAGGATGTGTGCGGCAAGCTTGGTGTAAACAATATACACATGATGATTTTGTACCACATTTTGGTTTGTAATTTCACAAAACATTAGTAAACCATAGTAGATCGCACCAACACTATTCAACAGGAGTGAATGAGACGAGTGACTGAGAGGAGACGGAGTATTGCAATTTTTGCAAGTTCTCGCTTATCATTAGTTACTATGGATTTTGATTAAGTTCGCACACCTGTTTGATATCGAGTTTTATATGCCCTCTGTTTCAGTTCCTCATTATCTGGTGTTGGTTGTGTTTCAGTACACACTGTTACTTTGATTCTCTCTTTTGTGTTGTGTAAAGCTACTCTAATATTTAAATCGATACCTTTCTCTTCGTCATCCTTTGTGGACCACCTAATTGTGACACCATCATCCTATTCTATCCTACATCATCTTCTTTGTCGCTACTGGTCCCGTCGACCAGTTGGCTCCACCTTGACTTCATACCCCCTCGGTGACACCTGGGAAGCCAGATGGTAACCCAGAGCATGGCCAAGATGAAGGCCTATGTTGGAACTGATGGTGGGAGGGGCCAGGGTGAAATCAGGGTCCGACCACCAGCGGTGGAGCCTGGAGATCTGGAGCCCCAGGCGCATTGGAAGAGATGACGAGACCAGATGACACATAAGTCCTGGAGGCCAGGGCCAAACCGCAACAATGAGCAGCCGAGCTGGAGCCAAGAGGACTGAGGACTGAGGCAGAGCCGGTTTGAGAGAGGACCAAGGCAGAGCTGGATTAAAAAACAATTGTTATTAATACATACAACTTCATTTTAATAGACAGGAATGCAAATAGTTGCTTTACCAGTCTAGACAACAGTCTTTTGTTGTCTTTTGTAATTGATTATTAACCGAAACAGCTTTCTCATTTCATTTCTGTGGAGGAATGTGAATTTGATGAACTCCCTTGGGATTATTAATGGCCAATTTCCCTGTTAATGGTCATCAGTAAGGTCAGCAGAGAGTCATACTGCCATCAGTCCATCATTCCTAACTATGTTAAACGGAAGGATTTTTCACCGGAATCTCGCGTAACAGTTTCACTGTCTCTCTTGCTCTGTCAATTTGTTCTGCATTTCTTCACTGTGACAAACATGCATCAGTGTTCTCTGCGCTGCCAACCTACCATTAGTAGTTCCTCTCCTGTTTCTCCTCTTCCTTTCCTATTCATATGCTTAGGTCAATACTTTCTCTCTTGACTACTCGGTTCACTTTGGATCTTTGTGGGTCCTTGATATGTTAAAAGTTGTCTGTTATTGTTTTTTGATTTGTTTGTTTGTGTTTTACCTGTTTGTTGATTTGTTTATACTGCAGTATATCCACGGCAAGATTTAAAAAATCTGACACCCAGCAGAAAATTATAGCAGACAGTTGAAAGTGTGTAACTTATGGACCCTTCCATTGTAGTCAGCTTTGTTGGTAACAATTTTGTTTTGACACGTCATGCCAACTATGCTTCTATCAGCTGTTTTATAATGGCCTCAAACATGGCGCATCCACTCATATTCATAATGTATTACTGCTTCTAAGTCGCTATATATTATTGAAAAAAATATTATTGAAAAATATCTGTGGTTATGTTATATATGAAACATTTCAAAGTTGCATTTCCAGCAAAAAATAACTGCATCGGATTGTATACAGTTACCATAATAATAAAAAGTCCTGGTATAAATAATTATAATACGTTTTTGTTTTTAATCATATACGTGCATCGTAATTGTCATTACACTTGGGACCTTTATCAGTGTCTGTGAAGTTTAATTTATAAAAAAACGTTTTGTAAGCAGTTTGTTAGTAATGTTGATTTGTGAAGAACCCTTATGATGTGTTGTTTGTTTCTCATAATTTGTTTGTTTTTGTCTGCTTCTAGTTATGCAATCCAGGCGTATAGCTAATATGAAATAGTCGTAAAAAATCACACAGATCAAACTCAATTGGTTTTGATAATGATAGCCACAAGTCTTGTCTTTATCACAACATTCACTCGCTGCCTCAGGCCGAGACCGTTTCCTACATCTGCTAATAGATATTGAACGCACTCAATTATCATCCCACACAGTACGCTAGTGATAATTGGGTCACTTATGGATGTTGTTCACCTGATTCCAGCGCCACATCTTTACATGATTTCTTTAGGATTGAGCAATGGAAAACAACACAAGACGACAAGAAAGGTGGAGTGGATGAAGGGTGGGGATGCAGCGAGGTGGCAGGGTGGAGAACCATAGAGAGACTGAGAGAGAGGTGGGCGGGATCGAGAGAGAGGGAGAGGGAAAATGAGTCAGCTGATATACCTCCCAGTTTCCATGACAACCGGAGGCCTTTCCCACCCACTCTCCCCTTATTCTCTGTTTAGCTCCCAATCCGGCCCACTTGCTCTCGTTTTCTCTCACTCATTTCCTCCCAACACCTCCGGTTACACAACTCAGCTGTACAACCTCTGTCTGTACCGGTCTTTTTATTGTTGGACGTTATGACAATTTTCCATAAGAATGTTATTTGAAAAGTTGGACATCTTTATCACAGTGTGTGGATGCCACAGATTGAAAGACCTCATTAAAAGTGAAGTACGTAGTTTTTGTGACACAAGTGACACCTAGCAGAATTACACAAATAAAACATATTTTCAAACAACCTTGCTAGCGCTCCTTTCGCGTGTAGTGCCTCCCCTAGTCTCAGCCTCAGACGACACAACCACGGACCGTTGGCTGAATGTCTGATGCATATGGTACACTCTTCTGGAGTTCAGGAGTTTCAAAGTCGTCATCTGATTGGTTGAATTCTGTGTTGGGTTCCTTAACAGTCCACCTAGAAACAAATGCCATGTTGCCAAACCCCCTCGTAGAAGAAGAATGCTGTCGTGTTTACAACTGAGACAATGAGCGCTTACCAGGATCAACTAAACACGATTTTCAGTAAACTTGCACAACATTCTTGAATTAATAATTTCTAGTATAGTCTGTTATTGCAGGGACATCGACTTTACATTTTCACGCCCATAAACATGACGCAGAACGAAACGAACTATGATTGGTTGCGTTACACGTCAGTCAAACGTCCTCTGGGCGGTCCTTCACCAATGAAAGCTGCAATCAAGTCCACACCTTCTGCCATCAGTCTAAAGGTCTGGCTACGTGAGACTATGCCTCCCCCAACTCAAACATCACAAACACAGTTTTTACAGGTGCTTGAAGGCATGTCTCTACAGATAAAAGTAGGCTACTTTCAATAAAAGGTCCAACATATTCAGAATACTTTTAGCTGTGTTCCTATGTGTCATGAGTAAACAATTGAGAAGGCTAAGGCTAACACTGTCTAGACTAGAGCGAATGCGATCGTCTTGCTTATAATAAACCCATCCAATGTATCTGCATCGGGTACATTTCTTTTTGACATGATGTGCCACAACTGTTTGAGGTTGCCTGTACTGGACACATCAAAGTAAACATTATAAACTGGTACAGTAGTCTTTCTGAACGGGTATGTGATGATGCTGTATGGTACTGAAGCGTCCATTGTAGTATGTGGATTGCAATTCCCCATTCGCTTGGACGTGTTCATGATCTGTTTCATTTTAGCTTGCACTTCTGTAACCAGAGTTGAATGTTTTTTCCCATGTAACGCATCAGCCTTGGTCCCACACAGCCCAAACACTCTCTGGCTCAGCCTGCTAGTGTAGCCACACCCCAAACTCTATAGGTTTGGCTGGAAAAAGAGATTTACATTATCATCACATTACATTACATTATTTACATATCACCAATAATGGCTTATTTAAAAAAACAAAAAAAAACAAACAAACAATAAGCATGCATCTTGTTGCAAACAAACAACATTTGAAGATGGGAACTAAGCCATATCTAGAAACCAGATTATCATATAGACCCAGAAACTGCAAAGCAATATGCTAAAAGCCACTCAGAACACCTTAGCAACCACATAGCAATACCCTGACAACCACCTACGAATTCCTAGCATAATGGCAAAGGAGTTTTGCATGGACAAGCACCACAAGTTAAAACACTAGCCTCTCTATTTGCACAAGGCATCATTCCGGAATTGCTTTTAAATGTTTTGTTTTATTACCTTTACCAAAAGCATAAATATACAGGCCTTAAGGTTAGTTATAGGTCTTACTGCAGAGGGAGTTCAGTGCTTGGGTCAATGCACGCACACAGATCTATGCTTTGTGTATGTGTGTATAAATGAGTGTGTCTACGTTTGGTTGTGTTGAGCTGGACTCATGCCAGGTTCAGGCCTTCTCCTCTGCAGTGCAGAGGCCCAATCTGGCCAACCATTGTTCCTGTGTTTTGTGGAGCTGCTGCTCTGTACCCTCCCTTTCCTTTCCGTCCCTCCTAATCTCCTTCCTCACCTCGTTTGCTCTTCCATATTACTTCCTTATCTCCCTTATACCCTTGCTTTTTTCTCAGTTTTCTTCTATTTTTGTGTTTCTACAGAAAGAAGAGCCATTAGACGATTGCCCTGAGCCCACAGACCTCAAAATCAAATCCTCACCCCCTCCACTCTGTGACATCAGCATCCAACACAACGATGACGACCAGACGGAACCCGTGGACCTGTCCCTCAACAAACCCCGCCCCTCCCTTCCGGTAGCCACGGCGACCTCCACCCCTGCAAACCTGCCTCTTCAAAACATCACGACAAGCCACACCATCCCGGCAGTGCTGTCGCCGGGCTCCATACTGGCGTCCACGCAAGGGGTCGGAGGTCAGCAGATCCTCCATGTCATCCACACCATACCCTCCGTGAACATGCCCAGTAAAATGGGGCAGCTGCAAACCATCCCTGTGGTGGTGCAATCCTTACCGGTGGTCTATACAACCGTACCCACAGATGGAGTGGCCACCGCTGCCATCACTGTACCTCTCATCGGAAGCGACGGCCGGTCGGAGGGATCAGGTGAGATGGCCGTGGCGGCCAATTGTGCTCTGACCTTTTAACCTTGAAGAGATAAAGAATGAGCTTGCACAACCCCATAAATCTATATAATAGCTACAGTAGTAGTACAGTACTAGCTTTTATGCAAGAGTCATTAATGCTGCTTTGAAATCTTTGAAATTAGTTAGTAATATCCTTTTGTAGTAATATTCCTATTTTGTTTACTTTTTATTTAATAAAAATTATTGAAATATAAAATATAAATTAGTGATGTATAAATTATAATATTATTAAATATTTTACATTTATTAACCTCATAATATTTTCTTGTTTTAAATATTTGAGTTTATTTTTAAGGACAAAACAATATGCACACTACCATATTAAAATAAGTTATTTCAATTGTATTAATATTTCACAATATTACTGTTAAGAAATAAAATAGAAATAAAAAGATCCCAAACTTTTGAACTGTAGTGTATACTATAATTAAACCTGCATTAATTCAATGATAAAACTTTCCCAACACTTTATAGATGTAATCTTACATGTTAAGATCAGTTTTTAGTAGCAGTTATATTGTCAAATTGAACATTTATTGCTGGTCAAAATGGGGTAGTAAAGGGATGTTCACTCAAAAATGTAAATTCTGTCCCTCAGTAATTGTTCCAAACCTGTATGAGTTTCTTTCTTCTGTTGAACACAAAAGATGTCGTCTTGAAGAATGTTTGTAACCAGACAGTTGACGGTAGCCATCGATTTCTATAGTATTTTTTCCTACTATAGTCAATGGCTACCATCAATTGTCTAGTTACAAACATTCTTCAAAATATCTTCTTTGTGTTCAACATAAAGAAACTCATACAGGTTTGGAACTTGAGGGTGAGTAAATGATGACAGAATTATCATTTTTGGGTGAATTATCCCTTTAATTACCCTTTTAACTGCATCATTAACTTTAACAGCTCTCGTTATTGCTGTTTTGTTGAAATCTGAAACTATTAATCTAATTATTTGTCATTTTTGACAGGCTCCTGTAAGTCTTATTTTCCAATCATTATCCATTTTTTTTCCTCAAAACTACCGAAGGACTAGTTAAGGATTCCAAACCAAATTCATCCATATTCAGTAAAGTGACATAGTACAAAGTATTTACAAATATTACAAAGACAAGTACAAATATTTTTGTAGTCGTGCATGAAATGATATTGTGCATTTGGTTGAAAGTAAGAATGCAAATATGAGCCTGGGACGAATCTTGTCTCCTCTATTTAAAACTCTTCATGTGGTACTGGTGATCTTATGTCCTTTAGTTCTACGCGTTTCCTTCAGGTGGTCACACCCTTGGGCTCGCCCTCTTACAGTTTCGTGCCATTGCTGTTTAGTTATCAGTGTACAGACGCTGCTTCTTCCCACACATGGATGTGCGTATAAAAGACACAAAAGATGATTTCAGGGCGAGGCAGAAACAAGTTTAAACTTTTAATTACAGGACATAATGAAGCAAATATTATTGGCCTTCATTAAAAAGGAAGAGAAATTGCCAACTAACAAGTACACACCGTGTTACAGTTTCACTCACTCAGAAAAGGGTTTTCTGAGGTTTATGATTGAAAAAAGCCTTTTTGTTTAAAAGAAACATTGGAACATTGACTTGTTTCATCATCTTTTGACATAGGATTTAACTTTTAAGCTGGACACATTATAAAACTTTACCACAGTTTCCCCCAAATTCCATAAGTACAATAGTTATTAGTGGTCTTATATAATTACTATTGTTCATACTTGGGGCTAGGGATTTCAAAGTCCCTTTAAGGGGAAGTCATTTTTGGTGGCCATCTTTGAAACAGCTGCTCATATCTCTTTGAATGGGGAAACATCAAATTTGAAATTTCTGCCAGCAACTGTCTTATAAATTTAGTCTCTAAATGCTCAAATCATGACCAAAAACTGTATTTATCAGGCTGGACCAGCCAATGTGCATGTGCGTCTCAGAACACTGACTGTTTCTATAGCAGCCAAAGGCAGTGACTTTGTGACCAATTGCAATATTGTGACCAATATTGTCCACCATTATTCTTCATTCATAGTAATATGAGTGCACCGTCTTTGTATCAATAAAGTCTTTGGGGATTTCAAACAAATCCCTAAGCTAGAGCTGCACAATTCTGGATAAATTGAGAATCACGATTTTTTTGTTTAAAATTGAGATTGCGATTCTCTCACGATTCTGAAGAAAAAAAACAGACAACTAAACAAAATAACACGTAATTTACTAGAGATTCTGACCATTTTAATTGCTCCAGTCCATTTAAAAAATACATTAATTTGAACAAAATAAAGAAAATAATTTGAATGGAGTCATGTCTCATTATTGGATGAATCCGCATTTGTGAATGAATCTCTTGAACGAATGATTCAATGACAAACACTTTGTTAAACAGTCGCTTGTCACCACCTCCTGGTGTAATAAGCGATGACTTGTACGTATTAATACATAAGTGTCAAAACACTTTCAAAAAGGTGATTTGTTTTGATCACAAGATATCAGTGTTCATACCCAAACTATGAACTTTTATCCCAGTACACATTTGTTCCCCTGCTATTTAAATGTTTGTAATGTTTGTGTAGTTGAGAAGACCGTGAAGCTACTTATCTGTACATTTACATGGAAGCTGCTCTACCTCTGGATCAGCGGCAGCGCAAAACGCAGATTTGAATGTTGCAGTATGATCATGCTTTAAAGGGGTAACCAAAGTCCCTAAAGTCTTTGGTTTAAAGCCTGATTCTCATCACAAGCATCGGCGGAGCGTAAGCAGCGTGCGTTTTTGCTGCCCATATCAATGAATGAGAGCATTCACATCGGGAGCGTGACGACCGACTCTCTCATTCATTAACACTGGCCGCAAACAAAATATGCGCTGATCTTGCTCCTCTGGTGCTTTTGACGTGAAACAGCCATGGCAATAGACAGCAGAATCGTTGTCATTTAGAAATAAAATCGCGTGGGTGTTTGAATCAAGATTGCGATCTTTTAACGATTAATCGTGCAGCTCTACCCTGAATATTAAACTTTGGTTCACAAATTGCAATTTGTCCCAAGATTTTAAAAGAACCATTGGTATTTAGGTTACAGAGTGATGCTTTACCCCTCTTTTTGACATAATGTGAAGGCCAAGTATGGTACTTGGAATTTGTCCTCTGCATTTAACCCATTCAAGTTGGTGCACTAACATTAGGAGCAGTGAGTAGTGAGCACACACAGACACACAGACACACAGACACACACACACACAGACACACACACACACACACACACACACACACACACACACACACACACACACACACACACACACACACACACACACACACACACACTATGTCTTTTCCTTCCCATTGCCCTTTTAATCTCATGGCTTTCAGTTACCCTTGAAAGACACAATGCAGGTCTTGGACCGTAATAAGAACATTAAAACAGAAAAAATCTGAATAAAATGTGCATTTTTTTTTTTTAAGGGAGAACCCCACCCAAATAACACTATGGAAAAATGTTAATTCTTATTTAACACGCTAATTCAACCCCAAAGTCTAAACTCAGGGAGGGGTTGTGCTTAGCTCCTTTTGTTTTCAGTTATTAATTTTGTATGTTGCTCTTTGAAACCCAGTTGAATGTAATGGAGAGATTATAAAGGTCAGTAAATTGTGTTATTTGGGTGGGAACCATCTTCAAAGAGTAATGTAGATCAGTTTCTTTTGGTCTCAATTTATGGGAAAACTACCAAGGTAGAGGACTCTGCATGCTTTATTGAACAGGCCCATAGCACCCCATGTTCTCCAATGAGAGGCTGTAGATTATATCCCTGTAGGTGTTTGTCTTTCTTTTTTTCTTTTGGGGATAATTGGGTTTGGGAAGAGTAGACAATAATGAATGGACAGCACCCTTGCTCCCCCCTTTCATTTAGAAGATGATCTTTGCCAACTCTGAGGCATCTCCAAATGATCTCTTTTGTGATTGGTTAAAGGTCACGTCAAGGGATATCAGCCCAGTACTCAACTAGCCACACCCTGTGTCAATATGGAACATTAGTTTAACTTGTATTTTTTTTTCTTCTCTTTTTCTTTGTCCTGTGGACTCAAGAACAATCTGGTTGCCAAAAAACACAAAGAAGACTTCTCACAAATTTAAAATAATGGTCTGAATCATTATATTAGGTTCTGGAAGTGATGTTGTTTGAATAAAATTTTAGGCAGGAAGGCTTTTCTGTATTTGATTTAATTTCTTGTTTGAGAAATGGGCCCAGTGCTCCACTCACACCTCATTTCAGTGTGAGGCTTTTTAAACAATAAACACGTGAACAGAACAGATAGATAAAGCTAAAGTTACAGTGGGAGTCTGCGTCGAGGCCATTTGAATTTAAAAGACCCCCTAAAGCGTGCGGTGGGTTTAGTGGGGGGGGGGTAGTTGAGAAAGAATGGGGGAAAGTCACGTGAGAGGAGGCAATGTCTCCATTGCGCTATGATTGGATATGATTGGTTTGTGTAATGAATCCCACCTCTTCTTTTCGTGCGTGTTCGTGAATCAGTCTGAATTAACAAAATGATGCTGTTAATGGGAAAACTAATTAAAAATTAAAGGGTACATAACACACACGGTTTCTGCCAATCTCATATTAATCTTGAGTACCTATGGAGTAGTATAACATCCTTCATATCTCAGAAGAGTCTTTAGTTTTATCATTTTTATAAAATAGAGATACCGCGAAAACAGCCAAACTTGTGGAGGCGCACGTGCGTGCACACACACACACACACACGCACACGCACACGCACACACACACTACATCATGGCATTATCCCTGGATAACTTTTGATTCACTATACGTTCATTTTGTTTACATTATATTCGCTTGCACAACAATTGCCAACAAAACAGACATTTGATGCAGTTTCACTCACCGCCTGCGGTTTCAACTCATGACCGGGAACAACTTGCAACACTTGCAGAACTCCGTTGCTGCTCCAGAAAAACAAACGGCATCCACTGTTTCCTTAACACTGGGGTTTTTGGGAAGCTGAACAAGGTTATCTTTCCCTCACAACCAAAAACACACTTCTTTAATGACATTGTTGATTTCGTGGTCTAAAAATAAAATGACAGCGCTGCCGACGGCTTCCGTAACCTGAATGAAGCTCGTTGATGGACGTTTAAAAAGAATAGCTGAACATCAGTTCACTAATAAACGTTTTTACAGCCTTTAGTTATTGTTTTGGAATAAATGTAAAAATGCTTAAAAACACTAACTTGATGAGATTGGTACTTGGTTGTAATAAATGGAATATGAATTACATTGTTAATGTGAAAATACAAAATAGAATTGTATTTGATTTTTTTTTTTTATGTCATCTTTATTTAACTAGGAAAATATGACATGCTTAAAGTGTAACAACACACATTTAAAAAAAAATCAGAACACCACTGCATGCCACATATTTTATGTCTGCTATTTGCCAGGAAACATTTCTCATTTTCATTTAGTTTTACTTGATGTGCTAAAATAACTAAAACTAAACCTGAAATAGAAATGAATTTTATGTAAATTATATAGTGATATTTAATGTATGAAAAACTAATAAAAAAAAAAAAATTACTAACATTTTAAATTGTTCCAAATATGTAAAAGGCAGTGAAAAGTCTGTGTAAACATCTTTTGCAAGAATTGTTTAAAATAATTGCATTTCGAAGTGCCCCATTACAATTCTGAACTTCCGTAATGAATCGTCAGCCATTCCAGTCTCACTTCGTGTTACAAACCTATTTAGGTTTGAACAGTGTCCTCCTATGGTCTTCAGTGGCTGCCCGTGAAACATGTCTACTTTGACCTGCCATCAAACACGGCACGGCAATTGTAGCTGAAGCCTGAAAGAGTTTGGTTTGTGTTTTTGACACATCATTCAAGTGTTCTTTTCTGCACTGTGAAAGCAAATCCTCTTTAATGCACTTCCAAAGGAAGGAATTGATACTGTAAAACTGACACCATTCTTATTGTTCGTATCACTGTGTAAACAAGTGTTGAAGTGATGAAACAGATGAAAAACAGACCATTCTCTACAGATGAAATTCTGATGTGGTAATAGGCGTTTCATTTCCAACACGCGCCGTAAGCGTTTGACCAATCACAACAGACTGGGCCATCTGACCAATAAAAGCAGAGTAAGCTCTTGGAAAGGAGGGGTTTAGAGAGACTGAATCCTTTATCGAACCATTTCAGACACCGTGAGATATGCGTGTATGAGAAAATTCAAGTGTTTTTTTTTCTCCTTTTTACCTTGGATGCACCTTGGAGACCTCCAAAACAAAATTAGGAAGCTTTACAATAGCATAATAGGGGCTTACATAGGGGCTTTATATTTAATATATATTAAATTATTGTCATTAAAGCAAAAGGATTAAATACTTAAATGTTGAAAAATTCATGTTGATTTTTCAATTCAGTATTTCACTCAAATTCATTTTATTTATATGTGTCATTTCAGTGCGTATAAAGCCAGGCTCAACCTCTCCAGTGGAGTATCAGTCTGACAGTGATGCTGAAAGCGGCACAGAGTCTGGATCGGCCTCTTTCAGCACGCAAGGGATGGACCCCAGGTGAGAGATAGTGTATCTGCATATCCCATACACATCTGTATATCTCAATGCCGGGTAGAGCATCTGACATCATGGTCTAATGGCATCACTGCACCACTCCTCTGGACAATTATGTAACCTTCAACACACTGGAGGCCCATGGCTCTTCCTTGCGTTGATTACAAGCTGGATGCATCCTCTTCTGTTGGGTGTGAGTGTGTGAGTGTGTGAGTGTGTGAGTGTGTGAGTGTGTGAGTGTGTGAGTGTGTGAGTGTGTGAGTGTGTGAGTGTGTGTGTGTGTGTGTGTGTGTGTGTGTGTGTGTGTGTGTGTGTGTGTGTGTTGCTGGGCAGGGTTCTCTCCAAACTGGGTGTAAACAATGTTACATAACTTGCAATGTCGTCACACCTTTGAGGGAGTAAAATGCAAAGAAGGACAAACAGAAGTGGCAAGGCAGGATGGAGAACGAGGGTCTTTTGCCGGTGTGTGTCTAATTGTTCGGACATACGTCAGGTGATTGCTGGGAGAGAGAAATTCGATGGAAATGAATTGGGAGAAAGAGGGGGGAAAGGGAGTGAACTGGTTTGCAGCCAGGGAGGGGAAAGGAAGAGGCTGAGAAAGAGAGAGGAAGGAAAGGAGGGGAGAAAGGCAAGGGCTGAAAAAAACATGGCAGGGGAAGGGGGATTGGAGCAGGAAGGGAAAGGGAGAGAGATCGGCATTGAACTGGAAGCTCTCCAGCTGTATGGAATTTAGATACACATACACACTTGCTCTTCAGCCCTCCCTGGTGGCCAGTTAGGGATGTTGCACTAGGGGGTCGTCATGATGCTATGTATATATATAATTCTGTGATGCACAAGAATCATTTTAAGTAGTGTTTTTATACGGCCAGTTTATTTTATTTATGCATAAAAATTAGAGGCACGTATTTGATTATATCACTATTGATTTGATCAAACCCCATCTCTAGTTATCAGATAAACGGGAAGTCCCAAGCCAAACACGAAGCTATGTAGGAAATTAAATACGCAGTGCACTTTTTTTTAAATCTTTTTTTTTTTTTTATCATCTTTTTTCTATTTATACAGAAGAAGTTGAAGGGGAAAGTGCCACAGGTCAAAAACACTGCACCTTGAAATGTTACATAAAACTAGTAAAATGTCAAGTTGATCAAAATTTTGCCAACCCAAAAGAAGGGGTGATTCTTCTGGAGACTTATTGCTATTACCTTTCTGTGACACTTACCCTCCAGTTTCTTGTGACGAATATGCAGGAAACTTTTTCAAATACGGTAATTTTTGTTCGGTTCCATTACTGGTTCAGAAATGACACGCTATAGAGGAGGCAAGGGAGACAGTGCCTCCTCAAAAAATTGGATGAAAAAAGAATCCATATTTCAAAAATAAAACAACGTAAGCCTCCCCTGAGCCCATTGACTTTTAACAGAGCCTTTTAAAGCATGCAGTGGGTTTAGTGGGGGGTAATTTGAAAATTGAGAAAACATGCTATGATTGGTCTCTTGTTTTTGTGCGGGTTCCGCATTCGCAAAACAGTCTGGTGAACAAAATGACTGCGTTAATGGGAAGGTTAATCAAAAAGTAAGTAAACAGCTCAGCCACTTAGATATCACCGCTTTGTTACTTCACAATCAAACTTGAAAATATGATGACTGGTGTTTAGTGAGCAATCAGCTTGGGAAATGAAAGTCTTTGTGTCTGTGACCAGTGTTTTCCGAGCATGGTTATTGATCTGAAAATAAGTTGACTTAAAAAGAACAGCTGAACATCAGTTCACAAATAAAATATTTTGTTTAAATTGTTACAGCCTTTAGTTATTATTTTGGAATAAATTATAGATTGGAATAATAGATAATATTTGGAATAATAGATATTTGTGTGTGTGTGTATGTGTGTGAGATATATTTTATAACTTAAATTAAACATAGACAGCAAACTAAACTAATGAAGACAGAGAGTAGGAGGCCTGTGTGCTCAGATGCTGGCATTCACAGAATAAAAGTCTGGTGCCCCACAAAAATAAAAGTCCCGCTTCTAATATGTTAAGTATTATATTTGATACATCTGGCTTTCAAATAGTATGGTATAGGACAATATGGAGCTCATTCTGGATGAGGAAAAAACACCTTAGTTTTATTCAGATTTGGCTCGATTGCTGATGGCTATATAACGATAAATTAGTGGTCGACCAATATTGTTTTTTTTTTGTTGTTGTTTTTTTGATTGCCGATATCTTAGCACTGTGATACAAAACCGATATATAATATACATAATTTATTTTAATTAATATTTAATACATCAGAAATATGAAGAAAAAAAAAAAGAAGAAATCTTTAAAATAAACATGCTTATACTTTAGATGGCTCATATTTTGAAATCAAGGATTTAAAGTTTGTCCAGTGAAGCTGAACTCTCCTGTCACGCACAGAAACACATTAATGCAGGAAGATCTCACGGCTGGATTCAATTAAATCTGAAAGGATTGTGAAATTTTTTTATTAGGTGTCTTTAGCTACTATGTGCTAACATTTAAGTTAATAATTTGATTATGTGTTGATTAAACACTTATGTGTTTTTACATTGTAGTTATATTACTATAATTACCTGCATGTAATTACATCTTTAATTAATTTCGTAATTACAGCTATAATTACACTGTTGTCCATTCCTTGATTCCATTCACATTTTAACATGATTTTTCTACAAAGGATGTATTTATAATCAAGTAAATCTCAGTTACCTCTGTCCAGTAAATGTTTATCTTGGAAAATTACTAACAATATCAAAGCTATTCTTATGTTTACGTTATAAAATCAGTAATTATACTAAAAGGCATGATGACATGATGATCTCATGACAAATGCATGTAGTAGATGGTGTACAACAGGTTTTTGATCATGTTGATCATTTATAGGCCTTGTGAATCAAATAGGCTTTATAGGGTTAAGTGTTTTGCAATACAAGTTTTATTGTATTGTATTAATCCAAAGGACGTTTGATGGATTAATCTGAAGATAATGCTGAAAGTTTGTACCTGCCTTCACATGCTCAAATGTGCTCTTAATCTTTAGATAATCTAAGGATAGGTTTGGTATGACTTGAACTGATCGCCACACCCTAATACCTAAAATGTTTGACTTTGTTCCTAGTATGAATACAGATGTGGACATCCAAGTTGACCCTGACTCACCGGACATGAAGAGAAGACGTGTGCACATGTGCGATTATGATGGCTGCAACAAAGTCTACACCAAGAGCTCACATCTGAAAGCCCACCGGAGAATACACACAGGCATGCCTTTTTTCTGCCATTGTTTTTGGTGCAATTATTCATTTGTTGTAATTTATGTCTGTCTGTCTGTCTGTCTGTCTATATGTATATAGGGTTAGGGTTTTAATTTGGGGTCTGTAAGATATGTATGTTTGAAATTAATTCATGCTTTTATTCAGCAAGGACACATTAAATTGATCAAAAGTGACAGTAAAGACATTTATAATGTTAAAAAAAATATTTCTGCTTCACATAAGTGCTGTTCTTTTAAACTCAAAGAATCCCCAAAAAATTATCAGTTTCCTGACACTGAAGAATGATGCTGAAAATTCAGCTTAAATTTTAAATTATATTAAAATAGACTTTTAATTTTTAATATTTCACAATATTATGGTTTTTACTGTCTTTTTGATTGAATAAAAACAGCATTGGTAAACATCAACCCCAAACTTTTGAACGGAAGTGTGTGTGTGTGTGTGTGTGTGTGTGTGTGTGTGTGTGTGTGTGTGTGTGTGTGTGTGTGTGTGTGTGTGTGTGTGTGTGTGTGTGCGTGCGCGTGCGTGTGTGTGTGTATTTATGTACATATATATCAGGCTTATCGATTGACGTGGTGATGTCTTTACAGGTGAAAAGCCGTACCAGTGCACATGGGAGGGCTGTACCTGGCGCTTTGCCCGCTCGGACGAGCTGACTCGACACTTTCGCAAGCACACCGGCATCAAACCCTTTCGCTGCACCGACTGCGACCGCAGCTTCTCCCGCTCTGACCACCTGGCACTTCACCGACGGCGCCACGTCATGATGTGAAACACTTTTTGCGCCACCCTCCCCAGCCCTCACCTCCCTGCCTGCTCCTCAGGAGACATGCGCGCCCATCCGGGGATTCCAAACGCTGTTGACGCCACCTCCCCGGTTTCCGGATACGAACATATGTGTTGAATATGGAGAAGGGGTGGCGCAATCATATTGGTTACCCCTCCTGGTCAGAAGATGGCTGCAGTTTTCTGCCAAGCTTCTAAAAGCCACAAACCACCCGTCCACTGGCAACCTCCACCTCCATCTCAATGCCTGAGCATTAGCCATTACTTGAAGGGACTACAAGAAAGGCAAACCGCACGCAGCACTGCTATAAGCAGAGAGTGAAGATTGGGGAAGGTATCCCTTATTGACATGATTCTTTTGAAACAATTCTTGAAAGTAAAGTGAGAAAGTAAAGGATTTTATGCAAGATGGTTAGGAAAAAGTAGAGTTGTGTAATAAATTTGGTCATTTTAATGAGTTAGGAGGGTTTGAGATACATCTACAGCTGCCTTGTTGAATTCTTGCATTTTATCTGAACTTTTTGTTGTCCTAAATTTGTATACACAAGCTCGACCTGTACGTTTCTTTGTGGATGGAAATGAACATAGAGCGCATTGTAAAGACAGCTGAAGATGTACCCTGTTTTAGAGTTTTTTTTTTTTTTTTTTGTTTAAACAAATCAGTTTTTATATCTACCCTAACCCAAATGAGAAGTAGAGGCAGGGGGCTGACAAGACTGTGAATTTTTGTAAAATATTTTTTGTTGTCTAAGCATCTTCCCAAAAATAGTTTGGCGCAAAAAAAACAGTATTTCGTTTTGTTGTTTTTTTAAAAGACATTTTTATTGCCAATAATGGCATCTAACCATAACACCTTATGATGGGTGTTAATCTAACCTTCAGATATTATTTCATAAGGCTGTGAAAAACGTTTTTAAAAAAGCAACATAACTCGCAGGGAAAGGGGGAGCTTACTAAATTGGTGTGTATGTGTGTGTATGTCTGTGTTTAAGCACACTTGTTTGCATATTTGTAAAGACATAATCAGAGATATAATAGTACAGATGTCTAGATGCATTGTTACTTCTAGCCCATCAGAGCCTTAATTGAAGTAAACGTGCAAATCTGATTTGCGCAACAGGTTTTCGGAGTTCCTCAGGGTTCGATACTAGGACCCCTATTTTTGTGAGGCACCCTGAAAATCCCTATTTGCACCTAGTTCACAGTGACAAAACATGTCTTAACAGCTCCTGCCCTGATATGCATGATATGCAAAAATACCCCCCTCAACCCCCAACAATATGTTGAAGTTACTGGATGATGATATTATGAAAACCATATAAATCTGCAAGGAGAGGGTATCCTGGACACTTCTTCCCTCTAGCTAGCACTCATTACCATGGGCATCATTTCAATCGCTAGCAGCTGATTAAGTGCGCATTATGCCTTTTTTTCAGAAGAAACACTTGTTGGATTCAAGCCTTTGAGAGTTAAGTGCATGTCTGCAGCAGCTGCACGATATTTGGTCCAGAGAGCAATGTAGTCGCAAGATTTTGTATTGTTCTCTCGCTTCGAGTCAAACGTTATTAAGCACATCTTTCTAGAAGAGTATATGCATTTGATTGCGATCCCTTTCTTTTTTTTAAACTGTTCATAGACTTGCAGACAATTAATAATTAAAGAGTTAATGTACATACTGTATATAATCTACAAAGTTCTTGAATAAATGTAACGGGTGGATTTCTATTTTTAACACTGACTAGATAATGTGAAATACTCATTTTCTTTCTTTCTCTCTCTTTTTTTTTTTGTTCTTTGAAATTTCTTTTTCTTTTTTTCTTTTGTTTAATCCCTTGAAATGAGTCCCTAATGTGTTGTACACCCCTAAAGTGTTGCATGGAGAGTAGTGTTTTCTTTGTGAAGTCGGTGAGCATGTCAAAGCGTTGGTGCCCTGACAGATGTGGCCTATAAGCACTGATAATCCACATGAAATCCATGAAATGTGTGCAACCACGGCCATTCGTGGCACATATGCATGGCCTATTTCTAATTACTACAAGACGTGCTGATAAAACATGTACCTTCATATCATCCTAAATCGAAATTATTGTATTCCAAGATGGCGTAATGTTAGGAGCCCTTATCAATGTTGAAGTGCCCACGACTGAATTTTGTGACATCCTTGTCTATCTGAGCATGTTTGCTTTCATCACTTGTATCTGATTTGTTTAAAATAGTGTGCGACCTTGTGCTCAAATCTTGAAAGGGTTTGGGTTTTGTGTGAGTGTATGTGTGCAAGTGTGGTTATCATTAAATTCTCTTTTAAACTTTCAGAATCATAGGTATTTTATATTGAATGCAGTAACTTATGGGCCAGTACTATATTACTCAGTGCAATGCAGTTATCATTATAACAAGACAAGTAATTAATGTTATTTCTTTTGTATTTGTACAGAACAAGTGTGTAAAGATCAGCGAGGAAAACGCGAGCTTTTTGATACTGTGAGAAATGGTGTTGAAAGTCAGTTTCCCGTGTACAGTTGTGATTACCCACTCCTTTTATAGAATAAAATGTTTTGGTGCAACACGGTGCGTTGTGTATTATAATTCAGGTCCTGTCTATTTTTTTCTCTAGTAGTTTTATAACCAAACCAACCAAACTAATGGACCTAATTAAGACCAAAAGTAGTACGTGTTCCTGGATCAACATCAACAACCTTGATTTAGGATTAGGACTGCCCTTACAAAAAAAAAAAAAAGATTCAATTGTGCTATTAGTATACTTCTATTAATCTAAAAATAGGAAAGTATCATTTCAGTACTTATGTATGTACTTGGAAATATACTTAAATGTACTTAAAATTGCACTTAAAGCAATAGTTCCCCCCAAAAAAAGAAAATTCTGTCATTTACTCACCCTCAAGTTGTTCTAAACCTGTGTAAATTTCTTTGTTTTGCTGTACACAAAGGAAGATATTTGGAAGAATGTTTGTAACCAAGCAGATTTCTTTTTCCTACTATGGTAGTCAATGGGGGGCGAGGTCTGGTTTTACTACAGAGCACTGAACACTAAACACAAAATACGCTTGTGCTTGCCATCACCGTTTTCACAGATTCAAGTTTTTGTAGTTTACACGGAGATGATAACAGTATAATTTTTAAAAGCGTACACTTTGAAACACGTTTGCAAGGGTTTGTGTTTTCAGGTTTTTCAGACTACCAATGGAAAAAAATACACTGACTAATTCGGACAACAAGAAATCATGATTTTAAGCTAGCCTATATAAGCCACTTTTTACAGAAAATATTACATTGTCATGGCCTGTAACATCTTGTGATCCATGACAATGAGTAACAAATTATTAAAATAATTAAAAATATAACCATTTGAAAAAAGCATGCAGGGGAAAAAATAATGACTTTGGACACCAAATGTACAAGCAATTATAGAGTCACCCAGTTGTCGCGTAAATGATTGGCTAAAACACATAATAAGTTTTCCGTTTCTAGTTGAAAACGGTGTCGTGTAAACGGCCCCTTACGTTAGTTGTAAACTAGTTGTGTAGGCTACTTACTGTACTGCTGTTACACTTAAAGTATACTAAATGTGGGTCAATTTAGTCTAAAGAAGTATTGAAACGGTACACTTACAAGAATACTTCTAGTATTGATATTAGTATACTTACTACTTAAAAATACACTTGAACTTCAAGTAGACCTATACTTAATAAAATGAACTTGCTTTCACGTCCCTTGCTTTGGTATCAATCTCACTCAAAATACTATTCCTGAGGGTTT
Organism: Paracanthobrama guichenoti; assembly: GCA_018749465.1. Classification (NCBI taxonomy): domain Eukaryota; kingdom Metazoa; phylum Chordata; class Actinopteri; order Cypriniformes; family Gobionidae; genus Paracanthobrama; species Paracanthobrama guichenoti. The sequence continues at coordinate 24,559,807 of CM031963.1, read as the reverse complement.
ATATACTCATTTTGTTTGTTTATTATATGTAAACGATCTTTATGAAACAATCCAGTGGTCAGGAACTTTGCTGTGTAACCATGAGGCGGTGAGATGATCTGTTGTTTCAGTTTCAGCGACTGCAGCGTGTGGCGCCCTCTAGTGGTGCAGATGTATAACAGCTCACGTCAAAGCAGTGTGTGGTAGACGACTGCAAAATGTCAGTGTCCTTTTTTTAAAGTCTTATCATTCCACTTGTATCAATAGGTAAATATGTATTGTGATGAAATATTTTATCATTTTGTCAATAAAACTGTCTGGCATGGTCTAACCATTAAAGTCAAAGTCCAACACTAAAACTCGGTCAGGACTTTAGTTCATAAGAAGTGGTGCTATCCCTTTGTTTGTTCCTGAGATTATATTACCCTAGTGTCTGGGAGGATAAATTATGGTCAAAACACAATCTTTATGACACTCACTTCTCAACTGGTGCAATAATGATTAACACTGACCCTGAGATTAGGCTACACAATACACAGTATGCTATTTCAATTTGTTAACTTTACTTGAAAAAATCTTTCAAACTTATTGCCTCAGAAAATACATTTTATCAATATATTCAAGTTTTTATAACTTGGTTTTATAACTTGAGTTTTTAAGTATAACAGTGTACTCCCAGAGTGCATTGCGGCATGAATAAATTAAGCAATTGCTTTGTTTTACCTTTTTTCTCTTTTTTTTTGACAAGTTTATTTGCTGTCTTGTAGTAGCAAGTTTTGTAATGGTCAGTCTTATTAATTTAAACATGAATTTATTGGTTACCATTGTGATTTGCATGTTAAATGTTGATGTCTGTTTGGCTCAAGCAAGATTGGTCGTAAGAAATTGGCACAAAGTTGGGGATGAGAAATTAGGTCATCTTTTAAAAGTTAAGTATTTATTACTTCTCTTCTTCTGAAATGTATGTTTGCAATGTTTATCCTTTTGGTCTTTCATTAAAAAAAAAAAAAAAAATGCACAAAAATCTAACCTTTCATTGAAGTAAAAGAATTGAAAGTAGGGGAAATCACATTATGAATAAATGCTTTTCTTAAAAAAATTATGAGTAAAATATCTCTCAAGTATATTCTCGTTAATATTTAAATTTTTTTAGCACACCAGGGTGACTATGAGCATGAAATTGTCCAGCTGTGACTTCCTGTTAAATATGAGGAAACACAAAGGCCAAATTCCCTTAATCATTCATCACAATGAGTAAAACAAAAGAATATAGTTCTGATGTGCAGCAAAAGATTGTTGAGCTTCACAAAACAGAAAGTGTCTGTAAGAAAATAGCCAAAGCATTGAAAATCCCCATTTCCACCATCAGGGCAATAATTAAGAAGTTCCAATCAACTAAAGATGTTATGAATCTGCCTGGAAGAGGACGTGTGTCTATATCGTCATAATGCATGGGGAGGAGGAGAGTTTGAGTGGACAAAGACTCTTTAAGGTTCACAGATGGGGAATCGCAGAGATTAGCTGAGTCTTGAAGTCGGAAAGCCTTTAAAAAAATCCAACAACCCCTATAAATCACCACAAGTTGGTGGGTTTCAAGAAAAATTTTCCTTGCTCATCCAAAAACAAACTCCAGCATATTCAGTTGTCAGACACGACTGGAACTGTTGAAACTAAAAAGAGATTTTTGGCAGCAAACCCACCAGATGTGTTTGGTGCACACAGGGATAAAAAGTACCCCATGTCCACGGTTAAATATACAGCTGGATCTTTAATGTTATGGGCCTATTTTTTTGTGCTGGAGGTCCTGGACATCTTGTTTAGATACATGGTATCATGGATTCTAGTAAATACCAACAGATAAAAAAGCTAAACCTGACGGCCTCTGCTAGAAGTCTTATAATGGGCTGTGGTCGGATCTTCCAACAGGACAGTGATCCAAAACAAACATCAGAATCAACACACAAATGTGTCACTGAACACAAAATGAAGCTTCTGCCATGACCATCCCAGTTCTCTGATCTGAACCCTATAGAAAATGAGTGGGCTGAACTGAAGAGAAGAAGCACCAACATGGATCTGGGAATCTGAAGGATCTGGACAGATTCTGTATGGAGGAATGGTCTCTGATATCATGTCAGGCCAAACTCATCAGGCATTATAAGAGAAGACTCAGAGCTGTTATCTTGGAAAAAGGGGGTTGCAAAAAGTATTTAATGAAAGGGTGCCAATAAGTATGGGCAACATGTTTTGGAGAAAAGCATTTATTTCATAATGTGATTTACCCCCTACTTTCAATTCTTTTACTTCAATGAAAGGTTAGATTTTTACGCATATCTAAATAAAAGATCAAAAGTATTTATTTTTACAGCCTTTAATCATATTTACCAGGGTTGCCAATAATTCTGACCACAACCATATTTACTATAGTATGGTTCAAAAACACTATAGTAGGCCTATTCTATAGTAATTTTTCAGTGTTTGATTTGGGCGATGCGCATTCATTGATCCTTCAGCGATTTCAGCAAACAAAAGTAAAACAGATGACATTTAAATCATCTGAAATATCCTTATTTTATTCTGACATGTTAAAAACTATCTCTCTGCTATGTCTCTCTAAGAAGTGGGGCAAGTTTTAACTGGATTCTCGCTGCCGCTCTAAGCACAGTTAACACCTCAGGAATGAGCGAGGCTTACACATATTCTCAACAATAAAGACATGTTTTACTTTTACCCAGAGCAGTAGCACTCACTGTTTTTAAATTGTTTACATATTTTCATTTTTTTTTTTCACCGCCACATAATACTGCAGTAAAATGGGTGTTCCCCTCATAAGTCATCGTCTCTCATTGTAGGCTTGATTTCATTCTGTTAATTATCCTGTCAGACTATAATTATTAGTTTTCTATTTCTGCTAAAATCCGTTCCCCACCCAATTTTAGTCCTTCGTTAACTGCAACAGTTGGTACACTTATTTTTTTACAAGCTGACTCACTGTTTTAACAATACACCGTTTAACAATATACGTTTAAAGTTAATACATAGCCTACATCACAATTAACCTTAACAAAACAGGTGTGTCTGTTTAATAGTGAAGTCATGTTTTGCCTTCATGCTAATTTGCACGGTATATAAACCATTTGAAGGTTAGAACAATAATTAACTTCAATGGATTGAAAATTAAAGGTACACTTTACAAAATGCTGGGCTGTTTTAACCCAATTTTGTGTCAAATGTGGACAAAACCAGCATTTGGGTTGAAAAACTGAATTTAAAATTTTTACTTTTTAAATTTAAATTTGGTTTGAAACAAGCCAGCATTTTTTTAGAGTGTAATCAATCAGTTTAAAAAAAAAAAAAAAAAAAATAGATTCCACTTGTCTCCTGATATACACTATAACCCGAATATGTTAGAAAAACTCAAAAAATTGAGGCAATTGGTTACATCACATTTTTAAAGTTAATATTTAAAGTTTAAGTAAGCAGAACTTGCAGATTTTTATTTTGTACATTCAAATGTTTGAGTAAGCTCATTCATACATTTAAATATTTTTTTATAGTATATAAATATTTTTAGTACTGGAAGCTAATTCAGTAAATGCTACCTTGCTAATTGGTAACACAAAGCTTTGATAGCATTAGCATAGCATAGCACTTGCTGAATGAGTACAGCAATATAGAACATTTAAAAGAGTTATGAACTGGCTTTTTTTATACTGTTGTCTGAGGTGAACTTATGACATTCACATGGTTCTTATATTAAAAACATTGTAATGAATAATTAATAGGCTATTCTCTACCCTGGTTTTGGGCCTAGCTCCTGGAACACTCTGTTTTTATGGGCGTGCCGCATTGAAGACTTGGCCCACTGCTTTTATTAGAGTTTGCATATTGTAATACGTTTCGACTCCCCCGTCAGTACATGTGGGGAATTGTTTAGAAAACTTACAATGTGGAAAAATGGCAACCGGAATGATTCACCCATACATGTTTAACCCAATCCCAAATCGCAGGACAGTGAACCCACAACACCTCAATTAACGATAACTTACCACGCTGTCATAGGCTGGAGTATCCTTTGTATTTATGTTTAGTTAGACCCGTGCACATAAACAATAGATATCAAAAGATCTGTAACAACGCAATACTATCACATATAAAACATTTTTTTTTACTCACATAAGAGTGTTGCATCATTCCTGTCGGATCCAGGATGCATAACTTGTTTACAAAAGAATCCGCGGTGAAATAAAGCGAACAAACAATTTTTTAGCCATGTGTGCTGCAACTTCATTAAAAATAAAGTTCAACCGCATTCCTAATATTGGAATCCGAAGGAAGCTTATGCAGTGTGTTCTTCCACAAACAGGCACTGCACAATATTTTGCACAATACTCTTCAACGGCATGTTTATTGCTTGGGAGCTCGATCCGGTTTAGCACCACGTAGGCCTATATTATTTATCTATTACATGCGCAATGCGCGAATCGGTGGGCGGTGCTACAGAATTAGGCGTTGGTTTTCTTCTGTTGAGGCGGTGTTTCACTGCTAAATATCAACCCAGTTTCAGTTAAATTTAAGTTTGTCTAAATTAAAAGAAACACGTTTATAAAACTCAAAACAATCAATTACTTGTGTAAGTTATGTGTAAGTTTTGTGAACTCATGAGAAAAAGAAAGTTCCAAATACTTTGAAAGTTAATTTGTTTGAACTAATTTGTTTAATTTGAGTTTGCTCTACTCAAACCAATTAATTATTTTGAGCGTTAGGGTTTACAGTGCAATATCCGATTGGTTGACTCAGATGTCAAAAAACAACAACAACCCAGCAAATGAGTTAATGTATAAAACCCAACAGGATGGGTCAAAATTACCTAGCAACAGTCGTTTTTAACCAAGCATTTTTAGAGTAAGCAAAAGTCCACCTTCTTCCAACACTGTAAAAAAAAAGTTGCCACCTTAATTTTTTAAGTACAATCAACCTGGTAATTAAGTCATTTCAACTTAAATTGCATTAAACTGACTTTAAAAAATGTTTAAAGTTGAATCTTGAATAACTTACAAAGTTTCAAAATTGCTCAACGTATTTTGATGAGTTAAAACAATGTAAAAACATATGTTGCCATAACTTATTGATCATATAATTTTTTACAGTGAAGTACCATTGTCTCACATAAATACAACATGGAAATGTCTGTCTCCATAGCCTAAGTATTAACCAAGTATACTATTCAAATGTCCTTCCAGGATCTCATCCAGAGTCAAGGAGGCATGTTAGCATATAGAAGACTTTGAAAAGACACTAGCTATGAAATGTGATTATTCTTTTATTTTCAAAAATTCTGTATTCAAACTATTACATACAAAATGTTAAACTGATCACTTAGTATGCAAGATCTACACACTCAATTCACCCACATTCAGGACAAACGTAGCAAAATCCCATTTGTTCATAATAAAAACAATTAGCTTCAAAGAGAAAAGTATTTACATGTAGTTAAACTTTAACAACAGTATGTACAATACATTTTGATCCATCGGAGTTCCGTTCATAAGTGAAGGACGTGTACAAAGGGAACTTGAGAACTTTTAAGACCTGTCTTTGAGCTAAAAACGAGTCTTGACGGCATTACAAAAGCAAATGCTACGATGTCCACAACAAATACAAATTTGTTCTTGGGAAAAGAAAGGGATTGTCTTCATTTGTTTTCTTTTTGTGTTTTATGTTCTTTTTGTTATTTATAAAATTGTGTGAAATACAAATTTGGCACACATGGTCAAATAGGGTTCTTGTGAGCTCAATTTTCACATTCATCACAGTCACACAAAGAGCCAAAATGTCAGTCGAGTGATCTGAGCGCTACTTTTTTACAGTCTCATAAAGATTTGTATCCATGGATACACAACTGTGAGAACAGCAAACATTACCTTTTTATCATAGCATCTTACCCAAAAGCAAACAACTTTTTGTGAGTGGGAAATTCCATGCATAAATAGTATAGTGTCGTCTAAAATTAACAATTAACTATTACCTTGGATTTAATAAGCCAAACTTTCCATTTCAAGTTATTAGGAAGACACTTGCAGTCCCAAAGGAACATTTCCCAATTTAGTCAGACAAAGTGGATGGAGGTCAAGTATAAAATTCATTACATATTTTCACATTAATCTACAGACATAAACACATACAAAACATATGTACAGTAGTATACATCATGTTGGAGCTCTTTGCTGTAATGTCCAGTCCTCTTCATGACAAAATGTGTGGAGAGCTTTCATTAGTTTGATCTTCGTATGTGAATGACTGTGAAATATTTAGAACAATAAAACCTTTATAAAAGTTGAAAAAGAAAGGATGTAAAGTCTGTTAGTTTTGGTGGCGCTTCATGTGCAGTGCCAAGTGGTCTGAACGAGAGAAGCAGCGACTGCAGGCGACACATTTGAAGGGTTTTGCGCCGGTGTGTTTGCGGTAATGCCGCGTCAGTTCATCCGAGCGGGCGAAACGCCAGTCACATCCTTCCCAACTGCACCGGTATGGCTTCTCACCTACAAAAAAACAAAAAAGAAAGAAAACAAAGAGTTGAATCACATTCACTGAAAAAGAGCAATAAGTAAAATTTACTTAACATTTTTTTTTTTTTTTTTTTTTTTACATTTTTCTTTCACAAGCTTTTGAATGCATATTTTTTTAAATAACTTTCACATATGGAAGTAAACTCTGCTTAACTAAGTTAAGTAAAATTAACAAAGAAAATAAGTAACTGTAACTTGGCCGGTAAAAGTTTAAGTAAGTTCTACTTATTTGAAGTTTACTTTGCAATAATTTTTACTCAAACAGTATAACACTGAATTAAACCACTCTTTGCCCTTAAATGCAATGTCACTAAAGATCTTTTAAGGGACGTCATTCACTACCCTCCTCCTCATTCATTTTTCAAAGTTAAACATCAACTATCTTAGTATTCTTCAATCAATTTATTAAATACAATAAAAAAAGATAAAAAAACAATTATAAAAGAATGCCTGTTTGTGTAAAAGAGCCGAGATGTGTAAAAGTGCAAGCATATTTTTTCTCCACAACAACAATTGAATCTTTGATGACTGAATAAGTGCAATTCACCTTCATTTCACACGTGGCAATGTCTGATACACAATGATGAAGTGACGTTTCACTCATAGTTACCACAGGCAGAAAACAAAAGAATAGGAAGTATCATCAGCAAAACTTGAAATGGCTCAGGGATTTACTGCAGAGCAAGTACTGAACGCAATCAAATATAAGTGTCACTGTCACTCGATTGTGGATCTGGTGAAGAAACTGTTGATTTTGAAGATGTTGAAAATTATATAGTTTTGAGAATATGTTTGAGATGCTGAATGTACTGGGAAATGAGCTCTGATGAGGACAGTAATGATGGGATAAAACATCTGCTCAAACTGAACCCTCCAAGCTCCAAAGGATAACATGCTTTATCTTATTCTTCTGTAATTGTTACTCTAATATCAGGGAGTTTTATATTATTGCGACAGGCAGAGATCCATCCATGTTAGATATAGATCCGGGTCACTAAAGACTTTAAACTTTCATGCATTTAAGGATAAGTGTATGCTTTCCTTAAAAACATCTAAGTAAATAATGCAATAGATATTGTGTAGACATCACATCTACAATTGAATTAAACCAGTACCTCAATACTTGGTACACAATACACAATGACGGTAACATTCGATGGATCCGTTTTTGAGTATGAATGTGTCAACTCTAGGTGTCACAAAATGGCAAGTTAATAAACCTGACAACGAAAGCAATGATAAAACAGTGTAAATACAGCTGGAAAACAGCAAAAAAAAAAAAAAAAAAAAAAAAAAAAATCAATCTTATTAATTATTCAAGCCCCAGTGCATGAGGAACACCTGTATCAGAAAAGTTAAGTAGTTTTAACTTAATTTTATAACGTTGATAATTACACTTTAATTACACTTTAAAATTGAACTGAGTACTAATATAAAATTTACTGTTTTTGTAGAAATGACATTAGTTTTTACTTCAACGCAGAATTCTGTTTGCTAAATGTGAAGTTCACTTTTTTTCAGTGTTGATTTAACTTTAAAAGACTTCACATTTAGCAAACAGAAAACTTAAAACAAATGACTGTCATATATATATATATATATATATATATATATATATATATATATATATATATATATATATATATATATATATATATATATATTATTTTTTTTTTTTTTTTTTTTGGCAAAGTTTCAAAGTCAAGGCTCAAGTCCAGCTTGAACATGTTACAATGTGTACTGTGACATTTTTAAATGGCAGTTATAGAGGAATTAGACATGCATGTGCTTGAGGTTTGGAGAGTAATACAACTCCCATGTGTAAACACGGAAGTCATTTCCATGGCGCTTAACACACACTGATAACATCTGACATTGTGAGGTTTGCCACAGCACTGAATCCTGAAAAGCCACGTTCAGTGTGAAAAGATAATGGCCATTCAACACATAGCCCTACATTTTTGATTCTACCACTACAAAATTCACACCAAATGACTTTATGTTCACAGCGCATGTTGACAGCATTTGTTTATTATATATTTTTATGTTATCATTCAAATCCTATATGTGTTTCATTAGCAGCTGTCAAATGAAAGTCCCACCCTTTCTTTCGTTAACGTGTTATTTCATGACAACTGGAGTTTGACTGACGGATGTAAGCAGATGCTTTTGTTTGGTTGCTTTTCATGTATAATAGGTTTGTTTAAAAATCTGTATTTAGCACAGGCATGTTGTTGTGCATAACGTGAATTATTATGAGCAGGGTGTACATTTTTTTTTAACCACACCTTACAAAAGTGTGTAACTTTTTGTTATCCACAAATACTTCTAACTAGCCTTCTAACTTTTCTTACTTCTATTTTTTATTTTTTATTAATTAATACATCCATACACTACAATTCAAATGTTTGGGGTTGGCAAGATGTTTAAAAAAAAAAAAAAAAATGTTTTAATGTTTTTAAAGTCTCTTATGCGTACCACAGCTGCATTTATATGATAAAAATATAGTAAAACATTAATATTGTGAAATATTATTACATTTTAAAATATGTTTTATTGAATATATTTTAAAATGTAATTTATTCCTATGATGGCTAAACTGAACTTTCAGCATCATTAATCCAGTCTTCAGTGTCACATGATTCTTTAGAAATCATTCTAATATGCTTTTTTTTTTTTTTTTTTTTTCTTCCCCCGGCTTTATTTTAAATATAGGTTTTTGTAACATTATAAATGCCTTTACTGTCACTTTTAATCAATTTAAACCATCCTTGCTGAATAAAAGTATTAATTTCCTTAAAATATCTACATAAATTACTTTTTAAACTATTGCAGTTTCTTAGTTACCAGCCAGTGATGTTTTATTTACTCGCCACTTTTGGAACCTGATTATAGTCCGATAAACACTGTTTTTCTATAAGAGTTGTTTAACCACATAACATCAAACAATAATTGTTGTTCTGAAATATCATGTTTCAGTTCAGCTATAACTTTACCACAGTGAAACTACGCAGCTCTCAGATATGGGAAATAACTGAAGAGAGCACAAATTCAGCTCTTTGACTGGCTCTTTGAATGGTGCTGAAAGCTCTTTAAGCCTAGCGCTCATCCCTCCCCTTTTTCTATACATGAAACCAGAATTCAAAAGGAGATGAACAAATGCCCTCCTAACAAAAGACTGCAATCGCTCAGGGTCTTGAAGAAGGTAATGCCCCCTATCAAACACTTCAGCTTGTGGAATCTATGTTTAAGGGCCAACAAGCTCAAACAACAGAGATATTATTTGGTTAGCTGGAGGTTGTGCAACGGCTAATTTGTTATCGCTAAAGCATTTTACTGCGCACACAACCATTATAAAGGCATAAAAATGTGGAAGTTGATTATGGCTAACCACCTAAATCGACAACAAAACAATATTAAGAACAACAAATAATTTTAGCATTAATCGGATTCACTTAAAGAGAACGCTAATACAACACTTATTATCACTAATAATCACTACAACTCACAGGGATAGCCATAAAATCATCATTGTAAGGTGTTTATCAGTGGCTTCTGTTTGAGGAAGGTGGGCAACAAGTTCCATTACTAAGATAATACAGGGCTTTCACAAATGCACCAATTGCCCTCAAAGTAATTAGGGTATGTTAAAGGGATAGTTCACCCAAAAATTATCCCATAATTTACTCACCCTCAAGCCATCCTAGGTGTATATGACATTCTTCTTTCAGACGAATACAATCGGAGTTATATTAAAAAATGTTCAGGCTCTTCCAAGCTTTATAATGGCAGTGAATGGCAGCCCAAAATTTGATGCCCAAAAAAGTGCATCCATCCATTATAAAAGTAATCCACGTGACTTCAGGGGGTGAATAAATGCCTTCTGAAGTGATGCGTTTGTGTAAGATAAATATCCATATTTAACACCTTAAAAAAGTACAAATATCTAGCTTCCGCCAGACCGGCTTTCGTATTGAACTTACGGAAATGGTGTCAGGTGTAGCATAAGCATTTTGAACTGCGAGAGGCGTTGCACTTTCTGCGTAAGTTGAATATGGAAGGTGGTCTGCCGGAAGTTAGATACTTTACTTTATAAAGTTTTAAATATGGATATTGTTCTTACAAAAACGCATCTCTTCGCTTCGGAAGGTCTTTATTAACCCCCCGGAGCCATGTGGGGCACTTTTATAATGGATAGATGCACTTTTATGGACTTCAAAATAGAATCAGCTATTCACTGCCATTATAAAGCTTGGAAGCTTTATACTCCGATTGTATTCGTCTGAAAGAAGGTGGGTGAACTATCCCTTTAACACCAGAACGATGTACTAAAAATGGAAAGTTTTCCTTTGAGCTTTTCACATACAACACAATCCCCATTTACATGGATCCGTGAAAACGAGTAAAAACGCTGAATTATGCTGCCATGCAGGCCAGTAGTTGGCGATGTCACTTTGTAAAGAAAAACTATGCGCCTATAGACTGAATACATAATATGTATGAGCATGACGTCAGGTTTCACAAGTTTGCGCTTTTGTAGTTTACACATTGTCGAAAGTTTGCATTTTCAGGCGCCAAAACGATGTTGTCATGTAAATGAACGGCCAAAACATGGTGTCATGTAAATGGCCCCTGAGTCAAAAAAATCATCACAAGCATTGTGAAAGCTGTTTAGCTAGCATTTTATATACAAGATATATAAAATTATATTTATATACAAGATATTGTTTTTTGAAGCTAACTTCTTAGATTACTACTTAGGTTACAAAGCTAACAACAAGTTTTGCAGGATTGTATTTAATTGCTTTGTCAGAGCGCATCTAGTACATCCTGAGATAGTTTTTTTGATCTTATGAAAAGAACATATCATTCCTGAAGACATCAAAATTACATGTATTATTGACTTGTTCGACTTTCATCTGTCAGCACAGAATGTTCTAGAGCTCTTAACTGTTGTTTGACAGCTTTCAGTGCGGTGGGAACTTTCCCAACCCCCAACATCTTTTGAAATACAACTCCACAGCATGTCCACCTGAGGAATGACGACCTGACCTGTGACAACATAAACATACCATGCTGATGGACAGAGGGTGAAACAACCCAGGCTCACTGGAAAAACTTGCCTTTGGCGACATTTCTTCAAAGTGATACCATGTCTCTTTTTGCATAATGTTAAATTTTTTCCAAAACAGAAGAAAGTGAATCTAGCAATATTTTATTATGTCGGTTGTTGTATCACGGCAGTTCGAAAATGAAATGTCCAATGAGCGATGCTAAAAAGTTTATACAATATTACATTTGAAAATAATGTGAAAAAATACTATTAAATAGATAAATAGTTTTAACTCCAAATTCTGATCAGCTGTGTTCTATGTTATTCTTTAAACTGTGGGGGATGTTGAATGCTTGAATCTGATTGGTTGATGAACATTCAAACTAAGCTGTGCAATTATTTTCAGGGAAATGCACGGATAAAGTAGTTCCAGGCAGGTCTGGGTCGCATTACAGTTCCATATCACTTGATGATTTCAGTTATTTCAAGGGTAAGGACCTACAACAGCCTACAACAGCAAAAAAATAAATAAATAAATAAAAACACAACGACACTCACAAGCAAATAAAATGAATAAACAATAGAACATCAAATTATTTCCATGTTTTTTGCCACAAAATTATGTTTTATTAGGCTATGTACGGTTTCTCCCACTAAAACGCACACACATACAGTACGGACACACTCGCACCCACTTCTTAGTGAAATTAATTGTTTAAAAAAGAACCCATTCAATTTAATTAAATTAAAAATCTCAAAATGCATTTTAAAAAGTTGATGCCATCTTACAAAAGTGTCATTCATATTTGAAAAACAGTGATATGTGCTTCTCTTTAAATGAGCTTCATTTAGGGCTTTTCTCAGCAAATATTTACATATACGAATAACTGAAATTAATTCACTGTGATTATTAATCATGTAATTATTTGATATGTTTAAATCATATGGTTGTTTTACATGCCAAATTATTATAATACATTTAACTATTTATTCATTCTTTCCCCACCAGCATTTAAAAAAAATGTTTGCCCCCCCAGAATGTTTTGTTTTATGAATATCTGGACATGCAATATATCAAAAGAAAGAGCAGACTCTCTGCTTTTAAACAACAACAACAACAAAACTGTTTTATTCTAGCTTAATTTTTTATTATTATTATTATTTTTTTATCAACACGAATGTGGGTAAGTTTCATAAAAAAAGTTTTGAGGAAAAAGCTGAGAAAATCTAATTTTTGTCAAAGACTACATCTGGATCGGATTCAGAACAATAATCAAAACATAGCTGGAGCAGATGGAGTCTAACACCTCCTAATGCTTTCACAGTCCTATAGCCAGTTTTGATTCGGAGTGTCTATTTATACCAAGTGCAAATAGCGTGCCTTGTTGGCAAGTGCTATTTACACTAGCTCCGCCCCAAAAATGCCTGGTTGAGCCACATGATGCGCAGATGCGCATAGTTCAATGTCTTCAGTAACGTAGTCGGTAGAGGAACTTGTTTTTTGGGATCAGTGTCGCGATCGACACTGGTTCGAATCCACCTTTTGCCGAGCACACTCTTCTCCCTTTTCCCATCACCTATCACATCGGAAAGGCATTTACTTTCAATAAAAATGAAGAAAATGTACTAAAAGTGGAACTAAAGTGCCTAACGAAATGTTTAATAGTAATATATTGTTTAATAGTAATAGGGAGGGCTTTTATTGTCCCATTAAGGAGGCATCCATTTAATAATTTTAATAAATATAATCATTAACACTATGTTATTATTTCATCCTGCAACAATACTGAGGTGCAAAGAGTATGTATCTGCCAAAATAAAGTATAAATAGCATCTAATTACTATTTACACATATTGCAAATTGCTTCTTTTACATGGTGTAAGTAGAATATATCACTGTTTGCACTTAGCTGCTATACACTGGTACCCTAAGGTACAAATGTACCTTTAAGAAAAAGGTACTAATATGTATGTACCTTTAAGGTACTAATATGTACCATTTAGGGGTGAGTAAGGTACAAAGATGTACCTTTTCACTTTTGTACATTAGGGTACCGCTCCAGTGACAGCACTGTACCTTTTTTCTGAGAGTGTAGTTATAGCTGCTGCCGTTTTGATTTATTTGCTGTTTAATGCTGGTGATCGCGTTATTTTACATTTGCATATGCTTACATATGCAATCGATTGTTTCTGCTTCTTCTTCACATGTCTTTTGATTAGGAGATTCAGAACTCTTTCAGAAGATGCGTAATAGCGCCCCCTGGCAAATAACAGTGAAAATTCTGTCAATGGTGGGGAAAAAGTTAAACATTGGTGTCTTTTATTATAGTGCAAAAAGCCATTCAAGGCCATGTTTTACAATTTTGTGGTCATTTTAGTAGAGAATCTATTAACAATCTCAAAACACATTTTTTAAAATGTAAAGGTTTATGGTCTGAGATTTTGTAAACTACACAAGGCCATGTTTTTACCACAATTAAAGGGATAGTTCACCCAACAGTGAAAATGTTTATCTGCTTACCCCCAGGGCATCCAAGATATAGGTGACTTTGTTTCTTCAGTAGAACACAAAAAAAGATTTTTAACTCCAACCGTTGCAGTCTGTCAGTCGTATAATGCATGTGAATGGTAACAAAATCTATGAGTGTAAAAAAAACATGCACAGACGAATCCATATTAAACCCTGCGGCTCGTGACGACACATTGATGTCTTAAGACACAAAACAATCGGTTTGTGTGAGAAAACAAACAGTATTTCTATAATTTTGTACCTCTAATACACCACTATGTCCAACAGCCTACAGTGTGCGATCTCATAGATTTTGTTACCATTCACATGCATTATACGACTGACAGACTGCAACGGTTGGAGTTAAAAATCTTAATTTGTGTTCTACTGAAGAAACAAAGTCACCTATATGATATAGGCTATATCTTGGATGCCCTCTGAGGGTAAGCAGATAAACATAACATTTTCATTTTTGGGGGAACTATCCCTTTATGGTAGTTTTAGGCACTCTGATCTGTGCCATGCCTAGGATTGACCCTTAACTGTAGTAAACTCACTTTAAGGCACAATCTCTAATAAGTGCTTTAGTTTCATCCATGCTAATACTTGTTGCACTGCTGTAAAACCCACTTGATTTCCTAACATACCACATGGGAACATGTTTCGTATAAGCTTAAACAGAGTTACGAAGATATCTCTAGGGCACCATTGAGTGAAAGTACAACAATAATGATACTTAAGGCTACAGGGAATCCCTCTGCATTCATGGTGACCACCCCGAAATTATTAGAAAAGAAAAAAAGAAAACGAAAAAAGAGGGAACCTGGCAGAAAAGGTGCTTTTATCAGCTTAACACCATGTCAAAAAAATTGCACCCATTGGTGTTGGGAGGGAAGATTTCGGTTTCATTCTAAAGTGTGCTGGGATTTCAGTGGGTTTCATCTTACACAGAGCTGAACACACTGAAACTGCCAAGTTCTTTTCTCCCGGCGGTTCACTCCCCCGAATGCAGACAGAAAAAGCAGGAGGAACAGGTTTTTCCTCCGCCACTTGCCGAGTTCCCCCTCGGGAAAGCATGTAGGGCTTGTACAGGCATGCAGACACAATGTGTATAAAAGCATGAAAAGAGAGTCAATTAATCTCTCCCTCCGCCCTGTTCTGTCTTTCTACATCGCTTGTCCTTAGGCTGTCATCTTCTCTGCAAGCTGTTGCTGCATTTGTGGCTTTTGTGTTGATGGTACATTGCATCTGGTCAAGCAGTAACAACTGCTTCTAACTTTAGAAAAATAGTTAACCGCCCTCATGTTATTCCAAACCTGTATGACGTTCTTCAGTGGAACACAAAAGAAGTTTTGAATAATGTACCTGTTATTCTTTTACATGCAGTTACAATTAATACAAGTATCAAAAAGGTGATTCACAAGACCTATGGATTACTATATTCCAAGTCTTCTGAAGGCACATGACTGCTCATGACTGCACATGAAACAGACCAATTATTCATTCCCTTCCAATGAGCTGCTAACCAATGCAAAGTTTACATGCACCCAAATAATCTGTTTTATAATCGGATTGATGGCTCAACTGGACTGGCCTTCATGTAAGCACCTCAATTGATCTGACTGAGCTTGATCCAAATTAAATTCTGATTCAATTAAAAAGGATGGTGTGAACCTGAAATTATCTGATCAATAGGAAAAATTTAAGCATGTAAATGCTTAAAGGTGCTATAAGCAATTTCTGAGAATCAACGTTGAACACTGTTGGTATTTGAAATCAACCCAAACAAACACACCCCTCCCTTTATTGCTCCGCCCCCAAAATGCACAAACACGGAAGAGTCACAATCAATCAATCAGCTATCAGCTGTTAAATTTAAGTACACAATAAGATAATACCAATTTAGGTCAACCAATGACCAAGCAATGCTTAATTTTGTTCTTAATTCTGTGGTGTAAAAGGTCGCATTAGCAATTCAAGAAAAAAACACTTAAGCAAAACATGGTCAGGTCAAAGTGTCTGAATAATAATATTTGGTTTGATTGTACGAGCAAGAGTTCACTTAGTCGCGATCAGCACACACTCAAAACCAATGTTACGCGTGGAGCAGAAACAATGTAACCTTGGCGTCTATTTTCAGGCCTTCCTGATTAGGTCTCTCCAGCACTGGAAAGCTGTTTTAATATTAACGCAGGTCCTAAAGAACATGCCTGATCACAACTCTTCTTTGTCCAGTGATATTCCTCTTACATTTTCTCTTTTGTAATGTTTCTCAGCTATCTCTCTTTCTACACTCTTGCTCACTTTCTCTACTCCCCCATCATGAGTGGACACGCCCACTACTGCTGATTGGCTACAAGTTGTTGTGTAACTCTGTCTGATCCACCTTCAACTGTGTTTTTCAGAAATAACTGCACCTTTAAATTTGATTTAAATTCTTCTAGATTCAATAAAATCTTGTGCACATGATGCATATGCATGTTTATTTCTGTATGTTTATGAACCGGTCAGTGAAAGAGACTGAATATATATTTACTGAATATTTGCTTCTGACATATACATCAGCTTTCTTTTTACATTTGTCATCAAGGTTTTTAGGTTCTGTGCTCAATGACTGACATTTTGTTTGTTCAGAAGTAATGCACATGCAAACAGATATGTGAATCAGATTGAAAGGTTTAAGGTTCATATGAACAGAACTTTCAGAATCTGAAATTAGATTGGATTCATTCCGATTGAAGAAAACTGACATGGGCGGATGTTAAGATTACGACTTACGTTTTCTTTGTTCCTGACACAAAGCAATTGTATGACTTCAGAAGACTTGTTGGATACTTTTATATTGCTTTTGTGTAATGGAGGCCAGCTAGTAGTTGCTGTGCGAGTAAACCTCACTCCTCTGATCTCAAGAGACGCTCTAGCGACTGACGTTAGAGGTTGCAGCCTTTAGCCTCCTTGTTAGAGTGTCTGACACTCATGCCAGCGGACCCGAGTTCGAGTCCCGCTTGGAGCGGGGTGGTTCGAACAGGAGGGGTTACATTGGTGCTGTGACCCGGATGGGAGTGAAGTTTAGGGGGCTGAGTGTAACGGAGGCCAGCTAGTAGTTGCTGTGCGAGTAAACCTCACTCCTCTGATCTCAAGAGACGCTCTAGCGACTGACACTAGGGGTTGCAGCCTTTAGCCTCCTTGTTAGAGCGTCCGACTCTCATGCCGGCGGACACGGGTTCGAGTCCCGCTTGGAGCGGGCGGGTCGAACAGGAGGGGTTACATTTGCACCTCAAAATCCTCAGTCTCCATTCATTGTAATTGCATGGAAAGTTTCTCCTTTCTGTTTTCCGCGGAAGAAAGAAAATCATATGCCGTTGAAACGACATGAGGTTGAATGAATAAATACTGGGGGGTCTGTGAAAGAGTGTGATTTGGTTTCTTACCTGTATGAGTCCTTTGGTGTGCTTTCAAGTGAGAGCTCTTTGTGTAAACTTTAGTGCATCCTGGTACAGAGAAAATTGCCCAAATGTTAGTTTACAAAAGTCCCTGATAATCTCTGCTCATCTTCAGGAAGGCATGGCACATCATGTAATCCAAATTATTTACTGGAATGGCACACTAACCTGGGAAGTCACAATGATGAATTCTTCTCTTCTCCAGCTCAGGGTTGTTCCGTCGGTTGTATCTGGGCCCCGTGAGGATGCCCTGACCATGGGCCATTAGCATGGAGTGAGGGGTCATCTGTCCAACCTTCATTCCAATTCTAGCCTGGTACGGTGGGGGAGCGGAGGTAATGAGCTCTGCCTGGTTCTCTGGACTGCCGGGCTGGGAGTTGGGGGGCGATGGAGGCAAACTGTGCGGCTGGGGTGAAGTGAAGAACGGCTCCGGCATAACAAATTCACCAGATTGCGCTGTCAAGGCCACAGTGTTCAGGTTTAGCATGGTCCTGCCAGACGAGCCCATTCCATTCATCGATTGACTCTGGGAGAAGGTCATAGTGGTGAGGTCGCTGCTGCTGACGGGCATCTGGTAGACTGATGGCTGCTGAGGGCCGATGTGGAGCTCGTCTGTGATACTCATGTCAGGTTTGATGAAGAGGCTGTTGACCGTCTGGGGCACACTGAAGACAGAGGTGAATTCGGGGAGCGTCTGAATGCCGCAAGGTTCATCCACACCCGGCTCAGTTTTGATCTGATGCACTGTAGGTTTGTTTGGACGGTAAAGGCCAGTGCGAAGATGTGTGGTATTAGGTAGGATAACGTTGATGTTGAGACTGTACGGGGCAGGCTTCTCATCTGCAAAATACTCATCCACCACTGAGGCACTTTCCCGACGGTACTTCTTATCTGTCAGGTTTGGGGAAAGCAGCGGGCCGCTCTGGGGTAAATATTTATCCATCTCCATCCGTGTCTGAAATGAACAGAAGATGATTATGATACAGTACACTATTAGAATTAAAAGTAGGCTACTTAACTGGAATCAATGAAGAACCTTTAACATTCATGGGATCTTTCCATTCCACAAAAGTGTCTTTATATTGGAAAAAAAAGTTTTTATTGAAATGTTACACTAAGAAAAAAATATTTATTTTAAGAACTGCTCACTGAAAGGTTCTTTGGGGAACCCAAAAAGTTTTCTATGGCATCACTGCGAAAGCCCCCTTTTGGAACCTTTATTTAAAAAAAAAAAAAAAAAAGAAAAAGATTTTTGCACATAATAATAGCGATACTATTATATAGTAATACAATTTTTTTATAATAGTAATACAATTTTTATGTTATATTGAATATTTTATTGAAATTAAATTTTGTTGTGTGCAATCAAATTAAATCTGTAAATGGAAATGTGTTATGGCCAATGAAAATCATTGGCCATAACCAGATGTACAGAAATCCAGACTGACAATTGACAGAAAATTATTTTATTTAAATGTAGTTTATTTAATTTAGCATTGTAATAAATTAAAATACAGTAATTTATTTAAAAAGCCAACGACTTTCTCTATTTTGGAAAAATAAGCCAGCATTTTATTTACATACAGTAGGTATAACTAAAATAAATTATTTTAAGTTGTATAACAAGACCATAACTAAAATTCAATCAAAATTATTATTATTATTATTATTTGTAAAGGATAATTTTAATTGCATGGAATTTTTTACTCAATTTAATTAAGTTTTTTGAATGTTTTTATTTTTATAAATTTTATTGAGTGCATGCATTCCATGTAAGCTTTGTGTGTGTCTAGGTAATTGGATAACCTGGCATCAAACTGAGATGTCTATTCTGCTATTTTACTCCTTTCACTTCACCACAGCTGTTCAAAAGATTGTATTTGAGAGAGGAGATTTGGCAAGAATATACTATGTTATTGTCTTTCACATTAGATGAAGTTGATTTGTGATCGCAGTGCCTGGTACAAGCAGCGGGAGATCTTTACCCGTGCACACAAAGCCAAGAGCTAAGCTCTGCTAGTGCATAGTGCTCCAATGAGTTTTAAATACACAGTTATATACAGAATATACAACCGGTGAAATGTAAACAGGTCATGACAGTGCAAATTCACAGTTAAAAACACAAGGAATAAATTATAATAGGACTATATCTATATATATACATATATATATATATATATATATATAATATATATATATATATATATATATATATATATGTCTATATCTGTAAATTATAAATAATCAAGTCAAGAGAAAAAAGGTAACAAATAAGGATAAAGTGGAATAAAAATAATTGAAGTAGACTTTGCAGTGAGTAAACTGTAGACTTATAAATATGTGGTTAACAAATGTATAAAGAGTATAATGTGCAAACAGGTTTATAACAGGTTGTTACACAGTAACAACGAGAGTGCAGTGCAATGTCAGTGTATCGAACTGGTGAAGTCACGTGATGTTAAGTGACTGAGTTCAGGAGTCTGATGACCTGGGGAATAAGCTCCTCCTGAGTCTCTCAGTTTTGGCCATCAGGCTTGATACCAGATGGTAGCAGAGTGAAATGAGGGTTTGCAGGGTGATTAGAGTCCTTGATGATCTTGGTAGCTCTACCTTTGCAGCGTTTGGTAAGTGCAGAGACGGGAGAGCTGACCCTGAGATACGCTCGGATAAGCGCATGACTCTTTGCAGGGCTTTGCGGTCATGACTGGTGCTGTTCCCATACCACGCTGTGATGCACTGAGTTAAAACACTTTCTATCGCCCCTAAATAGAAAGTTTTCAGGATAGCTGGTGAAACCTGAATTTCCTCAGCTGGCGCAGGTGGTACAGTCTTTGCCTGGCTTTTTTCACCTGTGTCTGAATGTGAGCAGTCCAGGTCAGGTCCTCGGAGATGTTTACTCCCAGGTACTTGAAGCTGCTCACTCTCTCTACTGGTGACCCGCTGATCATGCCGTTGCTGTCTCTTCCTGAAGTCCACAATCATTTCTTTGGTCTTGCCAACATTCAGAGAGAGACAGTTGTCCTGGCACCATGATGTTAGATGCTCCACCTCACCTCGTATGCCGTCTCATTGTTGTTGGAAATGAGGCCCAGGACAACAGTATCATCAGCAAATTTGATGATAGAGGTGGAGCTGTGTGTGGACAAACAGTCATGCGTGTACAGAGAGTAGAGCAGGGGGCTCAGGACACAGCCCTGTGGAGCTCCCAGGGTGATGGAGGTGGAGGTGGACTGGCCTATTCTCACCACCTGAGGCCTGCCAGTGATCCTCAATCCAGTGGCAGAGAGAAGGATTCAGGCCGAGATCCAGGAGTTTGGAGGTTAGCTTTATGGTGTTAAAGGCTGAGCTATAGTCAATAAATAGCAGTCTTACGTAGTTCCCACTTTTGCTGTCGATGTGAGTGAGGAGGAGTGGAGGACATGAGAGATGGCATCTTCAGTCGATCTATTGGGACGATAGGCAAACTGAAGAGGGTCCAAAGTGTCAGGAATGAAGGCGCCAAATGGTGTTTTTAATGAGTCTCTCAAAGACCTTCATGACTATAGCGTGAGAGCCACTGGACGATAGTCATTTAGGCAAGAGGGCCACTGTTCTTAGGGACAGGGATGATGGTGGATTTTTTTGAAGGAGGTGGGGACCACAGATGTAGCGAGGACTCATTAAAGATAGATGTAAACAACCCGGCGAGCTGATCAGCACAGGACCGCAGAACACGACCTGAGATACCATCTGGCCCGGCAGCTTTCCTGACGTCCACACGCTTTGAGTGCTCTCCGAACTTCATCCTCTGAGACAGAGATCATGTTGGCTGCTCTGATAATTCCCTCTGGTTTTTACCCGCGTTACAGTCAATAGAAAGAGTTTAACTCATCAGCGCTTTCTGCAGAGGAAAGATTCAATTCAGTGACTCTAAAATGCTATGCCACATGCAACCATTAAGTAAAAAGTAATAAGATAGATTTTTCCTTTACAACTTGAATACATACACAATGGGCGAGTTTCTTTTTCGTTCATATTCCCTGAATGGAGACTGGCGTTGTAAGCAACAGTGCGTCGCGTCTTCTGATTTGAAGTTTGCGTTTTGTCCCAATACATGCCCAGAGCTGCCTTAGCGCGGTCTCTGAGTGGGGTGACCAACGCTAACTTCCCGCCTCACGGGGTTCCTGGAGGAGCTTTTGTTTGTATTCGGAGTCATCATGATCCGATCATGACCGCGCTTTAGGCGTTAAGAAGTAGCAGTGATCCAGTGTGTTTGCTCCTCGTGTGGGGCAGGAGACGTGCTTGAAAGTTTGGCAGGACTTTCTTTAGGTTTGCTTTTTAAAAATCGCCAGAGACAATGAATGCCGCGTCGGGATGTTGGTTTATGACGCCGCTGGCAACATCATAAGGCCAGATAAAGCCAGCGCTTGTCTGCCTGGCTGGCGGTCGCGACAACCGCACACAACTCCACAGATAGAATGGGCACAGATGATTGTTAAATGTTCAGATGACACAGGACACACAGAATGGTGATGTTCCTGGGGTCACACATTTCTTGTTGATCATGAAACACACTCCACATTTACATCCGAAAAACAGAGAAGTTCTCCGGCACATTGTTGGACCGCGGGCGTGAGCCATGTTTCAGACAAACAATAGATATTACAGTCTTTCATGTCCCGTTGAAAACTGGCTCTAAGATCGTCCATCTTATTATCCAAGGATTGAATATTGGTAATTTCATAGGTGTGGCAGACATGGAGGACTATAGAACACAAAGCAAAACCAAAACAGTGACATGTGATAGCAAGAGGAGATATGGGCACAAACAATGTACAAAAATAGAACTCTAAAAACGAGTGTACCCTGGAGAGCCATTCAGGTGCAATGGTGCTGTAAACCCCCGAGACTGACAAATAAGGGCATTTTTCACGATAATAAAGAACCAGATTTACCCATCAGTCAATTGGAAACAAATTCTGCATTTTACATTTTCAAAAAACTTTGTATGATTTATAAGAACAAACGCCCAGGTATCACGGTGTCTGCAGCACGTTAACCAAAATAAACCCTGAAAATAACCAATAAAATTATGTTTATATTACAAAAAATGAGCACATATTTCAGATTGATGATTTATGTTGTTTTTTTTGCTTTAAGGACAGCAGCATTCACGCTTCCTGTGCCAAGTTCTTTGAAACACACTTTGTAGTCATGTTGGTTTCATATGGTTTTCAAAAAACTCATTTTCAAGGAAAGTTTCAATTCAGTGACTCTAAAATGCTATGTGGTGTAACCATTAAGTAAAAAGTAATAACATAGATTTTTCCTTTACAACTTGAATACATACAAGTTTCTTTTTCATCTAAGTTTTTTAATAGATGTTTTACTCGATATATTATTACTTTTTAACTCATCAATATCATTTTGATTAAGAATATGATATGATTAAAATTTTGGGTGAGTAACCATGTTATATTAACCTTTCTTTGGCTGGCTGGCACACACACACACACACACACACACACACACACACACACACACACACACACACACACACACACACACACACACACACACACACACACACACATTGTTGTGTTTTCATGTTTTATGGGGACATTCCATAGACATAATGGTTTTTATACTGTACAAACCGTATTTTCTGCCCCTACCCCTAAACCTACCCATCACAGGAAACATTCTGCATTTTTACATTTTCAAAAAACTTTGTATGATTTATAAGATGTTTTCCTCATGGGGACCAAAAAATGTCCCCACAAGGACAAGGATTTCGGATATTGCCATCTTTGTGGGGACATTTTGTCCCCATCTTTGTATTTACCAGGACATACACACACACACACATACATACACACACGCACATATACATATGTAACATATTAATACTAAAGTATAAAGTATTAAATATTAAAATATATATATATATATATATATATACACACACACACACACACACACACACACACACACACACACACACACACACATTTGGACATATATTTGGACCCCACATTAAATACGCAACTGCCTTTATTGTTGTCCTCACTGCCGTCATTATATTTGACAATAAACATTTCAAAAGCACTGCAATGTCCAGCTGTCTGAAGTGGCGGCTCTGTCAACAATGAGGCATGTATTGTAAAATGCATTTCCTTGGCAACCCACTGATGTGGTTTCATGTACAAATATCTTCATCTTTTCAGGTAACTCATACCCTAACATGTGAGGTCATGTACTCTCGGGGAATGTACAATGAATGCTGACGCTTCTGCAGCTTCTCATATAGCTGTGGACGAGCCATTTATTGCAGACAATTGTACTCTCAGTGTTAACCTCAACAATTCCATCTTCATCCCCACCAGGCCAACTTTGGAAAGTTAAAACCAGGTAATTAATGGAAAATAGCTTTCGATTTATCTCCAGACCTGGCAAGAGTACTGCCCCTGCTCTTAGTCCTGGGCACAAACAGGCTTTGTGTTGTGGTGGCACTGGCAGAGAGGCAAGTGCACTTGGCCATGGCCTCCGTTGGCCTCAGAGACCCGGTTCTGTTCACTGGGTACGTGTGAGGAGCATGAACAGCAGCTGAACCCTGGCCCAAGAACTGAGTTAATGATTGGAGAACATTTACAACTGCTCAGTTATGTATTTTAGGGACCGATAACGTCTGGGAGCTGAGTTAGGCATAAAAATAATCTTTGAGATAAATAAGCTGGAGGTTTCTGTGCAGCTCAGTGTCAATGTTCTTAAAACATATGGCTCACTTTCTGAAAAATCTCATTCGCTCTTAAAGAGATTCACACAAGAAGAAGTTTTCGGTTCTCTGTTCCAAAGTTGTATGACTTTTCTTCAGGAGAACACACACAAAACACACAAGACACTCTGAAGAAAGTTTTGTCCATACAATGAAAGTCAATGGGGCCCAAAACATCATTTCACTGTATAGATCAAAAACTCACACACAAAAATATATTTTCAATGATCACAAAAAGACATGAGGGTGAGTAAATGATAACAGAATTTACATTCTTGCCTGAAATATGCCTTTAAGGATGTGTGCTTGTGGATTATTAAATCGTTAAAAATCGTTTTCCATTAAAAAAGGTTTTATTTGTTACCAAGATGCCAGACAGTGCCATTCTCAGTTTCGCAGCCTATTTCAGAGTCCAGGTAGCCGGTAATCTCAAAGACCTTTATCCAAATTACAACACAAAAGATCTTTCCCTTTTGAAATAATTGGCTTTTATGGCCAAAAAGAATTTAAAAAGATGGAGATTTCCACAGATCCCAATAAAACCAGACCAGATAGGATTCTTGTCTGTTTACTGGAGCCATAACAGCACAAATCATTCGAGGGCAGAAGCAAGAGAAAACAAAACCTTTGAGACGAAAATTATGTTTTATGGCTTTGGGGGAAATAGATAACAGTTGTTTAGGCTTTTCAGGCCCATGTCTAGTGAAGGAACCATCTTGACTGCTGTTCACAGCAGTGGACAAGACTAGTGACTTATGGATTTGTTAAATGCCGTGTAGAAAGCAGACAGAAAATTTTAGTAAATTACTGCAAGTAATGCTTTACAGCACTATTAGTCAGAGTATCTTTTGATTTGATATGACAAATCAATCAGTAATTAAGATAATCTTAATTTAAAATCATGACATTGTTGGTTTAGGATTAATTTAGCAATCTAATTTAATGATAAATCTAATGTAATTTTATGATTATGGGTGATTATGACTCCTTTAATAGCAGGTACAGGTACACATCAGCCATGTGCTTCTTGCCACCAACACAATACAGGTGTCAACGAGGTAACAAGGCCAATGCAAAGGCCCAGGCGGTTTCCTTCAGTGAAGCTGACAATCTACATGATCCCTGTGGCCATATGAGCTTTTGAAGGAGTGCAACGAGGTCATCCATCATTGGCTAAGCCAGTCATAAACAATGGTGTTCTAGTTAGGATCCCATACGATCCAATAGAGCACATTCGGTTTGCCATTCAGTCTCATCCATTTTCAGGTGTCGTGGACTAAAACAGAAGGATGTACAGCTTTCCTGTAGCTCAAACAATAAGAGCAAGCCAAGGTCATGGGTTCGATTCCCAGGGAAAGCAAGAATGTGTTCCTTGAATGCAATGTAAGTTGCTTTGGATAAAAGCGTCTGCCAAATGCATAAATGTAAATGTACAACATCACAGAAATGTATAGTAGACACTGATGGCCATGACCAAAGCCAAAGAGCAAACTATAGAGAAACAGAAATCTGAAATGAACTCTAAACTTCTGGAATAATCAGAATTTTCTCCGTAACACTGTCCCAGTGTTAAATTGACACCATGATTTTCTACATAACTTCAAACTGTGCATTGAAGTTGCTGAGCATTTGTGTATTCTTGTACCCCAGTAAAACATCAAAGTAATGTTTCTATTTTTAATTTCTTTGCTTTCCAATACACTCTATAATACTTAGATTATGTTAAGGGCCAAACTTGTGCATTTACTAGCAAGTTAAGTATTAGTGTCATTAATGTGCCCTTGTAAAGCAGGTTGAGGTCCCATTTATCTGGAATAATATATTCATAATCAAATAAATATATTAAAGTCAAGTATAAGCTACACCATTTATGAGAATACTATGGCATCAGTGTTTATTGCAAAACCTATGCATATTTGAGAAATGTGTTTTTAGGTAAAATAAACTATAAGTAAAAACATTTAGTGCATCTACTACTGCACTGTTGTAAAAATATCAAGACATGATTGAAATCTCTAATATGAGATTAATTGTTATCTGTGTTATAAATAATAATAATTTTAGTTAACACTTTATTTTACAGTGTCATTGTTACATATGCTACAGCCAGTTACTATAGTAATAACTATAAATTATGCATAATTACATGCAATTAACCCTAAACCAAACCAAACCCAAAACATAACGCCATTGAAAGTACATTACTTAATATTACTCAGTACTTAAATGTATAATTACAGTGTAACAAAGACACCTTAAAAATAAAGTGTAACCTTTTTTATTATTTGTATAAGCAACTTTGCATACAAATCCTGCTAAAAGGAATAAATGTAAATGCAATATGAGACAAATAAACAAAAAAAATGTGGCCTCTTATGTGAGGATGTAACATGCACACAGTTTACACAGCCTGTAATATATTCAATATTTCATCAACAATGTTTCATTACAAAAAAAAAAAAAAAAAAAATGAACCAAATACTTGCATTGCAGGAAGCTTTTCATAAATAATAATTTCTGTTACTAACCAGGTGCTTTCTCTTATACTGCATCTGTTCTATCTTTTTTAGGATGTTTACATTGAAATATATAATGACACCACAGAGCGCCTGTCATACCTGAGCCATTTCAACAGCGTTTGTTGCGAGTCTAACTGCGGGTTTGACGTCCTCAAAAACAGCCGAGTCCTCTGGCCCATCCGCGCTACACATCCGCACGGGCTTAAGCTGCGTGAAAATGGCTCTCTCTTCTGTATTCGGAGCGCTAACGGCCAGTCCTACACTTGCCATTTCTATACGCAAATAACGAATGTTATATTAAAACCTTATTCTTAATTACGAATACACATATACGGGATTATTGTAAACGTCCTTGTCGGTACATCCAGACGCGCGGTGTATCCAAACGCCCTCCCTATGTCACTCAGGTAGCCTTACCTGTTGTAAAGTATCACACAGTGGACACGTAGTACATGAGTGACAGCTGCCTCAGCCATTCGGGGTGAAAGAAAGAGCGCCTTCTCCAATCACAGAGCAAGTGGGCGTGGCTCACCTGAGAGGTGTATATAACATGGAAGGCTTTACCTTTCTGCATATCCATCAAAAAACAAATAAATAAATAAATAAATAAATAAATAAATAATAATAATAATAATAATAATAATAATAATAATTACATGCTATCGTATTGTAAACAGTTTTTTTATTTTTAAACCATTACATCTATTTATGAAAACGATTGTTTTTGTGGTGGAACCCTGTTTAGTTTATACACCAAACTATTGTACTTTTATATGCCACAGTCACCGTCTGGTTCTCTCAGTCATTATAATAACATAATTCCATAGTTTGTGTGGAACCCACACCGACATTACATAAGGCATTAGTGCATATTGTAACATGCCCATTTATAGTGATAATATTAAAGCATGCAATTACAAGTGAAACTCTGTAAATCCCACTTCACCTATAAGCTGTTATTGTTTTGTCTGAAGCGTATACAGATTCAGATACCACACAGGAAGCACCAAACCAACCAGTTTTATTTATCTTCTTGATGTGCAGATATAGAGCAGCCATTCCATTGCTCCGTGAATTTTCTAGACTTACCACAGCAATGTGGAAGATGGATGAGAAAAAGTGATGGGGCAGAAACTGGATCATCTGCATTCCTCCTGTTTTATCAAAGAGCCTGTGGACAGATGGGGTCAGTTAAAAACAGATGTGCCCACTGCAGGTGTCACTGTTTAGGGCCAA
Organism: Paracanthobrama guichenoti; assembly: GCA_018749465.1. NCBI lineage: Eukaryota > Metazoa > Chordata > Actinopteri > Cypriniformes > Gobionidae > Paracanthobrama > Paracanthobrama guichenoti. Next base: position 24,531,745 of record CM031963.1, on the reverse strand, counting down.
TTCGGAGGGAACTGCTGTTGTGAGAGAGGTCAGACAAGGTGAAAACACCTGTTCTTTGGTTTAAAAGGGGTTGCTACCTTACAAATGTTATATCATACAAAGATTCACTGAACTCAGTGAAGAATGCTAAATGCTTTGTGTAATGTGCACATAATGTACATTTTGTATAAAAATGCTTAGTTTTATATAAAATCAACAAAACAAACCTCTTTTCTGAAAAATAAAAGACTCTTTGTTTTATTGAATGTTCATTGTTGGGCATTGAAAGTGAAGACGGGGAGGACCTTAGTGACATAACAGGTTGTGAAAAACCCTAATTATAATAATTTTCAGCAAAATTATGGTTGTTAGGACTCAACACCTCCCAGTTCAGAACATAAAGTATTCTGTGCCCATCAATCCTACATCACTTCAAACATTCCGGAGCATGGAACGATTTGCATGATGTGAACTTGTATGTGGAGAAGAAGACACATAGAGCTACTTAATGTGTGTGATTTGTATTTCTCTGGTTCCTAAAATTGTACTGGAGATTGAACTGGGGTACAAAACATAGATGAAGACAATCAAGACAGACAGACAGATAGATAGATAGATAGATAGATAGATAGATAGATAGATAGATAGATAGATAGATAGATAGATAGATAGATAGATAGATAGATAGATAGATAGATAGATAGATAGATAGATAGATAGATAGATAGATAGATAGATAGATAGATTTAAAGAAACAATGCACCCTAAAGTGAAAATGCAATCATTTACTTACCCTCATGTCGTTCCAACCCCTTATGCTGTTTTCTTTTTTTCTGTGGAACACAAGAGGAAAAGAACTGTGTGAAATGAATCAAAATATCTTTTTTTTTGTGTGTTTCCACAGAGAACATTTATTTAACTGAACTGTTGTTTTAACTATAATGATCATCCACAGGAATGTCCATTGAACAGCATAACTTAACATTCAAACCTGCTTGTAAAGCAGGGTAAAAATCTGTGTACTTCTGCCACATAAAATCACACTCTTAGAGGAAAAGTTTCAATGGGGTGCTATATAGAACCCAAAATACTCAGAGGGCAGGGGAACTTTGCATGGTATATATTCTATGAAGTATTAACAGATGGTACTGAGCTACAATGATTCGTGTTTAGTTGTATAGAAAAGTTATTTGGCGTAGGCCCCGTCCTTTGTCCGAATCCTGGGGGATGCAGATTTGGCAGATCTTGCCTGAAGATGAAGGCAGGAGCAGAGCCTACCCTCGATGGATGGATGGGGGCCAAACTGGTGGTGGTGGGGAGGATGGAGGAGAACATCAGCGTCCTCAACATGCAAACGTGAAACCGAGAGTTTAGTGCTTATATACTCCAGGGTATAGTGAGTCAAGCAGTGATTGGCCAGACCTATTAGTATGAACTTACACTGATGCTCTCATTTCATGACTCAGTCTTCATGGAATCCTTTATGCCAAAATATATATAAGGAGGTTTCTATATAAGGAGAAATGTCTATTGCATAATACTTTAATATAATACTCATGTTTAACAGGTTATTTAATTTTCCTACCGATGAATGCTTATGAGCTGAATCAAATTATAAAAATTAATTTAAATATGCTATTTCTTGCATTCTGACTTATTTACACTGTTAAAGTCCTCATGAAATCAAAATTGTAATACGCAGAAAAAAATGTGTTGCCGTGGTAATCTTTAATCAAAATCTGAAATGTAACTTTGTGGAATCTGGAATGGCGTTCCTTCACAGATGATGTCAGTTTGACGGCTTGGGTTTGAATATCCTTAACCACTCCCCTCCAACCATTAGTCTGCTATGAGCGAGAGATGGAGAGGAGGAGCGCTGAAGTAAAACCCTGCCCTCTATTCAATATTCCGTTTCACTTGGAAATACGTCACAGCACAGTTGGCTGTATGACAGAGTATTTCTTTGCCAAATACTGTCCTTCAGGATTTTTCAGAAGTTTTTGTTTTTTGAGTATGGCCCTTTATGTCATAAAGGGGCGGAATTCATTGTATGGGCACTTCTCACGGATGAGTTACGGAAACTGTCGGCAGTGCTGTCGTTTTGTTCTTAGACCACGAAATCAACAATGTCTCTAAATAAGCATGTTTTTGGTTGTAAACTGCATTAAATGTCTGTGATCGGTACAGTGTATCTGTATTTTAAAAATATGATAAAACTAAAGACTCTTCATAGATATGAAGGATGTAATACTACTCTATAGGTACCAAAGATTAACATGAGATTGGCAGAAACTGTGTGTGTTATTTACCCTTTAAGGTTCTACAGAACCTTTTTCCTTCTAAGAGTGCCAGCGCCCTGACATCATTTGGAAAAGAAATCACTGGGATACGGGATGTGTACTTATGTGTACTTATGCAGAATTAAGTACACTAACTATTAAAGAATCTCACCTGAGCACCTTGAGAGCTGCATGTGCGCTTGTGTAATCAACAGACCAGTCTTTGCCTGGTTCGTATCAGATTTGCATGGGCAATTGGTTGATGGATTGCGGTGAGTTTCAGTGTGTGGTTACTAGCTCTCTGCCTGCAATTGCTCACCTTCCTGAGGTCAAATTACAGCAGCAGCTCTCTCACACACTCCTGAACACGTGTGCTATGGGGCAATACACACGTATCCTCTCACGCTGTGTTTCGATGCCATTTTGCTTCATTGTTCAATTGCCGTGTCAGACAGATATGCTAAAATGTACATTCCCTGTGCATTTAGCATCTTGTTTTTAACTGCTGGAAAACTTTTCTCAGTACACTTTCACAGTGAACAGCTTAAAGTGGCCACACAACAACTCTGTAAATGAATATCTGAGCATTGAAAGTAACTGATGCATTCCGGGGGCCGGAGAGCCAGTGCCGGCTATAGATTTGAGAGCCAAATGTTGACTGAGGGAGGGTGTCCTTCAGCCCTGAATAGGCCCTGATTGTTCTCCGCTATTACAGCACAGCAGCTAAAATGTGTACTTTTCAATAAGGTAAGAATCAGCATTGATCTAAGCAAACCATGCAGCGCTAACCAACCGTATACACGCCCAAACTCCCATTGTGAAATGACAGAATAAGTAGTATGACAAAAGGTGAAAAATAGATTTTTTTGTTTTGTTCCTCCAGTGAATACAAACTATGGCCACTTTCTATAACACAATGCTCATATGTAGAAATGCATTACAGTGCTCTATAAATCACTGTTGGGTTTTTTATGCTGTCTGTATTACAGTATAAGAGCATTTAGAGAAATTATCATCACATAAGCTGTATGGCTCTCTCTCTCTCTCTCTCTCTCTCTCTCTCTCTCTCTCTCTCTCTCTCTCTCTCTCTCTCTCTCTCTCTCTTTCATGCTGTCTCTATAAATACATACCCATACAAATGTTAAATATGACTTCCTATTTCTTCTGGCTTTAAAGGTTCTTAGTGACTAGAGCCAAAACAGATCAAATGAAGGTTAACACATCTGTGAACTTTTAAAGGGAGAATTAATCTATTCAACACCATAAAACGTAATATGGCCCCAGCAAACAAAAAAACATTCCTAGTTTGGAAAGGGTTATTTCTGAATGTTCTCTGAATATTTTAAAAACTTTTTTTTTTTTCCTTGTTAAGAGAACATTCCATTTTATCATTCTTTAAACATATAGGTTACTTTTGAATGTTCTTTGAACGTTCTGAAACAAGTAACATTTAAAAAGAAAATAGACAAACAAAAGTTTCTCAAACGATCAATAAATAATGTTTTTAGCTCTCCATGTTTCACTGTTATACATGCGCTATTACGCATATTCTGTACAGTACTGAATTTCCCAAATAAAACACAGGCGAAGAAGAAGTGATAACCTGTATCCATCCTAAATGTGACATTAGATTTTCTCAGCTTTTTGTTTAAAATGTTGCTTTTTATGAAACTTACCCACATTCAAATGATAATGAAATTATGTATGAAGCTAGAATAACATCTTTGTTTGTTTGTTTAAAAGCAGAGGTTTGTGCTTTTTTGCATGTTCAGATATTCATGAAAATGAATTCTGTGAAAATTATCAAAAAGGCATATTGTGGCTGGCAACTTAAAAAAAAAAAAAAAAAAAAAAAAAAAAAACCTGTCAGGAAAGAGTTAAAGACCAGATAACTTTGAACGAACATTCTTTTAATGTTACTGTCCAGAGAATATTCCCTGTTAGCTGGGGTCAAAGGTTTTTGTAAATTTATGAATTAATATCTCAAGTTCACTAAATGTGGTCTTCACAATGTGTGAACCTAACCATTTCATCAACTAATTAGTTGCAAGTAGATGATTGAGGTTTGTGATTAAGGTCCTTTTACACTGGATGCGATTTTGATAATTTGTGTGATGGTTTTATTTTTTTGATCAGCTGTTTGTGTAATGAGTGCTTCCACAGTGAACGCGAATGTGCTACAGTGATGTCGATGTGCTACGGTTCGCATTGATGTCGATTATTATTATTTTTTTACTCTAGCGGCGACAGAAAAGGCTTCAACCAATCGCATACAAGGAAACAAAGGTGATGAAATGTCCAGTTGATGTCACTAAATATTCACTCAACATTATGCTTTGCCAGGTATCGCATTTCTCACAAGATTACAGCTGTAGTTGTAGTTGCAGCTGTGTTTGCCCACTGTAGGCTACAGACAACGATAACATAACCTTTTGAGTTAAAACTTGATTTTTTTCTAAACCTTGTGTTCGCTACTATGGAAAGTGAATGTGTTTCCGTCAGTACGACTGTGGCACTTAAATGTTTACATTGTGACTCAACTGGAAACATAGCTGCTCTGGATTGATTAGTTCCCTTAAGTTTGTGGTTTGTCTCGTCAGATGCGGTACTAACGTTACTGTCTCTGGAGGAGCTCCTCAAATTGTCCCACGGACATTCGAAAGAAGTGCGGAACTGGCCATGATAAAGTTTTAGCTCCTGTACAAGATTAGCACACTCCACTTCAGACTCTCTATTCTTTAAGACTGGGTGCACCCAAAACCTTCTTTTCGGTCTTTTAAAGAAAATTAAAAGCTCGTCTTCACTGGATGATGAAGTTTCCATGTATTCTCAGCTGTCACCGCAAATGTTTTGGAATGTTGGAGCTCTGAAACGTCACAGACATCGCAAATTCGTGTCGCGGCTGATGTGAATGGTTTTGACACAAATTATTTGCATGCGAAATACTTGCTTTTTCACTTCGCTTTTTCATTACATGTCCGGTGTGAAAGGGCCTTAAAGGTGCTGTATGTAAGTTTTTGACTGTACTAAAGCATAAAAATACCATAATATGTTTGCAGATATTTAGTTCACATACTTGAATCTCTGAAAACCAATGCTACAGCCAGTTATTCTACATCGAAATGTGTGTTCTGTGTCAGAATGTCTATTTTTGTTTTGGTGTGTCACGCTGCCAGTTTACCCAATAGTATTTCGACACCACAGGTTGCCAGTTGCCAGACAGCGTATTGTTGCCATGGAAGCTAGCAAATAAACTGGGTCAGAGATCACAGTTTCTACCCGACATAAAAGGCCTCGCCATCCATCTGAAAATCTCTGTGAACGGAAGCACATTAAAATGCGGATAAATCAGTCTCCTCACCTTCCTTTATCAATTGCGTTCGTTTCTGTTGCGTGTCCTCAAAGGCCGCATTTACACTGCAGGTCTTGATGCACAATTCCAATTTGGTGACTATATCCAATTTTCTTTTTTGACAACCAGCTTACATCATCTTTTAAAAATGACCTGTATCCGATATTTGCATTTACACAAATATACACTGGTGAAACAGCCCAAGACGTTCTGACCCGGAAAAAGGAATTAAAACGGCGCAATATGCAATGGACACAATGGATGCAGACGGAATGTTTATTCAATGTTTTGCTTTCCACATTATCTGTAAAGGTCAGCAAAACATTGCTCTCATAATGCGGAGAAAAAAGAGGAGCTCCCTTGATCGCAGTTCGTGTCCACCTGACCAATGTTATTCGCCTCTGTCCCTTTTTCAATGACTTACGACTCGCATTTACAGGGGAATATCCGATTTGAGCACTTACATGGCAGATGCAAATGCATGTATCTGCATCATATCGGGTTTATTACCACATATGAGTGAGGCCTGAATCCGATCTGAGGATATCGGAATTCATGCGTTTTTTTCCTGCTTACACGTTCACGTCATATCCGATCTGTGCCACATGAGAGGGAAAAATCTGAATTGGGTCACTTGAACCATGCAGTGTAAATTGGGCCAAACTGGCAACCCGCATGAGCGTCGAGCTTGAGGAGGAGGGGAAGGGGCAAACATTCTTTTGAATTTGTTTTCACTTAACAAACAACAAAAGCTAATCTAAGCCTTAGTGATACTGGACAGGCAGTTAATCAAATACGGTAGCCTACCTTATCAAATACGGTGAAAACTGTAATATAGCAGCAACATTGAAAGCTCCAGTGTCTCTGTGCTTAGCGCGAAAGCTTGTTTGATTGCTGCCGGCTCGCCATCCAGTGCAGTCGTGCCATGTACCTGCTGCTTTGATGCGATTATCAAGTTAACTGACTCGTAGCGTATGCAATATCTCACTATTTTCTTTTCTTTTTTTTTGTATAAGGCATTGCAACACTGTAAATCAAGACCTTATACTTGTGTACAAGCTTATAAGGGTTAAGCATTGTTGCTATACTTCATTAGGAACATGGACAAGTTTTCACATACTTTGCAATTCTGAAAAGAGACACCTGGATAAACAAAATGGGCAAAATCACAATAGTGCAGAAGGCAAAACTTCATATGGGTCATTTGAAACTTCACAAATACACTGCAAACAGTGTGAGCTGTTCTAACGTATATGAAATAAAAGCATTTGTTCTGACATAACAGTAAAGAAATTTAGTTTCAAACATTATTATATATGTTGAGTATACATTTTGAACTTTGTCTTTAGAAAACAGATTTATTGTCAGACTTTCAGATAATCTGTTTCTGACCACTGTGATTTTTCACCTGTTTACCCAAGATCTTTTGTTAAAAAAACCTTCAAAGATCCTATTGATTGAAAGATAAAGACAGAATAACAATACACAGAAATGAATCAATGAACCCACAGACCTTATATTATTAACTATTATATGAATCACTAAGGAAACCAACGGGTTAAAAGTGCCATCAGTTATGTTTGCTTTATAACAAAATTACGTATGTCCGTTTCCATTAAAATTCTTTGAGATCAAGCAGGATGTTGCATGTAACTTTAAGAGGGCAGTTGCACAATTCTGAGTACAGGAATTCAGTGGGAAGTGACCATATATGGGCTCAGGAAATGCTGGAATTCCTTCAAGTGAGATAGGGGATGTTTCAGTGTAATGAGGTCAGAGAACAAGGAGTTAAACAATTTCTGCACACTATCAATAAAAATGCAATTTGAAGTCATTCACTATTGATACGCCCAGCCAATTCACAATGACCTTGCGTGAGAAAAAGGAAATGTTACTGTCGACATGTTTCAAAGCCGAATATCTTTTAAAGTAACGTAGACTTGTGATAATGGATGATGCAATATGTGTTTTTGTGCTTTTATGTTTGCAAAGGACCTTTTTTTAAAGTCTAAGCAACTTAATGTCAGCCAGTTTATACAGTGGGGTGTAAAAGTGTGAGAAAACTAATGCTTCTATTTTGCATTATTCAAATGTAATATTTTTCATTACCAATAATAAGTACACTACTGTAAAATGTTTTCGTTTTATTCAGCAAGGACGCATTAACTTTCAATTAATCAAAGAACCCTGAAAAAGTATCACGTTCTCCACAAAAATATTAGGCAGCCAAATTGTTTTTAACAATGATGATCATAATAAATGTTTCATGAGCAGCAAATCAGCATATTGGAATGATTTCTGAAGGATCATGTGACATGCTACAAAATCAGCTTTGCATCACAGGAATAAATTACATTTTAAATCATATTCAAATAGAGAACAGTTATTTTAAATCACAATAATATTGCACAATATTAATGTTTTTACTTTATTTTTGATCAAATAAATGCAGCCTTGGGGAGCATAGGATAGTATCTTCAAACTTCCTCAAAGACCCTAATCCCATACTTTCGCTGTAATCTCAGTCCACTGCATGTCATCTGTTATAGTGGCTGCCTTGTTTGCTGAGGTTTTTAAAACAGTATTCTGTCCCTGCACAGCTAGTTACCATCTGTTGAACGCAGGGTACGGTTTTTATAGCATGACTGATAAATTTTCTGTTGCTTAACCTTAAAACCTGCTTTGCAAGGACCAAAGGAGACCAGTTAAATCTTTTACAATGCTGTTACTGCAATATCTATAAATAACATTTAAATGTAGATTTTACAATTGGTTTATGAAAACGGAGCGCAAGAAGTCATATTGATTGACTGTGTTTGTTGTGATAATTATATTTTTTTATCAAAAAGTAATCAGTTACAATCTCAAGTGTCTGTTTGCTCATTAAAATGGTGGTATCCAGACACCAACATAGTGTCTGCCCAGATCCGGTATGTGGATTCAACGCGTACCAGATCTGGGCCGAAACTATATTGCTGTCTATATTGCTGTCTATATGTCTATAAAAGGCATGGTCTGGGTAAAATGTCCCAACAAAGATGGCAATATTACAAATGTTGTCCTTATATTTGGCCCCCATGAGGAAAACGGCGTATTGATCAGACTAAATTATGTTTTTGAAAATGTAAAAATGCAGGAAGTTTTCTGTGATGGGTAGGTTAAGGGATAGGGTTAGTGTGGGGTGCTTTTAAAGTGCCTTTAAAACTGTGTGTGTGTGTGTGTGTGTGTTGTGTGTGCGTGCATTTGCTTTTTTGGTCCCACAGTATCAGGTTACCTTAAGTCCAGTCAGAGAGAAGGCTCTGGGATCAACTCTCTATTGTTACTCCATAAACTAATAACAATTGAACCAGGAGATTCCCACACTCTGTGTCTTACAGAGCTCTTTAATTTCCTTTTTCACCTGATTCTCTCGCTCTCTCGTCAGCTGGACGAAATTCAATTTCTCTGGATCCAGACCAGTTCTGAATTGCACCAACAGGAAAGAACAATACCACTACTGTAATGTGTGTGGTTTGTTGTCTTCATGCCTGGTTTGTAGGCTATTGCACACGCATAGCTTTTGTTGACGTCAACTCTGTTAAATTTGCATATAGCGCGGGAATTGACAACAACTCGTCACATATTGACGCTTGGTCAGGACCCTTCGGTGCCACTTTTTAATGCACGGGGTTCCCCTTTAGCGAAATTTTTCACGAAGCGCAGCATACTCCATTGATTTCAATGAGAAACATTTGCCGTCATACACTGATGCTTTGGGCATGTGAATGTTATCGTCATAATGATTATATATTGGGTTATGCTTTTGCCATTATGACATGTTGGAGTGTGATTATCAATTTAATCAGCCAGCATAATTTTATTTACATTTATTTTATTGTTTTATTTATGCTATTTAGACATATTTGAACACATAAACCCAATCCATCCCTAAACCTACCCATGTGTGTATTATATGATATAAAACACAGGATATAACAGGCAGATACGACTGCAGGCACAATTTATTTAAAAAGTACAAATATTCCAAGTGTTCCAAAGCCAAATTACTGATTTGCGTGAAGAAAATCCCCAAAAGCGATCAGCGTCTCCATCCGCCGAAGATCAAGAACACATTTCAAAATTGCTGCTCGAAGAAACGTTACGTCAGCTTTGATAGTGAAATTGCATTGGCTTTGGTGTGTCTCGTGACCAATTGCGTCATGCTAAAAAGAGTCAGGTATCTTTTGAATGAGATATGACTGCGTGCGTGCATTCATGGAGCGGCGGGATCATCATTTCAGCGATTAAAACATTAAGATCAACTCTGTTCTTTTCACATTTTTTTCTTTTGTCAAATCAACGTAGATAATTTATGTGGTTCAAATAACATAATATTTTGAGTTTCTGTTGATTAAACCAATCTCCTTTATTGTATTAACTCAATTTTAAAATTTCAATTAACTTAAAATTTTAAGGCAACCTGGTTATTACAGTATAACTATCCGATCAGTAAAAACGTATGAAGAGACCATATAAAGATAATTTGTGTAATGTAATGACAGTCAAAAGATCAATTGCGTCAAAACACCAACAATGGAAGATCTGTTCTAAGGATCCTAAAAGGAAGTGCCAGCTAGAATAATGACTAAATTCACGAATCACATATATATTGTTCACTGCCTGAAATAAACATCCCTGATCAAATCTGAATTAAAAAGACAAGACTATTCATTGCAAATTTGGAACAAGCATATCTTCCATCACTTAATGCTGCGAAAAATTCTCAATCAGTAATTTTGTCTTGATTATTATATTTTATTTTACAAAACATCCTTAAAACAACATACATTAAAAAAGCAAATCAGTTATTTATTTTTATTAGTTATTTAGTTTGTTTTATTCAGTTACTTGTTAAGACTCATATTATCTTAAAATCTAGTGAGGTTTATGCATAAAACAAACAAAAACATTTTCCAGTGAAGAAACAAACTTAATTTCTCTAAAAATCACATGTAGTTAATAAAACAAAAATACTGATTAAGAGAATTGCAGTGCAAGCAGACTTCACACAAATAACCATATGAAAAAACTTTCTTATGGTTCCTGTTGAGACCTGGAATTAAAGGGTCTAGAAAGTTCTTGCATTACAGGACATGTGGACTTTCCACTGAACAAAGAGCGGTTTGTTGTTTCAGTATGAATCATGACTGAAGGTAAGCGATTACTGTAAGTATCAGTCGACCGGATCTCCAGTACCTGAGAAAATCAATATATATATATATATATATATATATATATATATATATATATATATATATATATATATATATATATATATATATATATAAAAATCAATATATTTTTTTTTTGGCAGGGTACCTAAAACCAGAACCGTGATAGTATTTTTGTGATATGATATCTACAGTATAAGAACAATAAGCAGTATAAAACAGTAAACCATACAGTTCTGGTGTCAGTTCTAGTCTTGCTAAAACACATATAATTGTAACAGGTATGACGCAAACTCCTTTTCACTACACAGCAACCATACCGGCCAAATATTGACTTTAGTTCACGTATCAGGCACTATTAAGTAGAATGATGGCACTCAATGAATGTGCCTTATAACAATTTAATGAAAGCAATGTTTATTATAAAGACAATCAAGGCAAGTCACGTCACCTTTATTTATATATATGGATCTCTACCTGTTGTGATAATATAAAACTCTCCTGATATTAGAGTAACAATTACAGAAGAATAAAATAAAGCATGTTATCTCTTGGAGCTTGGAAGGGTTAAGTTTGAGCAGATGTTTTATCTCATCATTACTGTCCTCATCAGAGCTCATTTCCCAGTACATTCAGCATCTGGCTCATATTCACCATCTCAAACATATTCTCAAAACTATAATTTTCAACATCTTCAAAATCAACAGCTTCTTCACCAGATCCACCATTGAGTGACAGTAATATTTGATTGCGTTCAGTACTTGCTCTGCAGTAAATCGCTGAGCCATTTCAAGTTTTGTTGATGATAATTCCCATTCTTTTCACAAGTTCACACTTACATATAATTTATGGAGAGTAGATTTAAATGCGTATTTGGTGTGGAGGGCTTCGAGCTCGGAATTTGGCCTGAACCCAGAGTACTCCCTCTGTTTATGTAAGTGGTTAGAACTAGAGGTGTGGAAAAAGGGTGGTGGAGGGATGCTGATAAACTGTCAATAGACGGAGGTAAGACTGCTGTGTATATATACCTCTTATTGTTGATTAGCTGAGTGCTCTCCACTTGTGTAAATTATCTGAACATGCTCCTCCTCTTTTCTGCCTGCGGCAACTATGAGTGAAATGTCACTTCATCATTGTGTATCAGACATTGCCACCTTGTGAAATGAAGGTGAATTGCACTTATTCAGTCATCAAAGATTCAATTATTGTTGTGCAGAAAAAAATATACTTACACTGTTACGCACCTCGGGTCGTTAGCGACCCTATACAATTTCTACAAAAAATGAATGGGAAAACGTCTCGGTTCGTATGTAACCCTCGTTCCCTGAGGAGGGAATGGAGACATAATGTCAGTGACTGACAAATGGGGGTTTTGCCTAGAAGCCTATCATCTTCAAGATCTTAGAAAACACCCCCAATGGCAGTGCCAATGCCATGGGCATGCAGAATTTGCATGCGTAACTCTGCCCCACCATGTGGGTATATAAGGAAGTACGCTGGCACATCGCATTATGTTTACCTGCTGAGGGGCCAAGACTGAACTCCCGGCTGTTCCAGCGTTACAGCAGAAGTGGCAAAGGGACGTTACGTCTCCGTTCCCTCCTCAGGGAACGAGGGTTACATACGTAACCGAGACGCTCTCTTCGTTCAGTCACTCCGAGTAACGTCAGTGACTGACGAATGGGGGTCCCAATGTAATCACGCCACTCGGCTATCTTCCAGTGCCCTGTGTAAGTGCGAGCTCCCTGTCGTAACACTAGTACGGACGCAGAACTCCCACTTATCTCAGGAATACCAAGGTACACTGGGAAGCACTGGGAAGCAGGATCGGTCGTAACCCACCGGTTTTCTTGGGTACAATGAAGTACGGGCTGTAGGAAGGAGTGGCCCTGCTGCCATCTCCTGGAAAGAACTGCCCATCCCTGAGCTGTCCACGTCAGCCTGGCGTTTTTTCGCGGGCTGCGGGGCTGGAGCGGACTGGGGCGCCTTCCTGTGGTGTCCTCCACGGTGCGGCGCGGGTGAAGGCTGTTGCTGGGGCAGCGTGGGAGGGGCGGGAGCCGCAGGAGGGCGCCCTTAGCGGCGAGCAGGCTGAGCCAACTGTGCCGGCGGCTGGGTGGAGGCAGCAGCTGGCCGCCAGGGCAGTATGTGTCTGATGGCCTCAGTCTGCTTCTGGGCAGCTGAGAATGGCACGCAGCTCATCTCTGAGCCCTGGGTCAGCTCTGCCCTCGTGCATGTCACACAACACCTTGGCCTGGTAGGCCTGGAGGATAGCCATGGCATGCAAAGAGGCGGCCTGCCCCGCAGCTCTGTAGGTCTTCGACACCAAGGTTGATGTGAATCTACAGGCCTTTGGGTCACCACGCCAAGTTGAAGCACTCTGCGGAGCATCGCAACAGAGTGCTCAATCGGGGGAACCCTTTAGCCACGGCCCCATCAAGGGCAGAGAAGGCGGAGGAGGTTGCCGAACGGTCACGGGAAGACAACGGGGACTTCCAGGACCACGCAACCTCCTCATGCACTTCCGGGAAGAAAGGTATTGGGGGCGTGGCCTGACGGGTGTCAGAACACGCCGCCCCCAAAAACCAATCGTCCAACCGCGAGCGCTCAGGCCAACATCTCTGCGTCCTCTGCGTCACCAAACGAAACACACGGGACAGCAGGAGCCGGCTGAGTGCACGGTGGGAGCGGTGCGCTAGAGGGGGATGTGGGCCGAGGCATGAGCGTCAGAGCTTTATTCAACACCGTCACCCTCAGGTCACCCTGGCCACCAGCCAAAGTGCCGCCTCACGTAGAGACCGCAGATTGGGGTGTGGCAGAGGGGACTCTCGCTCCGGGATGGAGTTCATTGAGTCTCGACCGCAGCACCGAGATGGTCATGTTCCCGTCAGAGGGCGGCAGAGACCAGCCGCACCCAGAAGCACACGGGCGATACATCCTGAAAAGGACGTGCCACGTGTGAGCTCTTTTGTGAGAGGAAACCTCGCAGTCAATGCCGAAGTGCCCAGGGAAACACACACCAGCTGTATGCAGACCACTGCACAGATCAGCAGGCAGGAAGTATGCGATCGCTGGAACGCGCCGTAACACCAACACCGACTGGAAAGCTGCTCGTCTCGAAGAAGCTGACAATCTAACTCAGAAGGCTTTGCAGAGTGAAGAGTAGGTACCCTTGGCTCCGAAGCAGAAACATAATGCGATGTGCCAGCGTACTTCCTTATATACCCACGCGGTGGGGCAGAGTTACGCATGCAAATTCCGCATGACCATGGCATTGGCACTGCCATTGGGCATTTCCGAAGATCTTGAAGATGGCAAAACCCCCATTCGTCAGTCACTGACGTTACTCGGAGTGACTGAACGAAAGGGAACTAGCATTATTTTATAATTATATATATATATATATATATATATATATATATATATATATATATATATATATATATATATATATATATATATTTTTTTTTTTTTTTTTTTCTTGTTATGTTGTTTTATAATGAATTGATTGAGGAATACTAAGAAAGTTGATGTCTAACTTTAAAAGGGTAGAGGGTAGTGAATGACATCCCAGGTTACTAAAGACCTGAGGTATGTGTTTAAGGGTTAAATAACTAAGCAAGGTGACAATGGCAAGGAAGCCTAACAAGTTACCAGTCGGGGGGCCAGTTCTCCTCTGGCCAATGAACAAACAATAAGGATAACTGCATGAGTGGGGAGACATTAATATAAATATGGAAAATAATTATGGCTCTGGTAGCACACGATTAAACATTCACATAGTAAGACTGCAGTATCAGCAGTAACAAAACAGGCCAAACCTGTTATGACTGTATATGTTAAAGGTAAAGATAAAATTTTAAACAATTTAACTAACATTTTATTTTACAGGGTAGTCATAGCAGTGGTGCAATACAATGACTCATTCTCACTGAAGGATTTCCGTGTCAATCACAGCTTTTTTCAAAGAAAGTTTCTCACAGCTGGAGGTCTGATGGTCCGCCTACTGGTGTTCTGCATCAGAACAAGACTTACGTCAGAAGACTCCATTCAGACCTATTAGCAGTGGGCGGGAGCAGTTGTACATTCTTGTGGTTTTAGTTTTGCGTATGATTTAAATGTTAGGATGTCTTTTTTTCATGGTTGCCTGGCAACGTGAGAAACACAGGCTCAATGATAGTGTCAACAGATGACTTTGCTGAGCAAATGGAAAAATTATTTGACGTGAGGAGATTGCTGTTGTTAAAGTGTTTGTTCTGGTCAAATTCAGCAGGAAATGCCCATCAAAAATGCAAGCAAATAAACAATAAATAAATAATATGATTTATAGTTATTAAAAACAGATCCAAACTAATTGTATAATTATGTTTTTGCAATATAACTATTAAAAAACGCCTCAGCACATTTGATTAATTGTTTGGTTAAAAAAAGGAAAAAAGAAGAAAAAAAAAAAACACAATTATGTCATCATCTTTTCCGCTTGAACATGGCTACGTCATCTTGGTAACAGCACGCTAAGAACAGCCGAATTAACATGAAACCCACAAAACACAAGGTAAACTGAGGCGACAGGCAACGTGTGACAGCCAAACAGCGTTTACTTAAGCGGCAGGACCTCTGGGAGCTGCATGCGTGGTAACATAGTCAACTAAGCGGTAACTAGTGTGGAATTTCACCTGTGCTTTTGTCTCGCAGCACGAGTGGCGAGATGCTGTTTCCTCACTTAAAGCCTCAGGTCATTGTGATGCTGCCACAAGGTGACAGAAGTGATAAATTATTTCGGCACCTGCATCTGTGGGGTCAGCTTTCCCATAGGTGCCACACAAAACATGGTAAAACAAAAGCTCTAACGGCAGAATGCGACACAACAGCAAACTGAAAATGAGAAGGGTCTGAAATAGCTTTTGATTTGTGGTGTCAGTTTTCACCTTTGGGATTTGGTGGGATTTCAAGATGAATGGACTGAATGGATCATGGTGAACCGGGATGTCAGCTAATCCTATCAAATCTTTGCTATCTATATCTATCTATCTATCTATCTATCTATCTATCTATCTATCTATCTATCTATCTATCTATCTATCTATCT
The DNA here is from genome assembly GCA_018749465.1 of Paracanthobrama guichenoti. Taxonomy (NCBI): domain Eukaryota; kingdom Metazoa; phylum Chordata; class Actinopteri; order Cypriniformes; family Gobionidae; genus Paracanthobrama; species Paracanthobrama guichenoti. The sequence goes on along the minus strand of CM031963.1, from coordinate 24,515,839 downwards.
CTATCTATCTATCTATCTATCTATCTATCTATCTATCTATCTATCTATCTATCTATCTATCTATCTATCTATCTATCTCTGTCTGTCTGTCAAAAAAAGACCCTCTGCTTTTAAACATTTCATTATGGCTTCATGCATTAGTTTTTTTATCAACACTTGAATGTGTTTCATCAAAAAAGCAACATTTTAAGCATCACATAGAACATCACAGTTTGGATCGGATTCAGAACAATGCTCAAAACATAGATGGAGTAGATCGAGTCCATCTATACCCCCAAAGCTTCACAGTCCTGGGGCGACATTTCTTTCAATAAGATTAGGAAGTTTTGATTTATATGCTGTTTAATGTTAATGTTCAGATGTTAAGCATCTGAATTTCTGTCAACGGGAAACGGTTAAAATAATGTGAGGAAAGATCAAGAATGTGAGGGAAGAACAAAGCAAACTTGATTAAGGTAAATTAATTATTTACCTTACCTTAATTATTCTGACAAAAACAAATTGGCAAAAAAGGCAAAAACTACTCACAAAAAAAAAAAAACCCTTGTAGAAAAAAAAAAAAAAGCACACACTGACAACATAATCAGTTATTAATATTTCACTGGTTCTCTCTGTTGTTTAAACTGCTAATTATAACTAATCATCTTCATATATTGTCTAACATTGCCTACCACATTAAATCTGACCTCACTAGCTTTTAATCTAAATCACTATCACACATTAGCTTTTCGCTAGCCTGTTAGCTTGAACATCCGAACATTGCATTCTGTGACTCCAAATTTTTTGGCAGCTTTGCAATTATTAGATGATTCTGCCTCATTCACGACCATAAGTTTAAAGTTGGTGTCATAACTATTTTGAACGTGTTGATTTATTTGACCAACTTTTGAAGCGCTTTTCTCAAAATGATCTCTTGACTTCTCCATGGCGGCACTTTACTGTTTAATTCATAACACTGGCGCCCTCTACTGTTTCCCCCTGCTTTCTCCCTTTCCCCCCATGATTTTGTCTATATCGCGAATATAAGACAACCCCCCATTTTTCAGCCTATTTTTAGGACACAAACCTAGTCTTATATTCGGGTATATACGGTAATTCTTTTGAAGTTTTGGTGCTTTATGTAGCGTTATGTAGTGTAATTGATAAATCCCGTTTGACATTTGTGTTGGCTACTGTATACAGGCCACCAGGGCACAATACAGACTCTATCAAAGAATTTGCTGACTTTCTATCAGAGTTAGTACTGGCTGCAGATAAAGTACTAATTGTTGGTGATTTTAATATCCATGTAGACAATGAAAAAGACGCATTGGGATTAGCATTTAGAGACATTCTAAACTCTATTGGAGTAAGGCAACACGTGTCAGGACCCACTCATCACCTTAATCATACTCTAGACCTAATACTGTCACATGGAATAAATGTTGATACCGTTGAAATTCTGCAGCAGAGCGACGACATCTCAGCTCATTACCTAGTATCATGTATACTTAATTTAGCTAAGGCTCCAAAGCCGTCCCCTCGCTTCAAATATGGCAGAACTATCACTGCCGCCACTAAAGATTGCTTTGTAAATAATCTTCCCTATCAGTTTCATCTCCTCAGCATCCCAGATAGCCTAGAGGAACTCGATTTTGCAACAGAAACTATTGATTCTCTTTTTTCCAGCACTTTAGACACAGTTGCTCCCCGGCGCTTAAAGAAGATTAAAGAAAATAGTCCAACACCGTGGTACAACGAGCACACCTGGGCCCTTAAAACAGCAGCCAGAAAAATGGAGCGCAGCTGGAAGAAAACAAAACTAGAGGTTTTTCGTAATTTGTGGAAAGAGAGCATGATCGCATACAGAAAGGCTGTAAAAACTGCTAGATCTGCTTATTTCTTGACTCTCTTAGAAAAAGACAAACACAACCCTAGGTATTTATTTGATACAGTGGCTAAGTTAACCAAAAATAAAGCTTCAACTCCTGATGGTTGTAAAAAGCACAGCAGTAATGACTTTATGAACTTCTTTACGTGTAAGATTGACAATATTAGGAAGAAAATTATAACCATGCAGCCGTCTACTACAGTATCACATCAGACAGAGCATTGTAGTGTCACTGAGGAAAAATTACATTCATTCACTGCTATAGGAGAGGAAGAATTGGCTAAACTCGTTAAATCATCTAAAACAACAACATGTATACTCGACCCTATACCGACTAGGCTATTAAAAGAGATGCTACCAGAGGTCATAGATCCTCTTCTTAATATCATTAACTCATCTTTGTCATTAGGATATGTACCGAAAACTTTTAAGTTGGCTAATATCAAACCACTTATTAAAAATCCTTAACTTGATCCTACAGAATTAGTCAATTACAGGCCGATCTCAAATCTACCCTTTCTGTCAAAAATACTGGAAGAGGCAGTGTCTTCACAATTGTGCTCCTTTTTAGAAAGAAATGGTATCTGTGAGGAGTCAGGATTTAGACCGTATCATAGTACTGAGAGTGCTCTCATCAGAGTTACAAATGATTTACTCTTATTATCCGATAGTGGTTGTATCTCTCTATTAGTGTTACTTGATCTTAGCGCTGCATTCGATACTATCGACCACAACATTCTTTTGAATAGACTCGAAAATTATGTTGGCATTAGTGGAACTGCACTGGCATGGTTTAAATCATACTTATCTGACCGTTATCAGTTTGTAGCAGTAAATGAAGAGATGTCACACCGATCTCAAGTTCAGTATGGAGTACCGCAGGGCTCAGTACTAGGACCGTTGCTCTTCACCCTGTACATGCTACCACTGGGAGATATCATTAGGAAGCGTTAGTTTTCATTGTTATGCTGACGATACTCAGCTCTATATTTCTTCACGCCCTGACGAAACTTACCAATTCACAAGATTAACAGAACGCATAGCTGATATAAAACATTGGATGTCTAGTAATTTCCTGCAACTTAATTCAGAAAAAAATGCATTTTTAATTATTGGACAAAAAAACTCTGCAAGTAGTAACCTAGAATACTATCTAACACTCGATGGCTGCTCTGTCAAGTCCTCGTCGTCAGTTAGGAACCTGGGTGTGCTCTTTGATACAATCTTTCATCTGAAAGCCACGTTTCTAACATCTGTAAAACTGCATTCTACCATCTTAAAAATATATCTAAATTACAGCACATCCTTTCCATGCAAAATGGTGAACAGTTAATTCATGTGTTCATGACCTCAAGGCTAGATTATTGTAATGCTTTACTGGGTGGTTGCCCTGCTCGCTTAATAAACAAACTCCAGCTGGTCCAAAACGCAGCAGCTCGAGCTCTTACTAGAACCAGGAAGTATGACCATATTAGCCCGGTTCTGTCAGCACTGCACTGGCTCCCTATTAAACATCTGTAGACCAGAAATTTATTATTTTAATATTATTTATATTCATGATTGGATGTATAATGTATTTGTGAAGTTTAAGTGCATGAGTTGAAGTTTGCATGAACATGTTAGTGTCATATGGCAGACACAGGGAGAAGAGATAATTTTAGCCATACAAAGAATGCGTGTACATGCAGGAATGTGCATACATGCATCACTGATGCATACATAGCTAATATTTTCAGCTGATCTATTTGTTCTGTGATATATCTCAACTGATGTAAGACATTCTATTTTCAACAAACCAACATGTTTTGCTACCTTGTAAGGAATTGCAAATCCGTTAGTCAGTGGTATATAATGCTCAACAAGTGATGTACTGCCTCAGAGAAACACATACAGCTGGCACAAAGACAACAGGTTTCTCTCCTATGCCTGATACATATGACAATAAAGAGTTTTTGGCAAGGCAACTGGTATCCGGTCCTGTGATTCTACTATAGAGGGACAAAGCTTAATTTCAGATCAACAGTTGGCGTCACGAACAGGATTTCATTTCAGACATTTGTCTCAATCAATTCATCAGGTAAGACATTTGTTTTTTCTTAAAAATTCTAAGTCTGCCTGATGATATATATAGTGTTGAGACAGTGAATGAAACTGCTAAAAAGAACTGTTATTTAAAATAAATAAATAATAAAAAAATACCAGTTGTGTTGCCAATAAATGTGTGTCAGACATAGTTAAATTTTAAGTAATTTAATTTGATGTGATTTGATGTTATGTAAGTTGTTCTGATCGGTGGGCCTCCAAAAATATTTGAATGAAGCTGGGTAAAAGTGGATCTTTTGTGCAAAAGACCATTTAGTCAAATTTTCGGAAGAATAAGCTGTAATACGATTTAGCAATTAGCTCGTTGTGACTGTGAGGTGGTGGAATGTGGCGAGTCTGCAAGAATTGGCAGGTAAAAAAACTCTAAAGCATGTCCACACACCGAAGAGCCGCACTTAGAAGAAGTACGGGGGAAGTGCAACTTATGGTGAGATTAAAGCAGTTTAAAGTGGCGGGTCTGCGCTAAAGGTAGTGCTGTTTTGAGAACCCTAAAACGTTTAAACATGCTAAAGTATAAAGGTGCCTTTGTGAATTTATAGTAGCTAGAATCGTGGGCCTTCTGATTTTGACAGTAAAGCTGTTCAATGTTTAGGGAGGAGACTGATCTGACTTCAACTGAAAAAGAAAAAAAGAAAAAGGAATTTATAAGAATATTTAGGATTTAACTTTTGTTTTCTTTCTCTTCTTTCTTTGTTTTCTGAGTTGTTGGCTAGAGAGAGAGAGAGAGAGAGAGAGAGAGAGAGGGTTGGGCAGGACCCTTCCCTTCAGCAGTCAACACACACACACACAAACACAGACACTCACACGCACACGCACACGCACACACAGAGTTATACATAGCCCTGCTGCTGAGAGCACAGAGACACAGATCATCTGCAAAATGGCAGAGAGTGGCTTTAATAGCAGAACAATATCTGCTTGGTACTTGGAAAAGAAGAACAAGAAACAAGTTGTGGACCAGGGAGGGAGATGAGACCTACTCAGCAGTGCTGTGTCAAAAACCAGGTGATCGATTCAAACCAGTTGGATACTTTTCCACAAAGATTCCTGTTACCATGATAGGTCAACCACGATGTATACAAGCCCTTGATGGTGCCACATGGGCAGTGAATGCTGTGGAAAATCTGATAGGTGCACAAGCCATCACATTGCACACCCCACACAGTATAGTAACACTGTTGAACAACACAAATATCAAAACAATCACTGATGCAAGGAGAGCAAAATGGGAAACAGCTTTACTAAACAAGGATTTGAGAGTGGAAATCGTCAGAGACACTTCCCTTAACCCAGCCACAATGATGCTGGAACCGCATGAGGGAATACCACATGAGTGCCAAAAACAAGTAGAAGAAGAAAACCTTGGTCCAGTTAATCCAATTCCTCTTGAAAATCCAGATAAAGAGTTATGGGTCGATGGATCCAGTTACTACATTGATGGAAAACGACATACTGGATGGGCTGTAGTAGAGGCTGATGGAACTGTTGTAAAGCAAGGAGCTATTTCTGGGCAATTTTCGCACAAGTAGCTGAGCTCATGGCGCTTACGGAAGCTCTTGAATTATCAGAAGGAGATCGAGTCAATATCTATACAGATAGTCGTTATGCTTTCGGCGTGGTCCATGACTATCTTGCCCTATGGAAAAGACGTGGACTCATCACTAATAGTGGGAGTGAAATACAGCATGCTTCCATAATTCGTCGCTTGATTGCAGCATGCCACTTACCGAGAGAAGCAGCCGTGATCAAGGTAAAATCACATCAAACTGACAAGTCCAAAGAAAGTCAAGGAAACACGGCAGCAGATATAGCAGCCAAAGAAGCAGCTTTACTGCCCCCAACTCCTGTCACCTTGGTTCAGGAAAACAGAAAAGATAATCCTGAGTTCCATCTTCTGTCATATCACACAGAGACAAATAAAGAGAAAGAACAATGGGAAAAAGCGGGAGCAAAAGAAGATGATCAAGGTATCTGGAGAATTCCAACAGGACAAGTGGTAATGCCAATCGGAACAAGAAAAGAACTAATGCAGCTGTATCATGGAAAAGTGCATGCTGGAGCAAAAGCAATGAAAGCTCAAATCAGCGAGACTTGGTGGTGGCCACGGATGATGAGAGACATTGATGATTATTGTAGGAGATGCTTGATCTGCATAAAAGCAAATGTGGGAAAACCTGTAAAGGTAAGAATGTCACATGCACCCAGACCAACAGGGCCATGGACACATCTCCAAATCGATTTCACAGGACCATTGTCATCGAGTGGAGGGTACCAATACATCCTAGTAATCATTGATCGATTTACTAGATGGGTGGAAGCATTCCGACAAAAATTGCACTGCTGAAGCGGCAGCACGAGTAATGGTGGAAGAAGTTTTTCCTCGCTGGGGTCTTCCATATGAAATTGATTCTGACAACGGAACTCACTTCACTGGAAAATTGATGAAGGAAGCAATGAAATTAATGGGGATTAAACAAAAGTTTCACATTCCCTTTCGTCCTCAATCGTCAGGCCTCGTTGAACGAATGAATAGATCGTTAAAGACATCCCTTACCAAAGCCATTATGCAGACTGGCCAAGGTTGGCATAAATTACTACCTGCTATTTTATGGAACTTAAGAGCAACTCCAAACAGAGTAACAGGACTAACCCCTTTTGAACTAATGACTGGAAGAGCAATGGTTCTACCTCCTGATGCTCCACCACCTGCGGGATCAGGAGGAGATTCTACTTTGTTCCAAGAAAAGTTAAGACGTTATCTCACTATGCTGGACAAAGCTACCAAAGGAAACAACCACAAAGTGTGAGAAGCTCAGCAGCAGTGGGATGAAAAACACACCACTACTGACATTCCACACATTCCCGAGTTAGGCAGTTTTGTTATGGTCAAACGAATTGCTAGGAAAGGTTTAGAGCCTAGATGGGAAGGACCATACGAGATACTTTTAACAACAGATACAAGTGTGTGCCTTAAAGGGAAGGGAGTAGGAACAGATAGATGGTATCATTGGTCACAAGTTAAGCCTTGCTTAGTGAATGAACAAGATGATAGCGATAGCTTATGGCCTGAAATTGAGCAATGTTCATCCATCGGTTTTAAAGACTGGGTAACAAAGGAATGATGTTTAATTATTTCTCTGCTTCCATTTCAGGAATCAATTCCATTGACATTGATTAGAGATGGTTGCAAGTTATTCTCGATACACAACAACGATGGTATGCTTGTTTTTAATTTTATTTGGCATTTACCAAGGAAGCCAAGCTTTATGGACACCTCGAGTTCAAGGAATCACTAGGAATGCAACTCTGAAATCTGGCCAGCATTTTACTCTACCCTTTATTCCCAATTGGGGATTATGGGATTGGGTACCAAGTAATGATAAAGACCTTGCTAAATACCGAAAGGACATCTATGGCGGATGTAATTATCACCATGAATGTTACAAAAGTAGAGTAATTTGGCCAGTTAAAGATGGGGAATATTCTAGTAGTAGTCAAAGACGAGAAATTTGTTCAAGAGAACAATGCGAAATCGTGGGGTTAGACCTCATAACTTCCACTAATGTGGAAATTAATTTAATCTTGAATCATACTCACATGCTTACAATATGGGATTCATTGACTCTAGGGTGTATTTATCCCATAGTGTTGCCATGTGAGGGATTCCCTAAGGATACTGCCTCGAGAACGACAAGATTCAAGGGAAATTATGTAAGAGTATGGCATTCAGAAGATGAGAATGAATATTGTGAGACGGAACTAGAAACTGGGGAAATTGGACGGTGTTTCTATCTTTCTGCTGAAAAGACAAACAAAGCTAAAACATGCCCAAACACAACTATTGCGCCAGCTCATGGTATCTTGTTAGCAAAAGAAACCAAAACCTTGATAAATGAAGCCCATATGGTGCGTCAACGTATCAATTATAACTTTATGTCCCTTCTTACTGTTTTTGATCAGTCCTATTGTGGAAATTTCACACAAATAAGGAGTTGGTTGGAAAAAGAAGTAAAATATTATACCTCTAAAGATCCTTTGAGTAGTCAAAGTCGTAAACCTCGAAGTATATGGGGAGACGTAGCGGGGGTATTTGGTTCAGTCAATTCAATTAGTAATACTGCTCAAATGAGTCAATTAAGTGAATACACTCAGTGGGTGGGGAAAATGACAGGAAAGGGACTTACTGAGGCTCTTCAAGGTTCTTTACATATTATAGCCGCGGGTCAGCATCTTAATAATGCTGCGAAGGACTTGGCAGACGCATTGACAAAATCATCTAATTTCGAGAGACACATCGTGCAGCATGTTTATTTTTAGCTCAGAATTTAAAGGATCAAATGGTGGAAGATGTTCAAGTTATTCGAATGGGTCAAGTTCCTGAACGAATAGCTGAATCTTTGTTACTAGTTTTCGGTAATCAACTTAATTTGACTTCTGTTAAACATATTCCATTAGTCAAAATTGCAATAGATGAGAAATATTTATCAGGTTCTGGAACATTACCTCTAATTATGGTATGGCCTCAATATGGAAAGCGCAATATAATGACAGTTAGACAATTCCAATCAATGGGCATTAGACAAGGAAACTCAGTAATTAGATTAGGGAAAAATGGATATTGGGCTGAAGGAGAGACACCGATGATTTCTACCACAGACTGTTGTGTCGAGGAACATGAGTGGGTAATTTGCTCATGTTCTACAATGTTTAGTCTATCTCTTAATGGATCTGCAGTTTGGGAAGTAGTTCCTTTAGATCAAGCCACAGGTGCATGGCAGGTGTCGGAAGCACAGTGGTGCATATTACATGATGGAATGAGTGAAAATATGATATATGGAGGAAGTTGTGTCCAATTCCTCCTGATCCATTTTATGTTGAAATTCTCTATCCTCTTCATTTGGGTGGAATCCATGTTCCACATGTGCAATTGCTGCAGTTAGAACCACAGTGGTGGAATAATGATTTAGTGGAGGAAAGAAATTATGAACTCTTTGAAATGGCTAAAAGAGTTAAAGAGAGTGTTAAAGCAGCTCAAGAGGAGGGAATTCAAGCAATGGGACATGTTGTCGTAGCAAATGGAGTAGCTAAATTGATGTCTGAGAGGAAATTAACACAAATTCCAGGAAATTTATCATGGTCAGACTGGATAGTTCTAACTATGGTAGGAGTTCTTGTGTTTATGTTAGTAATACACATCATCATATGTGTTACTAGAAGGAAAGGTACTAAACCTATTAAATTGGTTATTTCTAATCATATGGGTAAAGCCGAGAATGGGAAATATAGAATGAAATAGGGTATTTTACACACTGCACCACTAACAAAACACAACCTCACAAACAATCAACACCTTCTTACCGATTCACAACCCCAAGGGATAGGATCTTTTTAACATCAACCTTTATGTTAGTTTGTTATTTTGACCAGGAACTGGAGGAGTTCAGGGCCCGAACGAGTCCAGGCACTGGTGAAGACTCATTAATTTTTCCTTTCCTTTAGATGACTGGGGTACATTTTTAAATGCATACACATAGACGTAATTACATACATAGTATGCGGGAACATATCATGGGTTGGGGTCATTTTGTTTTTGATTTATTCCCGATTCCTTATGTTTCTATTCTTCTGTTCTTTGTATGTCTTTTGTTTCTTTTTGGTTTGTCTTTTCTCTCCTCACTATTGCTCCATTAGGTGGTGATGATGGTGTGGAACTGACGGCCGGTAGTTCCAAAGGGGGAAATGTAGACCAGAAATTTATTATTTTAATATTATTTATATTCATGATTGGATGTATAATGTATTTGTGAAGTTTAAGTGCATGAGTTGAAGTTTGCATGAACATGTTAGTGTCATATGGCAGACACAGGGAGAAGAGATAATTTTAGCCATACAAAGAATGCGTGTACATGCAGGAATGTGCATACATGCATCACTGATGCATACATAGCTAATATTTTCAGCTGATCTATTTGTTCTGTGATATATCTCAACTGATGTAAGACATTCTATTTTCAACAAACCAACATGTTTTGCTACCTTGTAAGGAATTGCAAATCCGTTAGTCAGTGGTATATAATGCTCAACAAGTGATGTACTGCCTCAGAGAAACACATACAGCTGGCACAAAGACAACAGGTTTCTCTCCTATGCCTGATACATATGACAATAAAGAGTTTTTGGCAAGGCAATTGGTATCCGGTCCTGTGATTCTACTATAGAGGGGACAAAGCTTAATTTCAGATCAACAACATCAAATAAATTTTAAAATCTTGCTTATTACTTACAAAGCACTAAATGATTTAGCTCCCCAGTACTTGAGCGAACTCTTAACGCATTATACTCCATCACGTCTATTGCAGTCTGAAAACTCTGGCCAGTTGATAATACCTAGAATATCAAAATCAACTGCAGGCGGTCGATCCTTTTCCTATTTAGCGCCTAAACTCTGGAACAGTCTTCCTAGCATTGTTCGGGAAGCAGACACACTCTGTCAGTTTAAATCTAGACTAAAAACGCATCCCTTTACTATGGCTTACACATAAAACATTATCAATTTCTATTATTCAAATCAGTAAATGATTGTTAGGCTGCATTAACTAGGTCAGCCGGAACCGGGAACACTTCCCATAACACCTGATGTACTCGTTACATCATAAGAAGAATGGCATCTACGCTAATGTTAGTCTCTCTGTTTATCCCGAGGTTTACAGCAGTCAGCCGGATCCGGGCCGTATCCAGATCAGATGGTGGACCTGCGACATGACCAACACATCCCTGAAATGTCTGCATAGAGCGTGTCAATTAAACTCCCCCTGTAAATGCCACATCGACACGACATCCTCATTAAACCTGTCTCCGGCCTGACGACTCCAATCTTTCGAACAATCTTACGAATATCTATTTACCTAATATGAATTAAGACCTGCAATGTTGCCAGAATTATAATCATACACTGTTTGTTCGTCGGCCAGAGAACCGGCACCCCGACTGAGCCTGGTTTCTCCCAAGGTTTTTTTCTCCATTCTGACCCTGAAGGAGTTTTGGTTCCTTGCCACTGTTGCCTTTGGCTTTTGGCTTGCTCAGTTGGGGACACCTAAATTTAATCTATATTACCGATCTGCACGCATTGACACTATATGATAATTGAAATTAGCTGGATAACGTCACCGTTTCACCAGAATGGCTGTACAAATTCTGTTGCATTATTTTCCTGTTAACAATGTGAAGCTGCTTTGAAACAATTGGACTTGTTAAAAGTGTTATATAAATGAAGGTGACTTGACTTGACTCTCTTGTTTTTTATGTGTTCATAATTTATTTATATTACAGCCTGACCAAAAACGATGTCTGGACAATTTGGCGTGTTTTATTGCATTATAACACATAAACAACCGACTACAAGCACAATACGTAATACGCTTACAACATTTATTGACACATTTTTAATGATATTTGAATAAATTAAAATTGTTCAATTTTGAATATTTCAATTTTCCCAGGCCGGACATCACTTTGTCTTTTATCAAGGCCCAAAACTTCAGTAAAATCCAAAATACTGAGTTGAATTTAGTGGCTGTCTTGTGTCTTTTTTGCAATTGCAAGTCCTCAAAAATAATTTAAATGGTCGTTTACATCTATGAAGCATATGTCTGAGTAGATTTCTCACTTCTTATTGGCTTTTTTCATGCTCATTGATCATGTGGTAGGAAGATTTTGAGTCAAATATAACTTGGCTGTCTTGCTGGACCAATTCTGCGCTCTCTACAGTTCGATATCGAATCGATTTCAAACTTGTAATTTTCGTCTACAAAGCTCATCGTAATCAAGCCCCTAAATAGCTCTCTTATTTAATTGTCACTCACAATCCATCCAGGTCACTTAGATCAAGAGATCAACATCTCCTGTCTGTCCCTCGATCTTCTCGATCGCTTACAACGCAGATGTGATTGAGCTTTTGCAGTGGCTGACCCTAAGTTGTGGAATAACTTACCGCTACATGTTAGAACTGCTTCTACATTAGCTGAATTTAAATCCATGCTTAAAACTCATCTTTTCTCTTGTGCTTTCAACTCTTTGTCTGTTGTGTTTCCTGTTTATTTTACTTTTTTGTTATTTCATGTACAGCACTTTGGCCAACCAAGGTTGGTTTTAAATGGGCCTTATCACAGAAACACTCATTTTGTTAGTGACTTTTTAAACAAATCATATGTGTTGATAGATCATGGCAAGAGAGTTCAAGACAATTCAGGCCTGCTGGATGAAAATACACACTTTCCTGAAGGAAGATGCTGTGACTAGTTCAGACATGAGGTTAAATATGCCTCTTCTGGTTCAAAGAAACCACAGAAGTCTGTGATGCTGGTGTTTCATTGTGTAGACTTTGATATGAAGGAAGCTTTGTCGGGAAATACAAGTAACATGCTTCCGACTTGCCAACAGGCTTAATATACAACAATTAATAGAGTTAGTTTTTATAGGCATAACTCTTGAGAGGAGATTTGAGGTATATCTTCTTTGCAACTACTGCAATACCTGCCTCATTTTGTTATAAGAAACTTACAAATACCATGTATTTATATTGAGAAAGATGTGGTTTTAACAAATATTAGGCTATAATATGAAGTTTAAATGTCGGAGTGGGGTAACTGTAACACAAAATATAACCATCTCAAATAAATAATAGTCATCTCAAGCATACTACACTCTTACAAATTCTTTATTGGCTTCTACAAAAAATTTTTTCCATTTTGTGGAAAGATCCATGATGGAATTATTATTATTCAGATTATTAAAATGTTCTTCACAGAAAGAAAAAAATGGTTTTTACTTATACTAATATATGGTATTTGTTCTTGTAGGTTATATGTTCAAAACAAAAGTGTAAGTGATTATAAACGTTAAAATGTATTATCAGCTGAAGATTAAATAAAAAAAAAAAAAAAAATTGTGTTACAATTGCCAGTGCAGTGTTAATTTCTGTCCTTCATGATTTAATCAACAGCGTAGAGATAAAACACATACACGTTTAAATTCATAAGGCAGAATAGGAAATATGCTGGACATCCCTAAAATCACTTCTATATCACTATATAATTTTTCTCAGGCAGAGAGAAAAAAGTGAAAAATGGTGGAAAATGGCGCCGCCGTGTTCGGTCGCCGTTCAGGTCGCTCCGACTGTGCTTTTATTTACTATTTTACTTTCTTTTAATCTAAATTTTTACAAATTTATCATCTGCATTGATCTACTATGACAGCAAAACTCTTTTGGACATTGGTTACCTCTACACTGGACTGTTTCAGGACACTTTCGCCGATACTCTGTGGCCATCTGAGATTCGTCGGAACGCAGAGTTGAACAATGGACAGAGCCAGCGGCGTAGAACCAAGAAACACCGTGGGAAACGCGCTGGAATTCGAAACAGACTGAGGAAAAGGGCATTCAGTCCTCCTCTCCCGAGCATTCTTCTAGCAAATGTTCAATCCTTGGAGAATAAGATGGACGATCTTAGAGCCAGGATAAGTTTTCAACGGGACATGAGAGACTGTAACATATTTTGTTTGTCCGAAACATGGCTCACGCCCGCGGTCCCGGACACAGCTGTGACGCCGTCAGAGAACTTCTCTGTTTTTCGGATGGACAGAACAGCCGAGGCCGGTAAATCCAAAGACGGTGGAGTATGCTTCATGATCAACAAGAAATGGTGCGATCCCAGGAACATCACCATTCTCTCGCGGTCCTGCTCGCCTCATCTGGAACATTTAACAATCATTTGCCGTCCATTCTATCTGCCGAGGGAGTTTTCTGCGGTTGTCGCGACCGCTGTTTACATTCCACCGCAGGCAGACACAGGGCTGGCTTTATCTGGCCTTCATGATGCTGCCAGCGGCATCATAAACAAACACCCCGATGCTGCTTTCATCGTCGCGGACGATTTTAACAAAGCAAACCTAAAGAAAGTCCTGCCAAACTTTCACCAGCATGTCTCCTGTCCTACACGAGGAGCAAACACGCTGGATCATTGCTACTCTCCGTTCAAGGACGCCTACAAAGCGCGGTCACTTCCAACGTTTGGCAAATCGGATCATGCCGCCATTTTCCTCACTCCCGAATACAAACAAAAGCTCGTTCAGGAACCCCCGGTGAGGCAGGAAGTTAAGCGTTGGTCGCCCCACTCAGAGACCGCGCTTCAGGCAGCTCTGGACGATGTGGATTGGGACATGTTCCGAGCGAGTTCAGCCAACGTAAACGAGTTCACAGACATGGCGCTTTGCTTCATCAACACGCTTACAGAGCAAGCCACGCAAACAATAACAATAACATCCTTCTCAAATCAGAAACCGTGGGTGGACAATTCAATCCGCGCGGCAGTGAACGCACGCACTGCCGCTTACAACGCCGGTCTCCATTCAGGGAATATGAATGAATACAAATCATCCTGTTATGCTCTGCGGCGTGCAGTTAAAGCCGCAAAGCTCCGGTATAAAGACCGAGTGGAGTCTCATTTCTTGAATCAACGACTCGCGGCGCATGTGGCAAGGTCTGAGGTCCATCTGCTCGTTTGGATCTAAATCCTCTGCAGAGGGGAGCGCCGACCCATTGCTCGTGAACGAGTTAAACTCTTTCTACGCTCGCTTTGACTGTAACCATGGCAACACGACTCCGCCAAGTGGCGCGTTAGAGGAAATTACTCAGAGCAGCAACAATCACGTGATCTCTGTCTCGGAGGATGAAGTTCGGAGAGCACTCAAGCGTGTGGACGTCAGGAAAGCTGCTGGGCCAGATGGTATTTCAGGTCGTGTTCTGCAGTCCTGTGCTGATCAGCTCGCCGGGTTGTTTACATCTATCTTTAATGAGTCCCTCGCTACATCTGTGGTCCCAACCTCCTTCAAAAAATCCACCATCATCCCTGTCCCTAAGAACAGTAAACCCTCTTGCCTAAATGACTATCGTCCAGTGGCTCTCACGTCTATAGTCATGAAGGTCTTTGAGAAACTCATTAAAAACACCATTTGCGCCTACATTCCTGACACTTTGGACCCTCTTCAGTTTGCCTATCGTCCCAATAGATCGACTGAAGATGCCATCTCTCATGTCCTCCACTCCTCCCTCACTCACATCGACAGCAAAGTGGGAACTACGTAAGGCTGCTATCTATTGACTATAGCTCAGCCTTTAACACCATAGTTCCCATCAAGCTAACCTCCAAACTCCTGGATCTCGGCCTGAATCCTTCTCTCTGCCACTGGATTGAGGACTTCCTCACTGGCAGGCCTCAGGTGGTGAGAATAGGCCAGTTCACCTCCACCTCCATCACCCTGAGTGTGGGAGCTCCACAGGGCTGTGTCCTGAGTCCCCTGCTCTACTCTCTCTACACACATGACTGTTTGTCCACACACAGCTCCACCTCTATCATCAAATTTGCTGATGATACTGTTGTCCTGGGCCTCATTTCCAACAACAATGAGACGGCATACTTGGACGAGGTGGAGCATCTAACATCATGGTGCCAGGACAACTGTCTCTCTCTGAATGTTGGCAAGACCAAAGAAATGATTGTGGACTTCAGGAAGAGACAGCAACGGACATACTCCGCCCTCATGATCAGCGGGTCACCAGTAGAGAGAGTGAGCAGCTTCAAGTACCTGGGTGTAAACATCTCCGAGGACCTGACCTGGACTGCTCACATTCAGACACAGGTGAAAAAAGCCAGGCAAAGACTGTACCACCTGCGCCAGCTGAGGAAATTCAGGGTTTCACCAGCTATCCTGAAAACTTTCTATTTAGGGGCAATAGAAAGTGTATTAACTCAGTTCATCACAGCGTGGTATGGGAACAGCACCAGTCATGACCGCAAAGCCCTGCAAAGAGTTGTGTGCTTATCCGAGCGTATATCAGGGTCAGCTCTCCCGTCTCTGCAGGACGTCTACACCAAACGCTGCAAAGGCAGAGCTACTAAGATCATCAAGGACTCTAATCACCCTGCAAACCCTCATTTCACGCTGCTGCCATCTGGTAAGCGCTTCAGACTCCTGAACTCAGTCACTTAACACCACGTGACTTCACTTCAGGATATACATACTGACATTGCACTGCACTTTCTGTTCTCGTTGTTACTGTGTAACAACCTGTTATAAACCTGTTTGCACATTATACTCTTTATACATTTGTTAACCACATATTTATAAGTCTACAGTTTACTCACTGCACAGTCTACTTCAATTATTTTATTCCACTTTATTCTTATTTTTACTTTTTTTTCTTCTACTTGACTTGATTATTTATAATTCTACAGATATATATATATATATATATATATATATATATATATATATATATATATATATATATATATATATATATATATATATATATATATATATATATAGTACTTTTTTTATTCTATTTCTATTATAATTTCCTCCTTGTGTTTTTAACTGTGAATTTGCACTGTCCATGGAGCGGACCTGTTTACATTTCACTGCCGGTTGTATATTCTGTATATAACTGTGTATGTGACAAATAAAACTCTTGAATCTTGAATCTTGAAACTCTAAATATCATATTCTGTCATGTTGGGTTTCGTATGATGTTGTTATCATACTGTTCAGAATGACATACAGTTGCAAGAAAAAATATTTGAACCGCTTGCAGAATCTGTGAAAATGTGAATAATTTTAACAAAATGAAACAGATCATACAAAATGTCTTATTTTTTTATGTAGTGTTGTCCTGAATTTTTTTTTTATTGAATTGAATTTATTAAAAATGACCCATTCAAAAGTTTATGAACCCTTGATTCTCAATACTGTGTGTCGTTCCCTGATGATCCACGGCTGTGTTTGTGTTTTGTGATGGTTGTTCTTGAGTCTCTTGTTTGTCCTGCAGTTAAACTGCCCAATGTTCTTCAGAAAAATCCTCCAGGTCCTGCACATTCTTCAGTTTTCCAGCATCTTCTGCATGTTTGAACCCTCTCCAGCAGTGACTGTATGATTTAGAGATCCGTCTTTTCACACTGAGGATGATTGAGGGACTCAAACACAACTATTAAAAAAAGGTTTAAACATTCACTTAACTGCTCAGGACAAACGAACAATCATCATCATCATCAAAAAAAAAAAAAAATGCCGTGGATCATCCAGGGAACGACACACAGGATTAAAAATCAATGGCTCATAAACTTTTGAATGGGGTAATTTTAATACATTCAGCTATTTATTTATTTTTTTGTCTTATGAAATCTATATGTAAAAAAATAAAAAAATAAAAATAAAAAGTAAAATAACTTCAGGACAGTACTAAATAAAAAAATCATTTTGTATGATCTCTCATTTAATTAAAATTATTCACATTTTTACAGATTCTGCAAGCGGTTCACATACTTTTTCTTGCAACTATAATTAGCCTCTATGTGCCTTTTCGTACCTAAATTCAGCCTATAATATGTAAATAAGAACACACACATTGATCTAAAATCTATAATCATCCAAACATCATAAAAGCGTTCAATTTGTAGGCTAAGAAATCTCTGCAAATGACGGAAACCCTGAAAAACAGAATCAGAAGATAATAATGAATTAACGCCCAGCTAACAATCACCCAGCTAAAGTTTAAACCCAGTCCACCTTGGGTTTAACCACAAAGGTCTAAACTGAAGTGAATATTTAGGCAATGACAATGTCCAGGATATTTCAGGGTGTGGTTTTGGTTGGGTCACCCTCCCTGTGAGACTGTAGCTGTCTCTGAAGAGGACTAAAGGCGTTTTTTCTTTTAACACAATGCTGCTGAAACAGAGCCAACATGGAAATCATAGAGTCGACGTTAGAGAAAGATGAGCTGTGCTGAACGCTGTGGAAACATGATTATGTAAACAATGTGAATAGATGACAAAGAACTAAAACTCTCATTCAAATTTTTTTTTTTTTTTTTTTTTTTTTGCCTTAAACTCCATACCTACACCTACACCTTCATTTTCTTTTTATTTCAAAATTTGAATGAACATTCTTTTTTCTATTTATGAATCAGTTTTCATCTAATCCTGACCCCCACACACATTCACACACTTTCAGTTAATCGCTGCGCTGACTGTCCAGGCATGTACATGTATACTGGTGCTTTTATGCCATAAGCTCCATCAGTGACAGGTGTAGATGGACTAGGCACAGACACTGAAAATGCCCGATCTCAAAGCGTAGCCCTTTCATCGGCCTCTCCCTGGGGTGGATGCACAATCAATGTCTAAGACAGTACAGACACTCTCTTACACACACATACACTCAATTCTGGTTTACTATTTTTGTGGGGACTCTCCATAGACGTAATGTTTTTTTATACTGTACAGACTCTATATGTTATACTGTACAGACCCTTACACTAACATTACCCCTAAACCTACTTATCACAGAAAACTTTATGCAGTTTTACATTTTCAAAAAAACTCATTCTGTATGATTTATATGCTTGTTTTCCCATGGGGACCTCAATTTAGGTGCCCCCAGTGTCCCCTTGAGTCCCCACCGGAATAGAAAAACATTCTTCCCACACACACACACACACACACACACACACACACACACACACACACACACACACACACACACACACACACACACACACACACACACACACACACACACACACACACACACACACATGTTGTGTACATATCATTATGAGGACTCTCCATAGACGTAATGGTTTTACACTACAATCTGTATATTCTATCCCCCTACACATATGAAATGTCCTCATAAACCACATTTATGTTGTAATTCCAGTGTACTACCCATGTAGTTATACAAATTTGTGTCCTCATAAATCACATAAACAGACACACACACACACACACACACACACACACACACACACACACACACACACACACACACACACACACACACACACACATACATTTAACACATTTGCCATCATTAATTTTACGCAGTTGTCATGAAATTATTTTCTATATTCTATAATTGCAGGGATGAAGGCAGCAATTATAGTTTGATTTCAAACTAAATTTTGTGAAAATATGAGTGTATGCACTAAAAACACAATATAAGGTTAACTTCAATCACAGCTAAAGTTTCTTTTTGCTTTGACACAACTGTGACACAGCACGGAAATAGCTGTGCTGTAATATATGTGCTATCGGAATTATCATAAATACTAGTTTCAACGCCCTCTCAATTCAAAATTTGAAAGTGCTGACCTCTCAATCACCATTAGTAGGAAATATCCGAGCGTGGAAATAGCACGTGAAGGCAGCATAAATCTGTCAAATAGAGGCTCCAAGCAATTGCTGTAGACAAATATATGTGTGTACATTCCTAAAGGTTTATAAAGCACTGATGCGATCAGTGTCATGTGATTATGACAAATATGCTTTTGCAAAAATGAATTATGTGGTGTATGTGAAGCGTTGTTAAAACTATTTAAACTATTACACAGGAAAGAATAACCGGTACTGTGACTACTCAGAATATACTCTTGAATACTCAGAAATGATGATGTAGTGTGATGTGATTTGGTTTTAATATAATATAATATAATATAATATAATAATATAATATAATATAATATAATATAATATAATATAATATATATAATATAATATAATAATGTATTATTATAGTTTTATTGTTTTTATAGTATATGTTATATTATTGTTTTTAAGTCAAGTCAAGTCATGTCAAGTCAAGTTAAGCTAAGTCATCTTTATTTATATAGTGCTTTTTACAATGCCGATTGTTTCAAAGTAGCTTCACAGTGTTAACAGGAAAACAATGCAACAGAATTTGATTCGGCTGTACAGCCGTTCTGGTGAAACGGTGATGTTATCTGGCTAATTTCAATTATCATGTAGAGTCAATGCGGGCAGATCGGTAATATAGTTGAAATTTAAGTGTCCCCAACTGAGCAAGCCAAAAGCCAGAGGCCAAAGGCGATTGTTATTTTATCATCATTTAAGATTCATGATTTAAGTTACTGACTTTTCAATATCTGATATAAAGTAAATATTAACTTTATAATATATATATATATATATATATATATATATATATATATATATATATATATATATATATATATATATATATATATATATATATATATATATAGTGTTTTGACAAAAAAAAGTTTTGTAAATATCTAGATGTAAATATTATATATATGTCCATGCCTGGACAGTCAGCGCAGCTATTAACTGAAAGTGTGTGAATGTGTGTGGGGGTCAGGATTAGATGAAAACTGATAAATAGAATAAATAGAAAAATAGTTCATTCAAATTTTGAAATAAAAAGAAAATGAAGATTTAGGTGTAGGTATGGAGTTTGTTTAAGGAATAATTAATTTGAATGAGAGTTTTAGTTCTTTGTCGTCTATTCACATTGTTTACATAATCATGTTTCCACAGCGTTCAGCACAGCTCATCTTTCTCTTTCTCTATAATATATATATATATATATATATATATATATATATATATATATATATATATATATATATATATATATATATATATATATATATATACTTTCAAAACACAAACTGTGTGATTAGTTTCCATGGTTGCATAACTTCATATGTAAAAACTACAGAATCCTGACTCCATGTCTGTGATTATACTACACCCTTAGGTTGTACCCATCTACAAAAATTCTGCTTCCATTCAGCAACACAATGTAAAGTACAATAACAAGTAAAAAAATAAAATAACCCACACCTTTTCAAAACAACCATTTTGCAAAGCAGTTTCATTGTGCAAAAATGCACAGCATTTACATTAGTGAAAGTTGATAACACCCAATACTATAAAAAGACTTCTAGATGAAAAAGGACAGAACTTGATAGTGTTGTTTATTAAAGTTGTGTTTTAATGTACACTTATATTGTAGTTTATAACAACCTCAATCCAGAGAATATCAAGAAGGCAGCAAAGTCAAGACATATCAATAACCAAACACATGAAGAAGAAAATGAGCATCACTGTCAATCAAAGTCAACATGAGGATAAAAACATGGTTAATCCATTATAAAACAGGCAACAGTTTCCTTAACTGTGAGTTAAACTGTTTATTCAGTGTCCTGAGTGAATTCTTTCACTGTGTTCAGACACGTGAGCACTGGGACTGCTTGTCTTCTTGCATAGTGGAAAAACATCAGTGAATAACATCAGTGAAACCTCTGATCTAAAACATGATGTCTTTTGTTTGTTTGATATGTGATGTTTTGCTGTAAAAAGGACATGAAAGGTCAGATTCTACGTCCGTGCATTGTCGAATGATTTTTAATATTATATAATTATGAAAACTGAATAATGTTTATTACATAATTAGTTATTTAAAACAAACAAACAGAAAGTATAGATACATCAACAAAAAGTTATTATATTTACATATATAGAGCCTATTACATAAACTCCAGAGGCCTGTTGCAGGAAGCTAGCTGAACATACTCTGAGTTTCAGAGTAGGTTTAGAGTTGACAAATCCAGATAAATCCAACCTGGTTTAGATCAAGTTCAACGGTCTCTCAAAGCTTGGTATAAACATTCTCTGTCAACTCAGGTTTAATCCAGAGTTTGTGACTAACTCTGAAGCGCGTGCATCTGAAAGTGTGACACGTGCGGCAAACAGCCAATCACAGTGTCCATTTGATTCACTTCTCGCAAGAGAGACGGCGCAATTCACTTCTCTTCTGAAGATTGAGAGATTGTTTTGAAAATTATCATGAAATGAAATGCCTTTACAAGGCAGGAATAAACACTGCTGCTGCAGAGAAAGTTTGAGAAGGCAGCTGAAAGATTATCTGACTATATCAATGCATGATGTGAATCAAAGAAATATGCCTATAATTATAGGTTCACAAAGAGCTCAAATGAATAAGAATTATGAATGCATGTATTATATTTATATTAATATTTGGCTACTTGTCAATTAATATAATAATTACATGAATATATTCTATTAAATAAAAGTAATTATAATTCATATAATATAAATATAATAAATAATTAGCACCAAAAGACGGGCAATTTTGTATCTAAAGTTTTTTTCATTATAAACTGCTTTAATTTGGAATGAGAGATACAGGGGTGTGGCTTTATTGCATCTTTACTTGCAGCTGATTGGTCCAGTTTGGGTTTGCGCTCTCTAACCCAGAATAAAACCATAACTGCTCCAGAGCAGGTTAGTCTTGTAGTGTAAGTTACCATGGTGATGAACACTGCTAAGAACCAATTCACTTTCTTGAGCCCGAAAAACAGAGTTTGCTCAAACTTATCTTGAACTTACCTGGGTAGCAAATGAAACCAGCTTTGTACAACAGGCCACAGAAGTATTGACTCTTTATTATCATACAACAACATTTACACTTGTATCACTTTATTATATATGGACCACAAAACCAGTCATAAGTCTCATGGGTATATTTGTGGCAATAGCCAACAATACATTCTATGGGTCAAAATTATCGATTTTTCTTTTATGCCAAAAATCATTAGGATATTTAATAAAGATCAAGTTCCATGAAGATATTTTGTAAATTTCCTACCGTAAATATATCAAAAATGTATTATCATTAGTAGTAATATGCATTGCTAAGGACTTCATTTGTACAGCTTTAAAGGATTTTCTCAATATTTAGATTTTTTTCAGATTCCAAATTTTCAAATAGTTGTATCTCTGTCAAATATTGTCCTATCATAACAAACCATACATCAAATCCCAATTTATAAAAAAATTGTGGTCCAGGGTCACATATATATAAAGTAACAAGAAATGTCTTGGTTACTGTTGTAATCTGTGTTCCCTGTCAGTCACTTTGACGTTGTGTCGAGACTGACACTAGAGGTCGTTCTTAGGTGCCACAAACACCATTCAGAAAAGGCCAATGAGAATTGGCAAGTGGAATATGTATGCCATTCACTTCCCCGGATAATATAAAAGGAGGCTGGCATGCTCCACTTATTCAGCTTTGTTCTTCAGAGGCAACACGATTTTCCATTCACCTCTCAAAAGCAAACTATGCTGCTGGTTTCACGAACACATACAGCATTCTCAGTGTGCACAGATGAGTGCAAGGAGTTCCCTCGGGTGTATTAGATGCCTTTCCATCTGTGTCCTTTTGGGTGCGGGCAATTTCTCTCCCTCGGACAGCCACGATCGCTATTTTGAATGCCTGGGCCGTGCTCACACTGAGACAGCATTTGTTGGTGGCTTACTTTATACTTCGTACTTTTTCAGAAACCAGGGAGTCACCTCAGCCGCTTCCCGTCCTGGTCCTTCTGCCTTTGGGTACGAGGCCTCTGCAGCGAGCTCTGAGGCTGATCTGTGGGTTACAATAAGAGTAACCGTTCTGTCATGCTCATGTCCCCCAGATGAGTTAGTGAGGGTGAGGGTGAACTTAATTTCTCATTCAGGGCTTGAGAGGAGGATGATCTGTCAGTCACAGCACTGGAGGGCAGGTTTATGACTTCTGAAGCGGAGGACTAGCTTCCACACTCTGGTGTGAGGTCCCAGTTTGATGCTGATGCCGAGTTGGCAGCCATGCTTGCCTGGGCAGCCTCAAGCACTGGGCTTGAATGGACTCCTCCGCCCTGCCCTGAGTGCTAGCAGTTGGACGACTGGTTCCTAGGGAAGGGAAGGAGGAAGGGCCGCTGACTGACCTGCCTGCCTTCCCCAGGAAGGGCCTTACTCCCGATGGAGGGATGGGAGGAGAATTTTAATTTTCTTTCATTACATGTTGGAAGGCAGATGGTTCTTTCATGGTCACAAAAAGAGCAGCTTCCTCTTTTCTCTGGGCCAATGCTTGTATTCCCTGCATCAATGCTCAATGCTTGTAGCCCTCATTATCACGACGGCCAGGCATCAAACCTTTGCACCTGAACCTCAGGGGACACTTCACCTCCTCGCGTTCTGTTGCAACAAGTCTGCGCAGAGAGACAGATAAGTGTGACGAACTACAAAGAAGGACAGCTTCCTCGACCATCACTGACCCCTCAACTGGAGCCCTGGAGCAAGGTAGGAGTTCTCCTGACATGGCAGCCTCTGCTCCAACTTTCTGTGAGCTACTCACCATGGGTACGGACATTGTTCCATTGGTGCTGCTGGTGCGGAGCTTGGACTGGTGCTAGCTCTTGCCAACCCGCCACAATGATCCGGTTAGGCTTGCCCAACTGGGACTTCAGGACATCTGGGAAAAGAGAAAGCTCTCCACCATGCAGAGCATTTCTTTGGACTCAATTTTTAGAACGCCATGAGCGTAACGAGGCGCTGAGCATCTATTTCACACTCAAGCACTGAGCGCTTAGAGCGCTTTTTACGTCGCGAGAGTTGAAGAATGTTCCACTTTGAATAAAATGCAGCGCTCATCACTGTCACTTTTTACCCAGCCGAACAATCACATTGGAGGAGGGGGTGGGACAAATACAACACCGACCAACCGCCACATCCTGCTTGTACAACGTCAACAGATGACAACAAGCATAATAATAGAACTAAATAATTTAAAACAAGAGCCAGAGCAAATACTTTACATTGTATCTGCATTTTTATATAGAATCAATACAGAAACAAACTATGTGAAATGAGATACTAGTAACACTTCTTCGGATATTCCGTATCATAACAAGCAAAGAGTCTCAACTGAAAAAAAAATTAATAAAAAAACTGCTGCGCTGGCTAAAAACACTTTGGTGGACACACAGTCTTTATGTATAAATGTTGCCTAATATTGACATTCTGGCTGCATCCCAATTCACATATTACTAATCCCTAAAATTGTATGTAGTTTACTAGTGATGGGAAAGTACAGCACATACTTTTGCCATTATTGGCACATCATGTCATACAATAGCACCATGCCATACTATTCATATCCAGTCATCATAGTTCATTATACATTTTTTAGATCGAACTGAAAAACTCAACAGTGAAAAACTCAACAGTGTCCAATATGTTGTTCTGGCTGACACTACCCTCTGCTGTACAGCAGAGCAAATGTATTTGCACATGACCATTTGTTGGCTTATTCATACTGTAAGCTGAAACAAAACATCTATTTCATCATTTCAAAACCAACTGACACTCAACATGAAGACCTGTGCCAAAGCTAACTTGAAATGTTTAACTCATGCCATGCTGAAGACGCACATTAAAAACTAACTACAAGTCCTGCATGACTCGGATAAAAATGTCAGAGTCGTGATAAAATGCTGACAGACATTCACAGTCATCACAGGAAACCATTCACATCCTCAATTTCTTCGCTGGGCTTCTGCCAGCACTTTATTGCTGAAAATTCCTAAAGTGGTTTTCTAACCAATTTTTGTGTAATCTAAGGAGTTTAATTTTTTTTACATTTTTTTTGTATATCAGCCCAAGGTTCATACATGCATCTTTCAACAAGTTTTACACTTCCTCATTATATTAATCTTTTATACTAAGATCCACAAAGCAAGAAGCCATCACAGAATATGAACTTACCCTTTCTCAATATTGTTTATAAATGTAAACAGAAAATATTCAGCTGTTTCCACACTCTGTTCATAAGAAGCGAGATATGGCCAAAGTTTTAATTTCACAAAAATTAAATAAAAATAAACATAAAAAAAGAAATACATTCATTTCAAATAGCGAAAGATAGTGATTTAGTAATGAAGAAACTTAACTGTCATTAATAACTCCTTTATAAGGAAGGAAGGAATCAAATGCATATTGTCAGTTCAGCAAATGACTGAAGGTACTATAAGAAGTCTAAAAAAGGGACTTTGACCTGGCGCTAAATCTGGAAAGACAGGCAGAAAGATTGATAAGATAAACAGATCTCAAAAACATTAAGAAGCAAGTACTAATTAGGATTCCATGCTGGGTTGAATTTTCTAAACAATGGGCTGCTGACGGACACTTGAGTATTGATTAGTTAGTGTCTCAGTGTGTTAATCAGTTCATTTAGAAAAAACAGCTTTCAATATGTTTTGGTGTGAAGCTATTCCGCTGTTAGTCTTAAGTGAGGAACTATTTAGTGTGTGTACTCTATAACATGGTTTGGTTACTCTCATAATGGCAGACTTTAGACTATTGCTCAGATGTTCTGCAGGCATCTCGACTTTGTTGTCTCCAATAATTTCTAGGTTTTGGCATCTGGAACTTGTGACCAAAGAGGAAAAATACTTTTTCTACAACAATAACAGCTGCAATATACACAGATCAGGCATAACATTATAACATCCTAATATTGAGTTGGTCCCTGTTTTGCTGCCAAAACAGCCCTGACCCATCGAGGCATGAACTCCACTAGACCCCTGAAGATGTTCTGTGGTATCTGGCACCAAGATGTTAGCAGCAGATCCTTTAAGTCCTGTAAGTTGCAAGGTTGGGTGTCCATGGATCGGACTTGTTTGTTCAGCACATCCCACAGATGCTCGAATGGATTGAGAACTGGGGAATTTGGAGGCCAAGTCAACACCTTAAACTCGTTGTGCTCCTCAAACCATTCCTGAACCATTTTTGCTTTGTGTCAGAGTGCATTATCCTGCTGAAAGAGCCATAGCCACCAGGGAATACCGTTTCCATGAAAGGGTATACATGGTCTGCAACAATGCTGAGGTAAGTGGTACGTGTCAAAGTAACATCCACATGGATGGCAGGACCCAAGGTTTCCCAGCAGAACATTGCCCAAAGCATCACACTGCCTCCGCCTCCGCCAACTTGCCTTCTTCCCATAGTGCATCTTGGTGCCATGTGTTCCCCAGGTAAGCGACACACACGCACCCGGCCATCCACATGATGTAAAAGAAAACGTGATTCATCAGATCAGGCCATCTTCTTCCATTGCTCCGTGGTCCAGTTCTGATGCCCACATGCCCACTGTTGGTGCTTTTGGCAATGGACAGGGGTCAGCATGGGCACCCTGACTGGTCTGCGGCTATGCAGCCCCATACGCAACAAACTGTGATGCACTGTGTAAAATTCAAACACACATATGAAAATTTGTGGAAAATGTCTGTAGACCTTATGTTCATCCAAAAGTAATTAACCTACTTAGATTAAGCCAGGATTAAGCATTAGTTAAATTAGGAAATTTAAGTGCCTTAAAAACATTACTGGTGTGCATCTTGAGACAAAACAATGGCACTGACATATTTTAAGATATGTCAGTGCAAGTTGCTTTCATAATCAGCTCAACATGCATTTTAGTCTGGGACTAGCTCAAGCATTGTCTGTTAAACTGGCCAATAATGTGGTGAAAATGCAGCATAAACCTATTTATCAATATAATCTTAGACTTGTTGTCAGGCTTTATGTAAGTGTCACACACAGTGATAGATAGACAAACATTTTCTATTCAGTAAATCTAAACTAGATTATTTAAATAGTTACAATTTGAGGTTCTGTTCTGTTCTGTGATTAAATGCCACAGTGACAGCTTGAAGGCACACTCTAAATAGCCATTTTAAAATGTATGTCTATTATAAAGAGAAATATTCACTATAATAACCCAGAAATTACTTTTATGTATTTTCTGTACAGAGCAGCGGCTTCCAGGTCTGTCAGTAACTGTGTTTACGTGCACTTTAAAAGGTCAATTTCAGTTGGACTAAAGCATAAAATATGATTCTTGGCATTACACTGAATCTAGAAGTAGATTATAATGTTGATTATAAGATGAGCATTCATGTTCATTGCTTGGAGTTTACATGGTTTCATGATAATGATTCAGCGCTGTCGTGTTGCTCTGCTGCAGTGTAGACATGGTGATAGATTTTAAATGTAAACACCCCCCACTCCGGGACACACATGCTTTGGATTCAGTATTCAGTAGTTGTCTGTGAAATGAGGGGGTAGGGAGAATTGCTCCCTAAGGCTCAATGGATCAGACACATTCTCTCTGGAGGGGTCATTAGCCCACACTGATTATCTAAAGATCCAATGACCTGCCTCCTCCCTCTCTGGACACCCCTCCATATTCAACCCCCCCATGGGGTTCAGGTAAAAAGAGCAGGGGTCTGGACAGATGAGGAAGCCTGTCATCGGATATCACTGTCTGTGCAAAATATGGATTTTATGTTTACAGCCTAGACTGAGGAATTAAAAACAAGATGACTAAGGTCCTATAAATGATAATAATGTATAATAACATTAAACAAAAGAATGCCATAATAATAACAACAACAGCAATCGAGCATGACAAAGATGCAGAATAACAACTGAACAATTTATTATTAGTGGTGCTTGCTAAGTCGAGAAAACTATTATTATTGGTCATATTTTTGAAAAAAAAACCAAACCTATTGTGCAGATTGTTGGGAATAGATGTGTCATTCACTTTCCAAGCGATCAGAGTCGCAATTTTCATGTTCAAAAAAAGGTTGAAAACTGAGCAACACCCTGGCAAATATAGCCACAACACTAATGGACTTTTCATGGACTGTGATGATGTATTTCCACAATAATTACATTTGTAAATCTAGCAAAGTTATATAGCCTATGTGCTTTATTACCCTGGGATTAAATTACAAATGCTATTTAACACTGTTGCAATAGGGTTTCTATAAAGAGACATGTTTTTTTTGGGTAACACTTTAGAATACTGTTCCGTCATTAATGAATAACTACACAGGAACAAATGAGTAACCCACTATTAACATTCTATTAACTAACAAGAAACTCAAATTGGTAATAGCGCTCTGTTGTTGAATGTGATAGTTCACTGTTAGCTAATCAATCTTCTATTTTTCATAACTCCCAGAACTACTTCAGGTTCATAATTAACATGAATAATACATAATATATAATTAATTCTGAAGTGAAGGTAATGTTTACCCACTAGTAATGACTCAAGTGTTACTACATCCTTCTAAAGGAATGATTAATTATTTGGATCAGTATTCTAAAGTGAAAAACATAATAACTCTGGTAACTGAAATAATTTTAAGCTTTTGAGGTTTTTGTAAGGTTTTGGATAGTAACACTTAAGTAATTTCTAGTAGGTTATCATGATTTTCACTTTAGAATACTGATCCAAATAACTAGCAAAAACGATTTGTTGGACTTACACAGAAAAGAAGTGTAAAGTGGTTCCACGCAAGTGTGTTGAGTAGTTTCTACAATTAACCATTTAGTAAAAAAAAAAAAAAAAAAAAAAAAAAAAACAGTACAGCTGACAAAATTTCTTTGAGTAAATATAGCAATTGTTATAACAACAGCCTAAACCACATGGAAAAATACATGCACCACTCTTCTGCATAATGGTAACCACAAAATGACAGAAACTCCTCTAAATGTCCAACATAACGTCTTGGTTACGTATGTAACCCTCGTTCCCTGAAGGAGGGAACGGAGACGCGACGTCGGAGTACCGACGAATAGGAATCTCGCTCGCGAGAGCCAATCTACTTCGAGTGTAACTAAAACGAGCCAATGCACATTGGCATGCAATGATTGCACCAGGTGCTCATGCCACGCTGTGCGGGTATAAATGAGACACAGGTGATTGCATCAAATTAGCCTTTTGCTGAGGAGCCGAGTAGGTAGGCAGGCACCCCAGCAGGGTACAGAGGACATGGCGACGGGACCTTCAGGGAACCTTTCCTTCAGGGAACGAGGGTTACATACGTAACCGAGACGTTCCCATTCAGTCGGTCACTCTCGGCGCCACGTCGGAGTACCGGCGAATAGGAATCCCTACCAAAGTGCCATGGCCTCTGCCCCCTTCCAGTGCCCAGTGTGCCGCCTGAGCTCTCTTACCTGATGAGACGGGGCTCACACCAGGAAGTCCATCACTGCTGTTCCGCATGACCCTGTTCAGTGATTATTGGATGACACTGGGAAAGCGTGCCTAGAAAAGGGGCGCTGCGGAGCCCACATCGTACCCCGGAGGAGTTATGTGGAGTACAATGCTGAGCCGTAGCCCGCAAGGGAGGAGGGGGCTCAGTCCCGGTGACGGGAAGGTTCTCCCAAGGGAAAGACACGGGCTTCCCGTAGGAGCGACCGTGGAAGAAAATATGGGATCCCGTAGGGTCACTCATATAACCCCAGCCCATTACCGGTTCTCAAGGATTCAGCGGCAAGGGCCTGATGCCCGACGTTCGCGACGTCCGGCACCGAGGGTGATGGAGGACTCACAGAGTTTGCTTCTGAAGAATAAGAGCGCCGGAGCGCAGCAAGCCGACAAGAGCCGGGGCCTCTCAGTGCTTCTACCCGTTTGAGGTGAGAACACAGGAGGAGACCGGCTCTACACGTAGGCTATAAAATCTAGCGAACGTGTTGGGTGTCGCCCAGCCCGCAGCTCTACAGATGTCTGACAGCGAGGCGCCACGTGCCAGCACCCAGGAGGATGCAACACTTCTAGTAGAGTGTGCTCGCACCCTGAGCGGACAGGGCACACCTTGTGCTTGGTAAGCCAAGGTGCTTGGTAAGCCATATCCAGTGGGCCATCCTCTGCTTGGAGACAGCCTTCCCCTTCTGCTGGCCTCCGTGACAGACAAAGAGCTGATCTGAGGTTCTGAAGCTTTGAGTTCTATCCACGTAGATCCGCAGAGCGCGGACGGGACAGAGCAAAGCTAGGGCTGGGTCTGCCTCCTCCGGGGGCAGCGCTTGCAGGTTCACCACCTGGTCCCTGAAGGGAGTGGTAGGAACCTTGGGCACATAGCCAGGCCGGGCCTTAGTACCACGTGGGTATTACCCGGCCCGAACTCTAGGCACGATTAAATCGACCGAAAATGCCTGCAGGTCCCCTACCCTCTTGATGGAGGCCAATGCAGCCAACAGCAAAGTCTTCATAGACATAATCTTTAGCTCTGCTGACTGCAAAGGCTCGAATGGGGCATTCTGGAGTGCTCGGAGCACCAGAGCAAGATCCCAAGAGGGTATGGAGGGGGGTCGAGGAGGATTTAACCGTCTCGCCCCCCTAAGGAACCTGACGACCAGCTTGTGCTTCCCAACCGACTTACCTTCTACGTGGTCGTGATAGGCGGATATAGCAGCAACATAGACCTTGAGGGTGGAGGGTGACAGCCTACGCTCCAACCCTTGTTGCAGGAAGGAAAGCACAGACGCGATCGAACATCTTCGGGGTCCTCTCGGCGAGAAGAACACCACTCGGCGAACAGGTTCCACTTCGAGGCGTAAGCCTGTCTTGTAGACGGTGCACGTGCCGAAGTGATGGTGTTAACTACCTCTTGGGGTAAGTCACCTAGAACCTCCGCGTCCCGTCCCCGGGGCCAGACATGAAGCTTCCACAGGTCTGGACGCGGTGCCACAGGAGTGCCCGTCTCTGAGTCAGAAGGTCCTTCCTCAGAGGAATCGGCCAAGGAGGGCTGTCGCAAGGAGCATAAGTTCTGGGAACCAGGTCCGTTGGGCCAGTGCGGCGCCACCAACAGGAGCTGCTCCTCGTCCTCCTGACCTTGCACAGTGTCTGTGCAAGTAGGCTCACTGGGGAAACGCATATTTGCGCAGCCCCTGGGGACAGCTGTGCGCAGGGCATCCGTGCCGAGTGTACCCTCGGTCAGCGAATAGAACCACTGGCAGTGGGGCGTTTCTGGGGAAGCAAACAGGTCGACCTGTGCCACCCCGAACTGTCTCCCGATCAGCTGAACCACCTGGGGTGGAGTCGCCACTCCCTGGGAGCGCAGCTCGTGAGAGCTCGTCGGCCACACGCGGTTGCGCACACCAGGGACATGAATGGCCTGAAGCGACCTCAGACACTTCTGACTCCAGAGGAGGAGATGGCGGGCGAGTTGCGACATGCGACGGGAGCGCAGACCACCTTGTCGGTTGATATACGCAACGGCCGCAGTGTTGTCCGTGCGGACCAGTACATCTTTGCCCTGTAACCGCCCTTTGAGGCGGCTCAGAGCAAGATGTACTGCTAGCAACTCGAGGCAATTGATGTGCCAATGCAGGTGCGGGCCCGTCCAAACCCCTGACACTGCATGCCCGTTGTGCGTGGCTCCCAGCCCATGGCGGAGGCATCCGTGAAAACCACAGCATGCCTGGACACCTGTTCCAGGGGCACTCCAGCCCGAAGGAACGAAGGGTCTGACCACGGACTGAAGGCGACAGGCCGGTGTGATGCTCACCCGGTGAGTGCCGCGTTGCCACGCCCATCTCGGGACTCGGCCGTGTAGCCAATGCTGAAGCGGTCTCATATGAAGCAGGCCGAGCGGCGTTACTGCCGCCGCGGCTGCCATAAGCCCCAGGAGCCTCTGAAACCGTTTCAGTGGAACCGCCATCCTGCCCTGAAACGTGTTCAGGCAGTTCAGCATCGACTGGACATGCTCCTCTGTGAGGCGCGCTGCCTGCTCGACCGAATCCAACTCCATACCGAGAAAAGAGATCCTCTGCCCGGAGGTGAGTTTGCTCTTTTCCCAGTTGACCCGAAGACCCAACTGGCTGAGGTGTCTGAGCACCAGGTCCCTGTGTTCGCACAACTGATCCCTGGACTGTGCTATAATGAGCCAGTCGCCGAGATAGTTGAGGATGCGAACGCCCCGTTCTCTCATGGGCACGAGGGCCCCCTCCGTGACTTTCGTAAAGACATGGGGGGACAGGGCCAGCCCGAAGGGCAGGACTTTGTACTGATATGCTCGACCCTCGAACGCAAAGCGCAGAAATGGCCTGTGTCGAGGAAGGATCGAGACATGAAAGTATGCGTCCTTCAGGTCGATCGCTGCAAACCAATCTTGGGGACGGATGCATTCGAAAATGCGCTTCTGCGTGAGCATCTTGAACGGTAGCTTGTGGAGGCTCCGATTCAGGACTCGCAGGTCCAAGATTGGCCGTAACCCACCGGTTTTCTTGGGTACAATGAAGTCCGGGCTGTAGAGCCCCCTGCAGACCCGGAGATGGAAGGAACTGCTCTTGTGTTGAGAATTTGGGTACCGCTGGGGCTGAGCCCAGCGGCGGAACAGAAACAAAATGGAACACAAGATTCTCCTCCCGGCCCTCCACCGGGGGATGGAGCGGTGTGGTCACCATCTCCAGAAGAGCAGTCCTCCTCACCTCCGGGTCGCCCGTCTCGTGGCAGCTTGCCTTTGGCCTTGCCACCCCTCTTGGCAGGCGTCTGGACGGGTAGGGCGGCCTGCTTGCGCCCGGCTCCACAACGGCGCTTGGGTGGAGGCTGCTGCTGCGGCGCGGGAGCGGAGGCAGACGCAGGCGGCCGCCCTCGGCGACAAGCAGGCTGAGGCGCTGCCGGCGGCGGGGTGGAGACAGCAGCTGACCGCTGTGGCAGAATGTGACTGACCGCCTCAGTCTGCTTCTGTGCAGCCGAGAACTGCTGGGCGAAGTTCTGGGCCGCGTCGCCGAAGAGGCCAGTCTGGGAGACGGGGGAGTTAAGGAACCTGACTTTGTCGGTCTCCCTCATGTCCGCCAGACACAGCCAGAGGTGGCGTTCCTGGACCACCATAGTGGACATCGGCACGACCCACGGCCCGCGCCGTAACCTTGCGTCGCCGCGAAGCGCGAGGTCCGTTGCAGTTCTCAGTTCCTGGAGAACTGCGGGATCGTGACCACCCTCGTGCAAGGTCTTCAGAGCCGGGGCCTGATGGACCTGCAACAACGACGTAGTGTGTAAAGCGGAGCCTGCCTCTCCACAAGCCAGGTAGGCCTTCCCGATCAGATCGGATGAGTACCTACAGGCCCCGGAGGGAAGACACGGGTTCCCCCTGGAAGTGGAGTTAGGGCACAGTTGCATAGCAACGGCCCGTTCCACGGGGGGAACCTGCGTGTATCCCTTTGCAGGTCCGCCATCGAGGGTGGTGAGGGAGGAGGATCCACTAGGCCGGTTTCGGGCAGTAAAAGGTGCCGTCCACAACCTCATGAGCTCTTTGTGCACCTCCGGGAAAAAAGGCACCAGGGTGGGGCGCTGAGAACCAGCACGGGCCCCCCCGAGAAACCAATCATCCAGCCTTGAGGGTTCGGGACACGGTGGAGGGTTCCACACGAGCCCGACTCTCTCGGCGGCCCGGGCAAGCATAGCCATCATCTCCGGATCAGTATCGGGCACAGCGGGTCTACCCGGAGGAGCCCACTGCGCCGACACATCCTCTCCAGAGAGTTTTGACCCTCCCTCCGATGCAGCGATGGACATCTGGTCCTCAAGGGGAGCCCCAAAGGATACGGATGGTGCACATCTCGTGGACGGCCCACCGTGTTCCAATGGCAGCTCTACTGGCTGCGGAGTGCGAGAGGGATGAGGGTTCCCTGGGGGTTGGTTCCCTGGGGGAAACGCGCTCACCGTAACCCTCAAATCAGCCGGGCTACTGCCTGAAGTAACTCTCTGAGGAGAGTTAGATCGCGGCAGAGGCACAGAGGCTCCGCCCCTTGCGAGATGGAGCCGCGATCGCAACTCCGAGATGGTCATGTTCCCGCAGTGAGAACATGAATCCACCAGCTGATGACCATCCCTCGGTGACAGGAAACCACCGCATCCAGAAACACACAGATAGAATGTCATCTTGAAAAAGACGCAAGCTCTATCTGTGTAAGCTCTTTCAGAAGGACGCTCTCCTTGGTGCTGAAGCGCGGGGAGGGTCGCGGCGACACCGTCAGGGGATAGTGCAGCCTGACGTGCGCGCTCTCTCACACGAAGGCGCTCTCTTACCAGCCGTGGGAACGGCTTTTTAGCGCTCTCCACCTAACAACAAAGAGAGATGATCGGAAAACCACATGACCCGCTGCTGTGCCGTCACACCAACACCGAATGAAGAGATCGCTTCCGAAAGGCGGCTTCCGTCTTCAGTCAGGACTGCGAAGTAAGGAGTGATATCTGTAGTAACCATCTACCACTCGGCTCCGAAGCAAAATGCTAATTTGATGCAATCACCTGTGTCTCATTTATACCCGCACAGCGTGGCATGAGCACCTGGTGCAATCATTGCATGCCAATGTGCATTGGCTCGTTTTAGTTACACTCGAAGTAGATTGGCTCTCGCGAGCGAGATTCCTATTCGTCGGTACTCCGACGTGGCGTCGAGAGTGACCGACTGAATGGGAACTGAACATTAAACACTAACATAAACTAACAACATATTTACTTTTACTGAAAAACACATAAAATAACACTTTACTCTCCTAAATTTACCTAAATTTACTCTCCTAATGCAGTCCCTGGGAAAGCATGCTGAGAACCACAGATCCACTGCCCAGTCTGTTCGCTTCACTCAGCAATGTTAAGTTGACCGAACAAACACTTATTAAGTAAAGCTGACAATACTCATTTTTAGTAGAAACAACTCAGTAAATTTAAGTTATGTATTAACATGTAGTTAAACAAAATTTAACATGTAGTTACTTGAGTTTTGTGAACAAGGATGATTTGAGTGCAACTAACAACAGTGAAAGTTCTTTTTTTTTTTTGAGTAGTAACAATTGAGTCATTACTATCTAAAACCTTACAAAAACGTCAAAAGTTTCTAATGACTTCAGTCATTACACTGTAAAATGCACCAGTGATTCTAACTAACACTTTTTAGTTAACTTTACTTAATCTCTTAACTGAATTGTAAAAATCTAGTAATCTGTACTATTCTTTTACTCAGAAAACCCAAGTTAAGAATAATTGATTGGTTTGAGTGCCATTTTGTGATGCAATACATAAATACATAAATAAATAAATAAAAACACCATTGTGGTGATCAGTGTTCACTTTGGTTGGGCACTTGGAACATTCATTATAACTCTGTGTCCTATTGATGCAGCGATGCAACAAGAAATCACAGTTATTTGGTTTCAAAGGAAGAGAAGTAATAAGTTATATGATAGTTATATGATACTATAGTTAATGATTTAGTCAGAAATTAAGGTCAGCTTTTAAAATTAACCTATGTAATATTTCCCTTTATGTCGTATAATGATCGTTTACAATTTTAGTGCTAACACTTACGTCATAAACACCTGTGAAACTTTTAATTGGGTTGATATAATCCCTCTATATTTGTAACAATATCTTGCAGTTGACCATGCTCGAGTCACACACAGACTTCATTCAGCATGCAAAACACAACAGTAACAACAATGGTAGCTATACTAAGTCAAGAGTAAATCTAAAGTAAAAGATCAAGAACACTCCACAGTTCTTTTTAGTTACTAGAACTCTTGTGTAAGTGAAGTATACTAACTAAGCATTTGTTAGCACAACATACTATTCCTATTTCACTTGTTTTTTTAAGGCAATCGGTTTGCATGCTTTTTAAAAGTAAGTCTAACTAATTAGATTTTTACAGTGTAGAGAGTTACCATGCTATTCACTTTAGAATACTGATCCAAATAATTAGTAGTTCCTTCTGAAGAATTTAGTAACACTTAGTTACTGATTAACTAATAGTGAACTACCACATTCAACTGAGCACTATTACTTATTAATACTAATGGTAATACTGCATTACTCACTTGTTGTAGTTATTCATTAATGATCAAACAGTATTCTAAAGTGTTACCATTGTTTTTGCTTTAGTCCAACTGAAATGCATGTAAACACATTTACTGGCAGACTTCCTGAGAGCTGCTGCTCTGTACAGAAAATAAAGTAATTTCTAGGCTATTATAGTAAATACTTCTCTTTTGGAAAATTTGGGGAATGAAATAGTGGAGTTTTTCTTTTGCAGTTTGAGCAAACAGGAATCCAAAAATGATATTTGCCATAGTGAGCAAATACCTCTAGAAGTTAACCTGAAGGTAACCTGGACTTGTGAAAAAGGTCCACGTGGCTGCAAGATTTGGTACTTAAGAAACATTTATTATTAGCAATGCTGAAAACAGTTGCGCCGTTTAATGTTTTTGTGGAAACTTTTTTTTTTTTTCAGAATTCTCTGATTAATATAAAGTTCAAAAGAACAGCATTTATTTGAAATATAAATGTTTTGTAACGTTAAATGTCTTTACTGTCATTTTTTTATTTTTTTATCAATTTAATGCGTCCTTGCTGCATAAAAGTCAATGAATCGGTCAATGAATTAATCAATCAATCGATCGTTCAATCAATCATACTGACCCCAAACTTTTGAACGGCAGTGTAAATTCAAACGACTGGCCTTTTGTTGCATTACCAGAACAATGTCTCCAGGTGGCAGTAGATGACCAGAATTCAGTGGCTGGACCAAAAGCAGAAAGTTGCCTCTTGTTTGTCAAAAACGCACTTGGCTAACAGCCAGTTTTGTATTAGTGACATTTAATGTGTGCTAATTAGCACCTGATGTTCTCTTCATTAAGATCACTCAAGCAGTCCCACTGAGATACTCTGCATCACATTACAGATTGTCAACATTATGCCGAGCTGCTTAATGAAGAGCCCCCTCCAACTCCCACATATACACAAACATGCGTAGGCTATACACATAAACAAACACATAATACGTCACATTTTTGCTTTGCCTTGTTGCTTGAAATCTTGAGGTGAGGTAGGCCTAATAAATTAGTGCTGTGACTCTATATGTATTTTAATTGTATGTTTTATAAAATAGCACAAATTCAGATAAGCACGCTTTTACCACCCTTCACACACGTGTCAAACAAACGTATGATTAAAGAAAACACTTTGTATTATACATTTAAAACAAATTTTGAGCATGCGCGACTAATTGACTTCGCGCTCTAGCTGCCTGGCACAGTCAGTGAAGGTTCATAAGGGCTGGAAGTCCAGAGTCTTTCCTGCTCTAATCGCTCCGGCACCATTAGCGCAGATCCATTAGAGCACTCGTTCATTCTCCATCTTCCTCCACCCCTCTCTTTAGAGCACCTCTGAGACACTCACTGCACCGCACAAACAGGTGCTCATGTGGCTTTATTTTTGTTGCACGTGTGACTTGTTTGTCCAAAAAAAAAAAAAAAAAAAAAAAAAAAGAAAGAAAAATTCACTATGCAACTTATATTATCAGCAATTCTGAGTAAAAAGTTTATATAAAAACCTTTAAAATTTAACATGAATTTCAGAATATCTTAAAGTGATAGTTCACCCAAAAATGACCAGACCACCTTCATATTCAACTTACGCAGAAAGTGTAACACCTATCCCAGTTCAAAACGCTTACGCTACATCCGATGTCATACGTCACAAGTTGCAGTTTTTCTGTAAGTTGAATACGGAAGGCGGTCTGGCGAAATATATTTTCGCTTCTCTTCAGAAGGCCTTTATTAACCCCCCGGAGCTGTATAGATTACTTTTATAATGGATGGATGCACTCTTTTGGCTTGCCATTCACTGCCATTATAAAGCTTGAATTAGCC
This sequence comes from Paracanthobrama guichenoti, assembly GCA_018749465.1. Lineage (NCBI taxonomy): Eukaryota > Metazoa > Chordata > Actinopteri > Cypriniformes > Gobionidae > Paracanthobrama > Paracanthobrama guichenoti. The sequence continues at coordinate 24,477,643 of CM031963.1, read as the reverse complement.
AGGACATTTTTTAATATAACTCCGATTGTATTCGCCTGAAAGAAGAATGTCATATACACCTAGGATGACTTGAGGGTGAGTAAATCATGGGGTAATTTTCATTTTTGGGTGAAAAATCTGGAATACACTAAACGACTTTTACAGATTTTAAAAACTCCACTTTCAGACATACACTGCAAACTTTCCTAAGCACTTCCCTTGAGAGAATTTTGAAGCGTGTTAACTACTAGTGAACAAGGGAAGTTTATTTGAACAGAATGTCGACCCCTCAATTTTGACAGAGGAAGCAAGTCTACTCAAAGGCTGCATCCAACATCCCATACGTCCCTACTATATATTAGGTGAAAAACAGTATGTGACAAAAGTATGTCCGAATTCACAGTACTCATAAAAGAGTAGGCAAAAAGTATCCGGATGACCTACTACTTCCAGCAAGAGTCTGAAGTGTGCATAAGATGGACACTTTACTATCCCATGAGGCCACAGGAGAGGATCTGTGAATGGAAGTGAAGCGAGGCAACTGATGCTGGCAAATGTAGTACATCCAAATACATTCATACTACAAACATTCATACTATAGCCAATGGAACATACTTTTTTAACTGTCGCAAAATAATTAATTAAAAATAAGTACCTACTCTGCGATTCCGGATGATTTTAAACGAGATGGAGGGAAGGACAAAATCGGACGTGGGCTGCTTTTAAGCTGCAACGTACCGCAACAGACTTTTTGGTTGAAATAAAATGCTGCGTGAACTCAACCAATCAGCATGTTCAGCGCCCAAGTGCCACCCCCGAAAGTTCCTGAACTTTAAAAAAGAAACTACCTCACGAGCAGGGACGTTTTGATAGGGACATTTTTACCTGGGAACTTCATTTAGACGCTGGTCCCTGTGGTCAAAACACACTGAGTACCACCCCAAAGTCCCTTCCATGGGGAAAGTTCCTGCGGTTGTTATTGCTTACATTGCATGAGTGCCCACTACTGGCGGAGTCAATCTCGGCAGGCCAGGATGGTTAAATAGAGTTGTAGACCAGAAAAGACAAGCAAAAGTCTATTCTTTTAGAAAACCTTTACCAAGATGTTCTCCCTTTCATGATAGACATCATAGCTTTGACGGATCTAAACGGCAACATTGGCGCATCCCAAAGCTTTGAATTGAGTTTGAAATCTTCCCAGCCTCTGATCGAATGCTTCAAAACAACAGCTTGTCTTATATATGGCCGCAGACACAGATGGAGATGGAGCGCCTCTTTGTTCCAACACAGCAGGTATCTGATGTTACATAAGTTCGTCTCAACACCTGTGCCGGCATCCCGTGAAGCAGATCCTGCTACGGCACAAAGCCGAGGAAACATATTTATTTCATCGCAAGATCAAGCCTTGTCCCTGTAGTAAAATTCCCATACAGTGTCAGCTTCTGAAGATACATTTTTCATAGGGCGCCATGTGCCTTTCTGTCACTCACAGCTGCAGGGCATTGGAACCACAGGATTATATGAGGGGAGGGCAGAGGGAGGACAAAAAAGGAAAGATTAAATATTTAAGTCTCACTCTTCCACAACACCAGGAGCCACTTGTTCGGCAGTCTCAAAAGAAAGGGGCCGAAGCCCCAAGATCAAGGGTGGGTGCCGGGGTCACTGCCTTGTGGACTTTGGAGGTAGAAAATCACATGGCCTGTCCGTCAATCCAGGCCTAATGATCTCCTGCGATGTCATTATTCTCTGCGCTTCAGGACTGTGATATCGAAAGGCCTTATTGGGAAGGAGCGGATCAACATGTGCCGTAGTGAATTTGTCATGCTGATGCTGGTGAATTGAAAATGGAGGCCAATGTAGCTTGTCACATCACACACAACAGCCTGTCAAAATAGTGAGCTGACTCACTGAGCATCATCAAAAATGAATTGCATCGCAAGCTTGACATGCTGCCACACAAACGCACGCATGAATTTTCACACACTCGGATAACACAAGAATATAAAAAGATGTTAGTAGTAACACTGACTTTGTAAAATCTAGATTATTTCTCACTATTGCTAAAAGGAATATTCCGGATTCAGTAAAAGTTAAGCTCAATCATCAGCATTTGTGGCATATTGTTGAGTACCACAGAAAATAATTTTAACTCGTCCCTTTTGTTTACAAATAATCAAAGCACTTACTGCGCAAACGGGACAATTTTTTGGAAGGTTGAAATACAAAATATACATTTTTCTGTTAAACTGTATTTGTATTTGAACTTGTTTTTGGGTTTTAGGCATTTTTCTCTCATGGTGACAAAGTTGCAAAATATTATATAACTTTGCCAAGAAAATATTAGCAAGTGATATTTCACACAAAAATAATGTTTACATACATATTCTGTATGTCCCCTGTATGTCTTATGCTATACTAATGAAATTCCATTCCCATTGTAAGTACCTCGCTGTAACTCAGATTTCTATCAAAATGTGCATTATGCCATAAGTGCTGTTGATTGATTGTAACTTGTATTGAACTTGAAATATTCCCTAAAAAGTTTCAGTGCAAAGATCGGACACATTTTTAATCTGAATGTGCAAGGCGCCTGGTGTCGTCTGCTTATTTTAATTCTGTCATGGCAGCTCTCGGAGAGTTTTGCATGGTATTGAGTATGGCGATGTTAATGTGTTTGGTCTATGCTGCTGCTGCAAAACAAGTATGGAACTTGCCACTGCGAATACACAAAAAATGCAGCTATGAGTAATCAAGACATGCTGCTGCTGTACAAGCATACATAAATCACCCCAGAGCAGATCTATACAGGTGGAGCTGGGGAAGGTGGAGGGTTTCTGGAAGCAGATACTGAATGTTGAATGTTGAGCAGCAAGCTCATTGGCTATACCAATACAGCGAGAACAATCAGCTGTGTCCTAGAATGATGTAATTGCAAGCAGGTTAAAGAATTTTGAGCCATCTAGAGTTTCATGACAGAATTTTGTATTTGCATAAAAACAATTTTTATGCTGCTTGATAATGCAAACTGGCATGTTATCATATTATTTTAATTTATTATCAAAATAATAAACACTGGTTTGTAGTGCTAATGGTATGGAAGCTTATTTCTGTCACAGAATAAAACATTTTAAAGATAATTGTGATTTGTTTTTTTTCTTCTCAGAATTGCATGATGTAAAGACAGAATTGTGTGATATAAAGTCAGAATTGTGTGATATAAAAAGTCAGAATTGTGATATAAAGTCAGAATTGTGATATAAAGTCAGAATTGTGTGATATAAAGTCAGAATTGTGTGATATAAAGACAGAATTGTGTGATATAAAGTCAGAATTGTGATATAAAGACAGAATTGTGTGATATAAAGACAGAATTGTGTGATATAAAGTCAGAATTGTGTGATATAAAGTCAGAACTGTGTGATATAAAGTCAGAATTGTGTGATATAAAGTCAGAATTGTGTGATATAAAGTCAGAATTGGGTGATATAAATGATATAAATGCGACTTTGTTTCACACAATTCTGAGATAAAAAGTCAGATTTGCGAGATGTAAACTCGCAATTGCAAAAAAAAAAAAAAAAAAAAAAAAAGTCAGAATTGTAAATTAAAAAGTCGCATTTACCTTTTTTATTTTTATTCTGTGGTGGAAACAAGCTTCCATATAATGGTTTTATCGTTTACTGCACTTTTTGTTCTTTTTATTTACCTATAGTGCTAATAAATCGGTAGTCTCGCTCATTCACAGAAAACAGCTTACTTGCGTGTTGCAAAATAAGGTGGAGAGCACCACTTATACTTAAAATAATTAAGTCTAATATCCTGTAGGAATAGCCGTTGAGACTTATGATCAGCTAGTAAGTAATCAAAATACCCCTAAAAATACACTTTTTCACTGGAATTTTTCACTGGAAGTCCGTGCACTGCTTTTCATATGGGTGAAAAGGGAATTAATGGATTATCCTTATGATACATTTTACATTTCACTGCCGGTTGTATATTCTGTATATAACTGTGTATGTGACAAATAAAACTCTTGAATCTTGAATACACATTCAGCGAGCAGTTTCACTATTAATAACACTAAAAATCATTTTCTGCCTCACCAAAGAAGCTGCAAAAGCTGCTGATCCCTCCAGTCTGGAGAGATGTAAATGTAATTCATGTCAGAGAGTTTTTTTTTTTTTTTTTTTTTGGAGTGAGAGGCAGAAAACAGCAGCGAAAGGCTCCATTAATGGGACCCAGGCTAAGGGCCTTAAATATTGCATAGACAGCAGAGTGAATCATTTCCACCTCACTCTCTCAGCAGTATGCCCCACGATTAACAGACACACAGGTCCAGAGGTCTCAGGTCCTGTTAGAAAGCCAAACGTGACCTCTAAAATATATTTTTCTCTCTTTCTCAGTGCACTAGATAGTTTTCTTTTTGATTTTTCAAAACAGTTTGTTTCTTAAAGAAGTTATTATTTTTGTCAACGCTAGAAGCCTTCATTTATCACAGGGCGGGACAGTCTTTCGACAAGTGGAAGACAAGAGTGGTCTGTTTGAATATTTCTATATATCTTATTTTTGTAATTGTTACTACTACTTCAGTTTAACATTAAATATTGAAATTTAATGAAAGTAAGGCAAGACGGCCCAGGTAAATAGAGGGGAAAAAAGTACTAATATCACAGTACTTCCCAGTTGACTGATTACATTAAGATTTGCAAACTTTTTTGTATTATAGCTTTTCTGAAATGTTGTGTTTAAATATGCACTAATTTGCATTAATGCACAAAACAGAAATCTAAACTGGACAAAGTCAGGTTAAAAATTATTATTTTTTTAATTTATTTGTTTCTTTTATATTTTGTTGACATATCAGAGTTAAACATTTTACAGAGGGGATCTCATCACTCCATATATCAGAAAATACTGTGAACAGCCAGAAAAGGCATTTTTAGGAAATGTTGTATACAATCAGACAAATTAAACATGAACAAACTCCTCTTTATATAGATATGAACAAACAGCAACAACTGGTAAGTCTAGTATATGTAAATGCTACTGAAGTGGAGATATCTGGCTCAGTAAAAGATAAAACTCATTTTGAGAAAACAAAGATACACTATAAAAAATTATATTCATGATTTGTTATCACAATTTTTTATTTTTATTTTGTCAAATCAATTTAGATAATGTGATTCATGACATAATATTTTGAGTTTCTGTTTATTAAACCAATATCCATTGTATTTTTAATTTCTATAGAATTATTTGATGCATTATAATTTAAATTATAATTGAAATCTACAGTCACAAATGCAATATAAGAAACATTTAATAAACTTATAAGTGTATTTTGTAAGTTTCCTTTCCACTAGTCTAAATTAACACATTATTAAAAGCCTAATAGCCCCAACGATTAAATGTTGTTTTCCACCAATATGCCAGACTGTTGACACCGTTAATAGAGAGTTTGGGTGGAGGTGGAACGGTTACTGGCAAAAAGAAGGACAGGCATGAATAAAAAGGTGTGTCAGATAACCTCCCAAAGCTGGCAGACAGCAGCTCAGCATATGTTCTATTGGCCCCAAACTGTTCTTAGCGCTCAGTAAAGTCATCAGTCTCCAATGAGTTGCGTACTTTACCCCATTCTGTTCCTTTTGAACACACACTCAGTAGAACTCTCCATCAATCCCGCATTATTAAGCCACTAGTGTCGTTACCCAACCATCAGATGATCAATAAATGAACTGTGCCGACGGCTGGCTCTCGTTCTCATTGTCTCCAAGGAAGTAAATAGATTTTTAAATACAAATGTTTTTTATGCAAGATGTTTGATTTCATAAGCTAGCTCAAATAATGCTTTATAAAACAAACCGTTATTGTGCTTCCATTCCTATTTGTTGTGAATGCAGCTCCCAAATAAAAGGTTACATAAAAAAAAAAAAAAAAGTCCCAATTTTGTTCAGTCCAGTTGAGTTTTGAGTTGCACCTTCCACAGATGATTTCCTTTGAATGGATGATTCAAACATCAGATATGCTGCACCTCAACAAACTATGACAAAAAAATTATAACCCAAAAACCGTTAGTGGCCAACTTATTTGCATGAGGGCTCTTATTGAACTGTCAGGGTGTTCCGGGGAATGACAGGTTTGAGGTTGCAGTTCCTCTTTTTGTTCCTCTGCAAGGTTAATCTCAACTTTTTATCAAGCATTTTCCCACTTAAATTAACATGGCCATATTAACCATGCAGCCCTCACGCTGTTGTTGCGCTATAGGGATTGACTAGCTTCAGGGCCTAAACATGCCACCCTGAGCACACTTTATATTCCACATCTGCTGTGGTGGGAATGACAATGTCACTGTGGCATGTTGTTTTTCTTTTCCAGTAAGGCACAACAATAAGATTACAGCTCCCATTTAAAATCTGTCACTGGTCTATTATAAGTTTTTTTTTTTTTTTTTTTTTTTTTTTTTTTTTTTTTACAAAAATATGAAACCACACTGAATACAATGACTTGTTCATGCAATGCAAAGCATGATGATATTTTTATGGAAAATATACCTGCACGAATCTACATACCTCTTCCAGCTAGACTAGAAATCAACCATTAATTTTTATTTTATATCTTATGTGTTTAAATAAATGAAATATAATAATAATAAAAAAACAAATAAAAAGAAAAAACAACACAAAAACAACTCTATAATGCTATGAACATACATAACATTAATATAGATAGACAGGCAGACAGGCATATGGACGGATAGATAGATAGATAGATAGATAGATAGATAGATAGATAGATAGATAGATAGATAGATAGATAGATAGATAGATAGATAGATAGATAGATAGATAGATAGATAGATAGATAGATAGATAGATAGATAGATAGATAGATAGATAGATAGATAGATAGATAGATAGATCAAATAGTAACAAATATATTGTGCAAATAGACAACAGTGCACAATTGAAAAATATACAGTGCATCCGGAAAGTATTCACAGTGCTTCACTTTTTCCACATTTTGTTATGTTACAGCCTTATTTCAAAATGGATTAAATTCATAATTTTTTTCCTCAATTCTACAAACAATACCCCATAATGACAACATGAAATCTTTTTGAAATCTTTGCAAATGTATTAAAAATAAAAACGGAGAAAAAATAAATCACATGTACATAGGTATTCACAGCCTTTGCCATGACACTCAAAATTGAGCTCAGATGCATCCTGTTTCCACTGATCATCCTTGAGATGTTTCTACAACTTGATTGGAGTCCACCTGTGATAAATTCAGTTGATTGGACATGATTGACAGGACATTTCTGCAGCATTAGCGGTCCCAATGAGCACAGTGGCCTCCATCATCCGTAAATGGAAGAAGTTTGGAACCACCAGGACTCTTCCTAGAGCTGACCACCCGGCCAAACTGAATGATCTGGAAAGAAGGGCCTTAGTCAGGGAGGTGACCAAGAACACGATGGTCACTCTGACAGAGCTCCAGCATTTCTCTATGGAGAGAGGAGAACCTTCCAGAAGAACAACCATCTCAGCAGCACTCCACCAATCAGGCCTGTATGGTAGAGTGGCCAGACGGAGGCCACTCCTCAGTAAAAGGCACATGACAGCCCGTCTGGAGTTTGCCAAAAGGCACCTGAAGGACTCTCAGACTACAAGAACCAAAATTCTCTAGTCTGATGAAACAAAGATTGAACTCTTTGGCCTGAATGGCAAGCGTCATGTCTGGAGGAAACCAGGCACTGCTCAATACCATCACCTGGCCAATACCATCCTTACAGTGAAGCATGGTGGTGGCAGCATCATGCTGTCGGGATGTTTATCAGCGGCAGGAACTGGGAGAGTCAGGGTTGAGGGAAAGATGAATGCAGCAATGTACAGATGATGAAAACCTGCTCTGGACCTCAGACTGGGGTGATGGTTCATCTTCCAACAGGACAATGACCCTAAGCACACAGCCAAGTTAACAAAGGAGTGGCAACAGGACAACTCTGTGAATGTCCTTGAGTGGCCCAGCCAGAGCCCAGACTTGAACACGATTGAACATCTCTGGAGAGATCTGAAATTGGCTGTGCTCCGACGCTCCCCATCCAACCTGATGGAGTTTGAGAGGTCCTGCAAAGAAGAATGGGAGAAACTGCCCAAAAATAGGTGTGCCACGCTTGTAGCATCATACTCAAATAGACTTGAGGCTGTAATTGGTGCCAAAGGTGCTTCAACAAAGTATCGAGCAAAGGCTGTAAATACTTATGTACATGTGATTTATTTCATTTTTTATTTTTAATCAATTTGCGTAGATTTCAAACAAACTTATTTTACGCTGTCATTATGGGGTATTGTTTGTAGACAATTTAATCCATTCATCGCTGTGAATAATTTCCAGATGCATTGTAAACACAGTAACACTTTATTTTAGGGTCCAATTCTCACTATCAGCTAGTTGCTTATTAGCATGCATGGATTTATTAGTACTTATTAATAATAAGCACATATTAATGTCTTATTCTGCATGACCATATTCTACATCCCTTAAACCTACCCAATACCTAAACTTAACAACTACCTTACTAACTATTAATAAGCAATAGCTTTGTGTATAGAGGCAAAAAATGTAGATAATAGTGAATATGTGTTGCCCATACTAAAGTGTTACCGTACAAATATACAGCAAAGAGAGAAAGTTAAAAAAAAATTAGAGCTTAACCCTTGTATATAATATCATTGCCTAACGATCTAGAGTTCAATGTGGTTGAAGGGAAGAAGCTGGCCCTGCTAGTTCTAGTGCGGTTACTCATGTATCTCTTCCTGGATGGGTGCAGTTTGAACAGTTTATGATTGGGATGAGTCTCATATGTTCTGCGCAAACACCTACTGTGGTGAAGATGTTCCATTGCTGGTTGAGTGCCAGTGATGCGTTGCGCAGTTTTCACCACCCTTTGCATGGCTTTCCTCTCTCCCGCCGTGCAGCTGCCATACCACACTGTGAGGGAATTGGGCAGAATACCGCAATGATAAACATTTTTAAGGTTCTGTGGGAATAGGTGGGCTTTCTTGAGTCTCCTTAGAAAGTAAAGACACTGGTGTAGAATATGTAGAATATACAAATATACATGAGTTGTCTTTTAGTTAGAATGGAAATCAAATGACCATTTTTATTATTTTTTAAATGATCTTTAGGGTCCAATTCTAGCTATTAAATATCAGAATAAAAATTCTATCATCATTTACTCACCCTCAAGTTCCAAATCTGTATGAATTTCTTTATGTTGAACACAAAAGATATTTTGAAGAATGTTGGTAACCAAACAGTTGATGGACCCCATTGACTTCCGTAGTTTTTTTTTCAATGGAAGTCAATGGTCCATCAACTGTTTAGCTCCCCATATCTTTTGTGTTCAGCAGAAGAAAGAAATTCATTCAACTATAATACAACTTGAGTAAAGGATGACAGAAATGTAATTTTTGGGTGAACTATTCCTTTAACAAGTTGCTTATTAGCATGCATGGATATTGTCTGTTTATTAGTACTTATAAAGCACATATTATTGCCTTATTCTGCATGACCATATTCTACATCCCTTAATCCTAGCCAATGCCTAAACATAACAGCTACCTTACTAACTATTAATACGCAGACTGGAGTGATTGTATTTGGAATGGAACGTTTCCCCCTCAGTACATTCACAATTGCCTTCTGGGGGGATGGGTGGTGTTATGGGGTTTCTCACTCGGCCCTATCACGATCACCTTCCAGGGGTGAGTGTTGGTGTCCTCTTCGGTTTGCCGCTAAAAAAGCACCAGTTGCACCACTCAAAGGACGGCCCTCATTGGGTTTAATTTGACAGGATTTTAATCATGAATTCCTTTATGACCCATTAACCCCCAATATGACCCACTACTTTCAGCCCCCCATGTGCAAATGATATATTGCTCAAATCAGTGTTGTTTAGATCTATCATTGTCAACACTAACACTCATTAGAAGCCTTAAATGACTGCTATGTGATGGAGTCAGATCAGGGTCCCTAAGGATCTTGCTCTGTGATCCAGGTAATGCCAGATCACGGCTGGCTGACGGAGTCTCGCTAACAAGAGGGGACTGTGTCATCCATCTTGGGAAGTGCTCCACAGATGTATTGATCCAGCAAAGGCGCAACTCCCATGAAAGCTGTTCCTTGACGGATTTCTTACCGAGGGCACGTGGCGACAAGGCTCTGGAGATGTCTCTCCTTGTCCCAGAGACGACGGGGAATGTCGTGGCACTTGGGGGAAGGTTTCTGGATGTTCTTCCCATGTCAGGACTTGTGCATAACTGCACTTCCTGCTAAGCAAAGTGGACAAATTACACATGGCCAGTCGATAGTGGTCACAAATAATCTAGATGCACAAGTACTTATTGACACAAGCTTCAATAAACCTGCATGAGTAGATTTAAATAAAATACCGCCATTAATCAGCATGCTTTATCACTAACTACAGGTTAGGACCAGTGCCAGTCTTTCTTACTATCAAAGACTGACTGAATCTCTGAATGACATTACACTTTCGGATATGGACCACAGGGTACCACATTTGTTTGTAGCTAATCAGCCATGCATTAGCTCAAAATTTGATGCATTTAAACCAATCTGGCAGCAGCACTGGGCATTTGGGAATGGGGCAGAAACAATCTGCAATATAGACTACATGTATGAAGAGGCCATCACAAAATGAGACCAGTTTGGTTGTTTTTATATTCATTTTTTAATACCTTTTATAAACTCATACAACACAGCATCTGACAAAAGTCTGAGACCACATTAAAATGGGACTTTTTAATTTATTTTTTTAATAAACTAGGAAAAGTTTTGGTACTTTGATCAAACCCTCTGGTGCTCTTCACGTGGTGGTCAAAAATTACATTTTTTTTTTTTTTTTTTTTATTAAATGAATATACTATATTTTAGTTTGATAATGTTTTTTTATTATTTACTATTATGTTTTTTATTATTAACTACTGCTGTAGTTATAATAAATGTGCTCACTTTATGAACATAGACTTGAAAATGACATTTCCAACTTAAGCTGTTGTAAATCTTGAATGGTTTAGAGTACAGACTTAATCATTTTTGATCTTAAAAAAAAAAAAAAAAAAAAAAAAATGAACAACTTAAAGTTACAGAATTTTACATTTATTGTTATGAAAAATGCACAAAAATTATATTTAAAATGTTATATTAAATATATATTTTCAAAAACATGTTTGTGGCAAGCAGTCGTGGCCGAGGGACTGTGAGAACAGGGAGAGCTCTCGTGTCTCACGAAGGAGCTCAGACGCATAAAAGGAGGAGCAATGACAGTGAAGGACTAGAGAGGACCAGGCCTGGATTTGACGTTGTATTTTGTTTATGTTTTACTATGTGTGTGTGCAGCAGTCGTCCGTGAGGAGGTTGCCGTTTTTACTTTCAGTTTGTGTTTATTGATTAAAGTGTTGTTCGCCTGTTTCAAAAACCACCAAGATTTCATAACCTCCTTATTCCCATAACAAAGAGCATTGTTACAACGGTTTTACTCTAAAACTGCAAGAAAATCAAAGCCATAAATCTAAACAAATTGTTTTCCAAATTTGAGCTTGATATCTCAAGCTAAAAAAAATGAGCTTTCAGTAAGATTTTGTTTGGGCGCAGTACCAAACGCTTCCACTAGATAAAATTAATTTCTCATTCATTTCCAATGAGGTCATTGAGGTCAAAGACCATGAAGAGTACAAGTGTGACTATTTTTTGTACCATTCAGATAAAATAAAAAATTCTAAAACAATTCTAAAAAACAAAATGACCAAACAGCACCAGGGTTAAACAAAATTATGACATAAAACAAAGAAATATTTCTGATTTATATAGGCATATACACTCACCTAAAGGATTATTAGGAACACCATAATAATACTGTGTTTGACTCCCTTTCGCCTTCAGAACTGCCTTAATTCTACGTGGCATTGATTCAACAAGGTGCTGAAAGCATTCTTTAGAAATGTTGGCCCATATTGATAGGATAGCATCTTGCAGTTGATACACATCCAGGCCATTTGTGGGATGCACATCCAGGGCACGAAGCTCCCGTTCCACCACATCCCAAAGATGCTCTATTGGATTGAGATCTGGTGACTGTGGGGGCCATTTTAGTACAGTGAACTCATTGTCATGTTCAAGAAACCAATTTGAAATGATTCGAGCTTTGTGACATGGTGCATTATCCTGCTGGAAGTAGCCATCAGAGAATGGGTACATGGTGGTCATAAAAGGATGGACATGGTCAGAACAATGCTCAGGTAGGCCATGGCATTTAAACAATGCCCAATTGGCACTAAGGGGCCTAAAGTGTGCCAAGAAAACATCCCCCACACCATTACACCAGCACCACCAGCCTGCACAGTGGTAACAAGGCATGATGGATCCATGTTCTCATTCTGTTTATGCCAAATTCTGACTCCATCTGAATGTCTCAACAGAAATCGAGACTCATCAGACCAGGCAACATTTTTCCAGTCTTCAACTGTCCAATTTTGGTGAGCTCGTGCAAACTGTAGCCTCTTTTTCCTATTTGTAGTGGAGATGAGTGGTACCCAGTGGGGTCTTCTGCTGTTGTAGCCCATCCGCCTCAAGGTTGTGCGTGTTGTGGCTTCACAAATGCTTTGCTGCATACCTCGGTTGTAACGAGTGGTTATTTCAGTCAAAGTTGCTCTTCTATCAGCTTGAATCAGTCGGCCCATTCTCCTCTGACCTCTAGCATCAACAAGGCATTTTCGCCCACAGGACTGCCGCATAATGGATGTTTTTCCCTTTTCACACCATTCTTTGTAAACCCTAGAAATGGTTGTGTGTGAAAATCCCAGTAACTGAGCAGATTGTGAAATACTCAGACCACCACACCTGTCCCTAACTTTACCCGTATCCTCAATATCAGCAAACGTGTTTTGCATTACAATAGGAACACAATAAGAACATTTGTACTTATTTTTTGATGTAAGTACATAGTAGTTAAGGCCACTTAATATAAAGTGGGGCCAACAGTTCTTTTAAATTGTAATTCTATTTCACAATATTACAGTTATACTGTATTTTTGATCAAACAAATGCAGCCATGGTGAGCATAAGACACTTCTTTCAAAAACATCTTTATTATTCTTCTTATAACTTTTGACCGGTGGTGTAAATCTACAGTAGAAGGAAATTTACAATCTGGTACCAAATGTTTTTTGAACCTTTGAAAGACGATCCATAGGAAATTAGCGTCTTCAAGAGACACATGAATCATATGGTCTTGTCCTTCAAATAATTATTTCTGGTGACCAACAGTTAACTCACCCTGAGGGCTCAACAATAGTGAAACAATGCATGCGACTGACTTTACAAGCCAACAGACAGAGGGCAAGAACTTGAAAAGTGCAGTTTAAATTGCCCACGGACGCTTTAGTCATTGACAAAAACCTCACAAAAGAAAGCCCAAGACAATGCTGCAAGCCACGCGCAGCAAGACATAGGGTGTAACATTGTACAGTGTCCGTTTGCCCACACAAAGAGTGACAGAAACACAGAAAGAGAAAGAGAACAGCAGGAAAAGGGAGATGACTCTCTTCATACACTGTCAGGCTTCAAAGTGCTCATGCATCTGCAACAGCTGCTTGGCCGACATGCCATTTCTGAGCTCATCAGTTTATATCTTCTCGTCGATTTGCCATTCTCTCTAATTTTGCCACTCTTACTGTTTCATCCTCAGCGTTTGAAACCAGTTGCCTAAGGCAAGTTAAATATGAAATTTGAATAGAGAAGAAAAATATTGAGGATCAACTAAAGGGTTGGTGATCATGACTAGTGAACTTTGGGAGTTATTGAATACTTTGTATGACGTAAATCAAAGAGAAACCTCAGTCTAGTTTATGTCGTACAACACATGTATTAGTGAAAAAATTCACAGGTGTTTTACATGTATTTTGAAATGTGTATTGTGTTGTGCTGTGCTTTAAGGTTGAAGTTATAAACTAAACTAAAAATGTACGGGTCATTTTCTGCCAGGGTATTATTTGTTATTCTTAAAGTGTTTATGAATTCTGGTTTGGTTTATAATATTTAATTCATGGAATGCATTTATTTTATCATACCTATAATAAATGCGATCAATTGCATATTTTAATCGATTCCATTCCATTAAATTCCATTTAATACACAACATTTGTGTATTATCTATTAAATGAACAACATCGATGTGGCCTTAACTACTACTAGTTAAGCTTAAATACATGTTTTATTATGGAATATCACAACTCTGAATATATATAAAAAATATAAAATCTATTCACCTTTGTTTGTCATCTTGCAAATTCTCTCTTTTAGAAACAGGACAAAGAATTTGCAAATATTTATATGACTCTACACTTGTAGTTAAAAAAAGCTGACATTTTAGAAGCTCCATACATGAGGGTTAGCAATTTTGTATGCATCCACCCAAACCTAAAACTATGTATGCATAATTATGAATACTGATGACGAGATCAAGCAGAACCAGTACTATAAAGACATATTCATATAAAATGTCTCTATAAGGCTGCAGTGTAGAGAATGTGATTCTGAGCATGAATAACAACACCACATGGGCTCCTGCAGTGGCAGTTTTGTTCTGGACTTGTAGTTGCTGACAGCGGCCCATGGGTCCTATTGTCTCTCCGTTCTCACCGCTGAGAAGCGAGACCTTGGGGTCAAAGTTGAAGTGAGACTTGCCAAAAAAAAAACCTTCTTGTTCCACAGCTGACCCTTTCACCCTTCTCACACAGGTTCTTTTCAGAGAAGACCTAAAATACAGCCACACACTTTGTTCTGTGTCAGCTCAACTGTAGTTTAATGACTAGGCTAAGCATCTAATTAGATGGGGAGAAACACCACCCCAATATGGTCTATGCTTCCCCACTTCGGCCAGGCAACTGGTGGCAGGCTTCCCAGCTGGCAGGGCCCCACGTGACCTTATATGGATGGCTGAGGGGGTAGAAGCCCCCTGGACGCCCATCATATGGCAGGCCTGAGGGGAGAGGAGGTGGTTACTACAGGGGCAAGCCAATAAAACTAATAGAGATGGTTACAGTCAGACCCTGTCCCCCATTTCCCCTCGGGCAGCTTCTTTGATCAGCTGACCCTCTTTTACAGTACTCACTCCATTCTGCTTGGCTGTAGGTCTGTGTCCAGCTGTGCCTAGTACATACTTAAGAAATGGAGTCACACTTTATTTCAATAGACAAATTTAGACATTTTACTAACTATAAGTAACTTTGCAACTACATGCTACCTAACTCTAATTTGTAACTACATGTCAACTAACTCTCATTACATTATTAGTAGTCTGTTAGATTGTGGCTAGGGTTAGTAGAATAAGTTGACATTCACTTGCAACGTTACTTATTGTCAGGATGTCTGTTGAAGCAGCATCAAAATAAACTAGTTAACTGAGTTAACTAGTTAACTGAGGTTCGGAAGCAGGGCCACGCCTCAACCAAACACCTGACTTCTCAAAACCTTCTTATATTGGGCCGGCCCTTACAGTACTGTTTGTCTCGTTCTCTCTAACCCTCCCTTCTCCTCCCTCTCTCATCCATTCAACCATCTTTGCCATCCCCTGTTCTCTTCCCTTCTAGGTTGTATCAGGGGGTCCTAATCACTCGGCTTACATTTAACTGAGATGATGCCCCAAGTCTCCCGGCCGCCAACACCAGATGCCCAGATCAGCCTGACTACCATTCCCTTCTCTCTTCCCCTTCATCCTCTCCCTATTCATCCCTAACTCCTTCAATAAATATTTCTCCAACATTCATGGTTGTGGCGTGGTCCTTGCTCGTGAAAGTGTTAGCAGATATTAAGCAGATAGTCTACTAATACTCTAGTGACTGGTAGCTGACATGTAGTTGCAGTTACACTCTCAGAATTTTTTTTTACAACAGCTTGTCACTGGGGCAGTACCCTTAAAAGGACATCTTTGTACCTTTTTCACCCTTAAAAGGTACATATACTTTAGGGTATCAATATATACCTTAAAGGGATAGTTCACCCAAAAATGAAATTAACCCCACACTGTAAAAAAATATTGTTGGTTTAACTTAAAAAGTAAGTAACCTGGTTGCCTTAAAATGTTGAGTTCATTGAAATTAAATATTTTAGTTAATACGATGAAGGAAATGGGTTTAATAAAGAGAAACTCAAAATATTATTGTATCTGAAGCATATAAATAAATAAAAAATGTGATAAATCATAAACATAGCACAATTTGGCATGTTTCACTGCATTATAAAAAATAAAACACAATTACACAATATGCTTACAAAATCTTGTAATACTATTTGAATAAAGGGTGATGTCAATTCTCAAAATGTTCATTGTATTAACTTTGTATTTTTAATTTCAATGAACTGAAAAATTTCTCAAAAGCATCCAGGCATCTTCCTTTTTAAATATTTTTTATAGTGCATGATTTACTCACCTTCAAGTCATCCTAGGTCTATATGACATTCATCTTTCAGACGAATACAATTATATAAAAAAAAGTCCTGGCTCTTCACTGACCACTTCCAGTTACTGCTGGATTTCATTCTCCGCATATAAGCTTAATAAAGCCTGAATCTCAGTCCATCGGTCGTATTTTTTAAACTCCATTATTGATTAGAATAGCAAATAACTCTTACTGCACGCACTGCAACAGACTTTTAAAAATGGTGGTTGACATAAAATGCTGCGTGAACTCAGTTCCTGAACTTTGAAAAAGTACTACCTTGCAAGCAGGGACTTTCTGAGGGGGAAATTTTTACCGGGAAATTCATTTAGACCTTGGTCCCTGGGGTCGAAACATATTGTGTACCACCCCAAAGTCCCTAAGTTCCTGCAGTGGAAACCCGGCTATACAAGGGTTCTATTGGGTGATATGGTTCTAAAAAAAGAATCTTTTTAGAGTGTAGGATTTCCTCTCAAAAAAACAAAAAAACAATTCTATTAAAGGGTTAGTTCACCCAGAAATGAAAATTAGCCAATGATTTACTCACCCTCAAGTCATAACTCAAGTCATAATAGGTGTATATGACATTCTTCTTTCAGACAAATACAAGTGGAGTTATTGTCCTGGCTCTTCCAAGCTTTATAATGGCAGTGACTGTTGGGTCATTTTTGAAGTCCATAAAAGTGCATCTGTCCATTATAAAGCTGTTCCACACGGCCCCAGGGGGATAATAAAGGCCTTCTTCCGTATTCAACTTACGGAAAAAGTGTAGCGCCCACACCTCTCGCAGTTCAAAATGCTTACGCTAGTCTGACGAGCATAACTGGTGTGCAATGTCGTCATACGTAGCGCAAGCATTTTGAGCTGCTAGAGGCACTTTTTCCATAAGTTGAATACGGAAGGCTGTCTGGCAGAAGCTAGATAATTTACTTTATAAAGTTTTAAATATGGATATTTTTCTTACAAAAACACATCACTTCACTTCAGAAGTCCTTTATTAACCTCCCGGAGCCGTGTGGAACACTTTTATGACATACAGATGCACTTTTATGGACTTCAACAGTCACTGCCATTATAAATGTTATAAAGCTTGGAAGAGACAGGACATTTTTAATATAACTCAGATTTTATTCGTCTGAAAGAAGAATGTCATATACACCTAGGATGACTTTAGGGTGAGTAAATCATGAGATAATTTTCATTTTTGGGTGAACTAACCCTTTAATTCCAAAAAGCCTTGAGCATCCAACAGCGTTTAAACATTCTGCACAGGTGCACGCTCTACAAAAGGAGGTGAAAATGCTTTCAGACAGAGATAACATACCACAAAATCACATCACTGGTGCTCATGGATAAAACAGGTTTGATGCAAGAATTTCAGCTCCCCTGAAATTCTTTTATGAATCTTTAGATAACTCTTACCCTAGATAACACAGGCCTCATAATTCAGATGCAGCCATATGCAAACACAACAGCCCGTTCTTGTCCTCCACAGGAAATAATGACCAAATTAAACATTATTTGAGCTGCTATACGTGAATACTTCAAATTACATTTCCAACACCATGCAAATCCAAATAATTTTCCTCTGCAAATACAGGCGCTCACAGTCATTGAGCCGGAGTAAAGCACATTTATTTGTGGACGTTGGCATTAATGTTTTTTTATGTGTTTTTTTATGTTGTTTTGCTAGTTTGTATTGGCTCTTTTCAGTTAGAGAAGGCTGGGTGGTTGCCCAGGCTTTACAGAAGTTTCAAACTACTGACAGATGGGAAGAGAATATCAGTTTCCTCTTTTCTCGCAGTGAAGAGGATTGTGAAGAGGATTAGGAAAGAATGAGAGCAGGAGGTGGAGAGATTATAGACATAAGAGCCACAGAATGACCAGCTCTTAGAGAACAGCATTCCACAACACAAACACCCTGAAGAGAGGGTCTGCAGGACAGTAATTGGTAACACTTTTTATATTAGACGTCCTTAACTTACATCAACGATAAGTACAATGTAGTTATTGTGTTGATGTTGTATTGCAAAACACTTTTGCTGCTATTGAAGTGGGATACGGGTAAAGTTAGGGACAGGTTTAGTGGTATGGGTGGGTTTAAGGGTGGATTAAGTAGTAAGAGAAGGCTCAACAGTGTAATTATAGCTGTAATTACATAAATGAATTACAGATGTAATTACATTCAGATATTTTTTTAAATATAAGTACATTGTAAAAACATGTATGTACACAATAAGTGCATTGTATCAAATTATTTATTTAAATGTTAGTACATATAAATACACCATATTAAGTGGGACCTTCAGAAAGAGAGAGAAGCATTTCATATATGCTAGCGAAATAAATAAAACCCCAACCCTATTCTTAGTATTTCTGTATAAACATTTCCAGTTAAAATGGCTAAAAATGCTTGAAACAAGACTCTGCATAAGATATCAAGGCTTGTTTTCATAGATTAGCCTATACGATATTGTGAATATAAGTGTATTTTGTCCTGCAGCACTGGCAGATTTTTTCACTCGTTTTTAAATAGTTTATACTTAAAACAAGTGGGAAAAAATCTTAAAAATAAACAGATAAATAAATTCCCTGAAAACAAGTGTTGCTTCTCAAGTACATGCATCTTGTTTCATAGATTTTTAGATATATATTTTTTTAAACTAGGAAATTAAACACAAATACTTATTAAAAATAGGATTTTTGCACTGTATAAACTGCAATGGTTTTGATAGCCATAAAAAAATGTAATAAACCATAAAGCACTGTGACAAAGATTTTATGCAGATCTTTTAAATGTTGCAGGGTGTTCATATCCAGCAAATCAATCTAATAAAATAAGATGATAAAGATAAAATTATGAATAAATATCCTGAAACAAGTCGTAATTTCTTAAGCAGTGTTGCTTCTCAAGTATGCCTCTTGTTTCAAGGATTTTTAGATATATTTTAACTAGATAATTAGACAGAAATACTTATAACATATTGTATAAAGTGCAATGACGTGTTTGATAGCCATAATAAAACGTAACAAAGCACAGTGATACAGAAGATTTTCCAGATTTTTGAAATGTTGCACTGGGGCAGGGGCCCCTCAAGTTCGGACCTAGAGAGCCACTGTCCTGCTTAGTTTAGCTCCAACCCTACTAAGCCACCATAGTTTAAACTCATGACTCCCAGCATGCATTGCAGCATTAAGTATGTCACCATTGTTGAGATTCATCTGTTAATTCTTGATGTTTGTGTGCATCTAAACTTTTCCTTCCCCTAGAATGTATTTAAAAATCTAAATTCAGAATGTCTGATCTGTGGCAAGAAAGTATTGTTGGTGAATATTATCTTTTAACAACAAATAACCAGTTATAGTCAGTGATGAGTATAGTCAATCATTTTTCTTTATGATGATGAAACTATATCACCTGATAATTTTTGTTTATGGCTTCCTTTGCAAAAAGGAGCACGCGCACACACACACACACACACACACACACACACACACACACACACACACACACACACACACACACACACACACACACACACACACACACACACACACACTCACACACAAAAAAAAACAAACACAAACTCACATAAAAAGCCAAAGGTCAAACCGCCCCAACTAAGAGAAACACTGATCACCATAATGGTAACCAATAATGGTGACATGTTCAATACAACATCTACATCTCTGTTAATTCTCAATAAAAACTTCAATAGACAGCTTTCAGGGTTGGAGCCAAACTCTGCAGGACAGCGGCTCTCTTGGACTGAACTTGCCTACCCCTGTACTAGGGTGTTCATGTCCAGCAAACCAATTTAATCCAGTAAAGGAAAAATATGTAATCATTGATGCCTTTTACACTATTCTTTACCTTCATCTCAGCAGCATATCAACAATGTATTTACACAGTCATCTCCTTTAGACTACCAACAGTCCAAATCCCAGTGCGGGACACAACAACAAGGTTTCTCAGCCCAGCAGGCCACATTTAAGCAGAGTGCTTGTTAGGCTCGTGGTGATTATGTTAGCATGCTGGAGCTCACGGCGTCCATCCCTGACTGCCCTCTGGAATGCCCTCCTGATTGTGAGAATGTGTAACGAAGCAGTGCCATTTATTATACATCAACGGCATCACTTATTCATCTACCCTGTCTGTCTGTAAACACTTCAACAGCCTCTGATCGACACGGGCCTAACCTGTGTGTGTGTGTGGATGTGTGTGTGTTTAGGAGAAAGTGAGTGAATTCACACTGTGTTATACACATTTTGTTAAATGTCGTTTGTATTGTTTGAGCTACAGATGGTTCAATATGTTGTCAGCATCTTCTTCAACAGATATTTGTGCTTGCCAAGATAAAGTCTTGGAGTTAGTGCCATTAATTATTTAGACAAAACAATAAAGTCATTTTTTGTTTACTGCTTAAGTTGAATAGCACTGCTCGATGCATGTGCCCTTGCCTGGCTAGTGGTTTGGAATAGGACATACTACTGGAGATAACAGGGTTAAATGGTCGGACGAATGGGAATCTTTCTTCTCTTAAAGGGAACTGCACTGGCAGCTCAGTCCACTGCCCAGTAAATACAAGAAAGCTTATGCAAGCTTATCCTCGGCTTATCCAGATAACTGGTAAATGATGCAGCTTGCTTAAATACTAGTGCATTATCATCATGAATTACTGAACATGAATGAATTTATGAGCACTATCATACACAAGTGTTTATTGCTAGTTTCAGCCCGATGCATAATCATAATCCCCCCTCCACCAAACTTTACACTTGGCACAATACAGTCAGGCAAGTACCGTTCTCCTGGAAATCACCAAACCCAGACTTGTCCATCGGATTGCCAGACAGAGAAGCGTGATTCGTCACTCCAAAGAACACTCAAGAGTGTGCTTTACACCACTGCATCCACTGCTTTGCATTGCACTTGGTGATGTAAGGCCATGGAAACCCATTCCATGAAGATCTCTACGCACTGTTCTTGAGCTAATCTGAAGGCCACACGAGGTTTGGAGGTCTGTAGATATTGACTCTGCAGAAAGTTGGCGACTCCTACACACTCTGTGCCTCAGCATGCGCTGACCCCGCTCTGTGATTTTACATGGTCTACCACTTTGTGGCTGAGTTCCTAATTGCTTCAATACCACTAACAGTTGACCGTGGAATATTTAGTAGTGAGGAAATTTCACGAATGGACTTATTGCACAGGGGGCAACCTCTCACGGTACAACACTTGAATTCACTGAGCTCCTGAGAGCGATCCATTCTTTCACAAATGTTTGCAGAAGCATCTGGATGCCTAGGTACTTGATTTTATATATGCAGATTTTACTATGTTGCTGCTTTATTAAATAACAGAAGTTGTCATCAGTTTGAGCCAGTTGTACTCTTCATTTATCTGTAACTTTCATGGATTCACAGGTTACAAAAATTATGCATTTACCATTTTTGGGGGTGTAATGGAAAAGTAATGTAACTAGTAGTGTAACTAGTTAGGCTACTGTTTGTCGGGAGTAATAAATAAAGTAATAATTTGGACCCACTTTATATTAGGTGGCCTTAACTACTATGTACTAACATTTAAATTAATAATTTGATACAATGCACTTATTGTGTACATACATGTTTTTACATTTAAAAAAAAAAAAACCTTGTTATTACATTTGTAATTAATTTATATAGTTACATTTATAATTACACTGTTGACCCTTCCCTTACATCTAACCCTACCCTTAAACTTACCCATACCCCCACACCTGTCCCTAACTTTACCCGTATCCTCAATATCAGCAAAAGTGTTTTGCAATACAATATGAACACAATAAGTACTTTGTACTTATTTTTTTATTAAGTACATAGTAGTTAAGGCCACCTAATATAAAGGTCTCTCATTCTAATAAAAATAATTCTATTATAATAATTCTTCCTATATACTTTAGACATGTAGAACATATCCGCGTTTGTGCATCACTGACTGTAATCTGTGCTGTAGGTGCGAAACTTTTAGGAAACTTATCCAATATGTAGGCTACTCATGTAGGTCATATCCGACATGAAGAATCAGCGAACTGATCACAAACACCTTAAATTAATGAAAGGCAATAATCAGCAATATGCATTCACACAAATAACTAGTCCAACTTTTTTATTTTATTTACTTAAGTTTAATTAATCTTCTTATGTTTAAACAAGCAGCTTAGTCATCATTCTACACACAGTAAGAAACTGTAACACTTTATTTTAAGGTGATGTAATTACATGTTACTACTTACTATAGTAAATTATGCACAATTGCAAGTAACTAACCCTAAACCAAACCCTAACCCTAACCTTGTAGTAAGTACATGTACAAGTATTACTCAGTACTTATTTGAGTAAGTGCAGTGTAACTACATCACCTTAAAATAAAAACAAGAATTAAGGAATATTACAAGATATCTCCACGTTTTGTCCCAACTGTTGCCAAGACTATCGGATGATTTGGAGAAAATTACAATACAATAGCCATTTTAGTGTTCTTAAATGCTTTCATGTCATTATCAGATTATTGGATCTCCCACAGCACATATGTTTGAATATCAGTCCAAATTTGCATTAGAATCCTTGTACAAATACAGACCGTTGTGCCGCATTGCATGTGTTTGGTTTCGCTAATGTTACTATAATTGCTGTTTTTCCTTCCTCATCTTTTCAGGTATCTGATCATTTTAGAAACTGTAGTAGAAGAAAATAAACTGGAGAAGGAAAACATGGTTTTGTGAAATAAACAGTGAGGATGGAGATACTAAAGTCTCTCTGTTCCTGTCAATGCCTTCCCTCTTAATGGTCTCTGAAGTGCTGATACAGTATGTACAATAACAGCATTTTAATGTGCAAGTGAGTGAAAGGGCTTGAGCATAACTGTGGATGTTATACAAATCAACAATATTGAGTTTGTGAGTGAGATAGCTACCATAGAGATAGAGACCATTAACATAGCCAGCAATGAGAGATATATCACGGATGGATGGATGGATGGATGGATGGATGGATGGATGGATGGATGGACAGATGGGCAGATGGAAGATAGATAGATTCATATATTCTAAACTTCTTCTTTTTTTTCTTTTTGTTTTAAGCCAAAGCAAGGGATATACATTTATATTTTGTGTACATAAAGCACAAGGCAAGTGCCACACTGGCCTCTGGTAGCTCTGTTAAGTGCAGAAGGCTTTTCCTCTGTTTTCTCCCTTTACCTTGCTCATCATTAAAAATTAACAACTCCATTCCCGGCTAATTGTTAGCAACAAGACAGAGTGTGCTGCCTAGCGGAATTAAATTAACCCATTAGCTGCTGTCTGCATTAGTTCAAGGAACCTAGTTGGTTCATGAGCATATTTTTTTCTCCCTCACTCTTTCATTTGCTTGTTTAACATTTGTTAACATAAGTGTTTCAAATAAAATTTGAGTTTTTTTATTTTCTTCTCCTCACTTATTTATTAAGGGTGTTTAAATGCATTTGATTATTTGCATTTAGTAAGATTTTTTCATTACTGTAAACATTTTCGATTACTCACCTTATTGCAGTCATTTACTCACCTTAATGCGGATCTGATTTTTGTCCATACAATGAAAACCAATTAGCTCGAAAACAACATATTGGATTGCAACATGTGATTTAGGAGTAAATGATGACAGAATTATTATTTTGAGTGAACCATCCCGTAAGTCCATAGCAGAGTGTCTCCTTGAAAATCAGGCATTTATATATTTTCTGTCATATTCAGTCAGACACATGTAAACTGGGTCATATCCAAGCACCCCAATGTGCCCCCACCCCCACCCCCAACTTTGGGAATTCAGTGAGCTTTTTCAATTGCAGCCTAAGTTTATTGTCGCTGATTATTAAACGAGACAGCTTGCTACTGTTCCACTGCAACTCCCTTGACATCAACACACAGAGAAAAGAACAACAACAGTGACAGAAGTGGGGGCATAAATCGGTGCATCACAGCCTTTGATAGATTAGCACAATCACTCACTCACAGAGGAAACAGATCTATGTCATCCCAGCTGAGCTCAATGATTATATATTGACAGGGAGAAATGCCCTACTTAATCCCCACTTTAGCCAGCCTGATGGAAGAACCCTTACGTTGGTCTCAAGTGACCAGATAAAGAGGACTGAGAACAGACCATCACATTGAGTCACTGCAGGGCTGAAATGGTGTACGAACAGATACTGTATATACATGGATGAGTAATTGCTATAATTCTTAATGTTCTTCATTAATTGTGTAATAAATAATTAAATAAACATCTATTGAAAAAAACAGTAACAAAATACTACACATTACAGTTTTTTAAACTTTTTACAGATTAAATACATAAAGTAGGCTATATTTGTGTAATTTAACATTTGATTATTGCAGGTCTGTAATATTCTCAGTTTCCATTTTATTCATTTTGAATAATACTGAATCTGTTTTGTGCCAGTGAGATGAGTAAGTGCCTGCTCACATTTAGTCTAGAATTACAATACCCATCAAGTGTACACAGCGCACACAACGCCTCTGCACTTACTCCTGATTTCTCTCAACACGAGGACAGGAGAGCTGTCAGTCAGTACAAAGTAACTTGTGTTACTTATTTGGAAAATGTAACTTTACTAGTTACTTGGAAAAGTAATCTGATTACATACACTTTCCCCCGGTTTCACAGACAAGGTTTAAGCCTAGTCCCAGACTAAAATTATTGAGCTGTTTTAACTGAAAACAGCTTGCGCTGACATCTCTTAAAATATGTCAATGCCATTGTTTTGTCTCAAGACACTCCAAGACCAGTAAATGTCCTAATTGAACTAAGGCTAATCCTGGCTTAATCTAAGCCCTGTCTGTGAAACCAGGCCTATATTGCCAAAAGTTTTAGGATGCCTGCTTTTACATGCTGTCTGTTGCATTATTTTTCCTGTTAACACTGTGAAGCTGCTTTGAAACAATCTGCATTGTAAAAAGTGCTATATAAATAAAGGTGACTTGACTTGACATGCGAGTGAACTTTAATGACATCACATTCTTAATCTGTAGGGTTTAATATGGAGTTTGCCCACCCTTTGCAGCTATAACAGCTTCAACTCTTCTGGGAAGGCTTTCCACAAGGTTTAGGAGTGTGTTTATGGGAATTTTTTACCATTCTTCTAAGCACATTTGTGAGGTCAGGCACTGACGTTGGACGAGAAGGTCTTGTTTGCAGTCTCCACTCTAATTCATCCTAAAGTTGTTCTGTCAGGTTGAGGTCAGGACTCTGTGCAGGCCAGTCAAGTTCCTCCAGACTAAAATCGCTCATCCATGTCTTTATGGACCTTGCTTTGTGCACTGGTGTGCAGTCATGTTGGAACAGGAAGGGGCCATCTCCAAACTGTTCCCACAAAGTTGGGAGCATGAAATTGTCCAAAATGTCTTGGTATACTGAAACATTAAGAGTTCCTTTCACTTGAACTAAGAGGGCCAAGCCCAACCCCTGAAAAACAACCCCACACCATAATCTCCCCTCCACCAAATTTTACAATTGGCACAATGCAGGCAGGCTAGTACCGTTCTCCTGGCATCTGCTAAACCCAGACTCGTCCATCGGATTGCCAGACAGAGCGTGATTCGTCATTCGAGTCCAGTGATTGGAACACCTGAATTCAATGATTTGGAGGGGTGTCCCAATA
The DNA here is from genome assembly GCA_018749465.1 of Paracanthobrama guichenoti. Lineage (NCBI taxonomy): Eukaryota > Metazoa > Chordata > Actinopteri > Cypriniformes > Gobionidae > Paracanthobrama > Paracanthobrama guichenoti. Next base: position 24,451,441 of record CM031963.1, on the reverse strand, counting down.
CTATAGGCAATATAGTGTACCTTGATTACATTACCCCCAACAATAACAATGAGCTTTAGGTTTCATTACAATTCTATAAAGTGATCTTACAATAGATGAAAATCACTAGAAAAGAAAAGTTCAAATATAAAAGAATTGAATATGCAATCAGTATGCAACACCATACAGTATACTGTCAATTACATAAATAAATAAATAGAGCATCCTCTGCACCTTTGGTAAAATTTAATTTCCCTTAGGCAGTCATCTCTCAGTTCTGCAAAAAAATACAGTACGTGTAAAAAAAAAATACTACAAATAAATTGGACAATCACGAGTTTGAGGGTGTACAACATGTGATACAGTTTACTGTACATAGAATAGTGAAAGGTCCTTCATCTAAAGTACTGTTACTGTGTACCATAACTCTATGTATTATATACTATACTGTATGTGTAAGTATACAATCCTGTAGAGGATTCTTTTTAGCTCTCTCTAGTGTTAGGATGCATTTTCTTCATTTTCTATTTACATTATCCTGAGATTCTGATGGGTGTCATCAGTATTGCCACTTAATGTTTATTCATGGATAAATGTATGCTGTTTGAGTTTACATTGTGATACTTGAGTTAATTATATTATGTGTTTGTGGTTTATGAATGAGAACATGGTTAAAAATGTAAAATGAAGGCATACAAAGAAAAGCCTTTTTTTCAAGATGTAGGGGAGAGTGAGGCACAACCTAACGCTTTTTGACTGTCTCAGTTTGTGTAAATCCAGAGTAAATAAATTCAGAGTATTTATTTTTTCCCACATTAATTTCACACATCTAGTATAATTATGTTTTTTTTTTTTTTTTTTTTTTTATAATTAAAAATATACACATTTTTGAGTTTGACAACAAACACATCGCTAAACACAGCTATACAGCAGAGTTCAAAACATAATAATAATGAATCATTTCTGAACAATGACTCAGTCATTATTCACCCTTTTCTCATGGTTTCTCAAAAGAATTCATAAAAGTATAGCGTTCTAATAGAGGCTCATTGTAACGCAGTGTTACAATGCACCCCACCTGCGCAACTGGGATTTAACCCCGGCTCGTGTCTTCTGCTGGTTAGATCAACATTAAAGAACAGATATAAGATTACAATAATATCAGATTTGTCTTATTTTGAATAAAAACAAAAAACAGAGATGAAAAATAAATTTAAGTAAGAAATTTACTTTTGCTATGGTTAAATAAATGTTCAGTGACATCTTCCAAAGATTTATTAATTTTATGTGTGGCATGTGTGGCAAGTTTTAAACCATTTAAACCAACCCCGCGTTAGGTTGTACCCCGCGCTCCCCTACACATTTCAATTAATAGTAAAATTCCATCAAACTGGTTGAGAACCAAAGTATGCCGTGAGTTTGGTGGGAATTGAGAATAAATGGAAAACAGTCACGAGTTCTCATCCTTTAGAAATGCATGCATGCAATGTGGATTTGCTTTCACAGCACAGAAAACAGACATGTCGACAACACAAACCAAACACTTCAAGCCTTCAGCAGCAACTGCAGTGTTTGAAGATGAGTCAATGACGTTGTTCAAAGGCAGCCAATGAAGACCATAGGTGGATATTATGCAAATTTGTCACAAGCCTCTGTAGGTTTGTGTAGGAAGTCAGATCGGAATTACTGATGACTCGTTTCAGGAAATTCCGAATCATTTCTTTCTTTTGGAGACAATAAGTCAACGTTGATCTTTTAAACTTTGTAGAGCTTTTACATTCAGCTTATTTTTTTTTGCCCATTTAAAGATAAAATCTGTGGTGTCATTTTTATTTATTTATTTTTACTTCAATTAATCTTCCTCTTAATTGTACAGAAATAACCACAAGTAAACCATTCGTAGTATATGCCATTTTCCCCTAAAAATGTACCACTGTGGCGCAATGGTGTTTGACTTGTCAACATCTGGCTCAACTAATTGCATGACTAACTGTCTATCCAAATAATGGAAGACGGGCATTTGAGATCCCTGTTATTATTTTTGCAATTCTGTTTGGTACCAATGGTGGGGCAGAAATTGCACGCTACAACTTTAAATGGGTCATGAATTGAGAAATTAAATTTTCCTTGATCTTTTGACATGTAAGAGGTCATCATACTACAAGAATATCCTGTAAGTTTCAGAACTGAAAATGTCCTTATTAGTCCAAAAACAGCTTTTAATTTAACTAAGCACAAAACGAATAGTTTTGGAATGTAGAAGAAGAACAATGCCCACTTCTACATCGTTACCACTGTAGACCCACCCACAGATTCACGCATTAGGTAATAGTAGTAGGTAAATAAAAGTAGTAGGTAAATAAAAGACATGACGCTAACACTGGATCGAGCAGCTAAGCACTAAACATGCCTTAAACAAGAGCACTTTGCAGAATAAGAAGAAAAATACAACACACTTATGTGAGTAAAAAAGTTTTTACTGTGTCACTATTGCTTTGTTACAAATCATTTGATATTTACTATTTATGTGTACATGTCTAACCAAAATCAGTGCCCAGTGATTTCTGATATGTAATGATTCATGTACAGTCAGATGTTCTTTGTCACGTTTATGGCTGTTTATGGGTAAGCAAATAAAACAAGTGACTAAACGGTCAACTTCATATTGTTTCTCTGAGTAGGTTGAAAATAATCTGTTATTTAAAATGTGATGTCTATATGTCTAAATAATATTTAGAAAGCGATCAAAGAACGCTCCCTTTACAATCACTGGAGCTGTCAATCAAACAGCACGAGTTTATCAGTGACTGAGACTCACCAAAACTCCTGTTATAATCAATGAATCTCTTATTTACATTGTGTTTGCACTGTTATTTATGACGAAAGCATCTGTGAGAGTGTTGAAATCGAGTTGCAATGACGAGATCACTGCATTCATGCGCTCAACATGTCTGTGATTGGCTACAATGCTCATCTCTGCAACCTTTCAAGCCACGATCTAAATATAATGCTATAGATCTAAATATAACGCTATAATCAGCACTTCACGATTAGTTAACCTGAGAGCTGTAATACTAAAAACATGGCAAAAGTTTTCGAGAGAGGGCTAAAATGGCTTTTATTTCTGAATTATGACAATTTTTGATGTAAAAATCATACTAATATTATGGGCCCTATTTTAACAAACTGAGCTCATGGTCTGAAGTTCATGGCGCAAGTGCACTTAGGGCGTGTCCGAATCCGCTTTTGCTAGTTTAACGGCGAAAAAACGGTCGGCGCACCAGGCGCATGGTCCAAAAGAGTTGCTAGTCTCTTAATGAGTCATGGGTGTGTTTTGGGCATAACATGCAATAATCCAATCAGAGTCTCATCTCCATCCATCCATCCATTATCTTCCGCTTATCCGGGGCCGGGTCGCAGGGGCAACAGTCTAAGCAGAGACGGCCAGACTTCCCTCTCCCTAGCCACTTCCTCCAGCTCTTCCGGGGGAACCCCAAGGCGTTCCCAGGCCAGCCGGGAGACATAATCCCTCCAGCGTGTCCTAGGTCTTCCCCGGGGCCTCCTCCCGGTGGGACATGCCCGAAACACCTCCCCGGGAAGGCGTCCAGGAGGCATCCGAAATAGATGCCCGAGCCACCTCAACTGGCTCCTCTCGATGTGGAGGAGCAACGGCTCTACTCTGAGCTCCTCCCGAGTAACTGAGCTTCTCACCCTATCTCTAAGGGAGCGTCCAGCAACCCTGCGGAGAAAGCTCATTTCGGCCGCCTGTATCCGGGATCTTGTCCTTTCAGTCATGACCCACAGCTCATGACCATAGGTGAGAGTAGGAACGTAAGATTGACCGGTAAATCGAGAGCTTCGCCTTACAGCTCAGCTCCTTCTTCACCACGACAGACCGGTACATCGACCGCATTACTGCAGAAGCTGCACCGATCCGTCTGTCAATCTCCCGTTCCATCCTTCCCTCACTCGTGAACAAGACCCCAAGATACCTGAACTCCTCCACCTGAGGCAAAATCTCTCCACCAAACTGAAGTGGGCAAGCCACCCTTTTCCGACTGAGAACCATGGCCTCGGATTTGGAGGTGCTGATTCTCATCCCGGCCGCTTCACACTCGGCTGCAAACCGCCCCAGTGCACGCTGAAGGTCCTGGTCTGAGGAGGCCAACATGACAACATCATCCGCAAAAAGCAGCGACGAAATCATGTGGTTCCCAAACCGGACACCCTCCGGCCCTTGGCTGTGCCTAGAAATTCTGTCCATAAAAATTATGAACAGAACCGGTGACAAAGGGCAGCCCTGCCGGAGTCCAACATGCACCGGGAACAAGTCCGACTTGCTGCCGGCAATGCTGACCAAGCTCCTGCTCTGGTCATACAGGGACCAAACAGCCCTAAGCAAGGGGCCCCGGACCCCATACTCCCTGAGCACCCTCCACAGGACACCACGAGGGACACAGTCGAATGCCTTCTCCAAATCCACAAAACACATGTGGATTGGTTGGGCAAACTCCCATGAACCCTCCAGCACCCTGGAAAGGGTATAGAGCTGGTCCAGTGTTCCACGACCGGGACGAAAACCACACTGTTCCTCCTTAATCCGAGGTTCCACTATCGGCCGAATTCTCCTCTCCAGTACCCTGGCATAGACTTTCCCGGGGAGGCTGAGAAGTGTGATCCCCTGTAGTTGGAACACACTCTCCGGTCCCCTTCTTGAAAAGAGGACCACCACCCCGGTCTGCCAGTCCAGAGGCACTGTCCCCAACCGCCACGCGATGTTGCAGAGGCGTGTCAGCCAAGACAGCCCCACAACATCCAGAGACTTGAGGTACTCAGGGCGGATCTCATCGACCCCGGTGCCTTGCCACCGAGGAGCTTTTAACTACCTCGATGACTTCAGCCCGGGTGATGGATGAATCCACCTCTGAGCCCTCAGCCACTGCTTCCTCAATGGAAGACGTGTTGGTGGGATTGAGGAGATCCTCAAAGTATTCCTTCCACCGTCCAACGATATCCCCAGTTGAGGTCAACAGCTGCCCATCTCCACTGTAAACAGTGTTGGTAGGGCACTGCTTCCCCCTCCTGAGGCGGCGAACGGTTTGCCAGAATCTCTTCGAGGCCAACCGATAGTCTTTCTCCATGTCCTCACCGAACTCCTCCCAGGCCCGATTTTTTGCCTCCACAACTATCCGGGCTGCAGTCCGCTTGGTCTGCCTGTACCCGTCAGCTGTCTCAGGAGTCCCACAAGCCAACCAGGCCCGATAGGACTCCTTCTTCAGCTTGACAGCATCCCTTACTTCCGGTGTCCACCACCGGGTTCGGGGATTTCCGCCTCGACAGGCACCGGAGACCTTACGGCCACAGCTCCGAGCAGCCGCGTCGACAAGGGAGGTGGAGAACATGGTCCACTCGGACTCAATATCTCCAGACTCCCTCGGGATCCGGTCAAAGCTCTGTCGGAGGTGGGAGTTGAAGATCTCTCTGACAGGAGGCTCGGCCAAACGTTCCCAACAGACCCTCACAGTACGTTTGGGTCTCCCGAGTCTGTCTAGCTTCCTCCCCCACCATCGGATCCAACTCACCACCAGGTGGTGATCAGTTGACAGCTCCAGCACCTCTCTTCACCCGAGTGTCCAAGACATACGGCCGGAGGTCAGATGAGACGACCACAAAGTCGATCATCGACCTCCGGTCTAGGTGTCCTGGTGCCACGGTGCACTGATGGACACCCTTATGCTTGAACATGGTGTTTGTTATGGATAAGCCATGGCTAGCACAGAAATCCAATAACAGAACACCACTCGGGTTCAGATCAGGGGCCGCTCCTCCCAATCACGCCCCCAGGTATCACTGTCACTGCCCACGTGTGCGTTGAAGTCCCCAGTAGAATGATGGAGTCTCCAGTTGGAGCACTTTCCAGCACCCTCCCAGAGACCCCATTAGGGCCGGGTACTCCGCACTGCCGTTTGGCCCGTAGGCACATACGACAGTGAGAGACCTATCCCCTACCCGAAGGCGCAGGGAAGCAACCCTCTCATTCACCGGGTTGAACTCCAACACATGGCAGCTGAGCTGGGGGGCTATAAGCAAACCCACTCCAGCCCACCGCCTCTCACCATGGGCAACTCCAGAGTGGTAGAGAGTCCAGCCTCTCTCAAGAAGTGTGGTTCCAGAGCCCAAGCTGTGCGTGGAAGTGAGCCCGACTATCTCTAGCCGGTACCTCTCAACCTCCCGCACAAGCTCAGGCTCCTTCCCCGCCAGCGAGGTGACATTCCATGTCCCTAAAGCCAGTTTCCGTGTCCAGAGATCGGGTCGTCGGGGGCCTAGCCTTCGACTGTTGCCCGATCCACTATGCACCGGCCCCATATGATCCACCTCCCATTCCCTTTAAAAGCCGCTCGCACTATGGCGGATTCGCTATTTACATGCCGGAATTTGCAAAAAAGACTGAATGCGTCTCCAGAGAGGAATCCTTTTATTTGTAATATTTGGCATGTTTGTGTGCTGCTGCATGTCCCTGTGTGTGTAATAAGCAGAGTGTATGCGCACATTACTAATGTGCCGTTTAAATAACACAAAAAATACTGTAAATGTAATTTGCCTTATAATTTGCACCAACAATGCGCTAAATACACCTCGTTTTCAGACCATGCATGCCCATGGGTGAACACATGGGCACGAGTGCATTTGCTATTTAAACAATGTGGCGCTGGATGTAAAAATGATAACTGCGTCGGGCTGAATCTAGCTCTAGGGCACAATAAAGGCCCTAGGAAACAATGCAGATTTAATAATGAATCCTTGATTTAAATGGTACATAACACACAGTTTCTGCCAGTCTCATGTTAACCTTGAGTACCTATAGAATAGTATTAAATCCTTCATTTCTCAGAAGAGTCTTTAGAGAGAAATTTATAAAAGACAGATATGCTGTACTGATTCTTTCCGAAAATATCCAAGCTCATGGAGGCGTGCAGTGGGCGGAGATAAAGAGTCACAGGCACACACACACACTCACCAGCTGCGGTTCCGACTCATGGCCGGGATCTTTTATCACTGGGACCGGTCCATCTTTCAGTTTCAAACGATCTGCAAATCCAGCCTCGAACTGGGCCGGGAACTAACAAACACACTTGCACAACTCCGTTGCTGCTCCAGAAAAACACACAGCATCCACTGTTGAACAAGGTTATCTTTTCCTCACAACCAAAAACATACTTCTTTAGTGATATTGTTGATTTCGTGGTCTAAAAACAAAATGAAAAAACCATCAGCGCATGTTGATGGGCATGCCATGACATCATAAAGGGCCATATTTGAGAAAAAAATTTCAAAACTTATATGAATCCTGAAGGAGTGTATTTGGAACAGAAATACTCTGTCATACGTCCAACTCATTTTTTGAAACTTTGGTCATGTTTAGCATGAGAATCCAACTCTTTAACAGTGTAAATAAGTCAGAATGCATGAAATAGAATGAAATCCACCAAAAAAAAAAAAAAAAAAATCCTTGAAAGTTTTCATAACAGAAAAAAAAGGATCTCTCTTATGTTTGCGTGAGAGCCAGACACGAAAGAGGACAATAAATGTGTCACTGTTCTCAGTATTGTCACGGGGGGCAAAACAAGAGGGTCGCTGGAGACCCGGCTCTGGCTTCTCATGTGCCAGACTCAGAGCTGAACAGAACCCTGGTCTACTGACCCGTTTCCTGACGGTCCAGGGGAATCCACATTCAATAAAAGAAACCACTGCAACCTGCCACTAATTAAGCAACAACCTCATTAGTCTCTGCTTTCCTTGTCTTCGCCGACTCCAAAATGTCTCTCTGCTGTTTATTCTCTGAGTTTTATGAGTCAACTCTGTTGTGGTGAGTGGGTAAAGTGGTTAAATTTGATAAATGAGGCAATCTTTAAATATTAATTATGCATTAATTACATTCATAAGACAAAACAAACTCCCGGTTAAAGATTCATGAGGAGCCAGCTTGGCTTACTTCCTATTCTTTTGTCCAATGCAAACACTGCGAGGAACTGATGGATGCTGTTTTTCAGTAAAATAATACACAGAAAAACAGATTTTGCATGTAGACTGGCAGCAAAATAAAAGACGTTCATGGCTGAATAAGAGCTGGACAGAGAGAGTTGGAGAGTTGGATATAGTTCCTGCTCTCTGACCTATGACCCCCGTCTTGCGCCTCCATCTTAAATTACAGCACATGGTGCTCTCCGCGACCCCATGACCTCAGACAGACATAAAGTAGTGGTGAACGCATCACAGAGAGAAGTTATGAAACCACCAACTCAAACATTTTGTACGTGTATCACATTATATACGCCGTTTCTTCAAGCTAAGCAGCACCCAGCGCGTCCTTATAACTACCACTGTCAGACAGAAGACAGAAATCTGAAAGAAACTCTACACCTGGTCTTGTAATGTGCCCCTCCATCCCACATCTCTCTCTTGTTCCTGAGTTCAACCATGCTTCCTTCTCTAATAAATATTTCACAGGTGGAAAGTTCAGTAAACAGAGTCATGAAGGGGTGTGAGTTGCTGGAGAGAGGAGTCGCCCTGAGAACAGGTTTGGCGTGTGGATCGGCCCCTGTGCTAGCATTAGCTGCTTGGGATCCCCATAGTAAAACACAACCTCCATCCTCTCCCAGCAGCGTCACCTGTCACTTATATTCTCCGGTTTGATACCGAAGGAGCTTTATTTTAAATCTCAACTGATGCCATATGGTGAGCACATTTCTGGTTTAACCCAACAAAATGATTGTTGCTCCTTCATTCACCAGTACTAGAAATTCTCCTTTTTGTTTGCTCAGTTGAAAACGAATATGTCAACATGCTTTGGCATCTGTCTGCTGCCTGATGAGACGATCAAAGGCAGGGCCTTTATGAAAACAGACCTCATAGAAGCTGCTGTTCTGCCTTTCTGAAGGTTTTTAGCTCATTGTTTTTTTCTTTAGATGCTAAACTCCTTTTGAATCCAGGTCATTACTTGATTAGTTTTGTTTCCTTTAGTGGTTTCATTTCAAAAGTCTTCAAAAGCTCAAAGGGGTTTGGATCATACATTGTAAATATGTGCTAAGTCATAACAGTTCATATCTTGTGCTAGCTTATAGTTCATATCTTGTGCTAGTATTAATTAATATCTGACAAAGAAACCATTCTTTCAGTGAAATAAACAAATTATGTTAAGCACATTACAATGAGTTTAATACTACTATTGCAACTAATATTGGACAATATTGGTGAATATTATAATAATAATAATAAACAGTAAATATGATGCAGATGACTATGATGATTATTATGAAAACAATAAAATAGTAGGATAACAATAATTTGTTATTATTATACTACTAATATTATTATACTAATAATAATTATTATTATAACAACAGTTACTTATTATTATAACAATAACAATAATAACAAGGAAATCAATATTAATGGAGTATAATAATAATATTGGAAAATATAATAAATTATATGATTATTATTAAAACAATAAAATAGTAATGAGATAACAATAATTTGTAATTATTATTATTATTATTATTACAATAAAAATAATAATAAGGATAACAATATTAATAGAGTATAATAATATTGGTAAATATCATAAATTATATGCATAATGGTAAATAATAATAATAATAATAATAATAATAATAATAATAATAATAATAATAATAATAATAATAATAATAATAAATAAAAATAGTAAATATGATGCTGATGATTATGATGATTATTATTAAAACAATAAAATAGTAATGAGAGTAACAATAATTTGCAATTATTATAATACTATTATTATACTAATATATTATTATTATTATAACAACAACAATTATTTATTATTATAACTAAAAATAATAACAATGATAACAATATTAATAGATAATAATAATAATAATAATAATAATAAGAAGAAGAAGAAGAAGAAGAAGAAGAAGAAGAAGAAGAAGAAGAAGAAGAAGAAGAATGCTTATTATTATTATTAATATTATTATAACAATAATAAATTTTTTTCACAGTAATTTCAGTTTCTTGTATCTAACTGCACAAAAAAAGTGCAGTTGTGGAAAAAAGCATGGTTTTACTGTAAGTTCACCGTATTAGAAAACACAAATTGCTGTAAACAAATAACATCATCCTGTATTTCTACACTGCATATGTACTATGAAGGTATACCCAGCTTGCAGTGCGGCATAAATAGATTATGCTGTGGAGTTTCTTGATTTGTCCTGCTTAAGTTATTTTTGCTTCACTTTTAGCAATTTGTGTTGTTGGTTTATTTTTGTAATGTTTTTATTATTTGTTGAATGTCACCAATGTTGTGTTTTGTATGTCAGGTATTAATGTCTGTGCATCATTAGGTGATGTTTACAAGATGATGTCACATCTTTCAAAGATGAATCTCAGCAGTTCCTTCGCTATTGTCCATGTACAAACAATTATGAACTTGAAATAAGTTATTGGTAAATATAATGCCAAAATAAATTTTTTATATTCATGTAAGAATAGTTTGACTGAAGTACTGGTATTTCATATCGCTTGTCATCATTTTAACAAAATGTTATTTATTTGTCACACTTCTGACTTGGCTAGAACAGAAATTTGAATATGAATACAGAGGGTCCAAGATCCCAAACTAATGGAACACTGATCACCATGACAATGGTAACTTCAAACCAATTACAGCGGTAAAGAATATAATTTCTTACAGTGGCATGGTTAAAGACAACATTATAATGTACAATCACAGTAAAACAAGAGCAGTAAGTTACTGTCAGCATCATTCTGTTGTTGATTCACAGAAATGTGTAAGAAAATGACTCACTTCACAGTAAATTTCTGACTACAGTAATGATTGTTATTATTGTAAAATAATACTCTTTAATCCTATCAATTCCTGGCAATTGTTTACAGTGTAGTATTTTATGTCAGAAAATGACGCGTTAGGTTAGTGATGCACTGGTTGTTAAGCATGGACCTGGGTTCAAATCCCACCCTAATTTATAATTTATTTAATTATATAAGAAAATTACAACTGAACTCAACAGCCAGCGATCAGCATGTCGCTAATAATTAAGTAGAAATATTATTGAATTGAAAAAATATATATATGCCGCCCCCATTAATATTTACATAAACTTTTAAAAACTATTCGTGTCTAACTTGTTTCTAAAATGGGGCAAAGCCAAAAATAAAGCCCACGCTCAATTCAACAGGCTCTGATGGGGTGGAAGGAAAAGACAGAGAGAGAGAGAGAGAGAGAGAGAGACAGAGAGACGTGTGTGTGTGTGTGTGTGTGTGTGTGTGTGTGTGTGTGTGTGTGTGTGTGTGTGTGTGTGTGTGTGTGTGTGTGTGTGTGTGTGTGTGTGTGTGTGTGTGTGTACAGGTATATGTGGTTTATGAAGACACAAATGTGTATAATGACATGGGTATTACAATGTAAACTTCTTGTGTCCTCGTAAACCAAATGGCTTAAAAAACATACTGTCATACGCTGGAATGCCAGTGTCTCGTGAACATGCGTACAACACTTGGCGGAAGTTAGAGATTACAGTTTGTAAAATTTTAAATATGGATATTTTTATTACACAAACACATCACCTCAGAAGGCCTTTATTAACCCCGTGTGGAGCACTTTTATGATGGATAGATGCAGTTTTCAAAACAGAAACAGCCATTCACTGCCATTATAAAACTTGGAAGAGCCAGGACATTTTTTTATATAACTCTGATTGTATTCATCTGAAAGAAGGATGTCATATACCTAGGATGGCTTGAGGGTGAGTAAATCATGGGCTAATTTTCATTTTTGGGTGAACAATTTTTTTAATGAACTTAATGAACATTAGGTTGATTGAACCCAATCAAATTAAGTTGTGACAAAATGTAAAAAAATCATGTTACTTTAGCTCATTTTAATTAATTAAACTGCACAAGAGGCAAAAATAATTTTTTGAGTGAGTATAAAAACCATTATGTCTATGGCGTGTCACTGTAAACCACATATTCAAGAATATGTGTGTGTGTGTGTGTGTGTGTGTGTGTGTGTTGTGCACGATTGTGGTCGGGCCGGTGGGTGCGTGAGGGGGGCCGCTCTGGGTGCGAGCACGGTGACAGCAGTGAGAGCTGTGCTGAAACAGTAGCCGACCCTGGCGGGCCAGCCACACAGGCTGTGAGTGGGCCCTTGCTCCAGGGAGGATAATTGGAGCAGCGCAGGCAACATATGGCCGAGCAGGGCAGCCTGCTGCTGCAGCAGCTGTGGACTGGTGCGAGAGATCAGAGACACATTAAAGCGACTGTTCCCCACCCCTTCCCCCTCGCTCTCCATCTCTTTCTCCTTCTATCTCTCTCCCTGCCTTCCATGACTCTGTACTCCTCCCCCAGCTCTCTTCCTCTCTCTGTAAACGCTTATTTAAATGACAGCTCTTAACCGACCCTCCTTCCCCCAGCCCTACTCGCATGCCCCCAGGCAGCTCTTAATGCAGAGGAACAGGGGAAGAGAAAGAGAGAGAGAGTGGGGTGAGCCACTAAACTTCTCTTTTCTTCTATCTCCCTCCATCTTGCCTCTGAGACGTAATGAGAGTAAAAGTGGTGGTTTGTTATACCTCTGTGTGGCTGTCTTCACCTAAGAGGCACCCTCACAGGAAACAGCAAATGTCATGCAAAATATATGAGGCTTCTTCTTGACATCATAAACACATCAAATTGGCGGCAGCGCTGAGCGAAGAGGTACAACGTCAGTTAACTGCGCACATAAACTTACACTCATGTTGATTTTGACAGCGATGACCCAAAGCATCATTTGCCTCTGGTGAAATTCATTGGGAAATTACAAGAAAAGCAGGTTGGCATACATGCCTGACCTCTGACCTTTCAAACAGGTAATTGGTGGAAGGAACGACACCGTTTGGGATTTTTCAGTCAAATAGATTTACATAGACAAATATTGTTAACATACAAACATTCATTTAAACGTTATTTAACATTCAAATGTTAAACAGTATTTAAACATGTTTAAGTAAGATTTCACTGAGATATTCATACTTCAAATCTTGCTCTGGGAAATTTCACATGAGGCGTATATGTACACAAATACATATACGTTGAGTTTCCATGTTTTATGGAGACTTTCCATAGACATAATGATTTTTATAATGTACAAACTGTATATGTAACCCTACCCATACCCGTCACAGAAAACGTTCTGCAAAAAAACATAATTTAGTATGATTTATAAGCTGTTTTTCTCATGGGGACTAAAAAATGTCACTTTTGAAAAAGGACACTTTGTGTTCATAATGTTTACCTGGACCACACACACACACACACACACACACACACACACACACACACACACACACACACACACACACACACACACACACACACACACACACACACACACACACACACACAGTAACTCATTCAACCTATTTGATCTATCTGCTTACTCCTTAATAGTACTTTTTTATGAATTGAGCTACATATTTGCAATCATATTATACTATATCAACATATATGTCAACGTATATAATCAGTCTCTGTCTTATTATTTTAAAATTAAAGAAATAATGGAAATTCATTTAATTCAAAAGTGACACTGAATCACATTTTATTAACTGTTTTATAATAAGTTAATACATTATTATTTAAATAACTACTTTTTGTATTAGATTGATCTAATTATCTAATAATTGTATTAATTAATAATGAATTATTATTTTAGGAAAACATTCATTTGTAGCATTTGTTGCAAAGACTGGATAAATTCAAATCGATTAATCACGATTAATCACATCCAAAATAAACGTTTGTGTTTCCATAATATATGTGTATGTATACTGTGTATAATTATATATATATATATATATATATATATATATATATATATATATATATATATATATATATATATATATATATATATATATATATATATATATATATATATATATATATATATATATGAATACACACTCATTCATGTATATATTTTTATATTTATATATAATATCAATTATATAAATATATGTGCATGCAAATATTTCTTAAATATATACATGCATGAGTGTGTATTTATATATACATAATAATTATATGCAGTACACACACACATATATTATGCAAACACAAACTTTTATTTTGGATGCGATTAATCGCGATTAATCAATTTGACAGCACTGTTAATATGGTACTTTTTCCTCTTTTAATTCAAATCATTCACTTTTATTCTGAAGAATTTCAAAGTTGATTGCAAAGTAATATTCATAATATATGCTTGCATCAGCACTTTCTGTGTGCATTGTGCTGGAATTCATCAAGCCGTTGAACACAGTGGCACATTTCTACCCCGAGAGCATTACTTACCCTGTTACCATATCCGCTGTCTCATCATGAAGTATTAACCATGTTTTAGGAGACAGAAACGATGGAACAGAACTATAGACAAGTTACCCTGACATCTCACAAGCCACTGAGAAAACTGTGTCCAAAACAGAAAGCAAAAAAAGAACTGTAATTCTTTCTGTGAATGAGAGCATGGGAAAAAAGAACAAAATCTGATATTTAAATAATTGATAATGAGGTGATGGTTAATAATTTACATGAACAAATCAGAGAAGGTGGTAAGTTATTAATCTTTCAGCTGCACACCTTGGCCCAACGGGCCAATGTTTCCTGAAAACGGACCATAGTGCGTGGGCCGGGCCCAAGGCCGCAGGGTTTAGGAGACCCCATATTTCCAATACAGACAAACTGCTGAACCACACTTGTTGAAAACACACCACGATAAGCCACATATATTCACACTAACTGAAATCCAGAGCACCATAAAAAGGGGACTGTGTCACACATCACTGAACTGATCAATTATAAGAATCACATATGCAAACTTAAATGTATACATGTTTGAGTCGGTTTTTCTGGTCGTTTTTCACCAGGAGCGCAAACAAAAATGTAAAGATAATCCTCATTTACTTTAGTTCATGCCAGTCGTTTGGCAGAAAAAAAGGATGCACAACAATATATTGGTCGCCATATCAATGTGAATCTTTATGTGAATCTGTAAATTAAGCTGATATATTTGATCAGTTAAAATTATAACCAAATGACCATGGTTATAAATTATTTCTGGTTGGCCTACCTATTTTTACATTAATAAAAATAAAAAATAAATGTTGATTCAAAGATTAATTTTTGTCTGTATTCCTTTTTTATATTCTTTATACATGTTTATTTATAATTTCTTTAGTTCAGAGGGTCATTGTAGGCCTATTAAATAACTGTGGGATATGAAAGTCAACTGCCTCAAATTAAACACTTTCTAACCGATGAAGCTTTAGCGATGGTTGTCCATGCATTCATTACTTCATTACTTCATCCAGCGCTTTATGCTGCAGTCACAAATTGCTTGCTTCTAACTGGTCCAGAATGCCTCTGCCAGATTTCTACAGAAAAGCCAATCACTTCCATTCTGAGGGCTCTTCACTGGCTGCCTATCCAATTTAGAATTGATGTTAAAATTCTATTATTTGTGTACAAATCCCTTCATTACCACGCTCCCAGCTGAACTGCTGCATCCTTATATCCCCTCAGAGATCAGATTGGCACCTTCTCAGCACATTACCATTTATCTTTTCTCCTTGGCTTTTTAACAGGTGTGTCTTTTTTGTACTTATAGTTGGATTTTTATTGTGGATTTATGTTTAGTACTCTGTCTGTTAAGGGTTTATAATTATTCATTTTTACTGTGGCCTTGTGTCAGTCTTGTGGCTGTTTTTAAATGCGCTTTATAAATAAAAGTACTTGAACTTGAAAGACCAGTTTTAAAATTGAAAGCAGATTTTTTTAAAAGACATTAGGTTTCACACAGTGATCTGGGCTATGAAGATAAGTGTAAAAAGACTGCACTTAATTATTTTAGTGAAAATATATTTCATTTTTTACATTTTTACAATTACAATTTTTATTATTATTTACTTTATTATGACCATTTGCTTGGCATGTGTCAATCTTAAGAAATACATTGAGTAACTGTATTTCCTTACAGTTACATTTTAAATGGGTGGTAATCAAAGTACAGTTACATCCAAAAAGTATTTAAATATTAATGTAAACTGTAACAGGCAATTCATGTAAACAGCAATTGGTGATTCTCAGACTCTGCTCACAAGTTTCATACCACTTTCAGAATATGCAAAATTTGAATCATTTTAACAAAATAAGAGGGATCCGGAATAATACAAATTGCATGTTACTTTTATTTAGTACTGTCCTGAATGAGTCATTTCACACTGTTTCATGTTTTATGTTAATTTTATGGTAATTGTGACTTTTTATCTCACAATTCTGATTTTTTTTTTGCATTGTGAGATTATATCTAGTTCTTATATAGTTCTTTTTGAGAATTGTTTGATTTAAACTCACAATTATGAATTATAATGTCTAATTATGAGGCGTGGGGAGCCTTTTTTTCTCAGAATTGCGGCCAAAAAAATTAAAAAGGTAATTGCGACTTTTTATCTTTATAACATGCAATTGTTACTTTATAACTCGCAATTGCAAGATGCAACCTCTCAATTGCAAATAAAGGTTGCAATTACCTTTTCATTTGTATATTTAGTGGCGGAAACAAGCTTCCATGAAACACAGTGCATTAAGAGCAGGGGTGAAAACTTTTGAACAGGATGATGTGAACATTATTCTTATTTTGTTTAAAGATCATATTTTTTTCATTTAGTACTGCCCTTCAGAAGCTAACAGCTATGTTTCAAAGAACACAAAATGAGTACATTTGGTGTTGCCATCTTGAGCATCAATATATATATATATATATATATATATATATATATATATATATATATATATATATATATATATATATATATATATATTGTCTGCATTTTTTGCTTCAAGAAATATTGTGGAAAACTGATGTAGTTTAAAATAAAATGCAGAGGAAAACCAAGTCCTATGTTTGGTGCTCCTTTGTGTTATACCTTAATATTCCAAAGTATTCTAAAGTATTTAGATTAAGTTACAAAACTTGTGTAATCTAATGAAATACATTTCAGATTACTTTTTAAAGCATGTATTTTGTAATCTGTAGTGAAATACATTTTAAAAGTAACCTTCCCAACCCTGATCTTCAATGCCCCAAAATACCTGAAAAAACATCCCTATATAGCCTGTTGTTTTCTCACTTCATCTCTTCTGATGTAATACATCTGAATCTTTTACCAGGCCTCTGTAACTCTGTATGCACTGCACACAAAATTTCCATAATGCTTTGGGAGGTCTATGAAGAGGGCTTGAATCATATGTGCATTCATTACTGTATGATTAAAAGGCATAAAAATATGGTCATTTTCATTGCAGGCTGAGAGGAGTGTGCCGACGACATGTTCATATGTGACGTATTACAGTGCAAAAATAACAAAGGCCTCCTCTGTTGCAGTTGAGTGAGCAGGAGGTGCATCTGCTTGGTACGCTAGCACTCTCCCAAGCCAGGATCGGATGAACGGATGAGAAAGATGAGAAAGAGAAGCCGAGCACCTGCAGGACTCCGCCCACTGCACCCACTTTCCCTCAACGCTACGCCGTGTTAGAAGTTGCCAAGCACCAGCCATGGCGTTGCCAAGCAGGCGCTGCATTATTTATGATGCTGTGTTGCTCGCTCACAACCATTGCCTCTGCAACCTCACTGCTCAGGACGGACACAGGAGCAAAAAACACAGGGGTACGAATGTACCTCACACACGTTTGTTGCCAAAGTTCACCACATGCAAGACGAGAGACATCAGTCAAACCCTTCCGGCAAGCTAGAAAACAGCGCTCACCTGTTTTGTGTTTGCGTGGCTGGTCTTGCTGCAGTGTTGTTGTTGTTGTCTTCAATAGAACCGATTCTCCAGGCATCGCCCTCCACGGATGGACTGGGCCTGTGGTTTGGCCTTCCATCTGAAGGCAGCTGGTTCCATGTTGAGTAATCGCTTGTAGCCATGAACCCATCAGAGTATTGACCGCTTACTGATGAATGAACGTCCTCCAACTGGCACTGTGCAGACTGCAATAGTCCTTTGAGAAGGTTAGGGTCAGCCATGAATACATATCAGAGGCAATGTCCAAGCAAATCATCCCAGGGCAGAAATGCAGTATAAAACAGTGGCAGGAGCAAGCCACCGCTTTGAAAGGCAGGCAGGAGAGTGTGTGCATGGGGAAGAGCATGGCTGGAAGTTTATATGTGTTCTCCCTGAACCAGGGGACTGAATAAATAATACAATAGATATTCCTCTGATGAAGTCTCGCTGCGGCATTCATAATTATTTCATTGTTGTGGTAATGAGAGCAGTGTCCCGCTGCACGGTGCACTGTCAGGTACGAGTGCTGTGCCTCCATCAGGGCTACCGCTGCATTTACACCGGACCTGTTCACTAATGTTGATGTCAATAGCAGGTAAAAACAGACACTAAAAAAGGACATAGACTAAAGGTAAATGCAGCCAACCACAGCATTTGTTGGGTACGGGTTGAGGTTAAAGGGTGAAAGCTGAAGGAACCTCTTAGAATGTGTGTGGTATCTGTTGTGAGAAAGTGATATGGAGAGTCTTTGTACTGGTGACATGAATGCCAGACTGCTTGGGATTCATTGTAAAGTCAGGCTCAAGTCCACAGGGGAGTATCTTGGAAAAGAAGGTCAGGACACATTTCAGTTCATGAAGACAAGAGTGCACCAGCCTTGGAGAAGTTTTATTTTGTGCTTACAATGACATCTTAATATTAGAATGCATAAACAGGATCAAACTGACCCGACAGGGTACGGTTTTCAGATGTTTTTTTTCTTCTATAATATCATTACATTTTTGACATGTTTATTTGCCACAGGTACAAAATAACAAAATAACACTTCTTTATCACTACCCCACATCTTTGTAAAGAATCCATGAATTACTCAAAATTATGGTTTGTGATAATGTTAATTTCATGTTGAACTTTAAGGGGCCTATCGTACACCCGACGCAATGCGATGCCAGGCACGATGCAAGTGTTTTTTGCTAGTTTCAGCCCAACGCAGTTATAATTTTCACATCCAGCACCATGTTGTTTAAATAGCAAATGCACTCGCGTCCATCTGTTCGCCCATGGGCGTGCTGGTCTGAAAATGAGGTGTGTTCAGGTGCATTGTTGGCGCGTTGCTATTTTGAGGCAACTGAAATTGACGCACCCATTAAATAACACAAAAAATACTGCACCATTGACCAACAGAAACCTGATCTAAAGTCAATAGCTCAGTATTTTTTGTTATTTAAAGGGCACGTTAGTAATATGTGCCTATATGCAGGAGCACAACGTGTGTACACTCTGTGTGTACAAATAGTTAGCAAATATTAAGCAGACAGTCTACTAATACCCTAATGAGAGTTAGTTGACATGTAGTTGCAAAGTTACTTATAGTCAACAGAATGTTACACACACAGGGATGCACAGCAGCACACAAACATTTTTAAATATTAAAAATAAAAGGATTCCTCTCTGGAGAAGCATTCAGTCTTTCCGCTCACAAATTCCGCCATGTAAATAGCGAATCTGCCATGGCACGAGCACAACTGGCTTTTAAAGGGAATGGGAGATGAGACTCTGATTGGTTTATTGCACGTCACGCCCAAAACACACGCATGACTCATTAAGAGACTAGATACAACCCTTTTGGACCATGGCGTGCCGACAGTTTTTCCATTGTTAAACTAGCAAAAGTGGATTCTGAGTGCATCAGATCGTTAAAATAGGGCCCAATGTATTCATGTAGGTTTTCAGGTAATGCATTCTAGGGTTAAAGACATTTTCTGGTCTTAGTTGGTCTCCCAGTTTGGTTAGACTGGTTTAAAACTTATATCAGCCTGGCCAGGTTGAAGCCTTAAACCAGCTTAGACCAGTGAACCATTTTAGGCTGTGAGTTTCTTCAACATGGTTATGAGTCATAATGAAAGCCAGGCCATGTTGAGCAGCCATAACATCCAAAAGCCATCTACATATGTGCTGTTAAATTGTGCTTCAGATGGAGTCTTGAAGAAGGAATCTCAAAGTCTCCCTAAGGGAGAGGTTTCTGGTTTATGAAAGCATGACAAGGGGACCCTTAATACCCCAGATCAGACAGGACATGCAAGGAAAAGCCTAGGGTTTTGAGGAGAGGGTGCTCTCCGTCGCTTAATCCTGTTAGCACTGCGAGGAGGAGGGTGGGAAGCACAATGGGACCCCGTCCTGCAGCAGCTGGGTGCCCGAGCGTTCCTACCCGATGAAAACCCACCCCCTGTTCCCCAGAGGCTTTCAAAATCTGCTCTTCAGTGTTCCTCATGGTGTTGAGCTGCTCACCAGGCCACCTGCAAAGACCCTCAATGCCATTACCTCTACTCAGTGGACTAGGACAATTAGGCATCAACTACCCGTATCAGTCGAGAGAAGTGTAAGTGTCTGAAAAAGAATCCAAAATACATCTAAACACCATGGTTTGCACCATAAAGATCGATTATAAAAGGTGTCAGGGTTACAAAGACCCCAATTCCTAGCATAATAATTAATATGATCATTTATTGTCAGAAATGTGGGTTTCATTTTATTTTGATGGTCCCTTTAACACATTCTGTTGACAAAAAGTAACGCTGCACCTACATGTCAACTAACGGTCATTAGAGTGTCAGTAGAGTATTAGTAGACTGGTAGGGTTAGGGTTAGATTACACAGTAGAATGTCTGTTGGAGGACCACAATCACAATAAATAGTTAGCAAATATTAAGCAGACAGTATACTAATACTCTAATGAGAGTTAGTTGACATGTAGTTGCAAAGTTACTTATAGTCAACATAAAGTCCTCAAATCTCATGTTTATTGGTACCAATTCATTACTCAGGAAATGATTAGGATCAGCATCAACATTGCTGATTGCAATCAACATTGCAAATTTTCATAGCTAGAGGTCGATTATTTAAAACAAAGGCGTAGCTTGGTGAAGACATGAATGAGCGTGGATTCATGGGAGTTGTCATCTTGTTCATGGCAGAAATCTTGTTCATGGATGAGCCAAGGATCGGTAGCTGTGAGCGAAACGAGGCCGCTAGAGTGAATGCTAATAAGAGACACCTGCGATACTGGTCTCAACAGGTAATCGCGACTGCAGTCGGCCGCTTATGCTGGGGTTATGTGGGGGGTAACGCAGCGCTGGTTTACATGATTAAAAAAACAATAATTCTAAATATATTTGAGTGTGTTGGAAGTTATGTTATAACAGTACTTTGTGTGTTCGCTTGATACTTGAGATACTTGTTGCACTTTGCAGTAATCTAGATCGATATTAGAATATCATATTAATAAAAACCGGATGACTTGTGTTGCTTAATGACATGCAATTCATTTTAAAATCAATTGTAAAGTATCAAAACAGTTGCTCACCTGTCTAATTAAACATAATATATATTAAAGTGTCTTTGGTGATTCCATGGTTTCTACGAAATCGAGAAATGACGTCATTGACAGGCGACGCAATGACACAGTCCGTGACCTGAGATGACGGAAAAAAGTCCCTAAACTTATAAAGGGAATCCTGTGATACTTTCTCTAATGGGAGAAAATTACATGACATGCATAGATAAACAGATGTACATGTCATCTCGTATCCACCAGAGCTTTTGAAAGTACTCTTTTGCCCTTTCTTGCTCTCTTTATTTCCTCATTTCTCGACTCATTACTCACATCATAAAGATTCCAGCATGTCTGCAACATCCCTTACACACCCTCCGCTACAAGCAACTCCAAACAAACCAACAATTAACACAGCCGTCCTTTGAAGTGTCCGACACACAGAGTTAAAGCAGCAGCTCCATTTGAAGAGTCTAATAAGGGCAGATGAAGCAGAGGAATGGGGCCAGGGCTTAGAGGAACGCATGCTGAAGCAGAGGGAGCAGGAGAACAGGGAGGGTGGTAGGGTGACTGGCGGCCTCTACTTAGACAGATACACCCACAATGAAAAAAAAAAAAATCAATGAGAGAGCATCAGTCGGCATTTCGGTCAAAGCTCTGAGCGGCATGCATAAACACACTTGGCCTCAAGCAAAGACATTAATATTTCAATAAATAAAGAAGAAAGGAGATCCAAGACAAATGTTTCAGCTTTTGGCCTTCTTCCTCTTTTCATAGCTTCTTATTTGGCACTGAATGAGCGGCTGACGGTTATGTAAAAGTCATACAACACATCTGTCTCAATATGTCACACTTGTCCTCCGGAAAACAGTTCCTGGTATGCATAAAAAGATCATTTTCATTTTTTGTATTGCTCTAAAGCACAACGGACTAAAACTACACTGAGATTTACATATCATGAATATGCCTTCACTATCATATTTACAGCATTTTGCTTGTTTATTTTTTTCCCTCCTTTGTTTTACTAAAAAAAAAACATGAGTGACATCAAGTTTTATTGTATGCAAATGTAAAATTACATGCGCGGTGGAATATTAAGCTAATGCTATTGCTGTAGCTGTCTCCTCGGAGGTTTGATTCAGAAGAGAGCGACAAGACACTGTGAGCAAACTCTCTGTGCTGCCTTTCAACCTTTGTCATCATAACACATGCATGTTGGAGCAAACCAACCTATAACTAGTTTAAAAAACATTGTTCAAGTCATCCTTGTCAATACCATCACATTGTTTTTACCTGACTAAGGTCCCAGGGGCCTTGACTAAAGGGGGGTCTTGAAGCACAGCACCCAGCATGCCGAAAAACAAGTAAACAGGCCTGTACTTAGCTTTTACACGCCAATTCAAGAGCACAAGCTCTTTACGTTCAACTGCTGTAGGGCTCTTCTGCATAATTCATAACCACTCAGTTAATCTATTGATCCAGACTTAGTGCGGCCCATCCCGTTTGGACGGCGAACGGCAGGTAACAGCGGAATGGTGCAAAGAGAATTACGGGGTGCCAAGGAAATGATGCGGATCATAGTATGTGCACACAGGAGGGAATCTGAGAAAGAAATCGGGGTAAAGGAGGAATGAAAAGCGACTACACCAAACAACTTGACAAGGCCTAGAAAAGGTTAGCAAGACACACTGGCTGTATCTGTAAAGAATGTTAAGTGAAAACAAGCATCAGTGCTGAAGGGTAAATAGTTTGATTTAATTTAGAACAGCGATAACAGACAGAAATCCCAGAGGAGAAAAACACCTGGACCTGAGAATTTGTTCTCTAAGTGTGGAACAGAAAAATACAAATCTTCCCACCAACGCTTCACATCCCATCCAGGTCAGCTTACCATCTGTGTCGGCCGCCATTCATTTTTAATGTCTTTTTGGCCACTGCCCCATCAGGTAATGAAGTTTTCCTGTTCACATTCTGTCCCATCTTTCCTCTCGGCCTGGCAATGTATGAGTCTCCCCACCCGCCCCTCTTTTTTTTTTCTTTTCTTTCCACCAAAATCACTTAAATCAAGAGGTCTTTCAGCCTCAGAGGACGGAACCAAACAGCAAACCTCAACAACCACCACGCACAGCTCTCCGAGCCGTGTGCTTGCTTCTCTTTTATTTCCCAGGTGAGTAACTTGCAAGACCCTTTGAGTATAAGTTGTTCCAGCATCTGGGAACCCAAAAACTTCAAGTCAAATGACAAGTAAAAGGACATCTTCTGCAGAGCTTTGGAGTGAGGAATCACCCCGTTTCGGTAACTTTTTACCTTTAATTTGTGCTGGCAGACAATAAAATATTTACCAGGAACCCTAAAGGCAATTACATTAAAGTGTGTGCTTAGACACCCCTTCCCTTCGGCAGCCCCACAGTGTGAACCGGCTGATTTGGTGAATGGTCACATATCTACAATGTTAGATTTTACACGCTATCAATAATTAACAAATCATGAAATGGGGGAAGGCTTGAGGGGGCAAGAATGAAAAAAAGAAAGTGAGGAGAAAAAGGAAAGCGAGGTACATGCGCTCGTGTGCACACTGAGGAGTTTGTCCATTTGCTTAACGTACCAGAAATATTTACTTGTGGTGATGTCTTGCTTTCACTCTCTCTTCAGAGCTCTGGCACCACACCCAAACTCTCCATGCATTTGCACAAACAAAAAGTCTGGCTGTGCTGGTGTACAGTAAAATTGAGAGATTAGTCAGAAGTGGCAGAAAGAAAAAAAAGAAGAAAAAAAAAACATTTCCAAGCGTTAAGACAAGAAGGATAAAAAGATAAAAGGTGAAGTGGTAGTTCATCCAAAATGACAATTCTGTCATAATTTGCTCACACCCACATCATTTCAAACCTGTTAGAAAATCTTTCTTTTTTTAAGTGTTTGTTTTTTGTCCATACAATGAAAGTCATTGGGTTAATTGATGTTTTAGACCCTATTGACTTTCATTCTTCAAACATTTGTCTTCATGCAGAAAAATGACATGAGGGTCAGTAAATAATGACAGAATATGCAGCTATGCAGCCCACTACGCAAAACAAACTGCGATGCACTGTGTATTCTGACACCTTTCTATCAGAAACTGAATTAACTTCTTGAGCAATTTGAGCGTCAATACCTCATGTGTTTGATTGGACCACACGGGCCATCGTTCTCCCCATGTGCATCAGTGAGCCTTGGCCGCCCATGATTCTGCCACCGGTTCACCACTGTTCCTTCCTTGGACCATTTTAGATAGATACTGACCACCGGGAACACCCCACAAGAGCTGCAGTTTTGGAGATGCTCTGACCCAGTTGTCTAGCCATCACAATTTGGCCCTTGTCAAACTCCCTCAAATCCTTACAAAAGAATAAAAGCATTGTTTTTTTTTTTTTAAAGTGTGCAAATGTGCTCTAGGCCTAGGGGGATGTGGAATGATATAAGGGGGAACCTGCAATTGACATCATTACCAACGGTTCTATATTGTTTAACCAACTTGGTTCAAACAACAGATTTTGGGGAAACAGTTGGGACTAATTAGTTAAAGCAGTGAGTTTCATTGTTGTACGATAAACACACCCCAGATCTGTGCTTTTCCTATTTTCTGTGAACTATACATGACAGAAAATAACAGTCTCAACACCTCAACTTATCATCTGCAGTAGGAATCCTAACAGCCAATACCACCAATTCCCCATTTCAGCATTAATATTCATTGAGGAAAATGTTCCATTAGCAATAATCAAGCACTTCCCCAGGCTTGTTTGCAGAAAACTCATCAGGAAAATGACTGTGACTCTGAATTGTCAGTCTGAGAGACAAAGAAGGAATGACAGAAAAAGAGGGAACGACTCAATAGATTCAACAAGTATGGCTTGTATCATCTCAGATGCATGTCTGTCTCTCTATCTACATGTATATGCTCACTCTTTGAGCTCTCTTCTCTTTCCAGACTGCCTCTCTCTCTGTTCTGTCACTTTTGCTGTGCCTCTCTGTCCGTCCCACAGCATTTGGAGTCCCCAGTGACGGTGGTTGCTGGGGGAGAGATGGCAGCATTGATGCATATTTGATGAGCGGGTGCCAAGGCCTTGCCGGAGAGCAAGGCACGAGGGGACGATGTTGCTATCTGCGTCTGCATCTCAGGTTTCTGAGTCACACTCGCAGAGACTCCTTCTCCCATTGTGGGCCTTTATTGTCCATGTCTGGGGTTTCAGCACCAATTAGAGTGATAGATATGAAGGCTCTATCCAAGCCAATCCAGAGCAGCTTGCATGCACTATCAACAAAACCTGTGCAACACACAACCCACTTTGAAGAGGTGCTGATCAAATAGTCAAGTTCCAGTAATGAAGTTCCCAAGTTAGCAGAAGCACTGCATGAATGGTAATGTGATCTATTCACTGAACCAAGACTTTTTATCTACTTGTAGTATTATTTTAACCACAATTTTATTTAAAGGTAGGGTAGGCAATTTCTGAGAGGCAAGGTAGTTCTGAAAGCATAAGATCCTACCCTCCCTTCAGAGCAACTCCAAAGCCACACCTCCTCCAAAACACATGAAGACGACGGAAGATGACGTTAAATGACTTCATATCTCAAAGCACATAATATTACAATAATAATGAACGTAAACAACTTAAAGCTCTGACTTGTACTACCTGACTGCTGCAAATTAATTTCGGCGTTGCATTAGAAACGCATAATTCAGAGTCGGAGAATGTGAACAGCTCCAAGTACAAACGTCACAGGTCACCATCTCTTAATTATGGTAATTACGACATGTGAAAGAAGCATGAGTTTTGGTTCAGGAGAAACTTTTTGTTTGCGGCGCTTGGGGACTGTCTGTCTATAACTCTGCATAGCGTGGAGGAATGGAAATATATGGGTTGACAGACAGGTAAGATAACCTATCAATGCATTTGGACCGAATGCAATGATTGGATGACGATTTTTTTGGTTCTGAGATTTCCACAGAAGATATATATATATATATATATATATATATATATATATATATATATATATATATATATATATATATATATATATATATATATAAATAGACCACTTCTATTATTGACGTGAAGAGTGTTTGTGAAATTAATTAAATCATTCATTCATGCAAATGGATGGTGGTACTAGCATTTCATTTGTCAGACTGAGGTATTTGATTGACTGCTCTCATTTGTTTGACCTGTGTTTTTTTATCAATATTTAATTGTACATGGGCTCTTATCATCCCAGCCTGTTTATGCTCTATTTGAGAATCCATATTGTGGTACATACCACAAAGTAAATGAACAATAATTAATTCATGTACCAAATTGTTAAGGCTGGCCACACGAAGAAAAAAAAAAAACTTGCTTCACACAACAAAACAAAAATGATCATCATTAAGATAAATATTTAGTGTTTGTATAGATTAGTCATTAAGTCACTTTTAAAACAAATTATATGATCAAATTTGAGTTTCATATTTCAAATCCAGTTATATTGATTTATTTGACAGGTGTGTGTTTTTATCCACAATGACAAAAAAAAGTGCATTTAAGAATTAAATTTAATCAGTTTGTGTTCCCTGATCAAATGACAACCAATGATTAAAGGTTATAAATTATTAAAAATGTTTAATAAAAATGATAAAATGTCCTATAATAAAAATGTACTAAAAGGGGTTAAAGTCTTTTTTTATTTATTTTTTTTACTGAATATTAATCGCTATTTTCATTTGAATCTTTATGATTTATTAGGGTCATAACAATCCGTAGATATGGTGACAGACATTTAAACCAAGAGCATGTGTACATAAAGATCGCAGTGTTCAATACAGCCAATCTAACGCGACCTGTCAAAATCACAGCACCAATGAAAACACAGCATGAGAGTCTCAGAGCCAGAGCCACACCTTCTCTTTGCTCCAGCGCACTTGATGGGGAATGGGACCAGAAACCCCAGAGGCGTGTTCACATCCCAAACTTACCAATAACATACAGGGTACTGTAATAGTAGTTGGGCGGGACCTGTACCTATCTGGGCGTGGCTAAAGGAGACAGCGTTATATTTTAGGTGCCTGCGTTAATTCCTACTGTATCACAGACATTGACAGCTCGCGCCTGGCTACAGCTCAGCCAGAAAAGAAGACTTCTCAGGCATACCTTTTCAGGGTTTATCATCCAGATTATCGCTGAGTTCCGAGGTAGACACTGTACTGGGGAAAAAAGGAGATAAACGAGGAAGACGAGAAACGACCCTCTCTCACCTCTGCCAAAATGATGTCCATGAATAGCAAACAGCCGTTTAGTATGCATCCGATTTTGCACGAGCCTAAATACACACCTCTACATTCCAGCTCTGAAGCTATCCGGCGAGCATGTTTGCCCACGCCCTCGGTAAGTTTAATATTTCTTCTGTTGTTTGCGATTCATTATCACCGCAGTCATGTGCATTGAATCCGTAGTGGTAAAAACTTTTCTTTCTCGAGGTGCATCGGTTTTTATAAATTCTGTCGCCAAAATAACTATTGCACTTATTTTACTTAAACATAGAATCATAGAAGTTACCTGAAAATTCAAGAGCAGAACTTAATTGAATAGCCATTTTAATGCGCTTTAGATGATCTGCTAAAAGTGACCCAATTTGGTCCTTTGAACTTTTTATAACACCGTTCACCAAAATAAATACATGTTACAAATGCAGGTTACATAATCTGGTCCCTCAAAAATTATTTGGAAACTTAAAACTGACTTTGCCATTGATTTATGCTTGCTCTCTGTCACATAGCTGCAGGGTAACATCTTTGCCGGCTTTGATGAGACCCTGCTCCAGAGAGCCGAGGCGCTGGCGGCGGTGGACATCGCTCAAAAGAGTCATCCGTTCAAGCCAGATGCCACCTACCACACCATGACCACCATGACGAGCATGACCTGCACGCCCACGTCCTCTTCTGGGCACCTTCATCACCCGTCTGTGTTGACTTCTCACCACCATCATCCCCACCACCAGCCGACGCAGGGCCTGGAGGGCGACCTGCTCGACCACCTCACTCCCGGCATCTCTATCGGAGGCATGCCGGGCTCCGACGTTTGCTCCACCGCTTCCCACCCGCATTCACACATGTCAGCAATTAACCACATGCAGCATCACCACCCGCAAAGTATGAACATGCACCACCACAGCCTGGGCTCGCACACCTCTCTGGGTGTCGGTGGAGACTCCGAGCCTGATCCCCGGGAGCTGGAGTCTTTCGCCGAGCGCTTCAAGCAGAGGCGGATCAAACTCGGGGTCACGCAAGCCGACGTGGGTTCGGCGTTGGCCAATCTTAAAATCCCCGGGGTCGGCTGCCTGAGCCAGAGTACTATCTGTCGGTTCGAGTCTCTCACTTTGTCCCACAATAACATGGTCGCTCTCAAGCCTATCCTGGAAGCGTGGTTAGAGGAGGCAGAACGGGCTCAGAGAGAGAAAATGGCCAAACCGGAGATTTTTAACGGCGGGGACAAAAAGAGAAAACGCACTTCGATCGCTGCTCCAGAGAAGCGGTCGCTGGAGGCTTACTTTGCCGTCCAGCCAAGACCCTCGTCGGAGAAAATCGCAGCCATTGCCGAGAAACTGGACCTGAAAAAAAACGTGGTCCGCGTGTGGTTTTGTAATCAAAGGCAAAAGCAGAAACGGATGAAGTTTTCGGCTACGCACTAGGCCATAATAATGTATTTAAATAAACTCAACCATCAGAGCCGACAAAACTCTTCGAGGGTGAGGCGAAGCGCTTCCCACGCAGGAATTGGGAGCTGGGCGTCAACATCCCAGAGACAGAAACTGTACCAAAAGTTTGTCATGGCAATATGTCAAGAACAACACGCTCTGGAAGACCAACATCAACTAAACGTTGCAATTATTGTACAAATCGAGAATTGAATAATAATGATTATTCTCTTAACTCAAAACAACTTTTTTATATTCATCTGTGTACATATCTGTGAATACACTGCACCTCTTTGTGTGAAGAACGCATCAAAATTCTGTTTTTTTAAGGATGAAAAGAAAGAAAGCTAAAACGCTGTTGTGCAAAAGATGTCCCATTCTAGAAACCTTAGTGTTATTCTATATGCTCCAGAAGAAATTCATCAAGGTTCTGCTGTGATACATTGCATGGTTTACAAGGCGTTAAGTGTTCATTTACCGTTTAATTCCATTCATTTTGATGTATTGCAATAAGAGAGAACACGCACAGGCGAACGCACGTACACACGGACATCCTTAATATACTTTTCTGTGTCTACCTCATGGTTCCTGACGTCTTGACACATTCATGGTCATTTTTGGAAATAGGGCATAAAACTAGATTTTTATAGTTTTCATTTTTGACACATTTTGAGTAAAACTAGATAGAAAACACGAAGCGTTGTGTGTTGCAACTAATTTCACTTCAGCGATGCTTTGACAATCAAATTATTTAATAATTATTTTGTGACTACCCCCTTCTATTGTAACGTCTTCATCTAAATTATTATTATTATTATTATTATTATTATTATTATTATTATTATTATTATTATTATTATTATTATTACACTAAGTTTGTAGATGGGAACATTTCATTACATATTCAGAGATTCATTGCACTTTGTAGATATGATTCCGATTTCTTATTTGTTTTGCCTATTTAAATTTCTACTTCATTGATATTGTCGTTTACTTATTTATTTGAGCTTAATTTATTTTGAATACCACACATGGTTCATTTGTGAAAGTGTGCTTAACTGTGTCTGTGTACGCGACAGAAATTTCAATAAACCATGCACGTCTTACCTCAGTTACTGCAGTGTGTTATGTCCCTGAACTTGCTTTATTATTGAATCTTCTTTATTTGTTTTGCTTAATATAACAATAATTATTAGATAGAGTGAATTCAGGTTGATTGGGACACTTTTTCAAGTCATCTCAATGGCAAACAGCGTCTCAATCACCCTGAATTCACCCTATATCGTTCTCCAAATAAGAGGGCATACATGCAATTATATAATAAGCTTATTTAGTCCCTTAATAATTTCAGGCTTATTTGAAATCAAATCCTCCAACTTTCCTAATAATGCTTATTATCGTTTCTGTTGTTGCTGTCTTTATTCCTCATAGTCATATACGCGCTTATCGGATCTGATCAACTCTTAATCGATTGCCGCAATAATAACGAACGAATAAACTCATTTTGTCTCACGTCCAAATATGGCGAATTTTCCTATAGTTTCTTCATAATGTTAACCGAGATGATTAAGCGAATTAAAACAAACCATTTAAAGTTTTACAAGCGCGATTAAATACATAATTTATGTATGAGGAAACTCCGAATGTTATTACGTTTCCTTTCGCACGTTACGCCATTACATTGTCTATAAATTGTATTAAATCGTCACTAAGAGGAAAACAACTTTGCTTATTTCAGGAGTTGTCTCTCTCTCTCTCTGGCGTTCAGCAGGTGGTTTTGAGCCCGTAAATCTCGTTATTTATGAATAATAAATATGAAATGTTATGATACTATTGATTTTGCAAGTGTTTGTTAAGAGGAAGATATCCTATTGCTGAACGGATGTACAACAAGAGTTCTCGTCCTTTCCCCGTGGAGTTTAGTAGCATAAACTCAATCATTATCCCCAAATAAACAGGAATGCAATTCTTAATTCCAAAAAGTAAAATAAATAAATAAATAAAAAAGTCAGTCGGAATCAGTCTTAAACACAACCGTGGCAAAGAACAACCAAAAGACATTTGAATTAGTATTATATGTGTAATATATATATATATATATATATATATATATATATATATATATATATATATATATATATATGTATATATACTTGGCATACGCTTTAAAGCGACTTACATTGCATTCAAGGTACACATTTTTACATTTTGTCAGTTCTTGCTTTCCCTGGGAATCGAACCCATGACCTTGACGTTGCTAGCGCCACGCTCTTATTGTTTGAGCTACAGGAAAGATATATATATAAATAACTAAAAATATGTACAAAGATTTCGAGTATATATTAAATAAAGAATCTATATAATAAGACACCTAAACGCAAAAAGATTTGAGATTCTTCCCAAAACATAATTCATCCCATTTGGCTTTGGTTTACTAAGTTCGTTCACAGAAAACAGCGCGTCTGTGTAGATGCATGAGGTAAAGCCCATTCCCACGACACCCTGCGTCAATTGTTTGATTTGAATAATTCACAAACGGGAGGTCATCGTTTCTTTTTGTGTTTCCTGCTGAATCCAAAAGGCAAGGGACAAGTTACGCAAATCAGATTCATTCCGCCTCATGTAGTTAAGGACCGAAGGCAGTGAAAAACTTGAGATATTTAAACGCATTTATGGTGCATAATACATTATTACAGCGAGAGCGATTGCAACTACAATGCTGTATCAGTATTTAGAGTTTCCATCACCGTTTGTCATACTACAGTTGCGTCAATTTCTTGCAATGTGCGAGACAATTGATATATCGTGCTCAAATGTGCCTACGATTGAGGATTTGCATATCGCTCACCAAATCATCTACATAATTCATCAACCGCAGAAGCCACGGAACATATAGACGTCAAATGCGAGGCAATATTTTCAATGTGGCACTGGTTACTTTATTTTGTAAAAAGCAGCTGGAGTGAAAAAATATGTGTAAGTGTATATAATTCCGCTCTTAGATTTACATTCCTCCCCATGGTTCCGTACAGTCTTGTGTTTTCCATGGAGCGGAAAGCGCATTTTCATAAATAGACCTTGGCCAAGCGCTGCGTATAAAATTTTAATGAAGCCAGAGTCTTGAGTGCTGCTCGACTGAGGGCCTTGGAGAATCAGCTCTCTGGTACATGACTATGGCTCCCTCTTTCCTCACAAACATTGCAGCAACAAGGCCCGTTCGACCGGCTCAGTCCATTGCGCGGCGAAAGAAACTAGTCGCGAAAATTTGAGAATTACTGCAGCAACGTTTCATTTATTTCAGCCCAGCTTTGCAGTCGACTTTGAGCGCGGTAAATAAACTTCCCTCAGTGTTTCCATCCGCGTTGCGCTCTCCCTATGTTTTGATCCGCGTGTGCGCGCTTTACGGTCAGATCACACCTCCGGCACTGGAAGCTCTAAATCAGTACAATGCAATATTTATCAAGCGCGTTAATATATAAACCCAATACAGCGTTCAAGATATCAGAGTTCCCACACTGAGAGAAGCACTAAAGCTGGTTTTTGACTGCCAATCATTGTGGATTTGTAGGCTTCTTAAAAATAACCAACATGCGAAACTAAAAGACAATGAAGGTGCCAAGGAGAGCAGCTTCAATGGATCCTGACAAGGTGAACAAGGGAATCATTGTAACACTGCTGCGGATTAAAATAAATACATATATGTATAGGATGTGTAATATGATCACTCACGAGCATGCCACATGACAGGCTGGAATTATGCATATTCGACAATAATTAAAACATGGGTGTTGTAATTAAGAATCTTGTATGCTTAATCAAGCCTAATGAATGACAGAAGCAGCTGGGGATGATCAAAAGACATATTTGGCACTGAGACAAACTGACTGATAGACCATCAAAACAATTGAAGACTGTTACATCTAAATAGCATGAAGCAGATTATATATATATATATATATATATATATATATATATATATATATATATATATATATATATATATATATATATATATATATATATATATATATATATATATAATCTGCTTCATGCTATTTAGATGTAACAATCTTCATTAAAATCTATTAATGGTCACACCTGCCCTGACATTATTGTTCATGTAGTGTCATTACACAGTTGCAGAACGTCCTATAAATACACGTTGTTATAGTTATATTATTATTATAATGATTATATTTACATGTAATATGACACTAATGAAAAAGTGTTACAATTTATGGTAACACTTTATTTTACAGTGTCCTTGTTACATATGTTACATGTACTTACCATATTAATAACAGTAAACCATGCATAATTACATGCAACTAACCCTCAACCAAAATCTAACCCACTGTGTAACCCTTTATTTTAAGGTGTCTTTGTTACACTGGAATTATACATTTAAGTACTGAGTAATAGTTATGAACTAAATGTACATACTACGAGGTTAGGATTAGGGTTTGGTTTGGTTTAGGGTTAGTTGCATGTAATTATGCATACATTAAAGTTATTACCATAGTAACTACATGTAACAATGACACTTTAGAATAAAGTGTTACCAACTCAAATACAATTAGATTATGTAAGTATGTACAATTTAAAGTTATTACTATAGTAGCATGTAGCATATGTAAGTAAAGTGTTACCAAGTCAAATACAATTACAGATTAAACGCATTTACTATATGGGGATATTCTATTCATCCCTTGGGGTAGAGGGCGAAACGTGAGACTCTTGTAAATGTTTGATGGATTTGGATCGGTCGTGATTAGATTTATGAAATAGTCTTTCTTTGGAATGCCATGCCTTTTTCGGATGAGGACTTCGTGTCACTCTTCATTCATGCAAAAACTATTTCGGTTTTTATGTTAGGCTTCGCTCTGCTAAATGGCATGCAAATCAACTATTCTGAGACAATGAAGGATCAATCCCTATAAATCTTTATTAACCTAAACCCATGAACCATCTTGTTTGAATATGATGTGACGTGACGTTTTATTTAAAAAAATAAATAAATAAAATAAAGACAAATTTACAGCACAAGGCTAAACAAAAGAACAAAAAGAGATCCAGTTAAGACAAAAGTAGTCTAAATAATAAAACATAACGCAATAAAACGCCTCATTGGTTAAGATTTACGTCTATGTCTTCATTGACCCATGATGGAGATTGGAGACTTCCACGAGAACACTCTAAAATCCGAAAGCCTGCATTATACGAGTGCTCAAGACAGAGTTAAAGCGTGGGAAGCATGATTTTTTAATGACTATATATGCGGCTCCTCCGTGCAGGACGCTTCTCCTCGAGCGCGAGCTCATTCCGACACGCGCTGGAACAGCGGAAGACAACGAGGGAGGCTGTGCACGTCACAGAGAGAAAATAAATAAAAATGATATTGTTATGTGTTGAAGTGAACTCGGCATATTTTAATTAATAAAATGTGTACCTTAAAAGTCGCTTTGGGTAAGATGTAAATGTAAGGACATAAGAGATGTGTTGTCTTTTTAATTCGGTCAAATAAGCGGGAATCAACAGAGAAAAAAAGTACAAAATAATAATAAAAATTGTGATACTGTGATTATGAAGATACGATACACACATTTTATATGGCCTATATAGGCTATATATGTATAAAGCTTTTATTATAAGTTCGTGAACATATTGTTTTATAAATAGTTTTTTTTCTTTCACTAACAATTTACTCATTTAGGTAACATTTAGTTATCTTTACTGCTGTAATGTTACCGCTCTAAACAAAAGACCTAACAAAAATAGATCCAGTTAAGACAAATGTAAGTGGCTAGTCTAAATTATAAATCGTAACGTATTCAGGACCTTCAGGACCACGGACAGCACCCAACAGAAGTTCATTACACAACGCAGTGCTGAAAAAGTTTTTTAATTATAACATATTTTTAAACGAATAATGTCAAAACAAACATCTCAAGGTAGCATGTATTTATTCTATACATCATTAGCTTAATGCATTTTGTATTTAATACAAATAAGACGCGTTTAGTGTCCTTAATAAATATAAAATCAGAAATATAAAAATCTCTGCAAAATGACCGAAATAAACACACACACAATATATATATATATATATATATATATATATATATATATATATATATATATATATATATATATATATATATATATATATATATATATATATATATATATATATGCCAGTAGATACCGTCATGCATTATATCGTTGACATAAAAGGTCTAGAACGTATATAATAATGATCAAACAAAAAATATTTACATTTAAGATAATGCTGGTATGTGTATTATTAGGCCTTCTGTTCTCCCAAATGTCACTAAATCAAAAGGAGATCAGTTATTAGATCTATACGTCCATGCTGATGAAATAAGTCCACTTCATATGTAAATCAAAACAGATGAAATGAGTTTCTCACATTTAATTCAAAGAAATATGTTCAAAGTAATGCGTATAAGCTTCTAATCATGTCCCATACATAATTTATTCTAAACTGACAAGATAGCCTAACACGGTCCGGTACTACAAAATAAAATCCCGTTTGTAGCCGGACACCAGTTAAATAGATTCGTTTAGCTGAGGTACAAAATTAATGAAATGAAATACACTGACGGTGGATATTTTTGAAGATGCACCTCAAGTACATGCTTCGCAATTCATTTATCAAAGACAGTCAATAAGGTGCACGGTCAATAAAATGTTTAAAAATGACATATTTTAAAGATTTAAGGTTGCCATTTAATATAAACTTTGACCTGTGCTAAGCCTATAATTATGGGCTAGTGTACATAAAAATAAAAAAAGGAGTGGAGTGAGGGTTAGTCGGCGGCTGAGTGCTGTGTGCACGGACCACAATTCTCTGCCCTACATTTCTGCACTTCCCTGTAGACAGGCCTCATGTCCGCCCGCTGCAGAACCCCGGCTTGAAGTGCAACGAGTTTTTGTATCGGCAATGAATAATGCAAGGCATGAAGGCCAGCGAGTATACATTTAAATACCAATTTGCTTAACCAGTGTTTTCACCCTCCGCCAGCTCCACTCAGCCCAGTCATGGGGAGTTCGTGCTAGTAATTAAGAGCGAGGAAGGCAAACACCTTCACACGAGGAATGTGATCATTAACGCAACCACACTTGCTTCAGTGTTCTTATATTTACAGTATTCACGTGCAGTAGCTTGTTCTTAGATAAAAATATTCATTTCCTCAAATTTGATTGCCACCCAGATTTTTTAATGCATTTATAAAAAGCTGAAATTTGGAAAATTATAACTTACTAACTTACAACTTATAACTTACATCGCAAAAATTATGTTCATGATATGCATTTATAACAAAGAAAATGTTAGCCCAATAGTGCTGTCACTACTATCACGATAACCTTTTAGGGAACAAACGAGAGTCCATAAATAAATAAATAATGATGAAAAAAATAATAATAATAGAGAAGTCCCATCCCTTTTAGGCAGAGTGACAGTGACGATTAAAATGCAATTCATTTTAAGCTCAAACTGCAGTTGATCATTTTCATTTTGCAAATATTTTTTTGTTTTGTTTTGTTTTGTTTTGTTTTGTTTTGTTTTGTGTGTGTGTGTGTGTGTGTGTGTGTGTGTGTGTGTGTGTGTGTGTGTGTGTGTGTGTGTGTGTGTGTGTGTGTGTGTGTGTAAAATGTGAAATTGACTGCAATATTTTCGGGTAAAGTCATCGGGTAAAATATAAACACAATAAGAGACCTGAATCTTGATCATATCAAATCCTTATTCCAGTAAATGTGATAAATGTAATAACAAGTGAAAGTGAAGTGAATACTTCAAGCAGCCACTGATCATTGTGATACCTGGTGATGAAGAATTACCCATCCTCCTCCTCACCCCCTTCTCCTTTGCATCGATGAAATCCTTAATATAGCTACTGTGAAAAGTCTGTAATATGGGCGTTAGAATACATTTGCTATAAATACAAATACTCAACCATTCTGTAACACTGTCAAGCAATCAGGTCAAAAATAAATAAATAAAACTGCAATCAGACGTAAGTTTTTGATCAGGGCGCATGATCAATGTAAACTCTTCTCCACTCTTTCTGTATCTCTCGCTCGACAGATAGGCGCAGCCAAATGTGCCATACAGAGTAAACACAGCCAGTCGTCCCTAACCAATTGTTATTCATAGAACGAATAAATATTTAATTCCTTCTAAGGATACCTTTTGTTAACAGAATTACCAACAAGCGTTCCACAATGAATTCACATTTTACCCGCGGCATTGTGGGGCCAGTGTGTGCTTATACCTGTCGGTGCGAGGACAATATGCAATAATAACCAACCAAGTTTTGGGGGTTCAGTTTAGCTCTGGCGGTGCCGGTATTTCAGGAGGACGTTTAGCTGTTGGCCGCGTTGTCCCATGCAGACACCCCGCTCTCTTTGTATTCACCCAGGCTATGAATAATGAATTGATGAGCGCTAATAAGTGCATCAACAGTCAGATTAATGAGCACGCTATCTATTAATGAAAATCAGCGATGACTAAAGGATTTGACGATCTCTGTAATTACTCGAGCTCTGGGCATGTTTGGAGAGGAAATCAGGAGCTTCAATGTTTGCAAAAAAAAAAATAAAATGTAGCTACAGTTAGTCCTGAGATAGCTACATTGGACACCAGATTTTAACTTGCCTACACAGAATTTTTTTTTCACAATTGAATGCTTGGATTGAGAATTATTGAAGGAGGCAATGTGGATATCAATGACATGCACACCCTTTAAAGATTTGACTGGACAGAATTCAGTTCATTTCAGTAGCTTAAGTGTATTTGCTTGGACAGCCACTGGAGATTTACTCAACGACCTGTTGAGGCCACGGAGAGTGCGAAAGTCTGTTGGCTTGACATGAAAATTTAAACAGCCCTTGGCACACCTTTCCAGGATTTTTTTGGGCACTAATAAAATCCACCCTTTTGAAAAGAACAGGATTAGGCTATATGCAAGATGGGTATCAGACATGTGAGTAAACCCTCCTTCAAATTGCCTGTAGCCTATTCAATATGCAATCGAGTTGAAATTGAGCGTTAATTGTCGCGAACCAGTTTAGTTTTTCTTCCCCGTTGCGAGCCAAACTCTTTGAAGGAGATCAATCTATTAAACATGTATTAGACTCAACGAATCACACGCATTGCCTTCGGTCAGTTTGTGACTTCCAGACCAGGGAACTGACTTTTCATGGAATTTCTGCCAGGTATTTTCATCTTGATATACAAAAAGTGTCCATTTTAGCGCCTCTGGAACGCGAGCTAACCTTAGAGTCTACATTAATAATAGAATGATAAATAGCCTATCGACACTATGTGTTTTGTATCGCCCGATACTGATTCGTTCCGTGGCACACTCTGCCAGTAGTTACCTGGTTTTATATTTCCGGGAAGTAAATTATAGCAGGATAAACTTCTTTAGAGGTACATGGGAGATCATAACAATCATGCAATTTAATGTCATTTAACATTCATGTTTAAACTATAAACAAAATTAAATGACACTTTCCTACCTCAAATCTTTCCTACCTAGATTTTGTGTCCTGTAGGCTAATTCCTTTATATTTTACACAGAGACTTGGAACTTGTAGGTCTCCTAAGGTGGAGGTGATGTATGATATTGATTTCACCCCTTTAACTCATTCTTAATTGTTTAAACTGATGGTATTACACCTCACCCTGTGTTACACTCCCTGTTTTACACCCCAACCCCCGGTGTCACAGACAAGGCCTAGTCCCAGACTAAAATGCATGTTTGAACTGTTTTAACTGAAAGCAACTTGCACTGACAGATCTTAAAATATGTCAGTGCCATTGTTTTGTCTCAAGATGCACACCAGTAATGTGTTTTTCTAAGGCACATAAAAAAATAAAATAAAAAAAAAGATACTTAAATGTCCTAATTGAACTAAGGCCTGGCTTAATCTAAGCCCTGTCTGTGAAAATGAGCCATTGTCTCCCCAACACACTCTATTGAATTCAACACCTCATAAAAATACATTTCCCAACAGAATCAGGTGAAAACAATGGACATTTTTAGAGGCTAATGGATTAGTTGAGATATTACCTGGAACATCATGCTGATATAGCCAAAATTGTACAGAAATGAATCGCCCCAATTAAACCTAGGAATACCGCTGGTCACAGTGGCTTTAAATTATCAGTGAAAGCAGGACCTCCATTACGAGAGCAGAGGGTGCGTATTATGGTGGATTTAATATTAATGGATTTTATTAGCTTGACACTAGCATATTCATGAGAGTCTTCTAATGGAATAAAAAAAATGAGAACTAATGCTCAGTGACAGTACTGATAGATGGAGTCGCCATATATTTCATTGGCTAATGTTGAGTCAATGCCGTTTCAGTGTTAGTGACAATAACATGTTAAAAATCTATCTATCTATCTATCTATCTATCTATCTATCTATCTATCTATCTATCTATCTATCTATCTATCTATCTATCTATCTATCTATCTATCTATCTATCTATCTATCTATCTATCTATCTATCTATCTATCTATCTATCTATCTAATGTCTGTCTTCTATTATAATATCCATCTTGCTATTATAATTAATCATCAACTGTGTAATCACTCCAAGAATTACAAGAACAAGAATTTCTCATGTCTTTTGCTCTCAAGGTGTACTTAAATAACCTAAGACTAAAGGTAAAGGTTTCTGAAAATGTACAGGATGTGGAGAGAGAGCAAGAGATGTCTGTATGAGTTGTACCTTTGCTAAGCCATGAGATGGGGCTGCTGAAAAACACACATCCTTTTTGATCATCATGAGCCCCTGAGTGCACTAATGCATCTGACTATTAGCATGTTTTCCCGGATGCCACAGGCTAACGCCCTGCCTTGTCTTTGACATGTCAAAACTGATAACAGTCAGAGCTGGTCCTGCTAGTTTGAGTGTGTGGGCACTGTACACTTCACAAGCTCCCGCACTAAGGAAGACCCATTTACCACGTGCATAAATGTGAGGAAAATTCCATCACAAAAATCCTGATGGAATGGGATGGAAACATATCATGATCTGCATTGCACAAAGAATGAATTTACTCTGAAATAAACCACTTTAACATATATGTCTCTCTTAAATGTAATATTTTGTTGTAAAAATCCATTTGTATGAGGTTAAAGACTGGCAGAACTCATTCAGAAAATGAGGGGAAGAAGGGATAGATTTCCTTCTGCTTCATGATG
The DNA here is from genome assembly GCA_018749465.1 of Paracanthobrama guichenoti. NCBI lineage: Eukaryota > Metazoa > Chordata > Actinopteri > Cypriniformes > Gobionidae > Paracanthobrama > Paracanthobrama guichenoti. The sequence goes on along the minus strand of CM031963.1, from coordinate 24,411,073 downwards.
TTATGCAAGATTTATATTTGCTGAGAGTCAGCTACATTTTCAGTAAATATTTAAGGTCTCTTTGCTGGAGTGATCCGTTTTTACAAAATGCTTATTCAGATTCAATAAAAGCACTCAAAATGTTACTTGATTTATAGTTTCTGGTCGAAAATTTAATGGCAGCGGCTATTTGCACTAAGTGAAAGTAGCATATTTTCTTAGCGATAGATGCTATTCACACTACGTGACAATAGCAAAAAAAATTTGCGATGCTATTTACACTAAGTGAAAATAGCGATATATTCTTTTTACACCATGTAAAAGTAGCAGTTCTTTGCAATATGTGTAAATAGTAATTAGATTCTATTTATACTTTATTTTGGCAGATACATATTGTTTGCACCTCAGTATTATTGTACATTAACAGGATGAAATAATAACATAGAGTGCAAATGATTATATTTATTAAAATTATTAAATGGATGCTACCTTAATGGGACAATAAAAGCCCTCCCTACACCTAGCCCTAACCCTACCAAATAAATACATTTATTATTATTAAACATTTCGTTAGGCATTTTATTATAACTTTTAGAAAATTTTCTTCAGTTTGAAAGTACGTGCCTTTCCGATGTGATATGTGATGGGAAAAGGGAGAAGAGCAAGCTCGGCAAATAGTGGATTTGAACCCGGGTCGATCGCGTCAAAACCAATGCTTCCTCATGACCAATTTGTACATATTTGTATGGGGTGGCTAATTCGTATGAATTTGTATGACCTCACTTGTATGAATTTGTATGATTTGTCTAAACCGCAGTGACGGGCAGGTTTAGTGGCGGGGTTAGGGGTAGATTCATTATTACAACATTACACGAATTGGGCAACTCATCAAATACTTACGTACTTAAGTGACGTCGTACAAATTCGTACGAATTAGCCACCTCGTAAAATACGTACGAATTGCCGTGAGATTGGGTTGGTCAAACCCTAGTTCCATGAGCCTGAAGTTCTACGCCACTGAAGACATCGAAATATGTGTATCTTTTTTAATCTTGTGTGGCCCAACCAGGCATTGTTGGGCGAAGCTAGTGTAAATAGCGCTTTCCAACAAGGCGTGCTATTTGCATTTGGCAAATGAAAGTTAATATAATGAATCCATGCATGATATCTGAATGTGTTGCGATGTGAACGGTCTACTTTACATTTCTTATTTGTATCGCATGTAAACACTGGTCCTAGACAAAGTGAAAAAAAGACCCTGCAGGTATGATAGCGGGTGAACAGCCAAGCAATGAAAGAGGGAGCATCTGGCCCTGTGAAAACCCATCAGGCTTTCAAGCTTTGTTACTCCACAACAACGGTCAAGATGTAGGGTGTACAGGAGCGGAGAGAAGAAAGCGAGGACTGCAAGCCTCAGAGAAGGTGGTGAGCAAGTCGTGGAGGCTTCAGAGAAAACGAAGAGCGAGACTATGAGTGAACCGAATAAAAATTCCCTTTACCTTCCCCTTGTACTCCCAGCCCCATTATTTCTCCTGAGTTACTTTCTTCTGAAATCACCCTGAGGCTGAGCACTCTCCTGGGTGGCTAGCCTGAAGCCAGCCTTGTTTTCACATACTGGTAATAATTTCACTGGGGGAGAACGAAGGCTTTTAAAAGATCACCCCCCACCCCACCCCGTCATAGCCAGAGTCTGTTCGGTGCAGCTCCGCACGCTTCAGTCTGCTTCGCACGTGCCTTCAGATGTGAACCCGCACCCCCTGTTCTGACCAATCTACCCTCGCTCCAGCTCTCATTCAGAATGTGATCAGTCGCTCCCTGAGATGCTCCTTGGAAGCCCTTCATCAGAACCATGGCTGCTTTGTCCAAAAAGAGAAACCAAGATAGGCAGTCAGGGGGGTTGATCTTGGGTCTTCAGTGGATTCATGCATTTTGTAAAGATACAGCGCAGTCTGCTGTCCAATTTGAAGCTGCCGCCTTCCGTATGCGGTTTTATGCCTCCGCCTGCACATCAAGTCTTTTCTCCTGACATGATTTTTTAATCTTGCCTTATCCACCATCCACTGCAATCTAGGCAGAGGGAGTTTGAATCCTGCAAACTGGAGTGTTCTGTAATGGGCTCAGTGCCAATTGCTAATAAAGTGGAACAGTGGCTCAGTGCTGCCTTAAATTAAAGAACTTCCAACCTACACTGACTCTTTCACGCTCATTGGGTGTTGTTGAACAGCTTCAAGACTGGAAATGACATTAAACTAATGTAAACATCACTAAACCTGTAATTGGCTTCATTGGTAAGTTATAAATTAGTTTCCTTCGCCCTCTTCTGCGGAACATCAGGTAACGGAGGCCTGCTGAGCTTGAAACATGGGTATTTTTGGCATCCTAGAGCGGATCAACATTAGGGACAAGCATTGGGGGACTGATCACTTTCAAGACACACAGTCGACTGAGCGATTTGTGTCACACAAATGCGTATTGATCTTCCTGCATGTTCCACGACACTAGCTAGCAGCACGGACAGGTATCTGCTGCTGTCCTGCCATGGAAAGAAAGATCTTTTATTTAGCTGCTGCTGCAACCCGCTCCCGCTCATGAATTATGCAGTCGTAGGCCCCTGTAACAAGCTCCAGCTCAACTCTACACCTTGTGTGTGGCTTAAAATATAGATAAAAGCTGAACAGTGAGCTACAAACGTAGTGTTTTTTTCTCTCTCTCTCTACTCAGGACAGAAGAAAGCCGGTGGAGGGAGAGGTCCATGGCAATTAGAGGAGGCTCGAGCACAACACATCTGATTCACTTCTCTACCCCGTTTGCTTCGGAGGGAGTAAATACGCTCACTGAATGAATCAAACGAAATCAACAACAGCAGGGGGAAGCGCTTTAGTCTGATGTTGCAAGTGTGAGCATTGTACATGCCGGTGATATGACTCGATTCATGTTATGCAACAGCTGCTGAGTATCGGCTACACAGAAAAGTAGTGTGAGGTCTAAGTAAACATGCTGTGCCTAAAAGGATATAATACATTTTGCAAATGAATAATGCCAGAACAGGGGAGGCTGGAACCTTGTTTCTTTGATTTTGTGGTTTGGAAACACTGACAGTCCCATTTAGGTGGGTACTATTTTTTTGTTGTTGTTTTTTAACACCACCAGAGGCTACACAGTGTTGTTCACTAAAAGCACATTCCAGATACATGATTGCTTGTGACATTTTATGAAAAAGATTACACTTTTCAACTTAAACAAGTATGATTTGTACATCTGGTTATGAAATTTCGAGCTTGATCATGATAGCTGACACTGTTCGGGCAAGCTGATTATCTAATTCTTATATTCAAGCCAACCTGTATGATGATACAAACCCTGTATCTGTGATATTTCCTTTACAATCAGAGATCAACTTAGTAGAACTTAGACTTGAACTCCTACTAAAACTAATCACACAGATAAAGTTACCTGCAGTGTTAAGGGTAATGCATTACAAGTAATGTGAGTTATGTAATCAGATTACTTTTTAAGTAACTAGTAAAGTAACGCATTACTTTTAAATTTACAACAAAATATATTTTATATATCTTAATATCTTTTTCAAATAAGTAATGTAAGTTACTTATTTTTTTCCATTTTTCTACACAATGGGCCCTATTTTAACGATCTGAGCGCATGGTCTGAAGCACATGGCGCAGGTGCACTTAGGGCGTGTCTGCATCCAGAATTTGCGAGCGGAAAGACTGAATGCTTCTCCAGTGAGGAGAATTTAAATATTTGTAATATTTAAAAATGTTTGTGTGTTGCTGCGCGTCACTGTGTGTGTAATAAGCAGAGTGTATGCGCGTTGTGCACCTGCATATAGGCGCATATTACTAACGCGCCCTTTAAATAACACAAAAAATACTGCACTATTGACTTTAGACCAGGTTTTTGTTGGTCAATGGCGCAGTCATTTTCAGTTCCTCAAAATAGCAACGCGCCAACAATGCACCTGAACACACAGTGAAATGCAAACTCAGAACATTACGCAAACCTGCAATAATTGAATATGTTAAATTACACAAATATAGCCTTTATGTATTTAATCTCACTTTATTAACCAACTGCTGACTATCAATGATCCAATTCAGCCAAACTAATAAGCAAAAATGAATTTAGTTAAACATCGCATTTGTGTTTCATTTCTTCTTCTTCATCCTGTTCTTCTGCAATCCAGAATGGCAGCACAGCTGAAAGGTTTGTTTGAGCTGTGCCCTCTACTGTACAGATGTGAATTTGCATTTCCTTCAACTTGAGGCTTATTTATTCAACTTTTGGGGAAGAGCGCAAACCCTCTTTTGGCATTAAAAAACTACTGTCATGATTTACTTTTTACTTTAATGTGAAAAATTAGCAAATTAGAAAAATTTGTAGGAGTTTCCCTATCGGACATAAAATTTATGGGAGGAGAGTATTTCAATTAATCATACAAGTTAATTTACTTCCGCCTTTCGATGAGACGTTAAACCGAGGTCCTGACTGTCTGTAACATCCTGGCCAAATTTGCCCATTGGCCTCCATCATGGCATCCTAATCATCCCCATATACGATTGGCTTCATCACTCTGTCTCCTCTCCACCAATCAGCTGGTGTGTGGTGGGCGTTCTGGCGCAATATGGCGGCCGTCACATCATCCAGATGGATGCTGCACATTGGTGGAGGTTGAGGCCCCCCCCCCCCTTCTATATATGTAAAGCGCTTTGAGTGCCTAGAAAAGTGCTATAAAAATGTAACAAATTATTATTATTATTATTTACTAAGGTTTGCGCCATTATCTACCGCCCCCCAAAAAAAGTCTTAAACCAAACACTAACTGGTAGATTGCGTTGGTCATTATAGAAATGATAAAGCTGTGTCTGTCTGCTTTAATGGGCGCGTCATCAGTAGATCACGCGTATAATTTTCCACTCCCATCGGCGCTTTTGTGGAATTGTGCTCTCATGCTAATTTGCCCTGTTTAGAAAATCTGGCCCTTGGTGTTAACATTTTCCAAAAATAGAACTTTTAGCAAGCCCAGCCCAGATGAGAAAAAGTAATCCAAAAGTAACGTAACGCATAACTTTCCTAATTTCCCATTTTAGCGAGTAACACAATATTGTAATGCATTAATTTTAAAAGTAACTTTCCTCAACACTGGTTACCTGACACCCAGACTTCAAAAAAGTTTAGCATCAGTTACAGGTGCTCAATGAATTCTGTTAGTCTGCAAATGTTAATGCAGACTATGACAATATATATTATAATATTTCATATTTCAATATTTAACCTGCAACATCCCTTTGCGCAAATGAGTAATCTACTTTGAGCTGTTGAATTTTAACGAATAACTAAAATAAACTCACAGAGTCAGTTTGACCTATTTGTAGTATAAGTTATGTACAGGGTACCTGAAAAAGTAGAAGTCTTCTTATAACTTCAGTGCAGAAGATTTTCTTTGCTACACGCTTCCTTCAACTTGATAAACAGCACTGGGATCTTCTCTTCGTAGATGAACTCTGCAAATGAATAATGCATTGCTAAGCAATTAATTCACATTGATGACTCATTTATTTATTGATTACCCCCTGTGTAATAATGGAGAGGGTTAAACGTCAATCAGACAATATCAGAGGCCCTCACAAGCACATCAGAGGAAGTCATTAATTTATTACGGAAATAAACTGTAGGGGCAAACCTACCAAATCTGCTAGGGAAATGTTAATTACATTCATACAAGTTAAATATACTTTTTTTAATTTTTTTTTACTAGAAATACGCATGAAGGGGATCATATAGAATTCTATATGATCATAGAAAAAAGTAATGCATTTTAAACTGACATATACACCAATCAGGCAGAACATTATGACCTAATGTTACACCTAATATTGTGCTGGTCCCCCTTTTGATGTCTGACCCGTCAAGGCATGGACTCCACTAAATCCCTGAAGGTGTGCTATGGTATCTGGCACCAAGATGTTAGCAAAAGATCCTTTAAGTCCTGTAAGTTGTGAGGTGGGGCCTCCATTGATCTGACTTTTTTGTTCAGCACATCCCACAGATCCCACAGATGAAAGAGGCCACAGCCACCAGGGAATAACCGTTTCCATGAAAGGGTGTACATGGTCTGCAACAATGCTTAGGCAGGTGGTACGTGTCAAAGTAACATCCACATGGATGGCAGGACCCAAGGTTTCCCAGCAGAACATTGCCCAAAGCATCACACTGCCCCCGCCGGCTTGTCTTCTTCCCATAATGCATCCTGGTGCCATGTGTTCCCCAGGTAACGCACACGCACCCGTCCACGTGCTATAAAAGAAAACGTGATTCATCAAACCAGGCCACCTTCTTCCATTGCTCCGTGGTCCAGTTCTGATGCTCATGTGCTCACTGTTGGTGCTTTCGGCGGTGGACAGGGGTCAGCATAGGCACCCTGACTGTTCTGTGGCTATGCAGCCCCATACACAACAATCTGCGATAGTCTGTGTATTCTGACACCTTTCTATCAGAATCAGCATTATGTTCTTGAGCAATTTGAGCTACAGTAGCTTGTCTGTTTGATTGGAATGAACCTTGGCCGCCCATGACCCAGGTCGCCGGTTCACCACTGTTACTTCCTTGGACCACTTTTGATAGATACTGACCACTGCAGACCGGGAACACCCCACAAGAGCTGCAGTTTTGGAGATGCTCTGACCCAGTCACACATTTGGCCCTTGTCAAACTCGCTCAAATCCTTACGTTTGCCCAATGTTCCTGCTTCTAACACATTAACTTTGAGGACAAAAAGTTAACTTGCTTCCTAATATATCCCATCCACTGACAGGTGCTGTGATGAAGAGATAATTAGTGTTATTCACTTTACCTGTCATAATGTTATGCCTGTGATCGTGTATGTGATTTTAATGTTATATTTGCTATAGAATTTGTGACTGATTTCTTCCTACAAACTGCACACTTCACAAAGATTTTAACATGTTGGGGAGCAAGCAAATTATAAATAGAAATGCTTTTTTTCCCTCATTATAAAGCAAAATAGTGTGTCTCAAGAACAATCTGATGCAAAATTTTAGGATTGTGTGCTAAAAAAAAATATTTTGAATAAACCACCATATCTTTTAAGGGCTCCTGGTCCATCTTTCTCTCCAAGAGTGAACACTAAGCCATTTCGACCTCCTCCAGCACTGATACACATATAAGCACATTTCACATATAATTATAACAATCCAGTGCTAGAAAAAAGCATGTTCAAACGCAGACTGACATCAGTCGATCAGCACGGCAGCAGACTTCCAGCAAGATGCTCTCAATCAAATGCTAATCTGAAATCAGTCCTACCAGCTTCCACTCCAACCTGATTGTGTCATACAAAACAAAATTGATCTAAGGGTTGTCACTTGGGCAAACTTGTAAAGCACTTAAAGCATTTCAAAACAGCCAGAAATTGTCCAGATGTGGAGCTGCACCGCTGGGACAGCGACCATACACCAATCTGTCACATTGACAGTAGAGCACATAAGCGGGTTCAACAAAGCAAGTCCCAGATTCTCTCCCTGTGGGCAGAGAAGACAGCTCTGATGCACTGAATCCATTAGTGTGGGCTTTATGGGCAGGAGCGCAGCAGCCACTGGCTTTAAAGTGTAAACTAATATTATTACTGCACTTCTTCACACATTAAAAGTAGATTTCCTTTTTAAACAGTTCTCAAATAGCACTTTTGGAAAATATGTTTTAAGTCACATACACTCACATGTAGTGTTATTTTGGTATTATTTATATAAGATTTATTAATATTTTGAATTAGCTTTTTATTTTTATATTTTAAAGGGTTAGTTTGCCTAAAATGAAAACATCAATTACTCACCCTTGTGTTGTTCCAAACATGTAAGACTTTTGCTCATCTTCGAAAAAAAAAAGAGATATTTTAAATTAAATCTGAGAAATCTGTCCTTTAAATGTGAAAAAAAAGCCTAAAATAAACCTGTCCATCACATAAAGTTTGAGCATAAACAACATCTTCAAAGTTACGACCCTCAAAGTTCAAAGCAAAGAGAGATATTTTCTTTTAAAGAAATCACTTTTTAAGGACTACAACAAACGGCTGGTAGGGACTACAACAAGCTTCCTCCTGGGTTAGCGACATCACTAACCCTGAAATTTACATAAACCCCACCCCCAGGAACACTCAACAAAGGGGGTGAGATTATCATGACAGAATATGACTTAAATATAGTTTACTCCACATCAGCTCCATAAATTCATCAACTAACCATTCGGGGATACCTTGTTGCATTCTACATGTTATCACTTCTTGACTCTCTCCATCATTGTCCAACTCCAGTTTGAACATAAGCTCTGCCCCATGTGCAGCAGCTCATTTGCATTTAAAGGGACACACAAAAACTGAACATTTTTACATGCTATAAAAAATTATCTGTGAGGTATTTTGAGCTAAAACTCAAACACACTCTGGGAATATCAGAGACTTATTTTACATCTTGTAAAAAGGGACAATCAACCACCCCTTTAAACAATAAGTCTAACTGTGTTGAGCTGTATAACAATGATTTGTTTTCTGCCGATGAATGTAACCAAACAGTTGCTCACCTTTCTAAAAAAACACACAATACATTAAAGCGTTTTTTTGGAGTTTCGATGGTGTGTACAAAATAAATCTGGAAATTGAGGGTAACATGGGTATGATGTCACTGATAGGCAACGCATGGACACGTTCCTTGTCCTGGTTAAAATAGCTTATTTTTCTGGATTTAAATATTCTTGGAAACATTTGGGATAATGTAAGTACACAAGTCATAAAAATATATAACATTGTTCTAGTGGTTTTTGGATATTTTAACACAAAAATCTTTCATATTTTGCCTTTAATTTATTTTTATTTGTTTTAGCTTTAGTTTAGTTTTATTTATTTATTTATTTATTTTATTTCCAGTAAGTAATTTTATTTTAGTTTGTTGCATTTTTTTAATTTGTGTGTTTAGTTCAAGTTTTTCACCTAATAGTCATTTTTATTTTACTTCATCTTTATTTCCATTACTAAAAATGTTTTTAATGGCTTTATTTTTAATGAACAATAATAACCTTGCTCACATGAGACAAAGACAATAGTCGTATAGTATCAGTAGTCCAATAAAAGCTTATTTATTGTCCATGGAGCGGGTCCCTACATAGGGGCGGGCATTTTGAAGTCATTGAAGTCACATGACCATCCTACTGCTACTCATGTTACCCTTTTATCTGACACATTACCTTTAGAATAAATTAATCTCAAATACCTGTGAATAATACATTTTTACAATGGCATCAGTAAAAGAATACTTTAGCATGATGCTGCATCCACACCACTAGGTGTCACTATAAAAATAAGACTGATATGTTAGCCAGTGAAGCATAAAACATAACTATTCACCTTTAAAAGTAAGATGTTTTGTTCAATATGACAACACCTAAATTCCCTTGGTTACAGTTACCTCTGGCTTTGCTTTCAGGGTCAACTCTTGTGTTGCTTTCAGTTTTTATTCTATGTCTATTCACTGATATATTTGCTTTGTTCATCAATACACTTTTCACAGCCACACACACATATAAACAAAGACATACTTTTTTTTGACCACCCCGCACTGTGTGGTCTGGAGTGGAGGCACGACCAGCCCAGTCACCTGAAGCAACACTGCTTGCGCTGAATTATTAATCGCTAATATCATTATGTAGTCACTACTTGTCATAACAATCTAGGCAGGCAGAGAGAAACTCAATCTGCTGTGGCCCATACAGACAATGCCTATTAATTATTGATACAGACTAATTGGCTACAGGATTTGTGGGGCACAGTTACTTTTGTTCCTCTCACTACTTGTGCTGCTCCTTCAAGAAACAATATTATCAGAGGCCGACCTCCCCATCGCCCCCATGTCAGCAAATTAGCTGCCGTGTCGTTCCCCTCTCCTCCTCCCAACCATCTTTCTTCTTATGCTTTTTCGCAGGATTTATGATTCATTCTGCAAACTTCAGCCACTCTATGGTTGTGCAGGTCTGACATATGATGCAGACAAAATGTGTGTGGGGGGTGGGAAATGTTTTATTTTTTATTTTGTCCTCTTGAATATAGGCTAACCCACTTAACTGTATGGCTAATTCTTAGCTACAACTATGATAAGGTTGTATTTAACCAATATATTTTTTATTTACATTTTTTGTGACTTTCAAAGATAGTAAAGTAGAAGCGAAAGGAACAGGATTGGGAAATATTGAGCCAAATTAAAATGTTTGCTGTCCAATTCAATGTTTTAGCATTGTTTCTTCAGTATTTGTATTTTTATTAAACACCAAACTGCCACTATGATTAGATACTGGTTTAACTCTTCCCCTGCCATTGACAAGTTGACTCGTCATTCAGGAGAAAACACTTCCCTGCCTTTTTACGGCTTTCCGTGTTTTACCTATAATACGCTAGGGGGCGCTATTGCAAATATCCTGAATGAGTACACTATATCCAGATCAAAACACAGGGAAAAAGAAACAGAAACAAGCAATCTCATATGTAAGCAGATCATAGACTGTAAAAAAAAAAAAAAAAATGGACTTAGTGTCTGTGATGTCACCCAAAGGATTCTGAAGAACATTTTTTAACCCTAAAGTGGGCGGAGCCAGCCGTCGCCATCTTGGCAGCGTGTCACCGCACACCACTCACTGAAAACTCACCACTCACATAACTGAAAATGGGGAAAGAGACGGGACGTGGGTGGAGCTGAGGTGCCTGGTTGCTGAAACCATGCCTGCCTAGCTTGACCATAGTGGCAATCCACCTGTCACTCAAATGGCCACACACTTAATTATGCATAATTTTAAGGCTTAATATAATTTAAACAGATAAATTCACCCCCTTTACTGTTGTCATGAAGGGAAACATTTGCTGTATAGACCAAAACCACTTTTTGTACCAGGCTGTAAACATATTTTTTTCTACTGTAAAGTTAGGAATTTTAACATGGGGGAGATACAGATTTGACGGGTTATCACTGCTCTCCCTGCTCTTATCCATGCTAGGCTCCATGGATGCGCAGGGAGTTCTTGCCCATAATAGAACCATACCACCAATAGTGATAGTGGTTCTGACAGAAACGTGATTTTCTCATTTTTTTGCTAAAAAATTTTTCTTTTTCTTTTTTTTTTAATGTTACCCATATTCAAGTGTTGATTAAAAAAAAAGAATGCATGAAGCTAGAATAAATCTTTTTTGTTTAAAAGCAGAGGGTCTGTTATTTTATTTGATATATTGCATGTTCAGATATTCATACAACTAAAATATTCTGGGGGCCATACAATTTTTGTGAAAATTACCAAAAATGCTGGGGGTGGCTGGCAATTAAAAAAAAAAAAAAAATGCTGGCGGTGAAAGAGATAAAAGCAATTTATCAAAAAAAAACTGTTTTTGTAAATTATATGCAGAACCAAAGTTAATGATCTTGGTCACCATGATTACCAGGCCCTACACTGGATTGTCTTGAATAAACATTACTTACAGTAAATACATAATGAAAAACTCTTTCATTTTTTAAAATTAAAGTTAAGACAGTAATGTAACTTAACAAAACTTGACCAATTCCAAAAAAACAAAAAAACAAAAAAAACAACTCCACTTCCTCATCTTCAAAGACTTGAGATATTGACCTTCTGGCCTCCTCAGCAGAAAAAAAATACAATATTCTACACAATACTCGCTTTCCTCCACATGTTGTTCAACGAAGCACTGGACATGACCAGCCTGGCCAATCAGACACAAAAACCCTTCAGGGATGATCCTGTGACAGTGTGAAGGAGAGAGATTTACTATTATAGAAAGAAATAAAATTAGGCAATGAAACACTCCTTCCTGCAATGATAGTATAATCATAGACTAAACTTTATAGCATTTCCTTAATATATTTGAGCCATTGAGATGATTTATAAGGAAATGCCTTATAAATCATCTCAATGGCTCAAATATATCTCAGATTTAAAAAATGTGTCATTGGTGCCCCTGTCACGAAAGAGACTAAATAAAACACCAGGTGTTAACGGGAATGTGTCTGCCCACGTCTGCTTGTGATCAATCAACCAAAACGCATCTTAAAGGATTAGTTCATTTTAAAATGAAAATTAGCCCATGATTTACTCACCCTCAAGCCATCCTAGGTGTATATGACTTTCTTCTTTCTGATGAACACAATCAGAGTTAGGCTATATTAATAAATAATCTGACGCTTCCAAGCTTTATAATGGCAGTGAATGGGGCTCATGAGCTTGAAGCTCAAAAAAGTGCATCCATCCTTCATAAACGTACTCCACATGGCTCCGGGGGGTTAATAAAATGAATTGGGGAGGGGGTTTATATGAATGTATCTCTGAAGGGAACTGACTGTTTTCAGAAAAGTTTTGATTTTCTTGAAAAAGGTTTTGCATTTTCTTGTCCTCTTACCTCAGTATAAAGTACTGCTTCCATAAGCACCACCTACTGTCAGAGAGTAAATTTGCATTCTCTAGTCTATCTAGTCTGTCTGCTGTTTTTATTTTGTGCAGGTGTCTTATAACATAATTTCACAAATCTAAAGTCAGACCATTCTGTTTTTGCTTTAAATCTTGAAATTATGCAATCTAATTTAAATAAAAAACAACTCCTCATGCTGCATGTGTGTTGCATCTTTTTTTGGATTGTGATTAAATGCAGTGGTTGCCTATAGTTTCAAATGGCTACAGACATGTTTTTGTTTAAGGCCAGTACTGTCACAAGCACGCCAGGTTCCACCCTCTCCCAACATACCTACCTGCCTCCCAGTTGGATTTCCAAGTCTCCTGTGTCTCCTCGTCCAGTCTCCTGTGTCTCCAGCGTCTTCCTCATCATCTGCAAAGCACAAGACAAGTATCACTCTGTGCACCACCTGAGTCACCATTGCAACCTGCTTTACACTCACCTGCTACACTCATTCTGGTCTTGTCAATAAACTGTGTCATATTCCATCCTTACCTGTTCTCTGTGTCTGCCTGTACGTAACAGAAGACCTGACCGCAACAGAGCACCAGAATGAGCACTCCGGATCCCTTCAAGGAGCTCGTTGACGCTCTTCAGCGAGCTCTCATCCCCGAGCCTTCTGCACCTTCACCAGCGAGCACTTCCAGGAACAACACCACCGCTTTGTCGCCACCAGACCGGCGCCCTTCTCTGGTGCGGCGGAGGATTGCGACAGATTTCTCCTCCAATGCTCGCTGGTCCTGGAGATGCAACCGCACCTGTATGTCAATGACCGTGCAAAGTTAGCCTTTATAATATCTCAGTTGACTGGAAAAGCATTTCATTGGGCAGAACCATTATGGTCCCAGGGCAGCCCAATAACCCAATCTCTCTCCAGCTTCGTCTCTCATTTCAAGGTCTTCGGGAGGCCGACCTGGGATTCAGCGATCAGTGAACAACTATACCACTTGAAACAAGGTATCATGTCCGTAAATAAGTATGCCCTACAGTTTCGAACCCTCGCAGCTGCCAGTGGAAGGAACGAGCACTCCCTGTTGACGACTTACCGACAGGGTCTAGATCCTCGAGTGTGGTTGCATCTCGCTGCATACGTGGATACCATGGGGCTTGAACGCTTCATTCAACTCTCCATCCGCGTCGCCACTCGCATGCAGTCATGTATTGAAGAACACCAGGACCAGTCGACGCTTTCTCCCTTCATCCGCTGGCCAGAGCGGATGACCCAGATTTTCTGTTTGTATTGTGGAATGGCTGGGCATTTCAATTCTCTGAATGCCCCACTCGTCCTCCTCGTCCCATGGTGAGTGCCATCATTCCTTCCCTACGTAAAAAGAAGCCACTCACCATGATTATAAACCTTACTGCTGCCGGTGTGTCTCTTCCAGTTAACGTACTCCTCGACTCAGGGTCAGCTGGCAACTTCCTCTCGGGCACCCTCTGCCGCCAGCTCAAGCTCCAAACGTCAGCCACCTCAACCATCTACCAGATCCACTCGATAACCGGCAAACCCATCAGCCGTCGCAAGGTGTGTTCGTCCATTGGTCCCATCCAAGTACAAGTCAGCCTCCTTCATGTGGAACAAATTCACCTGCTGGTTCTGGAGGAATCCACCGCTGACATCATCCCATGGTTGGAGTAGCACAACTCTGTCATCTCGTTGAAGACTGGAGAAGTCCTGAAGTGGCGCGACAGCTGCTTCCTGGGTTGTTTCTCCGCCTTTCCAGTCCCTCTGCGTTTCCAAGACCTGTCCATTGGAGAAATGCTCGGTGGACATCCCTCCTTGCTACGCCCCCTTCAGAGATGTTTTCTGCCCCAAGCGTGCCTCCACACCGGCCATGGGACTGTGCCATCAATCTTCTTCCGGGTGAGCCAGTGTCCCATGGAAAGATTTATCCCCTGTCCATTCCGGAGGAGAAGGTCATGGAGGAATACATCAAGGAGGGTCTGGATCAAGGTTACATCTGCCCATCTACTTCCCCTGCTGTCTCAAGCTTCTTTGTGGTCAAAAAGGATGGAGGCTTGCGGCCTTGCATCGATTACAGAGCCCTCAACAAGATTACGGTAAAATTCCGTTATCCTCTTCCTCTTGTCCCCGCTGTTCTTGAACATCTCCGAGGTGCCACTGTGTTCACCAAGTTGGACCTCCGCAGTGCCTACAACCTCATCCGAATACGTGAGGGGGACGAATGGAAGACTGCCTTCGTAACACCCACAAGCCACTACGAATACCTGGTGATGCCCTACGGATCCGTCAACGCCGTATTCCAGGACTTCATACATGAGGTGCTCCGGGAGTTTCTCCACAAGTTTGTCCTAGTATATATCAACGATAACCTGATCTATTCTAGGAGCCTGGCCGAGCATCACCACCACATTGCGGAGGTCCTGAAATGCCTGAGAAGCTTCAACCTGTTCCTCAAAGCTGAGAAATGCTCCTTCCACAAGTCATCAGTGCAGTTCCTTGGTTACAACATCGATTGCAGTGGCATCCGGATTGACGAGAGGAAGGTGGATGCCATCCATTCCTGGCCAACCCCCACATCTGTCAAAGAACTTCAACGCTTTCTCGGATTCACCAACTTTTATCGTCGCTTCATTCAAGACTACAGTACCCTTGCCTGTCCTCTCACCAGTCTCCTAAGAAACGAGCCCAAGTCTCTGTCCTGGACACCTGCTGCCACAGAAGCTTTTGAGGCCCTCAAGACCGCTTTCACTACTGCTCCACTCCTCATCCATCCCAACCCTGAGCTGCCCTTCGTCGTGGAGGTGGATGCCTTGACCACCGGAGTAGGAGTGGTCCTGTCTCAACAGCAGGGGAACCCCAGTAGACTTCACCCATGTGCCTTCTCCCGCAAGCTCAGCCCGGCGGAGGTAAACTATGACATCGGCAACAGAGAGCTCCTGGCCATCAAGTTGGCACTTGAAGAGTGGAGGCATTGGCTAGAGGGCGCCAAACACCCCTTCCTGGTTTTAACTGACCATAAGAACCTCGAATATCTACAAGATGCCAAACGTTTGAATCCCCACCAGGCAAGATGGGCCTTATTCTTCACACGATTCAATTTTACAATTTCCTACCGACCTGGTCCTAAAAATGTCAAAGCGGATGCCCTTTCTCGCATCTACAATCCTGAAGACAAGTCTGAAGAGGCGGAGCCCATTATCCCCGACAAGTTATTTGTCAGTCCCATCACTTGGTCTGAAGTAATGCTGCTTTCTTCCAATGCCTCCACCAACGCCCCGCCGGGCTGCCCTCCAGGCTTGCAATATGACACACGGACTTGGCGCACTCCTCTCATCCACTCCTCACACACCACTCCAACACTATCTACCTGCGATACCTACCTGCCTCCCAGTTGGATTTCCAAGTCTCCTGTGTCTCCTCGTCCAGTCTCCTGTGTCTCCCTCGTCTCCAGCGTCTTCCTTGTCATCTGCAAAGCACAAGACAAGTATGACTCTGTGCACCACTTGAGTCACCATTGCAACCTGCTTTACACTCACCTGCCAAACTCATTCTGGTCTTGTCAATAAAGTGTCATATTCCATCCTTACCTGTTCTCCGTGTCTGCCTGTACATAACAAGTACCTGTTATTGAGCAAATAAATTTGCTTAAACAAATATTTTAAAACTGGCAACCGGTATCAGAATTAGCCAATTTAGTTGTAAAAAATCAAAATTGAATCAGCCATGAAAAATCATGATCGGTGCATCACTTCATGATACCAAAATCCTATATGGAAGGCTATTTACTCACCACCATGAATACTGACATCAAATCAGGTCAGAGTTAAACTGTGTGCTTGACGCACAGTTTGCGGTCACCAGCGGATCAGAGCCCTCCTGCTGAGTGACTGCCTTCAAAAAGCCGCCAATAGATGAAGAACTCAGATGTTGAGAAGCAGGAGCTGACGTGGGAAAGACACCAAGGCGACATCTCTCTGAAACCCTGGGTTAAGCAGTCTTCAAGTGCTGGATCATAATACAGTGAAATGCAGCCTGATATATGGCAGTTACAATATTTAAACACTGTCTGTAAAATGGGACACAGTGCATTTTTAATGAATCAAATCTTTCTGAAAAATTAAAGCTTTATACAACAGTATCATCACCCAAGACTTCAGATCTCATCTTATCATCGTCTTGCCTTTACAAGTTCTTGAACTTGACCGCTTGTGTGAAATACAAAGGAACCAGCTTAAGTAGATTAAAACAACAAAAAAGAAATCAAAGGAATTTCCAGTTAAAAACATAAAAAACATAAAACTCAGCTGACACCATTTGTGACATAATGGTGATTACCACAAATGTAATTTTAATACCTAATAAAAAAACAAACAAAAAAAAAACAGCAAAAATCGACATCACAGTGAGCCACAATGGAAAGTTAAAATACTAATTGTTACACAATTATAGCCAAGAAGTAAACTGTACATGTGTTAACATTATTTTAATGTAAGCAAAAACCTTACTACCCTTTTTTTTTTTTTGTGTAGTTATATCAAAATGTACAACTTGATTGCCCTGAAAACATAATTCTTGAAACAACCGTAAAATTACAAGAACAATCTTAAAATCGAATTGTAAAAATTCTAAAAAAAGAAGAAAAAAAAAGTATTCTTTTAACTCTGTAAATTTTAGGATTTACATTCCTGCTTTTAAACCCTCCAAGATTGGCTCCATTCAAATCTAGTGCCTCATTGTAACCTTGAACGAATCAAAATTATATTTTGTAATAATCAATAATCAACATTATGCCAAAAAGGCTGTCAATTGACCTTAACTTGCAAAAAGAAAATGCATATCTCCAGAAGATTTGTTTTGTGGCATTTAATGTTTGCTTTCATGTCGCAGATCATGCAGGTCAGAGACATTTGATATGATATTGCTGAAACAATGTCTATTGCTCTGATCTCTGATGTAGCAAAGACTCCTTCCACGGGACGTCCTGTTATGGACCGATACCCTGCCCCTTTTTGGGGGCAAAAAGCACAAAACAATATTCACAATCACTTCTCTTCCCAACCAGAATAAGCAAACATAAGGGACCCCCTCCAAATGATGTGCAAATTCCACCCTCTGGTCCCCCAATGGAATAGTCATGTCACAATAAAAAGCCATTCCTCCTGCTAATCTGCTTTTTATAGCTCCGTCACAAATGCTAATTTCCATAATCGAGTCGACAGGTGTGGAAAGGGTGAAAGAGCACAGGCTAAGGTAGAGAAGAGAAAGGTGAAAACAGAGTCAGGGGACGAGCGAAGGTGGGGTGAGAGGAAATGGATGTGGCGGTGGAAAGAGAGCGCTCTATTTTCGCTCTTTTTCCCCCCCTGCTCCTGAAGGATCATGGTTTTTGGGCACGAGGGCTTGATTAGAGCTGACAGTCACACCTGCCACCTCCTCCCCGTCAGTCTGCAATTACCACTCAGGTCCTGGTCCCAAGGAAGTGGTCACATTAAAAAGCCCAGACCAGCCTAGTCTCGCTCTCTTTTTTTGCATACGGTATGTCACTCAAAGAGCAACGTGGCTCACATTAGAGCTGAGGGCACGGACCCAAACGGAGCCTGCATTAGCGGACGCATGCAGAGTGAGTTCATGGACGGCACTCTCATTCCATCATGTGCTTTCTCGGCCCGCTAATTGAGGTCCTTTTAGATTCTCTACAAAGACCTATCTTGGAGTGCAGGGCACAGGAGAAAGATCATACATTTCTCGGCAAGGACTGCATCTGCATGTGTCTGGGTCACTATAGTGTTGGAGTTAAACCCTCTACCTCATGCTACTGTAAAACAAAGCAAAATGATCCAGAGGAGACAAACTCAGGCATCAGGTTCCTCTTGAATGACACAACAAATTAACTTCCAGTCATGTTTGAGTTAATTAATTAAATTGAGTAGGGTGAACTTAAATGAAACAAAGTAGTTCAATTAACTTAACTTTTATGAGTATTTAGACTTTCTTTTTCCTGTAAGTAAAAAAAAAAAAAAAAAAACTGACACATTAAAGGTGCACTGTGTAAATTTTAGTGGCATCTAGTGGCGAGGTTGTGAATTGCAACCCTCCACCGCTCACCCCTCCCTTTCGAAGCACATAGAGAAGCTACGGTGGCTGACACAGGACAAAAAATGTCATCTGAGACAGCAGAGAGTATCTTATAGAGTGCCTTATATAGCAGTTTGTCCATTTAGGGCTACTGTAGAAACATGACACCGCAAAATGGCGACTTCAATGTAAGTGTATGAAGATAGAAATGGCTCATTCTAAGGTAATAAATCCATAACGGTTCATCACAAGGTCTTTATACACCACTGAAAACATAGTTATGTATATTATATTGCATTTCTGTCAATAGATCCTCATGCATCCTGGGCTGAGATTTATATTTCCCAGCATGCTTTGCCAAGACACAAAATACCACTACTAAAACATTTTAAATTGAGATTACATGATAATTTTAAGTTAAATGTATGAATTAGCTTTCTCAAATGTGTCAAGTTAAGAGTAATTAAAATATATGAGTACAAAATAATAATCTGCAAATTCTGGCTGCTTAAACTTTTAGTTTCTTAACTTATACGTAACTGATTACCTACATTTTACACCTACAGTTTTTTTGAGTTTTGCCAACTTATTCGGGTTTATAGTGTATTTAAAAGTGAAACAATGAATAAATGGAACCACACACTTGACAACATTTTAGAACCACCAAAACTTTGAACTAGAACATTGGCATAATTTAAATCTCCATTGCATTAGGAGCGCAATGACTGCAAAGCACACTCTGATCAGCAGACGGTTCCTAGAGCACAACCAGCGTCCTTGACAGTGTTTATGCCCAATGTCCACATCGTGCGTCCTTGACTCGAGCATAGAAGGGTGGCCCTCTCTTTGGGACGCTGTGCCAACTCCAAGCATTCTCTCATCTACCATCTCCAAACATTATTTTCCCTCCCCGCTCAAGAGGAAACTCAAAGGAACCGGAGGCCTTTCCCAGCGGGACACATTAACAAGCCCATCTAGTTAAATTGAGCTCCTGCATTACCTAATGTGTTCGCCAACTCCAGGGGTAGGAGACAGCGCATCCATAATTGATCACATGTGCATCTTTTTTTCTAAGGCAGCTCTGGCTGACAGAAAGGGTAGCTTTGTTGTAAGCAAGCCAAGTTAAAGAGATGTTTATTAGAGCTTTTTTTCCCTTTATCTTCTCATATGCCTTTTATAAAGCAAGGTTTGCAGGGATCGATCGCCGTCCTGTCAGAGCGCTGGGTGCCATATCACTCATCCCTGTGAATGGCAGTCTGCTTCATCTCTTGTGCTTGTAGGAGCGCATTTGAATTTCACAAAAGTCATTGGAGATTTGATGAAGTTTTTCTTTCCACCACAGCTACACAACCCACAGCCCCAACTGATAAAGCCAAGGTCAGAGAAAAGCTTTTGCATGTTTCACTATGAAGGATGTTTGGCCCCTTTACACCTTACTAAAATAGACCTGATTTCAAGATGTTCTAGAAAGAATCAGAACAATTATCAATACGTCTTTCCATTTAAAAACAATTGTATTGTGAACAAATACAGATTAATCGGCCAAAAAATGAATTACACAAAACATTTTAAACTATACAGATATGAAAAGTCTGTAAAATTTGAGTCTCTGCCTCTTAGAATTGGATTTGCTAAAGTTTGCCAGGTTAGTGCCATCAATATTTGAAAGAATTTTGTTTGAAAGTTGTTTGTGAATGTAAAAGTTTTGCAAAGTTGTTAAGTCGAAAGTGCACGATAAATAAAGTTATTGTCTCCCAAAAGAAAGAATCCACTCTGAACCACCTATACGAGTCGTTTGTAATTCGGATCTCACTGCGGGACGGTTCTATGTCACTAGAAATACATTTGCTTAATGGCAGTCTATGTTGTACATTGTCTGCCCGCAAACAACTTTTTTCAAATGTCATTTTACTGACGACTGTTTTCTCAAATCTTGGAGTTCAACGTGGGATTCGCAAAACACTTGCTCTTGAACACTGGGTCAGTACTCAGTTTATTTGGACCAGCTTGCTCCTCAGAATCACAATCCATAAGTATGAATAATTATTGATGTTTTTTTCTACCGGAGTTCAAAATACATAGTTTTGTGTTTTATATTGTGTACGTTTCTGGGCTAACCTGCTAACTCACGTTATTACTGTCTTACTGAAATACTTCTGCTAATTAGCTGTGGGCCACTATTACCTAAAACTGTGTATTAATGCAGATTGTCTGTCGTTCTTACGACTCTGAGTAAAGATAAAGGATGGAGCAAGATTTGTTTTACAAGCGTTTATGTCGCATGAGTCATTCACGTCAGTGCTCGGCTAACCTATGCGCTGTTATTGATACAGTTCCCGCACGTGCATTGCAATAAATTAGACATTTTGGGTTTGTTGATGGACAGACTCTTGTTAATGCTGATGGTGAGGAATTACAGTTGTAACATCTCATAATTAACCTCAAACTGAGTAGCGTATCACTGAGAAACATCCTGCTCAAGTCGTCCTTGCGATGGAGGTTCAGGTTGAGTAACTAGTTTCATCATCGGACTCAGATTGATATGGTAAAATCAACACCATCATTACTGTCTATACAGTACAATCGCTGAGCTTCAGTTATGGTAATGGGAGTTTAGCTTCCGAAACACGTGCTGTAAGCGGTAGACCAATCACAACAGACTGGCCATCTGGCCAATCAGAGCTGAGTAGGCTTGCAGCTTTTCACGGGAAAAGGGGATTTAGAGAGACTGATTCATCTGACAAGTCGTTTGAGAATCATTGAAAATTGTGGTTATGTGCAATGAATACTACAAAAAAATTAAACTCTTTTTGACCTTTGATGCATGTAAACCTGTTGTAGGAGACCTCCAAAACAAAATTAGGAGCCTTTAAAATAGCTTTAAACTTTAACATAAATCCACCCATATTGGTAAAAATAAATAAATAAAATTGTAAAAATTGTTTTCCTAAGTTGGCAAATCTTGACTAAAAGAAGTGAACCAAAGAGAAGCAAATGTTATGCTACACAGTCAGGTCTATCTACCAGAGTGTAGTAAAATTTTTCATGTTCTCATGCCATGCATGAGAGTAGGGTATAGTTCACCCAAAAATTAGAATTCTGTTATCATTTATTCGACCTCAAGTTCCAAACTTGTATGAATTTCTTTCTTCTGCTGAACACAAAAGAAGATATTTTGAAGAATGTCTATAACCAAACAGTTGCTGGACCCCACTGACTTCCATAGTAGGAAAAAATATTATAAAAAGTCAATGGTGCTGTCAAATTTGGTTACTGACATTTTTAAAAGATCTTCTTTTGTGTTCAGCAGAAGAAAGAAATTCATACAGGTTTGGAACAACTTGAGGTCAAATAAATTATGACAGAATTTTCGGTAACACTATACAATACGGGTGCACTAATATGCATTAATTCATGCTTAACTAATAGCTAGATAATCAAGTTAATGTAGTTAATGTATTACTCATGAAGAACTAAACCACTTATTAATGATTACTGCATCAGCAACTAATGAAGATTCTACATGATTAATAGATTAAGTAATATATAACTTGTTATTAGTTAAATGTGCCATAATGTATTAATTCCCTAATAACATATTATATTAACTAATAATGTAAATGAACGGATGAATTACCACAGTGGGTCAAAGCCATGCATTTCATCTTCCAGTTGTCTGCTTTAATTAATCATTATTGGTTAGTTAAAAAAAAAAAAATTTTAAAATAAATCTTTGCATCATAATGTCACAATTATGTTCTGTTTGGTCTTTCACCTGTGCTCGTTTGTCTCTGATTAGTTTGCCATCTCCACATTTGTCTTATTAGTTCCCTCCGTCACCCTGTGTATTTATACTCCCTGTTCTGTTCAGTCCTTTGTCGGTTATTGTTTGTATACACGTTAGTGTTAGCGTGTCCTGAACCCTCTCTGCATGTTATTTGGATTAAAGATTTTTTTTTACCATCATCTCCTTCATTGTGTGCTTTCTACAACCCTGGTTTGTAACACATATATAAACATTTCAATACTTAAAATCTAAGATAAAATAAGTACTCTACTGGTCACCCATTTTGTTGTTGGTTTAATAGATAAAAAAATAAAAAAATTACTGCACATAGAAATAAGGGCAAGCTTATGTGCAAGAACTATTAAATGCAGCATATTTGTAGCACTACGTTGGTATCTATCCACATTGTGAAAAATTCATACAAGCTTCAACAGTCTGTCTTTATATCTGTCTTTGCCTTATTCATCACATTTTACAATGAACAGAGAAAATATAAGGGGAGATGGAATACTTTTTTTAAAAGAAACGTTTATAATACCACTGCTAGATATTACTGCTGATTTGGCATTATTATTATTAATATTATTACTATTTACATATAGAAATCAAACCAACAATAAGGTAACAATATGCAAGTGCTATGACTAGTCTCAGTTGGGCTAGCACAGTACATGTACATGTAGTATATATATATATATACTCACCTAAAGGATTATTAAGAACACCTGTTCAATTTCTCATTAATGCAATTATCTAATCAACCAGTTGCTTCAATGCATTTAGGGGTGTGGTCCTGGTCAAGACAATCTCCTGAACTCCAAACTGAATGTCAGAATGGGAAAGAAAGGTGATTTAAACAATTTTGAGCTTGGTTGTTGGTGCCAGACGGGCCGGTCTGGGTATTTCACAATCTGCTCAGTTACTGGGATTTTCACGCACAACCATTTCTAGGGTTTACAAAGAATTGTGTGAAAAGGGAAAAACATCCAGTGTGCGGCAGTCCTGTGGGCAAAAATGCCTTGTTGATGCTAGAGGTCAGTGAAATTACCACTCGTTACAACCAAGGTATGCAGCAAAGCATTTGTGAAGCCACAACACGCACAACCTTGAGGCGGATGGGCTACAACAGCAGAAGACCCCATCAGGTACCACTCATCTCCACTACAAATAGGAATAAGAGGCTACAATTTGCACAAGCTCACCAAAATTGGACAGTTGAAGACTGGAAAAATGTTGCCTGGTCTGATGAGTTTAAATTTCTGTTGAGACATTCAGATGGTAGAGTCAGAATTTGGCATAAACAGAATGAGAACATGGATCCATCCTGCCTTGTTACCACTCTGCAGGCTGGTGGTGGTGGTGTAATGGTGTGGGGGATGTTTTCTTGGCACAGTTTAGGCCCCTTAGTGCCAATTGGGCATCGTTTAAATGCCACGGCCTACTTGAGCATTGTCTGAACTACCATGGACACAAATCCGAAGTTTGCATACTTGGTTTTGAAAAACATATTTTGTTGATCCTGGAACAACATTCCTGTCCAAATATGTTGTCCTAACCCTAACCAAATCCCACAGGTTATCCCTAAAATCAGATAGAAATGATAGGTGAATTACACTGATGTAGAGCACCAAACTGTAAACTTGTCCCTCAAATTTGAGTGGTTGATTGGAATAATGTTCCAGGATCAACAAAGATGTTGACCCAGGAACATGTTGTGTGAAATCAGGTTCTGACTTTGATTCCAGTGCAGTATAACTGCAGAAATGTAGGAAATATAGGTAAATATTTAATTATATTACTTTCTATTAAATTCTGTTTATTATTTTCCTGTTTAACACTGTGAAACAATCTTCATTATAAAAAGCGCTATATAAATAAAGGTGACTTGACTTGACTTGAAATATAGGTATTTATGTCTAATTTCACTCATTAATGCGCTTGGTCATCTTATTTGCATTTCCATACTTTAATCTGACACAGATCAGGATCGGCTAAAGTTCCTTCAGGGTGATGTGATTTGGATAATCCATATTCATGGAGTGGAGTGCTTACCTCTTAAACTTCAGATCCAAAAATAAGTAAAAGCCATGCTTATACAGAGTTACACGAAGATGAAGCAGAGCAGAGTAGAGTTCAATGCATCTGAGTCTTGGCCTGTCTGAGGAGTAGAGGAGCAGCGAGAACATTTGCGGCAGGGCTCTATTGATTAGTTAGCACAGTCTTGTCTAAGCCTATTCCGGCTAAACGGGGAATTAAAGCTAACTGTCACATTTCTTGTGCAGAAAACTCATTTATAATTCAGTGCATTCCCCGGTCGTCCCCTGCACCACATGCAGCGGCCGGCCTCCCTCCTCACTCGTCCCATCTCATTACGAGCTGCTTTGAAGGTGATCCCAGTGTGTCAACCATGTAAATAAGCACCTCCTCAAAGTAGAACACTCTCCTCCTACTCAACCGCTAACTCATCCCTGGAAAATGAGATGTCCAGGGGCCTCAGTTGGAGTAAAATGCCCTTTAGCTTACCTGAACCTCTCAATCATAGCTCATGATTACCTCACGATCAGTTGCACATCACTCAATAACTTGCCTTCTAAATCATATCCCCTTGAGTGGTGTTATATTCTGGAGAAAATTTAATTATGCATGTTAATGAATGTACATCCAAGGAAGGATCAATGATATGTGAAATGGCAGTAAATAAAATGGAAGTTGCCTTATTCACATTAGACGTGGTTTCCACATCATTTACTCTGAAAAACAATCAAACCAACAGTATGAATATCTAAGAGCTAGGCTATTTGTTGTGGCACTTAGAGCGAGGCATTTAGAATGGACCTTTTTCA
Organism: Paracanthobrama guichenoti; assembly: GCA_018749465.1. Taxonomy (NCBI): domain Eukaryota; kingdom Metazoa; phylum Chordata; class Actinopteri; order Cypriniformes; family Gobionidae; genus Paracanthobrama; species Paracanthobrama guichenoti. The sequence continues at coordinate 24,385,895 of CM031963.1, read as the reverse complement.
CATTTCATCATAGCTGGGTCAACTACAGTGGTGAAAGGGAGACAAATATGATTTATGCACTTTGCTAGACTTGAAGTTAATAACTGGGGAAACACTGTCATCACAATCTGTGAAAAGGTTCCATGTAAGTGAATGGGTAAACCCTTAATCCATTCTTAAAATGCGCTTTCAAAAGTACAGCCACAAGATGTAAACTTTTGTAATATGTGTTAGTGATTAACCATGATCTTAGTGTGAAAAACCATTTTGAATAGACACGTGAATGCACTATCCAAAATTAAATGGTTGTAATTTAAGAAAGCTTTGGAATATAGACATTTTGCCTCGTTTTAAAGACACATGGCATATTGTAGAAGTGAAATAAATTATGAAAGTGAAATGGAAAAAAAAAAAAAGTTATAGAAGTTTATATATACACCGATCAGGCATAACATTATGACCACCGACAGGTGAACTGAATAACACTGATTATCTCTTCATCACGGCCAAATTGTGATGGCTAGACGACTTGGTCAGAGCATCAACAAAATTGCAGCTCTTGTGGGGTGTTCCCAGTCTGCAGTGGTCAGTATCTATCAAAAGTGCTTCAAGGAAGGAACAGTGGTGAACCGGCAACAGGGTCATGGGCAGCCAAGGCTCATTGATACACGTGGGGAGCGAAGGCTGTATGCCTGGTCAGTGTATATACAGTATATATATATATATATATATATATATACACTCACCTAAAGGATTATTAGGAACACCATACTAATACTGTGTTTGACCTCCTTTAGCCTTCAGAACTGCCTTAATTCTACGTGGCACTGATTCAACAAGGTGCTGAAAGCATTCTTTAGAAATGTTGGCCCATATTGATAGGGTAGCATCTTGCAGTTGATGGAGATTTGTGGGATGCACATCCAGGGCACGAAGCTCCCGTTCCACCACATCCCAAAGATGCTCTATTGGGTTGAGATCTGGTGACTGTGGGGGCTATTTTAGTACAGTGAACTCATTGTCATGTTCAAAAAAACAATTTGAAATGATTCGAGCTTTGTGACATGGTGCATTATCCTGCTGGAAGTAGCCATCAGAGAATGGGTACATGGTAGTCATAAAGGGACGACATGGTCAGAAACAATGCTCAGGTAGGCCGTGGCATTTAAATGATACCCAATTGGCACTAAGGGGCCTAAAGTGTGCCAAGAAAACATCCCCCACACCATTACACCACCACCACCAGCCTGCACAGTGGTAACAAGGCATGATGGATCCATGTTCTCATTCTGTTTACGCCAAATTCTGACTCTACCATCTGAATGTCTCAACAGAAATCGAGACTAATCAGACCAGGCAATATTTTTCCAGTCTTCAACTGTCTAATTTTGGTGAGCTTGTGCAAATTGTAGCCTCTTTTTCCTATTTGTTGTAGCCTCTTTTTCCTATTTGTTTTTCCTATTTGAGATGAGTGGTACCCGGTGGGGTCTTCTGCTGTTGTAGCCCATCCGCCTCAAGGTTGTGCGTGTTGTGGCTTCACAAATGCTTTGCTGCATACCTCGGTTGTAACGAGTGGTTATTTCAGTCAAAGTTGCTCTTCTATCAGCTTGAATCAGTCGGCCCATTCTCCTCTGACCTCTAGCATCAACAAGGCATTTTCCCCCACAGGACTGCCGCATACTGGATGTTTTTCCCTTTTCACACCATTCTTTGTAAACTGAATGATAATGATGGTGACGATTAGGCTACTTTTAGAATTAAATAAATATTTTAATTTGCCCTGCAATAATTTATAGCGCATCACATATAACCGACGCACTGTAATAAGATTAGCTAACTCCTCATTTACAAACCTGATTCCAAAAAAGTTGGGACACTGTACAAATTGTGAATAAAAACAGAATGCAATGATGTGGAAGCTTCAAATTTCAATATTTTATTCAGAATACAACATAGATGACATACCAAATGTTTAAACTGAGAAAATTTATAATTTTAAGGGAAAAATAAGTTGATTTTAAATTTCATGGCATCAACACATCTCAAAAAAGTTGGGGCAAGGCCATGTTTACCACTGTGTGGCATCCCCTCTTCTTTTTATAACAGTCTGCAAACGTCTGGGGACTGAGGAGACAAGTTGCTCAAGTTTAGGAATAGGAATGTTGTCCCATTCTTGTCTAACACAGGCTTCTAGTTGCTCAACTGTCTTAGGTCTTCTTTGTCGCATCTTCCTCTTTATGATGCACCAAATGTTTTCTATGGGTGAAAGATCTGGACTGCAGGCTGGCCATTTCAGTACCCGGATCCTTCTTCTACGCAGCCATGATGTTGTAATTGATGCAGTATGTGGTCTGGCATTGCCATGTTGGAAAATGCAAGGTCTTCCCTGAAAGAGACAACGTCTGGATGGGAGCATATGTTGTTCTAGAACTTGGATATACCTTTCAGCATTGATGGTGCCTTTCCAGATGTGTAAGCTGCCCATGCCACACACACTCATACAACCCTATACCATCAGAGATGCAGGCTTCTGAACTGAGCGCTGAGAACAACTTGGGTTGTCCTTGTCCTCTTTAGTCCGGATGACATGGCGTCCCAGTTTTCCAAAAAGATCTTCAAATTTTGATTCATCTGACCACAGAACAGTTTTCCACTTTGCCACAGTCCATTTTAAATGAGCTTTGGCCCAGAGAAAACGCCTGCGCTTCTGGATCATGTTTAGATATGGCTTCTTTTTTGACCTATAGAGATTTAGCTGGCAACGGCGAATGGCACGGTGGATTGTGTTCACCAACAATGTTTTCTGGAAGTATTCCTGAGCCCATGTTGTGATTTCCATTACAGTAGCATTCCTGTATGTGATGCAGTGTCGTCTAAGGGCCCGAAGATCACGGGCATCCAGCATGGTTTTCTGGCCTTGACCCTTACGCACAGAGATTGTTCCAGATTCTCTGAATCTTTGGATAATATTATGCGCTGTAGATGATGATAACGTCAAACTCTTTGCAATTTTTCTCTGAGAAACTCCTTTCTGATATTGCTCCACTATTTTTGGCCGCAGCATTGGGGGAATTGGTGATCCTCTGCCCATCTTGACTTCTGAGAGACACTGCCACTCTGAGAGGCTCTTTTTATACCCAATCATGTTGCCAATTAACCTAATAAGTTGCAAATTGGTCCTCCAGCTGTTCCTTATATGTACATTTAACTTTTCCGGCCTCTTATTGATACCTGTCCCTGTTTTTTGGAATGTGTAGCTCTCATGAAATCCAAAATTAGCCAATATTTGGCATGACATTTCAAAATGTCTCACTTTCAACATTTGATATGTTATCTATATTCTATTGTGAATAAAATATAAGTTTATGAGATTTGTAAATTAAGGCATTCCTTTTTTATTCACAATTTGTACAGTGTCCCAACTTTTTTGCAATCGGGTTTGTGTGTGTATATATATATATATATATATATATATATAATATTATATTTTATTTTATATGAGCTATATATTTCATATAAGCTATATATTTTACAAAACATGTTTTAGGCCCCAATCACACAGAACACGTTTTTCAGGGTCGAAATTTCTTCGTTTTTTTTGGTTAACGTTTTTTCATTTAGAAAAGAGCAGTGTGCTGCAGTTTTTTTTTTTTTTTAATGTTGCTAGGAAACCCCCGAATCAGCTGTCCTGTCAGTCTAATCAAGGTAATGGTCACCACAATGGAAGGTCCGCCTCTTCATTCATTTGATTGGACAATAGAAAAAAACGCAATGACGTTGAGTGCTTTTCCGCTCAGAGTTGATTTATTTCAACTTCATGCACTCAGAAGTTAAAACGGGAGGCGCCCAGGGCATATAAGCAGGGCACAAACTGCTCTCTGCCAACTGAAATCTATTCAAAAAAGGCGCCTCTCACTGCAAAAATGCGTTCTGTCTGATCAGGGCCTTACTCTGCAAGAAAATAAAAAAAATAGCAAGAAAACCAAAAATCTGAACAAGTTGTGCTCCAAATTTGAGACTGATATCTCAAAAAAATTGCTTTCAGTAAGATTTTGTTTGGGCGCAGTACCAATCTTTTTCACAGATGATCCAGGATCCAAACCCTAAAATGTCTGTAATAGTGATAATTTAAATAGCTTTACAACTCAAAAGAAAACAAGGGATTAGTCAAAATTATTATTATTATTATTATTATTATTATTATTATTATTATTGGTAATTATGCCACAAAAGCTGTTGATTGAGCACAACTTTTTTTTTGATCCCAGAATAATGCTTTAAAATTATGGCAAACAAAAGGGCATTAAGCACTGCAACTCTTCAACAAATCAAGACAGAATGATTAAACACATGTTAAAATTACTGCAAGTCAAAGGTGGACACTTAAAATAGAATTTTTTTAGATTTATATGCCAGGAGGCATGTAAAGTTTAGACTTTAAACACTGATGTGCATGTGTCATATGGGAAGTTATAGACTATAGTATTCATCTGATCTGAATTTCCAAAATTACTCCCCCCACAGCTTTTATTTCTGCTAAGGTGTACTTATGACCTGATAATGTACTCACCATTTGGTCAGCGAAGTCATTTATTGACTGATCGATACTGTAAAGAGGGCACACAATTTTATGATCACTCTAACAGGAAAAAAAGAGGGGGGAGGAGAAATAATATTTCATCGGGATGCATGTCTGAGAATTTTTCTTCTACCCTAAACCCATATGGCAGATCCATATTGATTTTCCTGCGGCCTAGATGCAGTATTTCACTTTGCCTTTGCCACCATTAGAGCTGTGCTCCAATACAATACAACAGGCCCAAAGGTTCAACATGTTGAAAACATACTTCAGCAAAAATCTATCAAGCCTGTGGCCCTGGGTTTCACCCACCCAAAAGAACATGCAGAGCAAGCTTTATTCCAAATTCAGCAATTTCATTCACACAGCTCCCCACATATGGCCTAATATATACACAATAAAAAAGGAATGCACTGAAAATGAAAGAAAATGCCCTGAACCTACTGTAGCACACCACAATCTGCAACAAATAGTGTCCCACCATATATATCACATATATTACAATACAAACTATTGATGTATTGTGGCATTAAACCCTGGTCCTGGAAATTTTAACACCAACACATCTTAGTATGCCTCTCCTAGTGACAGTCCCATAAGCAGAAGAAATCTAGCCTACTACGTAGTGTTACATCCATCCAGCAGGAGGCACTATGGACAGACAGTCTCCATTCCACATTTATAGTGCTTTGCATGGATCATTTGTGGAGCACTTGGAGATGTGATGTGAATCAGAGTGTTGACAGCAATTTTGTCTCTCGGCTGTTCCCAGATGACTGGATGAGGGTGAGTCAAAGAGAAGGAAGGGAGACCAGAATCCACAGGGAGACGGAGTGGCTTCGGAGTGCTGCTTAATGGAGAAATCAATGTGCCTCAGAGCCCAAAAAGGTGGAAGTGTGTTTGTGTGTGTGTGGGATGTGTTGCTAGATGGTTTGACCCAGGTGGGGAGGAATGGGTAGAAGGGGTCTGTGGATAGGAAGGGGCAACCATACAGCTGAATGGCCTTATGAATTAATAATAAGCTAATCATCACCAAAATGAGGAGCTTTCCTGAGACGTGTGGTGGTGTGATGGGGACCTGGGCAGGGGAGATGGGGGTGCTATGAGGAGAAACTACTCAATGAGTATGGCCACTTTTTACTCCCCTGCCCTCTTGTCTAGAGCCGGCTGTGGCATGGTAGCTGGAGACTCTCCAGGTAAAGAGCAGCCCGGGAAGAAAGTATTTTCAGCCAGTGGAGAGGAACAACAGTCTTGTACGACGAGAAGCAAGCTTAAATATTGATGAGGTTTAACGTTTTTGCAGCGAGGTAATTGTTTCTTTTTTTCCCGCCTGCTACTATGGATGCCATCACCTCGACTCATGGGGTCTCCGTTGCTCCGATCCATCAGGCCAAAAGTGGCCCCTGACACATGTGACAGCAGTTGTACCATGCTATATAAAAATACGCAACAGTCCCTGCTAATGGCCAAGACAGTGGCAAAGTCAGAGTTTGAGGTTATATTCAGAAGCAAAGCTTTGTAAGCTTTGTGCAGTGCAAGACATGCTAAAATGCTCTTAAAAAATCTGTACTCTGTTAGGTTGTTTCCAAGTTGAGAATTCACCAACACAGATGTACAACTAATGACATGCTAGGTTTAGGTGAAGAACTGGACTGATATAATGCAGAGAAGGCATGATACAACATGTCTTTGGGATCTCTAGCCCTAAATTGATCATTGGTAATATTACTCTCAACTGGGATTTAAGCTGTAATGCAAACCCATTATGTCTGTCACAATGATTTGTTTCACTTCAAGAGACCTAGAGACACTATGGCACTAAGCTACACGCAGTAAAACCACTGAAGACTGGGGCACAATTATTTAATTTATTTATTTATTTGTTATGTAATATATATTCATTATGTATAATCAATTTGAGATTTACCCATCTCTAAATTGCATTTAAAAACACTGGATTGTTTTGGAAGCAGATGGTCGCTTTACATCAGGCTACAAAGTTTGTCAACAGTCAAAACTGTAAAGGAAAATATTAACAAATCATGTTCCACACCTCAGTGTACCATATAAAAGCATCCAGATATTTTCAAGAGGTTCAGTTGTTGTTCAAACCAAACAACATAATGGTGCAGAATGTGACACAAGTGACATATCAGACTGCAGGCAAATCAGATTTTTTCTCAAATAAGATCTTTTCAGGCAGACTGTCCGCTTTATTAATTGCAAGTGATCAAATAAGATTTGTATGTCCAGACATAACTAACCTACCTGCATGGGTTGCTTTGGTAACAACATAGGCATACCCACATATGTGACAAGGCTTTCAAAATGTATGCAGGGAAAAAGAAAAATCACCTCGTTCTCCAAATGAAGCTGGGCACACACTGTACGTTTTTGGCCACGATTTGGTCGTTTGTGACAAGTTTTGAAAATCCTTTAAAGAGTCCTCTGATTCTAGTCTAAAATCTGTAGTCTTTGGTCGTTAGTTTGACTTGTTCACCGACAGCCGATTAATGACCGCTGCAATCAAATTTTACCTCCAATTAAATTCTGGCAGTGTCAGAAATTTGACTCACAGTCCTGCAGTGTGACTTCTCTTACGAGTTCATGTGTTCATAACCTCAAGGCTAGATTATTGTAATGCTCTACTGGGTAGTTGTCCTGCACGCTTAATAAACAAACTCCAGCTGGTCCAAAATGCAACAGCTTGAGTTCTTACTAGAACCAGTAAGTATGACCATATTAGCCCAGTTCTGTCAACACTGCACTGGCTCCCTATTAAATATCGTCAATTTAAAAAAAAAAAATCTTGTAATTTGTAATTGACAATAAAATCTTGTAATTGACAAAGTCATTTTAAAGCACTAAATGGTTTAGCTTCCCAGTACTTGAGCGAGCTCTTAACACATTATACTCCTTCTCGTCTATTGCGATCTCAAAATTCTGGCCAGTTGATAATATCTAGAATATAAAAATATCAACTGCTGGCAGTAGAGCCTTTTCCTATTTAGCACTTAAACATTTATCATTGTTCGGGAAGCAGACACACTGTCATTTTAAATCTAGACTAAAAACGCATCTCTTTACTATGGCATACACATAGAACATTATCAATTTCTATTATTCAAATCAGTAAATGATTGTTAGGCTGCATTAACTTGGTCAGCCGTAACTGGGAACACTTCCCATAATACCTGATGTACTCGTTACATCATAAGAAGAATGACATCTACGCTAATGTTAGTCTCTCTCTTTAGCTCAAGGTTTGCTTTAGTCTGTATACATCGAACTGTATCCAGTGGACCTGCGCCTAGACACGACCACAACGCATCCCTGAAGTGTCTGCAGAGATTGTGAACTAGACTCTCCCCTGTCAAGGCCTCATCGACACAACAGCCAGTGGCACTGATCCTCAGCAAACCTGTCTCAGGTGTGATGACTCCAATCAAAAAAAGCACTAAATAAATAAAGGTGACTTGACTTGACTTGACTTGACTTGACTTGACGACAACTGTTAAATTGGCTTGTTTTTTAAGACAAGCCATTATCAAAATTAACGCTTCATTTAAAGCCACCATTTCAGTGCCACGTGTAATGCAGCTCACTGAACTCCTCCACCACACAAGAAAAACTCTGCAACGGAGGTGGCTGGTATATTGTGATGTTCTGTGCTATAGCCACGGCTGACATTTTTGGGCATAGAGTTTGAATACTGTATGAATACTTATGGCATTTCCCTCACTGGTTTTAACATTATCATTGTGTGTTGTGTTTAGAGTTACGCAAAAGACAATTTGAAGTCCGATTTGATCAGCCAGATCAGCATTTCAAACCACCTCCAAATGTGGTTTTAATCAGTTTTGAAAAAGAAAAAAACAGATTTCATGTAGTTTTTTTTTTTTTTTGCTGTCCAGGCTGGACAAAATCTGGATGTGCAAAAAAATCTGATTTTTTTTTGCTGGCAGTCTGAACATGGCCTTAGAGTATCTTAGATCAGAGAAAGTGCCGACCTTTCGGGATTTGCAACAGTCTCAGAGCAGAGGTGCTCCAACCCTAATTAAACACAAGTGTTCCAGCTAATCAAGGTCTTCAGGATTACCTCGCAATTACAGGCTAATGTGTTAGAACAGGTTGCAGCTAAACCCAGCGGTTCTGTGGGTGAAAACAACTTAGTTCATTAGTAAGAGAGGTTAGAGGACAATGGCCAGGTTGGCTCAGGTTGACAGGATGACAGTGCCTGACAAACTTGGTGTGCAGCAGAACATCTCTGAACCCACAACATGTCAAACCTTGAAGTGGATAGGCAACAACAACAGAAATCCAGCTTCAACTCCTGTCAGCCCAGAACAGGAAACTGGCAGAACAGGCTGACCAAAACTGGACTGTATACAACTTGAAGATTATTGGTCTGATGATTCTTGATTTATGCTAACATACAAATGGTAGGGGAAGATATTGGAAAATAGTAGCATAACCAACAGATCCATCCCACCTTGTTTCACTGTTTATGGCAGGGCTGACATTAGGGGGGCTTATGCTGGTTGTTGGTGGTTTGCATCCTTTTATGACCACATTTTCTAAAGGCTACTTCAAGTAGGATAACATGTCACAAAACAAGAGTTCAGGGTACTCCATTGGCCTCCTGTCACAAAATATCAACCCAACAGAACAGCTTTGAGATGAGGTGGAATGGAAGAGTCACAACATGAATCTGAAGTTAACAAATCTGAAGCAACTGCCTGATGCCATTATATCAACATGGGCAACTAAGTAATAATTCCAGTACCTTGTGAAGAATTCTGTTGTTTCTTGTGTCAAAAGGTCTTAACATGTGTTGAAAAAGTGTATAAGACTACATAATTAGAGGATACATAAAACAAAGACTCTTAATTCTGCAGTAAGCAATTAAAAAAAAACACTTTTCTTTTTGAAAAGAAAAGTGGATCGGACCAAGCTCCAAAACACTGGAGAGACCTTAAGGAGCGGGAAGGCCTGAAACCGGACGTCGAGGTTCCTTTGTTTCTTTTTGATGCAGTACGGTAGTAAAGTTGGTTTTGCTGTGTTTCATATTGAATACATACTCGTGTGTCATCTTCGCTTGTTTGTTAATTTGCATTATTATTATTATAAGCCTGGAATGTCTAAACCTCCACCACCGCGGAGCTAAATAACAAGTAGAGGAGCTAAATAACAATTAGACATTCGACCTGAATTATCAAAGTAACACAAATTGCTTTTCCTTATTGATGCCATCATACCCTCAGGCGGCAGGCACAGCAGATTCTGCCATAGTCGTTGCCTGTGTTGCATAGCATGTACGTGAATGTGTGGACAGAGGGTATGGGGCTCCTTTTGGGTATGGGGCTTGTTTGTTTTGGTGATTTTAAATACGTTTACCCAAAATCACTTATTGTACCTTTAATTGAACTTTAAGAGCCCTATCATACACCCAGCGCAATGTGATGCCAGGTGTGACGCAAGTGTTTTTTGCTAGTTTCAGACCAACACAGTTATCATTTTTCATGTCCAGCACCACGTTGAGTGGATTTGGACACGCCCTGAGTTCACCTGCGCCATGCACTTAAGACCATGCGCTCAGATCATTAAAATAGGGCCCAAAGGGTTAGTTCTCCCATAAATGAAATTTCTGTTTGTTCCAAACCTTTAAGACCTTTGTTCATCTCAAACACAAATTAAGATATTTTTGATGAAATCCAAAAGCTCTCTGACCCCTCCATAGACAGCAACACAACGACCACTTTCAAGGCCCAGAAAGGTAGTAAAGACATTGTTAAAATAGTCCATGTGATTCCAATGGTTCAACCTCAATGTTATGAAGCAAATACTTTTCGTGTGCAAAAAAGCAAACAAAAATAACGACTTTATTCAACAATCTCTTCTCTTCAACGTCACTCTATTACGCTATTTACATTGTTGGTATATTCACACAGTGCAGCACTTCCTAGTTCTACGGCAGAACGCTGGCTCCCTAATGGCTGAGCACCAGATGCATGCGTTGTGGTGCTTACGTGAATTGCGTAGGAGAGTGACATGGAAGAGAAGAGATTGTTGAATAAAGTCGTTAATTTTGTTTGTTTTTTGCACAAAAAGTATTCTTGTTGCTTCATAACATTAAGGTTGAACCACTGCAGTCAGATGGACTATTGTATCTCTTTACTACCTTTCTGGGCCTTGAAAGTGATGGTTGTGTTGCTGTCTATGTGGGGTCAGAGAGCTTTCGGATTTCATCAAAAATATCTTAATTTGTGTTCTAAAGGTGAACAAAGGTCTTACGGGTTTGGAATGACATGAGGGTGATGAATTAATGACATCATTTTTATTTTTGGCTGAACTAACCCTTGAACATCTTGTACTTAACAAATACCCCAAAAGTCAAGATTCTCTATATCATCTTCCAACTTTTGTACCAGTTTAACTATAAATAAATACTACTGCAACAATAGTTCCATTTTTAACAGGTTATTAAGAACAGATGTATGGTAGGGTGCAGAGAACAGACTGAATTGAATGTTAAGGCATGGATCTAGTGAACAGAACTGGAGCCAAAGAGAACAACTATCTTTTCTCTCTCTGAACCCCAAAGCGCTCAGTCTGCAGGTGGTGAAGGAGCAAAGGGCAGGAGGAGTAGAGTGGTGCTGCCAGAGAGAGGCTGATGGGTGGGGGTAGGAGGAGAACAAGGCCTGCTACACTCAGCTACAGGAAGGCTGCGATCAATAATTCACATCATCTGTCACCACGCGCTCCACTGGACCACTCAACAAACAGCACAGACAAATTAAAGTAAAAACACGCAAGAGTCGAGCAGCCTGGCTCATCCACGTCTATGCACTGAGGATGACAATGTGCGCAGATGGTTTAGATAACGTAATCACGAAAGAATGGGTAGATCAATCATGTGGAAAAGGAGGACACAAATGCAAAAAACACTTAATACTTAACACTCAACAAACACACAAATGCAAAAAAACTCAAAACTCAATATATTGAGCAGTTATGAGTTCAAGGCTCAATTTTCTATCTGTCTATCTATCTATCCATCCATCCATCCATCCATCCATCCATCCATCCATCCATCCATCCAAGCCTGTACATATATTACTTTCTATCCTTCTTATGGTTAAATGTTGTACTATTTATTTACTTACCATTTCCCTTGTCAGTGTAAAAAAAAATATATATATATATATATATATATATATATATATATATATATATATAGTCCTAATTTTACTTTTTCTATAAATATCTCTTTAAAAGTTAAACATTGGATTAAACATGCTATTTATAATGAGACAACTGACCTCCCAAGCAAACATTTCTTACCTGACCTTCACATGTCACTGGCTGTCTCATGGAGGTATTTGAATATAATTCTGATGGTGATTTTGGGCTCATGCAGATATGAGAGTGTGTGCAAACAGCGAACAGGTGTAATTTCACACTCCGTCGAGTGGCTGCTCGAATCCTCTTTAATAGCCACACGCAAGGCTCTGTCAATCAGCACAGTTCTGAATTTTAAACACAAACACGCATGAGTCAGATCATGTGAACGAGGCCCTTCCTCCCCCACAACTTCTCACTTTCACCACACTGGCTTCGAAACATGCCAATAGACAATTAAGTTGTGCTGTTTGTGTTAGTGTTAACCTCAGGCAGTGCATTTTAAAGGCAGGGTAGGTGATTTGTTCCAGAAATATATATATATATATATATATATATATATATATATATATATATATATATATATATATATATATATATATATATATATATATATATATATATATATATATATATATATATATATATTATGCTGGTTGAAAGTCTCTTTTCATCCTGAATTGGTCTAAATGTATTTTATATGTGTGTACAGTATATACACCAATCAGGAATTACATTATGATACATTATATTAAGATTCTTAATATTGTTCTTAATATTGTATAAAATTCCTGATATTGTGTTGGTCTCCCTTTTGCTGCCAAAACAGCCCTGACCCATCGAGGCATGGACTCCACTAAACCCCTGAAGGTGTGCTGTGGTATCTGGCACCAAGATGTTAGCAGGAGATCTTTTAAGTCCTGTAAGTGGGGCCTCCATGGATCAGACTTGTTTGTTCAGCACATCCCACAGATACTGGATTGGATTGAGATCTGGGGAATTTGGAGGCCAAGTCAACTCCTCAAACTCGTTGTGCTCCTCAAACCATTCCTGAACCATTTTTGCTTTGTGGCAGGGCGCATTATCCTGCTGAAAGTGGCCACAGCAACCAGGGAATACTGAGCCTTGGCTCATTGATGCAGTGACCCATGACCCTGTTCCTTCCTTGGACCACTTTTGATAGATACTGACCACTGCAGACTGGGAACATCCCACAAGAGTTGCAGTTTCATGCCATGCACCTTTAGACTTACGTCAGTCACCAAGCACTGCAACTGAAACAGCAGCCACCTTTTACAGTTCCTCCTGAACCAAGTTTATGTTAAGTTGTTATGTTATGTTAAGTTAAACAACAAGTTTATGCTGCGTTCACACCATAACTACTGTCATTTGGAAGCAATGGGAACCTGTGATGTTATACTTGGGGTGGTTTGTGACCTGAATTTATGCGTTTCAATGGCAACACAATGAATGCCGAAATTAATCTGCAACAGTCAGGTGGTACAGTTCAGTGCTCTTTAAGTTGTTTAAGTTGATTATTATTGTAATGTTATATGCTTGCTCTGTATATAACTGTGTATGTGACAAATAAAACTCTTGAATCTTGAATCTTGAGACATGAGGTAGTTTAACACTGTCTCTTGTGACGCTTTTGTTTGCTCCCTGCTGTACGTATGCACCTGTTCATTCACCATGGCTTTGGAGTCGTTCTGAAGGGAGGATGTGATCTTATGCTTTCAAAACTAGCTCTCTATTGCTAGCCTCTCCAAAAATTGCCTACCATGACTTTAATTTTTAACCAAGATAAAAAGCACAACATTTGCATTTCAGTAGCAGAAATAGATCTTTATCTCCCAGACAGGTAAACAGCTAAATTCTGGGAGATGTCCAGAAAGATAAAATAATTTGCATGATGTTCTTTCAAGTCATAATTTGCAAATCTACAATATATTAAAAGGTGCACCAACCTAACAGTTAAGTTTACACACCATCATTACAGTCTGATAATATCTTACCAAATACCAAATAAAAGACTCTGTTCACTGTTCATTTTCAAATGTATGAAATGTATGATATATATATATATATATATATATATATATATATATATATATATATATATATATATATATATATATATATATATATATAAACCTCACTGATCTGGAAACAGATACAAATTTTAATATACAAAAATTTTAATTTCAACAATTCAAGCTAGTCCTATTTCAAAAAAACAAAAAAAAAAAAAAAAAAAACACTTTGACCAGTGTAGGGCATGGCTACTAGGGATGTATGGTACAAAAAAATTACATTTTGGTATGTACCTCGGCTCTGAAGTCAAGGTTTTAATGTTTTCGGTACAGCAGGGACAAAAAACAAACAGTTCATGTATGTCTGTGTTTATGATTTAGTTTGAATTGCTTAATATAAAGCACATCTCGTTTTTAAGATAACTTAGATCGTGCTCTTAAGTTATCTTCATTATTTTTCAGATGTGTTTGCAATATCAAAGTATATCTTTTAGGGGTGAAACTATATTCAAACCGAACCAATAAAAGTACACCACCATGATACAAACCGCAATACTCTCATGTCGAACCAAACCCAGTTCGAAGCCCAGCTCTCACTTCAAAAAAATACTTTTTTTATTCCTTGATGTAACCCCTCTTATTCGATTTTGTTTTTTACTCGAACCCGCGTTTGCCGGCATGAGAGTCAGACGCTCTAACAAGGAGGTTAAAGGCTGCAACCTCTAGCGTCAGTCGCTAGAGTGTCTCTTGAGATCAGAGGAGTGAGGTTTACTCACACAGCAACTACTAGCTGGCCTCCGTTACACTCATAATATATATATATTATGGTAAAATGGTAAAATGAGTAGATTATTCTAGTCTATGATTCTGACTAGTCTACAGTGGAGGAATTTATTTCATTTTAGTTTACTCAGGTATGCTAGCTGCTCTAAAGAAAATGTGAAGCCAATGTATAATGTTAATAAAAATAAAGTTAAGTTGAATTATTGTTGTTGTTATTATTAAGTTAAAAGTGAATCTAGTGTTATTATTGCTGGTGCCCTGCCATGAACCCTGCCTCCACAACAAACAGAACCGAACTGAACCTTGGCTCCAAAACCGTGATGACATTGAACCAAACCATGGTATTGGTGTATCGGTACACACCTAATATCGATATATATATATAATATTGTCCCATTCTAGGGGGTCTCTGAGTTTGAAATTATGTTCCGCGCACGGAGACATTCCGCACATGCAGTGGTTAAAACAGTACTGTACACATGCGTACCAAACCAAAAGACTCATACAAAAATTTTCTGGTACGAGTACGTGTACTTTTAAACCCCTAATGGCAACTGTTAAAAACATCAGCTTTATGGAGACCTCCAGTACATCCTCCTCAGAGGCTTCTGAAGCTGAACATTCTGTACAGTAGATGAGCACTAGTCAGGGGGGGTGGCTAAACCTCAGTGGTCAACAGTAACTTCATGCATGCACCACCTCCTGACCTACACAGACTCATCAATATTTGAGGTGGTACTTAACGGACAAAACTGAGTGAAGACCATGCCAGGGGCACCTGGGGCGGACAGGGAGGGGATCTCATGAGGACAAGATGGGGTCAGTCATACCAATGGGGCTAGAACTGACCCAGAAAAACATCTGAACCAGAGCCTGTATGTAGACAATAAGATGTAAAGTTTTATTCTATGAATACCTCAAGCAATAAAATAAAATCTCATGCACTGAAGAACAGTATCTATAAGATTTAACCACTCATCCTGAAATACTGCTTCATGTTGGATAGAAAATGATTTCCATTATTGTTAATGTATGGATAGGATAACCTATAAATAAAATTTGAAAAGACAAGATTTAAACATTGATAATCACACTACAGCATTATATGATTACTTATCAACATTATCTAAAGCCATAAAATTACACATTTGGCAGATGCTTTTAACCAAAATTACTTGAATATTGTCATGTCATAACCAACTCCACACAGCAAACATAATTGATTCAAGAATTGGTTCAATTGATTCAGATTTGTAATCAGAATGTTGCTAGAACAAATAAATGCTGGTAGTACATTTAATACATTTTATGTCTTAAAATGCTTTTTAGTAGGGATGCACCGATCATGATTTTGGTACTTGCCTGACTGCATTGTGCCAAGTGTAAAGTTTGGTGGAGGTGGGATTATGGTGTGGGGTTGTTTTCAGAGATTGTTCTTGGGCCCTTAGATCCAGTGAAAGGAACTCTTCAGCATACCAAGACATATTGAACAATTTCATGCTCCCAACTTTGTGGGAACAATTTGGGGATGGCTCCTTCCTGTTCCAACATGACTGCGCACAAAGCAAGGTCCATAAAGACATGGATGAGTGAGTTTGGTGTGGAGGAACTTGACTGGCCTGCACAGAGTCCTGACCTCAACCTGATAGTACACCTTTGGGATGAATTAGAGCGGAGACTGCAAGCCAGACCTTCTCGTCCAACATCAGTGCCTGACCTCACAAATGCGCACTCGTAAACCTTGTGGAAAACCTTCCCAGAAGAGTTTAAGCTGTTATAGCTGCAAAGGGTAATATTAAACTCAATATTAAACCCTACATATTAAGAATGGGATGTCATTAAAGTTCATGTGATGTAAAGGCAGGCGTCCCAAAACTTTTGGCAATATAGTGTATTTCTGGTCCTTATTAGGCGACAACGAGCATATGAACATTATGCCATGCTGTTTATATTTATCAAGCAGTAAAAATGCCCTTTTTCCTGCACCCAAAACCTTTTCTGATTACAATTGGATAATTAGGGTAAATGTAATATGTAAATGTATACGCAGTGAGTGATATAGAGTTTCTTTGGTTACTGCTATACACAAAGCAGCTGCGCCTACTTTATACAGAGGTTAGAGGAAAAGAAAATGCCATTGAAACTTTTCTGAAGACAGTCATTTGCCTTCAGAGAACTCCAACACCAATTCAGTATTTATATTTTTCTTCCTATATTTCAAGCATCGCAAATAGTGAGTTTGTTGTGCCTGATACAGTATTTTCTCTGCTGGTTTGTCTCTGTTCTCCTCTTCGGCATGTCCAGTCTTGGGCCTGTGTTAACGCCCCTGTTTACAGACTTCGTAATATTTCCACACAAATTACATTTTGGGAAATGATTGCAATGCAGTTTGGGTGAAAGTCCAGAACAGAGATCGACCAAAATGAAACCTAAAAAAAACATTCCAATGGCTGATCGAATGGTGCATCTCTACTGATTAGTTAAGCACTTTGGGAACAGAAACTTGTAAAGCCAGTACACCCAGTACCGATAAAGACATTTCATCTCTCATGTTGGTCTGTTGTATATAAAATAAAAAGACTGATGCCCAAAAATGAAACATCCAGCTGACATTGAAGAAAGTGGGCAGTGTTTATGTTCCTCACTTGGCTGAATGGTCTCAGTTAACAAAATCAATACTAGTGTGTGTGTGAAACCAGGCCTACAGGGGGTGTGGCCCAACTCCCATGGCAGGATGATGCACACACATCAATTATTGAATGGTCCAGGCACATGCAATGCTCAGAAAGGTCAAAGGTCAAACGCTAGCACCCAGTGGTGCTCAAGGTGAACACTCCAAAGCAAACAGAAAGGGTCATCTAGTTGGCAAGGACTGTCATGACCTGGATGTCACCCATAATGACTAGATGGGCTAGATATTTTCATTAAACGTTACAATTTTTTGTCCCTGCTAAAAATTATGACCTATTTAGCATCAGAATTACACCCTGACAAAGTTTAAGGGGCATACATAGCTACTGCTGAAGTTGTTGCACCACCCAATAAGCCGCACAATTTGAGATGAGTGAGGGTAAGATGCAACATTCTTCATCAACTTGGTCTGTTGCCATCAATAGGCCTCAAGTACTTAGTTTTAGCATACATATGAGTGCAGATCAGTACATTGCTCATTGTAGTATGTCAGATGTAAAATCAACAATCATTTAAATGTGGTTTTGGGGATATGCAAATACTCAACCT
Source organism: Paracanthobrama guichenoti (assembly GCA_018749465.1). NCBI lineage: Eukaryota > Metazoa > Chordata > Actinopteri > Cypriniformes > Gobionidae > Paracanthobrama > Paracanthobrama guichenoti. The sequence goes on along the minus strand of CM031963.1, from coordinate 24,368,099 downwards.
CCCACATGAAAGCGACCACCATGAAGCTTTTGAGTTTTATTGCACTTCTGTTTCTTTCGATTTGCCATTGGTCCCAGGCAGCTTTCATAAGTAAAACCTTTCATGCCTTGATCTCTTGTAGGTCAAAGTCAGCATAGATTTAAGGCAGTTGGGAAGGTAAACGAACTGAGGTTAATGTGTTAGCATCTCACAGATACTGAACCCTCAAGCCTGCAATTCATTTGTAGATCTTTTTTCTAGTCTGCCATGGATATTTCAGAGTTGAATGAGATATTTTGTATTTATGAAGCCATGGATTAAGCATAGATTCATTTGTCCCCACAGCAGATGGTGTATCTTATCCTTCATGTTATCTGTTGTATTCTTAAACACAGGGTTTCCTATGACCACAGACAAGGTTGAGTGGGTGCTTTACAACAGGCCAGAGCTCAAGTTCAGGGTGAATTCCTACACTAGTCTGCATTATTGTTGCATACGGGTTGGGGTTTGTGCAGACACAGGTCTGAAACAACCAATGTTAAGTGTATGATTAGGAAATGCATTTTCAGTCAAGTAGGAAGCAAGTCCAGGAATTTGCTGGTAATGGACTATTCATCACAGCTTTAGGATTCTCATTTCCCTGATGTTGACACTCACTGATGTACCACTTTAATTCTATCCCTAACATTTAAAGCAAGAAAGAGGTCATTGTTATCTTCTTCTTTGGTGTGTAGTTTTAAAGCTCATGTTTGCCTGGATACCCACTCTTCTATTTACCTAACCCCCCAACATACGTACATTCGAACCCTATCCTACCCTATGCCAGCCCCAACCTCTGGGTCCATTAAAGGGACGGCTGATGCATGTAGCGTTAAAGGGGAAGGCAGCCCAGTTGTGGGCCCCATGTCTGGGCCAGGACTGGCTCATGAAATATTGAGAGGTCGTGTCCCTTCTAGGAGCTGGCTCACTCATTCTTGGTGGAGGGAGGCTGATAAATATTTTAGACTGCAATCTCCTGCTTGACAAACTCTCCCACATGATTGGGCAAGAGCGTCCCTGCTCCCCCTTGCTCCGTCGCTCTGCCCCACCACCACCCACTTCGGCTTCTTTTTTCCTTTTTAACCAAATTTCATTTATGGGGAAATTAATTACGCCCGGTGATTTTGGCGAGCAGACCCCACAACCTCCTCGCTTATGGGGCCTCCTGGGGCCCCGGTGGTCCCATTGAATGAAGTACCATCCATTTTTTATGAAGAGCAGGTTATCGTATTTAGTCAGATTAAAACAGGCAATGAGGAGAGGGTTCCAGAGAAACAAGCAAAGCAGAAAATGCATCTTTCCAAGTTCCATACCTGCTTTAGTTTAAACTCAATTCAACATTTACAGAAAGAGCACTTTGCTATACACAAACACACATATTGTGTTATGTTTTATGGGAACTTTACATAGGCATAATGATTTTATACTGTACAAACTGTATATTCTATCCCCTAACCCTAAACCTACCCATCACAAAAAACTTTCTGCATTTTTATATTTTCAAAAAAAAACATAATTGAGTCTGACTTAGAAGCTGTCTTCCTCGTGGAGACCAAAAAATGTCCCCACATGGACAAGGATTTTGCATAATGCCATCATTTTGGGAAAATTTTGTCCTCATAATGTAAGGTTTACCTGGACCACACACATTATTTGTGATAAGGACAATCCAGCTGTTGTAGTTTTCTTTAACACACCAAGATGAAATGCTGTTATACTGTAGTTTATACTATATATTTTTTTAATGACTGACCTGAAAGCATCTTTGTGAACAAAAACTTCCTTGCAACAAATGCATTAAGCATCTTAAAGTTTATATCATATAATACAAAATTAATTAAAATGAATAATAAAATACATTTATTTTGATGTAGGCTGCATAATACAGACTGTATTTATTTCTAAATAAACAGTAAGCAATTTTATATAGTATAATAGGCTAATTTTATACTTAAAAAGATAACTAAATGTATAGCAATTGACAATAAATAATCTGGCAAAGATCCCATCCAAGATTGCATTGAAGAACTGTCAAGTCTGTATCTCAGAATATTACCAGCCATAATAGCTCACTAATTTGTTTTTTTGTTTTTTGCAAGTACAGTATTTTTACAATAGGTTGGGTCAAAAATTATTATTATTATTATTATTATTATTATTATTATTATTATTATTATTATTATTTATGTGGGAAAAGGGAGAAAACTCATTTTAGCACGTTCCAAGCAAGGGTTTGTAGTTGCCAACTTTTCGTTCTGAAAAATGCTGGAAAAAAGGAACATTATTCTCTGCGTGCTCTTTCGCATCGCAAAGATAAGAGCAGAGAAAGGCAAGAGAAATTAGTTTTACCCAGTAAGCCCTGAGTGCCATTGTAGAGAGGTGCCAACGGTTAGACGGCTCACCTGGGGGCCTTGCCATGTCAGGACAGTACCTGGCATCCCGCTGCTACAGCCTGTTAAATGATGCAGAAGCTACCAGACAGTCCTCTTACATGGGAAGGCCAATGGCACGTAAAAACAAGTGGGCAGGATGAACATCTGCCTACTCAGCAGGGCCAGGACAGGGGCCAAGGGAGGCTTTACCTCAACCAGAGCAAAGTTCTGTCAAGACGGAGAGAGAGAAAGAAAGAGAATGAGAAAGGAGGGGTGTTTTCTGTGTATCTTCTCAAGATGAGATGCAAGCAAACAGAAACAAATTCCCTGCCGGTCCCCACCTCTACAAATTTTTCCTTCTCTCACACACCTGATATGACCTGGTAAACACACACATACAGATCCACTCAGGCATTCAAAATCATGATTCTGTGAACATACATACAGACAGGGCAGGGCAGAGCATTCATAACATCCATGCTTTAAAGGACAAGGCCACAGGGAGAGTCAGTGAGCGAGAATCGATGAGAAAGCCGTGTCTTTGTCAGGGAGGTTAGGATCCCCACTAAAGGGGCAAAAGGAAAACTCAGTAAAGCGGAAAGACAGCAGCCGTCCTACTGCTTCAATCCTCTGGGCCCACACCATACCCCAATCTCCACCTCCAACTCGCAAACACACACTCCTACAAACCGATACAAGTCACAAAACTTTCAATCATCTTTGAATCATTCATTAAGATTGATATTTTTACAAATTATTTGTGCATTTATATCATGTACTGAAAATAATCCCACAGATCTTGTGGACATGTATTTGGGTCAGTGGTGAACAAGAATGTCCATATTAAAAGAAAGTAATTTAGTGTTGTCAAATTCGCGATTAATCGTATCCAAAATAAACGTTTGTGTTTACATAAATACTTCATTAATTTTACTTAATTTTAGCATACATATGAGTGCAGATCAGTACACTGCTCTATCACTGTAGTATGTCTGATGTAAAATCGACAATCATTTAAATGTGGTTTTGGGGATATGCAAATACTCAACCTCCCACATGCAAGCGACCACCATGAAGCTTTTGAGTTTTATTGCACTTCTGTAATAAACGTTTGTGTTTACATAATGTATGTGTGTGTACTGTGTATAATTTTTATGTATATATAAATACACACACACACATGTATGTATATATTTAAGAAGAAACTGATACACTCACCTAAAGGATTATTAGGAACACCTGTTCAATTTCTCATTAATGCAATTATCTAATCAACCAATCACATGGCAGTTGCTTCAATGCATTTAGGGGTGTGGTCCTGGTCAAGACAATCTCCTGAACTCCAAAGTGAATGTCAGAATGGGAAAGAAAGGTGATTTAAGTAATTTTGAGCGTGGCATGGTTGTTGGTGCCAGACGGACCGGTCTGAGTATTTCACAATCTGCTCAGTTACTGGGATTTTCACGCACAACCATTTCTAGGAAAATGGGCCGACTGATTCAAGCTGATAGAAGAGCAACTTTGACTGAAATAACCACTCGTTACAACCGAGGTATGCAGCAAAGCATTTGTGAAGCCACAACACGCACAACCTTGAGGCGGATGGGCTACAACAGCAGAAGACCCCACCGGGTACCACTCATCTCCACTACAAATAGGAAAAAGAGGCTACAATTTGCACAAGCTCAACAAAATTGGACAGTTGAAGACTGGAAAAATGTTGCTTGGTCTGATGAGTCTCGATTTCTGTTGAGACATTCAGATGGTAGAGGCAGAATTTGGCATAAACAGAATGAGAACATGGATCCGTCATGCCTTGTTACCACTGTGCAGGCTCGTGGTGGTGGTGTAATGGTGTGGGGGATGTTTTCTTGGCACACATTAGGCCGTTTAAATCGTTTAAATGCCACAGCCTACCTGAGCATTGTTTCTGACCATGTCCATCCCTTTATGACCACCATGTACCCATTCTCTGATGGCTACTTCCAGCAGGATAATGCACCATGCCACAAAGCTCGAATCATTTCAAATTGGTTTCTTGAACATGACAATGAGTTCACTGTACTAAAATGGCCCCCACAGTCACCAGATCTCAACCCAATAGAGCATCTTTGGGATGTGGTGGAACGGGAGCTTCGTGCTCTGGATGTGCATACCACAAATCTCCATCAACTGCAAGATGCTATCCTATCAATATGGACCAACATTTCTAAAGAATGCTTTCAGCACCTTGTTGAATCAATGCCACGTAGAATTAAAGCAGTTCTGAAGGTGAAAGGGGGTCAAACACAGCATTAGTATGGTGTTTCTAATAATCCTTTAGGTGAGTGTATTATGTGAACACAAACTTTTATTTTGGATGAGATTTATCGCGATTAATCGATTTGACAGCCCAACAAAAATCTAATCTAATTCACAGACATGCTCACTGTATTTATGTTGGTTTCATATGGTCTTGAAAAACATCATCAAGAAATGTTTCAATTTAATGACATAATAGCAAAACATAGTAGTATAACCATAAACTTTAAAGTATTAGCATATTTTCCTTACGCCTTGAGTATACATTTTTTATTTAATATTTTCAAAACTGTTGCAGGCTAAAAGTGTTTTCATGACCTCATGACATGATTTGGAGGATAAAGGTCTTTCAAAAATAGTGAAGAAAAAGAACTAGTTCATTCTTTTAATGAGATTTTTTCTTCTTGATTTCACAATATCAGTTTTGACCAGTTATGATATTGTAATTAACCACATTGTACTGAATTGTGACGCATCAGGATTTTCACACTGCGCTTAACCCTGGGTTATCGTCGTACTAAACCCCTCTTTCAACCCTGGATAAAGGAATGGAGTTAGCACTGTTTTTTACATGGGGTTATTGTCATGATACATGGAGAATGACTTGGTGAACTGTTATAGGCCTATATCACCACAGCTATGAAACCCTGCCCTGGAGCAGAACCCAGCATTTCAGTGCCAAACGTGTACAGTGTGAAACGATGCAGCGGTGCTAGAAAATTACAGCTAGATGCTTAGCAAACGACAGCCAATCTAACACCAAGAATACATTTTTTTACCCTGTGTAAAGTATGAGCAATGTGAAACGTGATTCCATTTATCCTGGGGTTGGAATGACCCAGGGTTAACTATTTCAAATGTGAAAAGCCCCATCAAGTAGTATCGTATTGTGAAGTAGTCAGCCATACCTAGCCTTACTTACGAAGCCAAAAAATTCAAGTACTTGTACATGTGTACACAACCATTAACATACATTGACGTTTCAGGTACAGCAGGTCCTGATTGAACATATAAAATCAAACAAAAACAAGCCTTGCATAAAATATCAAGGCCATAGAAAACACAAGCATGTGAATGACCATGAACATCCATTGCTTTAACGGATAGAACATGAAAATACTAAACAAAACAAAGTGCCCTTGGAAGCCTTCATCTGATTCCTGGCATTGGGAGCAACAGAAAGACAAAGAGCCCTGGGCTCCCAGAAGTCCACGCTCTATAAATGCTTCTATGTCCAGAACCTCAATACCAGAATACACCATTAATGGAACTGGTCCTATGCTATACTAGTAAATTATGAATGGAGGGTTATGTTTTCCAAGTCACTGCCTGCTGTCCACACAAAAGTGCAGTGATAGATTCATAATGAAAAATGCTTGTGACATAAATGGGTCCAAGGCCAAGAAAAACCAAGAGGATTTTTGAACCTTTGTCGACGCATCACTTACCCATGTCCAATCTCCATAAAGGCATTTGAAAAATGGTTCTCTCTTATTTGTGATGTACGTTTTATAAACTAGTGCCTGGTTTCACATACAGGGCTTAGAATAAGCCAGGATTAGGGGTTAAATTAATTCTGTAGCTTTTATATACGTGCTTCAGAAAAATAAAACTTTACTGGTATGCATCTTGAGACAAAACAATAGCACTGACATTTTAAAGTGGTCATGAACTGCATTATTTTATTATTTTATAATTTTTATAATGCACTTATAATGTTAGTATGATTTTTACCAATTTTTTTTTTTTAAATTTACAAATAAAAGGCATTTTTCTACCCTGATTTTAGTCCTCTGCTCTGAATGCTCTGTTTGAAGGGGCGTGTCTGCTGTGAGACTTCAGTGTAAACACCCACTGCTGTGATTTGCTAACATATTTGCATATGAAATAGATATGTATTACACGTGGAACTCTCTTGAAAACTTTTTACTGTGTTTTTACTATTACAGCTCTCAAGATTAACTAATCGTGAAGTGTTGATTATGGCATTATATTTAGATCTATGGCATTATACATCAATCAGGCATAACATTTTGACAGGTGAAGTGAATAACACTGATTATCTCTTCATCACAGCACCCGTTAGTGGGTGGGATATATTAGGCAGCATGTGAAAATTTTGACCTCAAAGTTGATGTGTTAGAAGCAGGAAAAATGGGCAAACGTAAGGATTTGAGTGGTTTGACAAGGGCCAAATTGTGATGGCTAGACGACTGGAGCTAAATTGCAGCTCTTGTGGGGTGTTCCCAATCTGTAGTGGTCAGTATCTATCAAGGGGTCCAAGGAAGGAACAGCGGTGAACCAGCGACAGGGTCATGATGCACATGGGGAGCCAAGGCTGGTCTGTGTGGTCCGATCAAACAGATGAGCTACTGTAGCTCAAATTGCTCAAGAAGTTAATGCTGGTTCTGATAGAAAGGTGTCGGAATACACAGTGCATCGCAGTTTGTTGCGTATGGGGCTGCATAGCCAGTCAGGGTGCCCATGCTGACCCCTGTCCACTGCCGAAAGCATCAAGTGGACATGTGAGCATCAGAACTGGACCACGGAGCAATGGAAGAAGGTGGCCTGGTCTGATGAATCACATTTTCTTTTACATCATGTGGATAGTCGAGTGCGTGTGTTGACGCAGGGGAACACCTGGGGAACACATGGCACCAGGATGCACTATGTCTCAATCCAATCCAGCATCTGTGGGATGTGCTAAACAAACAAGTCCGATCCATGGAGGCCCCACATCGCAACTTACAGGACTTAAAGGATCTGCTGCTAACATCTTGGTGTCAGATACCACAGCACACCTTTAGGGGTCTAGTGGAGTCCATGCCTCGACGGGTCAGGGCTGTTTTGGCAGCAAAAGGGGGACCAACACAATATTGGGAATATTATACAAATATCGTTGTATTTAGATCATGGCATGAAAGGTTGCAGTGATGAGCATTGCAGCCAGTCACAGACATGTTGAGCGCATGAATGCAGTGATCTCGTCATTGCAACTCGATTTCAACACTCTCACGGATGCTTTCGTCATAAATAACAGTGCAAACACAATGTAAATAAGAGATTCATTGATTCACAGGAGTTTTGGTGAGTCTCAGTCACTGATAAACTCGTACTGTTTGATTGACAGCTCCAGTGATTGTAAAGGGAGCGTTCTTTGATCGCTTTCTATACATAATTTAATCACATTTTAAATAACAGATTATTTTCATCCTACTAAGAGAAACAATATGAAGTTGACTGTTTAGTCACCGGTTTGATTTGCTGACACATAAAAAGCAATAAACGAGACAAAGAACATCTGACTGTACATGAATCATTACATATCAGAAATCACTGGGCACTGGTGATTTTGGTTAGACATACATATAATCAGCACATATCAAATGATCTGTAACAAAGCAATAGTGACACAGTAAAAACTTTTTTTCTCACATAGGTGTGTTGCGCCGTTCCTGTCGGATCCAATATAGAAGGCACAGCATCTATTTTTTATTTCAGCCTCTCTGCAAATCCAGCATTAGAAGGAAGGTTATGCAGCGACTGTTTGGCACTGCACAACATTTTGAACTCTTCAAAGGCATTTTTATCACGTAGTTGCTCGATCCAGTGTTAGCATTTACCTACTACTTGTAATACGCAAATCATGTGGAAACGATGGAGAAGTAGACGTTGATCTTCTTCTGAAGAGGCAGTCTTTCACCTATAGATAGGCACATTCTACAACGACTCCTTCTCTGGGCTTGGTTACCATAAAAGCTGTTTTTGGACTAACAAGGAAGTTCTGAAACTTACAGGATATTCTTATAGTATGATGACCTCTTATATGTCAAAAGCTCAAGGAAATTTAGATTTCTCATTTCTTCATGACCCCTTTAAGATATGTCAGTGCTTTCAGTTAAAACAGCTCAAACATGCATTTTATCTTCGGTCTGACGGAAGCTAGATATTTTACTTTAAAAAGTTTTAAATATGGATATTTTTCTCACACAAACACATCGATTCACTTCAGAAGGCACCATCGGCCCATTCTCCTCTGACCTCTAGCATCAACAAGGCATTTTCGCCCACAGGACTGCCGCATACTGGATGTTTTTCCCTTTTCACACCATTCTTTGTAAACCCTAGAAATGGTTGTGCGTGAAAATCCCAGTAACTGAGCAGATTGTGAAATACTCAGACCGGCCCGTCTGGCACCAACAACCATGCCATGCTCAAAATTGCTTAAATCACCTTTCTTTCCCATTCTGACATTCAGTTTGGAGTTCAGGAGATTGTCTTGACCAGGACCCCACCCCTAAATGCATTGAAGCAACTGCCATGTGATTGGTTGATTAGATAATTGTATTAATGAGAAATTGAACAAGTGTTCCTAATAATCCTTTAGGTGAGTGTATATTATGCCAGCTATACTGTAATTCTCACACCACTGGCCACATCAATAACCATTAATTAGAGCTATACTGTCTCTCCTGAATCTTCACCAACTGCAATGTAAACTGCCACAACAACAAATAGCTGTTGAAATGTCAGTTCCCAACTATATTAAATCCTTAACACTAAAGAATAAATCCACAACAACAGGATTATCAAAATGCACAGCCATACTCCAGTCCCAAGAGATATCTTCCATCAGACGGTGGCAGGAGGGTCATTTGAATTCCATTTGAAAGTCTTTGCTGCTCGTGTCTCCGTAAGAACTGTCCCCTTTCCAGGAACTGTGGAAAAGAGAGAGGAGCTGGAGACACGATTAGCCTCATCAGAAGGACTTTGAAAGTGTATAGATTAATGCAATTAGCAGTGCGTAAAAGATCTCCGTCCTCCAGACGATCCCCTCAAGACATGGCCTTGAAGAACATCATTTGCACGGCAGAAAATGACCTCAGGAAAAAGACTGTCTTGTTTAAAAAAAAAAATAAAAAAAATTAAAAAATAAAAATGCTAGTATGTAAATATATTCCCACCATATACCATGGGAATAATCAAGTTTTAATTCAGTTGCTAATTTAATTAGCCGCCAAAGCCGCCCCTAAGCCTCCCAGAAGCTTTTTTTCCCTCTTTTTTTCCCCAATTTTCATTTAGTGAGAAAGCAAGGGAGGGATGGTCATATTAAAACATAAAAAGATAAGAGTTAAAGGTTCCTATTTTTAAGGGATTTCAGTTATCAAATTTTACAGAAGATGAATTACAAATGTTCCTGGAGCCCACACTGTAAAAATGCCAATTAATAGAATATTGGAAGAACAAAAAAAAAAGTTGCACTAATATTCATGCTTAGGATAAGTTAAGAAGACATATTATATTAAGGGCAAGATTTACTAACACCTTGCGCCAGTGCACACCCTCTTTTGGTATTAAAAACCTACTGTCAGGATTTAGACACGCAGTGATAAATTAGCGGTTATTTTAGTGGCTGACTTTATTGCATATGCATTTGTAGGAGTTTCCCTTTCAGACGCAAAATTCATGGGAGGAGAGTATTTAAATATTTAAATTTTACTAAGGTTTGCCATGTCAATTTACTGTTTTTTGCGGCATTATTTACCGCCCAAAAAAGCATGTCTTAAACCAGACGCTAATTTGCACTGCTTTTGGTAGATTGCGTTGATCATTATGGAAATTATCCGGCTGCGTCTGTGTTCTTTAATAGTCATGCAAAGAAATTTCCACTCTTTTTTTGGAATTGCGCGCTCATGCTAATTTGCCCTGTTTATTAAATCTGGCCCATAGTCTGCTTCTAGTTATTCCCAAATAATAAATCCTGACATTTTAGATGAATGAACTATAAAACTACTTGAGCAAACATACTTTTTTAAGTTGGAGTCAAGTTTGGGCCAACTAAGGGTATGTTTACATGACAACGATGTACTAAAAACAGATGACAACGTTGTCAGAATGATCCCCGTTCACACGAATCTGCGGAAATTACAAAAAAGGCTGTATTATGCATGCCAGAAATTGGAGATGTTGCTTTGTCAAGAAACACCATGCAAACATGTAATACACATGCGTAAACATGAAATATGTCACCATTTTCACAGATTCGCGTTTTTGTTGTTTACATGGAGACGGTAAAGGTATCGTTTTCAAAACCTTGCGCTTTGAAACATGTTTTCAAAAGCTTGCATTTCCAGGCCACCAAAACGCCGTTGACAAGTAAATGAATGGCCAAAAAGTTTTCAGTTTTCAGTTGAAAACAGTGTCGTGTAAACATACCATAAAAAGTAGCATTTGAAGTAGCTCTTTGAAGAGAGAAATTGAGTGAACATAAAAAATCTGTGGAACTAGTTACTAAATGAAAATTAGTTGGGACCACATTTTTTTACAGTGCATAATCCTGGTTTCTTTACCGTGCAAAGACATCATTCCAATTGAATAGGACACTTGCAATGAAATTATTACTTTGTACTAATATGTGAAAATCAATAAGTGACTATTATTTTATTAAAAGCAAAGGTAAATAAAAAGAAGGTACCAACAATCGTCTCCAAATTATTATCTATTTACTCAGCTGCCTGACCTGGCATACAACTGGGCATTGTGACTGAAGGTGTATTGGAAATGATTATGTCTGTTTGGAGTCCAAATCAAAGGCTTGGGTGGCTGGTGTGTACGTGCGTGTACAGTTCGATGTGCTGTGCTTCAGCAGGCGCACAGGGATGTGTCGAATAGGAGGTGAAACGAACACATGCCACTCAGTCTGCAGGCAAGGGGGCCAGGGGCTTCATTAGAGGGAGCCAGAGGCTGACCCTGGCTGCCGCAGGGCACAGATCAGGGGGGGTGCAGGAATCTCTGGATATCGGGGGTGGTGGGGGCTGGGGGTGCGAGAGAGACGAGTGAACCACCAAGGAGCCTTTCCCCTGGGCTCCCCTTCTGCCCGACCTCCCGGATCTCTGGACGGAGCAGAAAAATCAACAGCGTTCCCCTTTGAAGCTGTCTCCTCCTCTGTTTCTCTTTCTCCACGCTCCCTTTCTCCGTGGACCTCATAAATCATGCATGCAACACACACACATATCATATTTTTGCTCTTTCTTTCTGTCTTTCTTGCATTATTTCTTTTATGAAAGACTGTCTTTCAAACAAGGCATGAAAAGCATGCAACAAAGGACAGGAGTTTATTTGTGTCATGGCTCTGTGGTACAGCCCATTATCTGGCATGTTTGACAAATTACTTAACATGACTGCACTACTGATTTGGCAGCAGTGGACATTTTATGGTGCAACCCCAAATCCTGAAATTTAACAAGCTACCATTAATGAGTAAGCAAATGCTGCTCAAATGAGGAAGAACAAATCACCATACACAGCAACAAGGAAACAGTGCTATCCAGAAGAATCAATTAGAGAAAACCAAAAAAAGACGGTGCTTCAGAAGAGAAGGATGATTATTTTAATGCAATAATTGGCGTGGAGATAAAGTAGCTAATTGCCATAATGAAACCGAATTTTTCACATGAAAGGCAAGTAAATGAATCGAGAAGCGCATCTTGAAAGGGCGCTGGGAATCTTGGGAGACTCTCAAAGATGATCTTTTATTCCTTCTCTTCAGAGTGCAATTCTGATGTGGAACGTCAGCAAAAAAAAAAAAAAAAAAAAAAAAAAAAAAACATGCCCAACTAGTGGTGTCAAATCAGAATAAAGCCCCTCTCTCCTGCCATTCAGGAAAAGAGGAGGTGGGAGGGGTAGGGAAACAGAAAACAGAAAAAGTTAGTTGGCTCCAAAACATCTTTGAACGTGGAAAAAATGGTGTGTCCCTTGGCATGCAACTCAGATCAAAGTGAGGGAAAATGAAATAATCATAAAGAAATATAAGAAGACAAAGTTTTTAAGAAGGGGGCAGAGAGGCCTATTTAGCTGTAACTGAGAAACTTATGGAGGACAGTGTATATATATCCTATGCCACTGCTCTCATGGGAAATTGTGTCAAATTGTGTGATATTAGGTCATACATCTAAAAGCAGGTGTTTTCTTCTGCTTTTATATTCCTGGCCCAATGTCACACAATTTGACACACAATTAAAAGAACCACGATCATTTATGAGCGTTACCCATGTCTATTAAAGTATGTTTGAAGCTAAGACTCTGTAAACTCCTAGGCCCTGTTTACACCTGGTATTAAGATGTGTTTTGATTGCTCGGAGTAAACAGGGTCTAAAATATTTTGAGCTTGTCCACTTTCGACCACTTCCAGAGGTAGCCAAAAACACATTTGACTGGATTGCTTTCATAGTGTAAACGCTGTATGTAAACCAAAACGCATCTTAATACCAGGTGTAAACAGGGCCCTAGACATTAAAATAATCCTGGGTTGTAACATAAATTGGGGGCTTGCCTGGGATCCAGCAGTTTCTATTCTTTTATATTGTTTCAACAATTTTTAAATGAATGCCAGAAATATTCACCAGATTGACAAGAACAGAAAGAAATGTGAGAACGGTAGCTGTACTTAAAACACTGAAAAGACAACTCAAAGAAATCTGCAGAAACAAAGAAAATCAAATGTGCGCACATTCTCCAGACTGCATTCCTTCCTAGATGCCCCACATGCAAAAGTTATGAATTCAGACTATGTCCCAAAAGGTTTTTCTCTCAAGTGCTTCTTGGGCTGTTACCATCTGTTTTATTCCTTTCTTCAGGAGTCAGAGTTGCCTAGGCTTCAGCCTGGCATTGTATGAAAAGAGACCCCACTGTACAAGAATATGGTACTAACTACAGAATATGTGTCCAGCCCTCAGCATGAAGCATCAACCAAGAAAAGCTTGAAGACTCTCCGCAAATCAAGCTTGAACCGCTTTCCAAGGAGTGGCAAGACATCAGAATTAAAAGTGATGACCAATCAGTTACAGGCTAATTATAAACCCAGATACGGCTGTCGAGCTCTACCTCGAGGGAGACAACTTAAGATCTTCTGACATGAGAGAGACGAACACCATCTGTCTCTGGCCTGTTTATTACAAGACGTGTATGTGTGTATGTGTGTGTGTGTGTGTGTGTGTGTGTGTGTGTGTGTGTGTGTGTGTGTGTGTGTGTGTGTGTGTGTGTGTGTGTGTGTGTGTGTGTGTGCATATGTCTGTGTGTTTAAGGTTGAAGTGAATGTCCTGTTTAGGACTGAGCTGACTGAGTCCAGTGGGTTCATCTTAGATTGGGGTGCGCCAGCTCAGGACACCACCATTTGGCATGATGTTTGCTCAAGGCGAAGACACTGTCCCTGGCCGAGGGAAAGAGAGCTTTTAAAAAACTCCTTTTGATTGATGTGCTCTTATTTCAATCTTATGATCAGTGATTATCTAGGATAAATAATTTAGGGTACTAAAAACTTAATAAAGAAAATACGACGAACCTCATAATTTAAGTAGAAGGCATCTACTTAGACGGGAGGGGGTTTGATGGATGGGAAGATGACAGAATGGATGTGTGGTCAGTGGGGGCAAAGAGGTGTGAAGGGACATGGACAGTGAGGAAGGTGGGAGGAGGAAGAGAGATTAGGGAGGAGAAGAGGTGTGGCAAAAAGGACCATGGGAACCAGGCCCCTAATTGGTACTTAAACACTTGCGCTGCTCCGAACTGTTGCTATCATAAGAAATTGATGAATTAACTGAGAGAGAGAGAGAGTGAGTGGGAGAGAGTGCGGCAGAGGCTTCTAAATCTTTTAAGAGGATAACTTACTTGGGCAAAACAGCTGTTTATGCATTATTTGTGCCGAGAGCCATTTACCACCATTTAGGAAGGAACCAGGGCCCAGGTCTGAGGAGACACCCATTGGGAGTAAGGTTTGGAAGACTTAGATAAGATCATTTACAGAAAGAGAATAGATGAAAAATTCATCTACTAGTAATTTTTTAAAGGCTAAAGACATAGGGCCTCATGTATTAAACTTTACGTAGATTTCATCCTAAAGCATCCCAAATGCTATAGATTCTGGGTACGCACAAAAGTTTTCAGATCTATAAAACCAGGCGTTTATAAAACCCAGTCAGCGAAAGATTGTGCATACATGCATCTCCCAGACATAACCATACAGTTTTACTATGCATATCCTCATCTGCATATGATTTCCATATGCATATTACCATCACAAAAATATGAGAAGGACTATAAAGGCCATTTGTGCAGTTACATTACATTGCTAAAAACATTTAGTCTCCTTGTCTTGTTTTAGAATAAATATAGACTATCAAAATATTCATAAAAGCAAAATTGTATAAAATACTTTTACAGGGAAAGTTTTCAGAGATGAGTTCTCATTCCTTTCCACTGGCCAAATAGTATTTTTTAATTGTTTTAAACAAATCAAATTAATGCAATTTTGCCTGTTTTAGGATGTTTATACAGCAGTCCATGTAGCAGTCAGTGGCTGTACAGTATTGTCATCGGACCTGCACATTGTTCTCACAAGAAATAAGGGACCCACTATATATTAGGTGGCCTTAACTACTATGTACTAACATTTAAATTAATAATTTGATACAATGCACTTATTGTGTACATACATCATTGTACTTACATTTTAAAAATACCTGCATGTAATTATATCCGTAATTCATTTCTGTAATTACATTTATAATTACACTGTTGACACTTCCCTTACACCTAACCCTACCCTTAAACTTACCCATACCACCACACCTGTCCCTAACCTTACCCGTATCCCACCTCAATATCATCAAAAGAGTTTTGCAATAAAATATGAACACAGTAAGTACACTGAACTTATTTTTTGAGTTAAGGCCACCTGATATAAAGTGGGACCAAAATGTTTTCTCAGAACATGAGTTCTGCAATTTACACTGACCAGCAAGTCGCTGTTTGGCGACTTTAAAAAAAAAAAAAAATTGAATGCACCTCTTGATGGAAATAAATGTTGGGATTTCAATCGATTTTTGGTCAAGACTTGTATTGACAATGCAAGGGTCCAGCACTCTGTAAAGTCTCCTCTAGCACATCCCAAAGACTTTCAATGAATATAAGACTCAGAGGTGCCAATTCATGTGTGAAAATGATTCTTCAGGCTCCCTCACAACCATTCTTTCACAATTTGAGCCTGATGAATCTTGACATTGTTATCTTCCTACATGGTTCTTTAAGAAATGAAAAGCTACACACTCCATCAGTTAGGGTTAGAAGAACTGTTGCCAAACATATAACATGCTAGAAGCATAATAATCACTGCAGTAATGATCCAATAACTGACTCTTAAGCATTTGCCTATTTAAATCCAAACAGCAACTTTTTTTACAGTTTACAGTTACGGTTAGTTTTCAGAGGAATTATCTCTCTTTGCACATTAAAACAGTGTGCCACAGGAAAAGTATTCAAAAGCAGAGGATCCACTACAAATATCTAAATTCATTTAGTTTTTGTTTAACTTGATGACTGTATGTAGTTTAAATGCTTAACTCCAACTCCATTAATGAAAGTGGAATATTTCATCTAAATGTGTATAACAAAATAAACGCACATTGCAATGCCTTTTTGTGCGTACGCAATGCTTATACATCAGGTCCCTGAACAGTCAGTCTATTGAGTAAATCAAGCATAGCGTTAGTTCTGGCAGGTCACGTCAGGCAAACTCGCATCAACTGACTCCACGTCTACCTATAGGAATACGACGCCTATCACAACATCCCTAAGGTCCATTCAGTATTATCAGCAGGTTTATCACATTGCTCAGGAGATAATTACCCTCCTCCATCCCCAGCTCCTCCTTCCATCCAGTTAGGATTTGGATTTTTTTAAATAAATCTGTATTGCATTTATGTTGGTTTTGTTCCTCGTCGTCAGTTAGGAACCTGGGTGTGCTCTTTGATACGAATCTTTCATTTGAAAGCCACGTTTCTAACATCTGTAAAACTGCATTCTACCATCTTAAAAATATATCTAAACTACGGCACATCCTTTCGATGCAAAATGCTGAACAGTTAATTCATACGTTCATGACCTCAAGGCTAGATTACTGTAATGCTTTACTGGGTGGTTGCCCTGCTCTCTTAATAAACAAACTCCAGCTGGTCCAAAACGCAGCAGCTCGAGCTCTTACTAGAACAAGGAAGTATGACCATATTAGTCTGGTTCTGTCAACACTGCACTGGCTCCCTATTAAACATTGTATACATTTTAAAATCTTGCTTAATACTTACAAAGCACTAAATGGTTTAGCTCCCCAGTACTTGAGCGAACTCTTAACGCATTATACTCCATCACGTCTATTGCAGTCTCAAAACTCTGGCCAGTTGATAATACCTAGAATATCAAAATCAACTGCAGGCGGTCGGCCCTTTTCCTATTTAGCGCCTAAACTCTGGAACAGTCTTCCTAGCATTGTTCCGGAAGTAGACACACTCTGTCAGTTTAAATCTAGACTAAAAACGCATCTCTTTACTATGGCTTACACATAAAACATTTTCTATTATTCAAATCAGTAAATGATTGTTAGGCTGCATTAACTAGGTCAGCCGGAACCGGGAACACTTCCCATAACACCTGATGTACTCGTTACATCATAAGAAGAATGGCATCTACGCTAATGTTAGTCTCTCTGTTTATCCCGAGGTTTACTGCAGTCAGCCGGATCCGGGCCGTATCCAGATCAGATGGTGGACCAGCACCTGGACATGACCAACGCATCCCTGAAATGTCTGCAGAGAGCGTGTCAAAAAAACTCCCCCCCCGTAAATGCTGCATCGACACGACATCCTCATTAAACCCATCTTCGGTGTGACGACTCCAATCTTTCGAATAATCTTACGAATATCTATTTACCTAATATGAATTAAGACCTGCTATGTTGCCAGAATTATAATCATACACTGTTTGTTCGTCGGCCAGAGGAGAACTGGCACCCCGACTGAGCCTGGTTTCTCCCAAGGTTTTTTTCTCCATTCTGACCCTGAAGGAGTTTTGGTTCCTTGCCTCTGGCTTTTGGCTTGCTCAGTTGGGGACACCTAAATTTCATCTATATTACCAATCTGCCTGCATTGACACTATATGATACTTGAAATTAGCTGGATAACGTCACCGTTTCACCAGAACGGCTGTACAAATGTTAACAATGTGAAGCTGCTTTGAAACAATTGGACTTGTTAAAAGCGCTATATAAATAAAGGTGATTTGATTTGATTTGTTCTGTTTAGCCTAGGGTGGTTATCACTGTGCTCCCTGCTATTAGGCTGCATGGATGGGCATGGAGTTCTTATCGCCAATCCAAACTGTAATTGTCAATCATCTTTGGAGATAGTGGTCTGACAGAACAAACAGCTGAAGAAGGAAAGCAAGACACATCAACATGTTTTAAGGAAGGACAACATTCCCCTTGCCAAATGTGGTGTCGAATAACCCTGCGAGATTGACTTTGATCAGAGAAGATGGTGAAAAAATAAACATAAACATTAGAAAGTGAGTCTATCTTACTCAAAACCAGCAAAACAAGTGTTGGCATGATACATTATTTTTCCTTTGCATTGATGGAGAATTTAATTAAACTTTTCAGACTCCAGGTTTATATTATATTCAGCATTGTGAGATCAGTTTGTGTGCTGTATGCATGCCCTGTTGGTAACAGACAAAGAAAAAACGACTAGAGCAAACAGGGCATTGCAACTGCCAGTAATGCATGTGTGTCACCTGAAGCCCCCAGTGCTGCTCCTCTACCTCCTGACTGTAGCTATGTTGTGCCTCAGGGTGACAGACAGCTCCATTTCAGCTGCCGTTGACACTGATTGGGTCTGAAAGATGAAAGTTTGCCCTCTGTTTGTTATCTAACACATCGCTTTGTCCATCAGATGCCTGCGGGTGACCAACCTGTGACAAGCCATAAGAGACTACCTCTGTTACAGCCATATTGCGAACTTCTGGGGGAAGGTTTGAAACAGCAGCATCTTTAAAGATGTGAAAGACAATATAATTTCTTGAATGAAAAATGTCTGTTGTATTTGATATATTCACTGTCACCTCTTTCATATCCAGAATGACAAAAATATTTTATATATAAGATAATTAATGATCTATGGCTTTTTCAAACAGAACAATGGCTTTTCAGTTCTTCAGTATGAGAAGAAACTCATTGCTCACCGCCCTGAGAGAGGTGTTCCCACAAGCATCACCTACCTCAAAGAGGACTATGCAAAATGTGCTTACATCTGAAAATCATCTGAAGAAAAAAAAATCACAGGCTTATGTATACTTCAAACAAAACTGGCAAAAGTTGAATTAGTTTCCAATCAGTCTGGCTGCTTCTCAAAATAAAACAAATTCATATTAATATGGTACTGTTGTTACTACAGTGATTACTTCTAAAAAAAAACTAAAAAATATTAAGCCTCTGAGGGTCTTCAGGGTCTTTTTGACCCCAAATTACTTTTTAGTTTAAATCGTGCGTATGATTTAGTATAAATCGTGCATATGATTTAGCAAATCAAGGGAACGAATTAGTAAAACGTGCGCACAATTTAGCCTACTAGTTTTTACTGCATGTCATGTGCGGGGCTCCGTATTTTCCAAAAGATGGGCAAAAATCTTACACTAAACCATGTCAAATTACTCATGTTATCCCCATGAATGAAAGTTAGAAATATGGGTCTTTTATAAAGTGAATTTTACATAAAAAGCTGTTTTTGTATAAAAACCTATTAATTATTATTTTATTTTTGGTCATAAAAACATTAATAAACAGAGTAAAATTACACGTTTAAAAAAAAAACAATTATTTTGTTACAAAATTACATTTTGTAAAATTACATTCACTGGAGACCTCAAAGACCCTGAGTGTACACCCCAAACGAAGACCGCATAAGGGGTCCTATTATGCCCCTTTTTACAAGATGTAAAATAAGTCTCTGATGTCCCCATAGTGTGTATGTGAAGTTTTAGCTCAAACATTTTTGCATAGCATGTTAAAATTGTCACTTTTTAAGGATGAGCAAAAACGTGCCGTCCCTTTAAATGCAAATTAGCTGCTCCCAGCCCCCTTTCAGGAAGAGGGCGGAGATTCAAGAGCTCCTGTTACAGCTCCGATTACTCACCCAGACACACAGTGAAAATGTCAGAAACTGTTCAGCCAAATGCCACAGGATGTTACTGAATGGTTAGCAATACAGTATGTAACATAAGAGCAATAGCATGTCATAAAGCAAGATGACAACATAAGTTATAGTTCTATCTTCATGCAGCATATATTCTCTGGCTCTGTAAGAATCTTACAATAGTTCCCACATGAGCGATTGATAAATTATCATGACAGAATATGCAAATCAATGACTTGAAGATAGTTAACATCAGCTACATAAATTCATCAACTAATAAATGTGAACAGACGGATGCGACAGCTTGAGCAGACTCTTAAATATGCTCTACTACAAGATCTACTACAAGAACTCTTCCTCTTCTCTAAAGCAGCCCAATATGGCCTCGCCCCTTTGTTGCGTGTTCCCGGGGCCAGGATTTTAATTTTAGGGTTTGTGATGTCACTAATTTGGGAAGAAGCTCATTGTAGTCCCTACCAACCGTTTGTTGTAGTCCTTAAAAAGTGATTTCTGTAAAAGTATATCTACCTTTACATTGAACTTTGAGGGTCGTAACTTTGCAGATGTTGTTTATGCTCAAACAGCAACACTACACACTAACTAAAGTTAAAGTCATAATCAAGGAGCCCTTTAATTCACGTTAAGAAGGTAGAAGGAAATAAAACAAACAGGATTTCAGCTTTTCTAAAAATTAGGGTTTGTCAAGAAACAATGGCTTAGAGCAATGACTTGTATGAAAATTTTATGAATTAAAGTCTTGAGGGTTTAAAAGGCCAGACAAAAGGGTAATTGAGTTTGAAATGTCACCTATAGACATTTGTACCTCATTTATAGAACAGTGTAAGAACACTTCATTTCCCAGAATGCTTTTTTAACTTTCTTAAATTCCCATTCAACTTCTTCTCTTCTTTCCCGTTTCAAATTCTAAATGATGATTTCAAAGAAAGCCAAATTATTAAATTCTTAATGCGGCCCAACCCAGGTCAATCTGAAACGTTTGAAAGATAATAACAGTAATTAGAAGTCTCGGCCTCAGACCACCCACACTCCATTTGCTAAACATCTGATGCATTAAAATTATCAAAATGTTTGGCTAACTTCTAAACTCAAATCAAATAGCACTTTTCAGAATATAGTTTAAAAGCAAGCTTTACAAAAAGTCATACTGTTCTCTAATTCCTTGAGCGGTTTTAGGGTTGGGTGATACGGCAATATAACAATAATAGTATAATCCTCAGAACTTAGTTCTAGCAATTTTTTATTCATTTTGTGCAGCAAATATCAATGCCACATTGTCAGGCACACGTCCGAGTGTTCAATGTAATCAAAGTTGCAATGAAATGGAAGTAGCATCTGTCGTTTTCACTGGAAGATCGAGTTGTGGCATTGACCAGAGACATGCTCCGAACAGACTGGATTGGAATAGCTCTTGACAAAGTTCCCACTAGAAATAACTGGTGCGTATTCATTTTAGATTGATTAAAATTCTGGGAACAAACTTTACAGATCTCTAACTAATTAATTAGGTGCTTTAATGCAGATTGTTGCAGCATTATTTGCTTTAACTTTTACGGCGGACTTGAATGAATGATATATTTGAAAATTAGCCCATGATTTAAAGGATTTACCCTCAAGTCATCCTAGGTGCATATGACATTCTTCTTTCAGACGAATACAATCAGAGTTAAATTAAAAAATGTCCTGGCTCTTCCAAGCTTTATGATGGCAATGATGGCTGTTTTTCTGTTTTGAAGTCCATAAAAGTATCCATCATAAAAGTGCTCCACATGGCTCCAGGGGGTTAACAAAGGCCTTTCATACTACATCCATACTACATGCAAGCCAGTCATTGTAGAGACATTTGCCCATCATGACATTGAGCAAAACAAACTCTGATTAGTTAGTTTACATGTCAGTTAGATGGCCTCTTCCTGTCTAAGTGGCCGTTCCTTGGCCAATTGCAGTGGCTATAGAACCCAGGCTGTGGCTGCTTCTGAAATCGAATACTTCCCTACTATATAGCAAAGAGTATATGACCAAAAAAGTATGTCTAAATTCACAGTACTCATAAAAGAGTAGGCAAAAAGTATCCGGATGGCCTACTTCTTCTGGCAAGATTCTGAAGTGTGTGTATTATGAACACTTTACTATCCTATGAGGACACAGAAGAGAATTTGTGAATGACAGATAGGTCACATGATAATGACAACATTGCGAATGTACTACATCTGGATTACATTCATACTACACACATTCATACTATATAGAACATTGTACTTTTTTTAGCGGTCACGAAGTAATTACTTATTTAAAATAAGCACCTACTCAACAGAGTATCTGATTTCGGACACAGCCCTTATGTACGAATGATGTAGGACGCAGGTGTAGCGTAAGTTCCGGTGACGAACGTGGAAGCACAGAGGATAGATCAAAACAAAACTTGGTTCTCGCGAGAACTAGCATATTTTCACCAGAGTGTCCTACGTCATATGCTGGATCATGGGCTAATCTTCATTTTTGGGTGAACTATTCGTTTAAGATCTGCTTGCCCCTAAATGTCATGTGAAAAAAGTTTTTACATGGCCCCTTCAGCAAAGTTTACAAGATTGTATGTTGTATAGTCAAAAGTCTAGCTACAGTACATCAGATTAACATGATGCTTTTAATGCTAATGGCCACAACAGATTGTAAACAATGTTGCCATATTATGATTTTGACTAAGACACTTTGTGTTCAAGACGGATCAGTTTGCTCATCAAATGAGATTCTTCCTCTCCAGTTGCCCACATTCCACAATAAAACCCACATAACCCTTAAGTGGCCCTCTCACCAGTAACATCATCATGCAGGTCTGTGCTCGGACAGGCCGGGGGTTAGCCATGATTAGCCAGCAATTTATTCTCTCCCCACAATTGAGAGGCAGGGCACCCACATGGTAATGTGTTTAAAATGTCAGTGGAGAGGTAAGGATCTCATCAACCTTTGGTCACCCGGCCTCTTTGAATATTCTTATTGGCATCATGCATTAGTAATGCGCTTTTGAAAAGTAAGTCAAATTTAACCTTCCCTGTACCTGGCCCCTGTCATGAATATTAACCGGGCCTATTATGTGTACATGATCTGAAAGAATTTAACCCCACGGCGCCAGGCTCCCGTGCCCAGCCACCTGGGCAACAGAGGGGGAGAGGGGAGGGTGTTTACCATATAGAGATGGTGTTTGCCCAGGCTCTCGGATGCCTGGCCAGATTAATGGGTTATCAAGGAACAGTGCCCCAGAGATGGAGAAGCATTGACGGGTCTATTGGAGAGTCAGGCAGGGTTGCACGGGGAAGTGTTTGTTCAGTTATAGGGAGGTGCAGATGCTAATTCAAGGACTAATGTACATTGTAAGACGAAATAGTGTGGGCAGGGCCTTGCATATGATGGAGTCACATAAATGTTTTTCAGTAGAATCAGAATTAATCCGACATAAAAAAGTAAACTCACAAAGACAGGGAGCAAGGGTAAGCAGGAGAATATTACATTAAGAGTTCAATGTGCTAAAATGTCTCTAAAGGTTCCTGGGTAATTGAATCTTTGTACTATAATTTGCCCACATACTTGTGCCCTGATAGGGCAGCAAATGACTGTAGACACAAAAGAACCCCAATTCCCATGGGTCTGCTCAGGCCTTCTTATCTGAGATAATGTGGAACAGCTTGGGTCTGTCCTCATAAAAGTCATGCTGCTCTGATCCTGTTGGAAAGCTTTAACTGAGCCAGGTCTTATTATGATCTGTCTATTGATTTGAGGAAGAACAAAGAGCAGTCTTTCCCTCATTAGCAGTAGATGAAGTCATAATCCACTAGGCTGGCTGCCGTCTTGCTCTGGCTATTATTATTCTACCCCATCACTGTTGCTACACTGTGCTGGTGGCCAAATCTTCAACTGAATCAAACACACTGAATCAATCAGTCATTCATTATCTGTTGGTGTGGAATCTTCCTTTAACTGCCCGTTTAATATATGCACAAACGCATGAAGAACACCCAAGTACTACACAAAAGTTAACATTTATACCCAGCACCGTGTGCTGCTCCCGGCCCAAAATCTGAATTTAGATTATCCATCAATCAATCTGCCTGTCAATTGCCTTTCCTCTCAACATTCCTGCTTTTCCTCTGGTGTTTTAGCTGTGCTTCATTCAACCAGGGATTTCAGCCTCCTCCTCACTTCGAGTTGCGCTATCGATCGACGAGGGGCCGGACTCACAATGCAGCCCGGGCCCTGTTCGGCCCTGCATCTTTCAGAGGGGGCATCGATCCTCCCTCTCTTTTCCACCCTCTCTATCTTTTTTTCCTCTTCAAAGCTTTTTATTCAGTGAAACAGTGAGTGGAAGACATGAGAAGTGGATAGAACAGGAAAAGTGCATCGCAAGGCCGTGCGTGCTGCCTGGGCCCTGGATTGCTAGGAATATTAAGAATCAAAGAACTGCGCTTGCCCATTGCTCATGGCAATATACGATTATGTGGTTGTCACTCCCAAGGTGGGAATCCATTCAAAAGAGCTCAATGTGGGGCACTTGTAGGCATGTCGTCCCCTTAGACGATGGACGATACTGAGCCTCATATCACAGTCAATTTTCTTGAATATCTTTCCACACCAGTCGAAGGCTAAGCCACAGTCGGTACAAAGAAACATATCTCTCATTCATGTCTCTTTTCTTTGCTCTCTCTCTCTCTGGCCTTTGAGGCCTATCTCAACCAGTATGACAGAGTACGGATCAAACAAGCGCTTTCGAAAGCGGAGGAAGCCTAATGTCACATCTATTTAGTGTTGTGTGCAGCTGTTTGCACTGTCAAATGCTTTCACTAGCAGAAGAAACATAAAAAAGGGGGAAACTGAATTGGCATGGGTGCGTGCTGCCGGAGACGGATTTGTAAGGTTAAAGCCGAACCATTAATAAACAGAGCAAACAAAGCACTAATTAACACACAGTAGAGAAGGAAGCTCCCATGAGGCCTGGTTTAAGTCATTAGCAAGGCTGCATATGTATCTGCTAATGCTAAAGCCTTTTGCTCTTATGCATAGATGTGTTAAATGTGGTATCAGCCAATTACTTTTTTTAATGCACAGTATGTCAATATGCTGCAACCCGAGGCAACTTTCGCATCAAAAATAAAAATAACAGACCAAAACAATATACTTTTTATTTCCACGTAATCAGTTATAATCCAAGTTAATATTCATTGTGTCAAATGCAATAACAGTTTTGTGAAAAGTGAACACCCCACTCCCCAAAACACACAAACACACACACACATAAAAATACAACTCCCTCACATTTTTCTGTGCAAGTTCTCAGTAATTTGATGTTCCAGCGCAGGAGATTGTTGGCTTTAATACAAATCATGTTTGAATCGTTTCTTTAAGACCTTAAGCCCTCCCTGGGCATCAGGAGGATTCAGATAATGAGGCCTGCTGGGAATTCAATCATTTCTACATCTGTTGAAAAATGGAGGGGAAAAGAAAAGGGGAAAAAAATAAGAAAAATCAACTCTGTCTCAACACCCCCCTCCCCCCAAAAAAATCTAATTCATTTTGAGGATTAATAATAAAAAGAGACTCTGCTCTTAACTCGCAGACTTTTGTGCTCTCTACATTTATTGGCCTTGAACTCCCTCAATACTTCAGTGCTTAAACTCCCCAAACAATTTCATGCCCACATTCCCCCCATCAGAAAATAAATAAATCCCTCAGATATCGCCTTTCAGACACCTCTTTATTATGTTCCTCTTCATTAGCCTTCATTCACTTGATCTTTAAGGTTTTTCATACTTTGCCTGTGAACAGCCAGCTACTTTAGATCCGACATGCACGTAAGTGTTATCAAACAGCCAGATGATAGTTTAAGTCATTTGCTTCTACAAGTCAACATAACTTTCAAACTCACATAAGGGGAAAAGTTTAGTTTCAACAAAGAAGAGTATCCATGCAATTGGTAGCACCTAGGCAATTTTGATAAACCAAGTGTCAACCATGAAATATATCAATATAGTAATTATATCAAACACAAACATAAAAACTGCAGAAACCTCCAAACAACCACTTTAAAGATGTTAAGCTAGCACTGACAAGCATCACCTTGGCTTGAACAATAGCCTTTTTTCATTCTTTCAATAAAAATGTTATACCTGAAGATCAGTAATTTCCCATATATTTATACAGATAATAAAGCATATTCCTTGTCCAAAGCCCAACGCTGTCCAATGAAATGAAGTAGCCTATACATCTACTGACTTGAGCAAACCTTGATTTTAGCGTTTAACAGGTCCAACAATGGATTTCTAAGGAAGTTTACATTTGGAATACATTTGGAATTATGTGATTGAAATATTTTGACAGTATTTAAACATTAAAGAAGCAAATATCTATACAGAAAGTAGGCTATAGTACACAGTTTACAATGTGAGAGAAAGTTAACTAACAATAATTAACAAGTTGTGATTCTTAACATTAGGACATTCAACATCAAACTGTACTAATACCAAGACAGTTACAACTGGTAATCTGTTGGCATTTTGGTAAGGTAAAGTATCATCAAGACACCCTTTTTCAGTCTCTCTCTGACACAAGTGAGCTTAGGAAACTGTCCATGTAAAGTTGCTGAGTTAAAAACCAAAAAACAAACAAAAAAAACGTACTCGCAGTCATTAATCAAATTTACATTAAAAAGGAGCATATTAAATTTACTGAAAATGCTTTTTTTTCAGCAGGAAAAGAGTGCCAAAAGTAGTGAGAGGAAAGCAACAAGCTTCACTGACAGGCCATCAAATTAAAACACCTGAATCTCGGCCTCACCAGAGCAATTTTTCGAGAACGACTGCGCTGAAAACGCGTGAAACACATTGATAAATATAACAGCACTGCCTTCTGTCGGTAACATAACGTAACACACTCTATTCTATCACTCTATATGTTCAGTTGCACGTCTCAAGACAAAAACACTTGTTATTCTGAGCATCATTTATCTGACTTGTTAAAAGCGCTATATAATAAAGGTGACTTGACTTGACTTGACTTGACTTAAATTAAACATGTGTCTGTGTCTCGCTTTAACCTTATATTTAACATTAAAACTGTGACACGGTGCAAATATAAGGGTTTAATAAATGTCCAGCTGTGTGTAGAGACACCCACCGACCACTAGATGGAGACAAAACCCAGTGCATACAAAGGTTAAGGCGCAACAGCTGTACTTTTGTGATGTGCTCATTTCTTTGACCATTACAACATCTTATGTTTTATTACTCTAAAAGTTCAGAAACAAGTTGTGGTACAGTTAGTAAGGAAACATAATCAGTCTAAAATATATACAATATGATGATTGGTTACATTAATTGCAGATTGGTTAGCAGGGAAAGATAAGTGATTCATGACCTTAAAGGGATAGTTCACCCGGAAATAAAAATGACCCCATTATTTACTCATCCTCATCCTCTAGGTGTATATGACATTCTTCTTTCAGACGAATACTATCAGAGTTACGTTAAAAATTTCTCCAGAGGGTTAATAAAGGCCTTCTGAAGCGGATCAATGGGTTTTTGTTAGAAAAATATCCATTTAAGATATTTTAGATACTTTTTTTTTTTATGTAGTGTGTTAAATATGGATATTTTTCTTACAAAAACCCTTCGATTCGCTTCAGAAGGCCTTTATTAACCCCTGGAGTCGTGTGGATTACTTTTATAATGGGTGGATGCACTTTTTGGGCTTCAAATTTTGGGCTGTCATTATAAAGCTTGGACATTTATATATATATATATATATATATATATATATATATATATATATATATATATATATATATATATATATATATATATATAACTCCGATTGTATTCGTCTGAAAGAACAATGTCATATGCACCTAGGATGAGTAAATCATGAGGTAATTTTCATTTTTCAAACTATCCCTTTAAGGAATTAGAGACTGGACTATGACAATCTCTCTGACAATCATCTCACTTCACCCTTTAGCTTTACTTTAGATGAAGTAAAATGTATATCTGTACATATTAACAGAAAATAACATAGAAATGGCAAAGGTCTGTTTCAACAAGAACAATAACAGAATGCAAGGGAAATGCTTTAGCAAACTTCATCATCCCCTGAGCATGCTGCAATCAAGCTGTGTGAATGAAGTAAATAAATAAAACTGCAATCTAATACTGTGTTTCCTGCAGAGGAAATGTGTCTAGGATAAGCATGCCACTAAAGTATGCCAAGCTTGAGTACACGCCAGGGTCAAACAACACAGGCCATGTGCAGATGGAGCGAAGGACAGATGTAACCAAAAAGATGTGGAGAAAAACACAGTGTGTTTGTTTGGATGTCCATGAATTGCTGTAAATGCATTTAACTGTGATGTTATTTGTGCACCTTAACCTACACATTTAGGAAGCAAAATGTTCCTTTTATAAAGCATGCGCCTATATGCAACTGGGCCAGACCTTTAATATTCCCTAAAACATTTGATGTTGACAAATCATGGGGGAAGCTCTTGAGCAGGTCACTCTTAGAAAGCTGGGATGTCGATGGGGGAGGGCTGTATAACCTCTTCCTTCCTCTGAGCTCAATGGCTCCCCTAACAGGCGACCTGGGGCCTCTTGGTGGAGTAGTTGTCATCGCCTGTTTCCGGTCTGCAAGTGTGGGAAAGTGGACGAGGCCTCTGTTGAACCCCCCGGCCCTTCTCTCGGTCTGCTTCCTGACCACCGCTAAATATACCAGGCCTTTTGTTCCGCACGGGCCCAAAAATACGCTGGCGCTGACATCAAACGTGTTCTTTCCAAGTTCCTCCCGATGGCTTTTTCGGCCACTGACGTTCTTCCCGCTTGGCAATGGGCTTCGCTTTCCTGAATGGTGTGAGGTAGCAGGAATGGAGACGAGAAGCAGGAAGAGGAAATGAAAACTTCATGAATGTGGCCCTCTGAGTCAGTGTATTATCAGGTCGATTATACAGCGACTGCACAGTCAAGATGCGTATCGTAGAGCTCCTTGTGAATTGTGAAGAGCTCTTATCTTTGAAGCAGTCATATGATATGCAGATTCCTGTGAATATGAGAGTCCACATATGCCTTAAATTTAGCATTAGCAAATAGACATTGCTAATGCTAATAACATTTGTAAAATTAAATATCTCCTGGTGGCTGCCTTTTCAGCCTGATAGAAATGTGATAGAATAGAAATGTGTATATATATAGATATATATAGAAATGATAGAAATATAGATATATAGATATATATATGATAGAAATGATATATATATATATATATATATATATATATATATATATATATATATATATATATATATATATATATATATATATACACAATGCATTTTATTTCTGTAATGCTATTAGCGAGACAATTAGTTATACTCTGCCAGTCATTTGTAGGTTTTTAACAATAATTATTTCCAGTAACCAAATGGTTAATTTTCAAGCACTTTCAGGTGTATTGTGTATTTTTATCATCAAATCAAAGATCATTTATCTATTTGCCAAGTGGACTAGGGTCAAATGGAAAAAGTATATATTTTATATTTACATTTATTTATTTACTATATAATATTATATTGAGGAGACAAGGGTGGCAGTGTCTCCTAAAAAAACTGGGTGAAAAAATAATTGATATTACAAAAATAAAACAATGCAAATTTTACAAAATGTGACATTAAAAAGTGCAAAAATAACTAATTTTTATAAAGCAACTGCAGAATGAGAAGGAATGGGTGAAAGTCACATGAGAGGAGGCAATGTCTTCATCACGCTATGATTGGATATGATTGGTTTTTGCAATAAATCCTGCCTCTTTATTTCATGCGCGTTCTAAAGTTCAAAGGAGTTCTGTCAGGTTGAGGTCAGGACTCTGTGTCAAGATCCTCTACTCCAAACTCGCTCATCCATGTCTTTATGGACCTTGCTTTGTGCACTGGTGCACAGTCATGTTGGAACAGGAAGGGAGGGGCCATCCCCAAACTGTTCCCACAAAGTTCTGAGCATGAAATTGTCCAAAATGTCTTGGTATGCTGAAGCATTAAGATTTCCTTTCACTGGAACTAAGGGGCTAAGCCCAACCCCTAAAAAAACATTCCCACACCATAATCCCCCCTCCACCAAACTTTACACTTGGCACAATGCAGTCAGGCAAGTACCGTTCTCCTGGCAACCACCAAACCCATACTCGTCCATCGGATTCCCAGACAGAGAAGCGTGATTGGTTACTCCAGAGAACTCGTCTCCACTGCAGTCGAGTGGCAGCGTGTTTTACACCACTGTATCTGACGCTTTGCATTGCACTTGGTGATGTAAGGCTTGGATGCAGCTGCTCGGCCATGGAAACCCATTCCATGAAGCTCTCTACGCACTGTTCTTGAGCTAATCTGAAGGCCACATGAAGTTTGAAGGTCTGTAACTATTGATTCTGCAGAAAGTTGGCAACTTCTGCGCACTGTGAGCCTCGGCATGCGCTGACCCCGCGCTGTGATTATACATGGCCTTACATGGAGTTGCTGTTGTTCCCAATTGCTTCGACTTTTTTATAATACCACTAAAAGCTGGCCATGGAATATTTAGTAGTGAGGAAATTTCACAAATGGACTTACTGCACAGGTGGCAATGCATCACTGTATCACGCTTCAATTCACTGAGCTCCTGAGAGCGACCCATTCTTTCACAAATGTTTGTAGAAGCATCTGCATGCCTAGGTGTTAATTTATATATAAAAATGTGAGGACTTTGCCGCCTCATTTTTTTGAGGAGTTTTGGTTTTCCAAAAAGAACTTCAAATTTTGATTAATCTGACCACAGATTTCCAGTTTTCCACAGTCCATTTTAAATGAGCCTTGGCCCAGAGAAAACGCCTGCATGGTGGATTGTGTTCACCGACAATGTTTTCTGGAAGTATTCCTGAGCCCATGTTGTGATTTCCATTACAGTAGCATTCCTGTATGTGATGCAGTGCCGTCTAAGGGCCCGAAGATCACGGGCATCCAGTATGGTTTCCCGGCCTTGACCCTTAAGCACAGAGATTGTTCCAGATTCTCTGAATCTTTCGATGATATTATGCATGTAGATGATGATAACTTCAAACTTTTTGCAATTTTTCTCTGAGAAACTCCTTTCTGATATTGCTCCACTATTTTTGGCCGCAGCATTGGGGGAATTGGTGATCCTCTGCCCATCTTGACTTCTGAGAGACACTGCCACTCTGAGAGGCTCTTTTTATACCAATCATGTTGCCAATTGACCTAATAAGTTGCAAACTGGTCCTCCAGCTGTTCCTTACATGTACATTTAACTTTTCCGGCCTCTTATTGCTACCTGTCCCAACTTTTTTGGAATGTGTAGCTCTCATGAAATCCAAAATGAGCCAATATTTGGCATGACATTTCAAAATGTCTCACTTTCAACATTTGATATGTTATCTATATTATTTTGTGAATAAAATATGTTTATGAGATTTGTAAATCATTGCATTTCTTTTTTATTCACAATTTGTACAGTGTCCCAACTTTTTTGGAATCGGGTTTGTATATTTAATATATCTTACATATGATGATTAAACAGATCAGATTTGAGGCAAGAGAAATGGATAATCAATACTTCTTATTTTTCATTATTTTAGCCTATAGTTTAATATTAGGTTTGAGTTTTTCCTGTTTACTTGCAAGTGGATTGTGCCAGCTACCGAAACGTACATAATTTACAAACCTACAGCGGAATGCAGTGAATAAGAGTGAGTACTCAGATTTGATAAAATGCACTCAATAATTTATCCAGCAGCTCTTTCTTCAGCGGATTGTCAGAATTTACCATTAATTTTCGCTATAATTTTTTTTTGTTCCCTCCCCTTTTGTACGTGCAAAGTGAAGGAAAACAGCAGTGAGGCTGACTTGACCATCACAGTGGCCGTGACTTCCTGCTTAAGCTGGCCACCTATTTATGCGCTTGCCTTTCGGAAGGACTGGATGTGTCTATTCTTTGCTTTCCTCTCCTTGGTCTGAGTCACGCATCAGGCTTGTTAAGACCGAGATTCTGGTTATTGGTGTTGTTCAAGCTGAGTAATCATCCAGGCTTTGGTGACTAAAGCTTTTTTGACTCTGGTACATCCTTTCACAAGATGCAATGGTCCATTTGTAAAAGGCATCATTTTCTCTTTTTAAGCTGAGATCATCTGTTAGATGATTGATTACTATTTCCGTTTGCATATAAAAGCAGGTTATAAATGTGACCACAAATGTGAAAGCATGGATTGATGTGAGAGGAACAGAACAGATAGTGTTTTAGTGTTTTAGTGTTTTAGTGTTCTCTCTCTCTCTCTCTCTCTCTCTCTCTCTCTCTCTCTCTCTCTCTCTCTCTCTCTCTCTCTCTCTCTCTCTCTCTCTCTCTCTCTCTCTCTCTCTCTCTCTCTCTCTCTCTCTCTCTCTCTCTCTCTCTCTCTCTCTCTCTCTCTCTCTCTCTCTCTCTCTCTCTCACATGTGCATCAGTCTCTATTCCTCCTGATTTCTCTCTCGCTTTACCTCCCAGGTCAGTGATCATGTCCGGTCCAAATGATGTGTTCAGCAATTTGCAGCATTTTAAAAAATGTGAGTAATGCACAAGCATTTCCTGTTTCCAGCCTCCAGCACACACCTACACACAGCTGGTACATCAGCCAACATATGCATCGACATCACAATCACACGTTCAAAACCCACTACTGTACATTTATCAATCACATACATCTTATTACCCATAATATTAGAAGTACACTCACCTAAAGGATTATTAGGAACACCATACTAATGCTGTGTTTGACCCCCTTTCGCCTTCAGAACTGCCTTAATTCTACGTGGCATTGATTCAACAAGGTGCTGAAAGCATTCTTTAGAAATGTTGGCCCACATTGATAGGATAGCATCTTGCAGTTGATGGAGATTTGTGGGATGCACATCCAGGGCACGAAGCTCCCGTTCCACCACATCCCAAAGATGCTCTATTGGGTTGAGATCTGGTGACTGTGGGGGCCATTTTAGTACAGTGAACTCATTGTCATGTTCAAGAAACCAATTTGAAATGATTCGAGCTTTGTGACATGGTGCATTATCCTGCTGGAAGTAGCCATCAGAGAATGGGTACATGGTGGTCATAAAGGGATGGACATGGTCAGAAACAATGCTCAGGTAGGCCGTGGCATTTAAACGATGCCCAATTGGCACTAAGGGGCCTAAAGTGTGTTAAAGGAGTTCAGGAGATTGTCTTGACCACGACCACACCCCTAAATGCATTGAAGCAACTACCATGTGATTAGTTGATTAGATAATTGCATTAATGAGAAATTGAACAGGTGTTCCTAATAATCCTTCAGGTGAGTGTATAATAACATATAATTGTATGGCAAATCATTTTGACTTTTATTCATTCCAATGATGTGAATATTTGATATCAACAATTCAGTTTGCACTAGTTAAAATGATCATTCTTGATATCAGAAATTGGATTTTAACTAGTAACAATGGCAATTTTTGATATCTGTAATTGTATTTGCACTAATGAAAATGCTAATTCTCGATATCAACAATTCAGTTTCAACTAGTGTTTTAATTGTTGATATCAACAATTCATATCCTGGGAATGAA
This sequence comes from Paracanthobrama guichenoti, assembly GCA_018749465.1. Taxonomy (NCBI): domain Eukaryota; kingdom Metazoa; phylum Chordata; class Actinopteri; order Cypriniformes; family Gobionidae; genus Paracanthobrama; species Paracanthobrama guichenoti. The sequence continues at coordinate 24,334,728 of CM031963.1, read as the reverse complement.
TAAAAGTCAAAACGCGGCTTTATACATATAAAGAATTGTATTTCTGATATGTGAAATTGGAATTCCAACTAGTAAGAAATCAATTCTTGATATCAACAATTACATTAGCATTTCTATGGTAACATTTAACTAATGTCTCACTGCAACTTGAGAAAATGAGGGTCAAGTCAAAATAAGTTTTTGTGGTAATCAACATCAAATGAGCTTAAATTATATTAAACCCAGAATATTCTTTTAAAGCATCAAGTTAAGTGTTGCTAATATAAAATAAATTCAGGAAAAATACAAATAGAATCTATTGAGACTTAGTATCATAAAAGTATAGAGCATAGAGTTTAAAATGGATCGCACAGAAATTGGGACTAAAATGTTAACTTCATATTGAAATCTTGGCGAATCAGATCAGTTTGTAAAGTTGAGATGTTTTTTGAAACACTAGAGGAAAAACATGAGATCATTAAGGTCTTTTTCTGAGAATAAAAACACTGTGATTTTTCTGACTTGTCTCACAATTGTTGCATATCCCATTAATTGATTGCAATTGTTATACATCACAATACATTAGACAACGTTTATGGATTTTATTCCATCTTCCCCAACATATCTGACAGTAAATGATTCCCAAATTCATTAAAAACAGACTCAATCTTAAATAATGTGGGGCAGTCCTCGTAGGACCTGGGTCAGCTCTATCGCTGTGAGAATCTCTCCCTTCTTGCCCCCAGGGGAAATGTAAAACAGCTCTCTTTTTTTAGACAGCGGAACACAAGAGGATATTGGATCACCACAATCGAGAACATCTGCAGGGAGATTTTGCACTGCTCATTCCCCTTGCATGTATGTGTGTGTGGTGTGTGTGTTTGTGTGTGTGTGTGTGTGGGGGCGTTAAACGAGAAACACACAGATGATGACAGAATCATGTTACAAAAACACGCATGTATAGCATTCAGCACATGCTATCTTGTTCCTTAGAGGCCACACAAACTTTCTTTCTATAGATATATGCTTACTCTCTCTCTCTCTCTCTCTCACACACACACACACACACACACACACACACACACACACACACACACACACACACACTAATGCCCTTTAATGGTAGTGCAGTGTGTGCTGCTTCCCTGGCTGGGGCCAAATAACAGATATTATCCTCATCATAGTTTGGCCTCTTTGCACGGCTGTAGCAAGGGCCATCAGAGAACGCAGAGAAAAACAGCCACTCGATATGAGCGCAACCAGGAGAGAGAGAAGAGCTCAGCGTTTCCGCTGTTGAAATGACAGGACTGCATGGATTGAGCAAGGGCAGATCTATATTACAGCTGCAGCAGGAGATCCATACTGCCATTGATTGACTGGGGAGCACACACAGGAATATGCATGTAGGCCATGGCGTGGAGAGGAACACATGAATATAAAAAACAAAAAAAACAAAACTGAATGCTTATGAAAAAGTACTGTTGCAGATGGTATCAAATTACTACATGATAGATTGTTAACATGACATACTTTCGTACAGTTGTAGACAATTGTATAGACTTTTGTGCATGGTGTTCCATTCACTTCCATGGCCACAGGTGTATAATATCAAGCACCTGGGCATGCAGACGCTTCAACAAACATTTGTGAAAGAATGGGTCACTCTCAGGAGCTCAGTGAATTCAAGCATGGTACCGTGAGAGGTTGCCACCTATGCAATAAGTCCATTTGTGAAATTTCCTCACTACTAAATATTCTCTGGAGTGACCAATCACACTTCTCTGTCTGGAAATCCGATGGATGAGTCTGGGTTTGGCGGTTGCCAGGAGAATGGTACTTGCCTGACTGCATTGTGCCAAGTGTAAAGTTTGGTGGAGGGGGGATTATGGTGTGGGGTTGTTTTTCAGGGGTTGGGCTTGGCCCCTTAATTCCAGTGAAAGGAACTCTTAATGCTTCAGTATACCAAGACATTTTGGACAATTTCATGCTCCCAATTTTGTAGGAACAGTTTGGGGATGGCCCATTCCTGTTCCAACCTGACTGCGCACCAGTACACAATGCAAGGTCCATAAAGACATGGATGAGCGAGTTTGGTGTGAAGGAACTTGACTGTCCTGACCTCAACCCAAAAGAACACTTTTGGGATGAATTAGAGTGGAGACTGTGAGCCAGGCCTTCTTGTCCAACATCAGTGCCTGACCTCACAAATGCGCTTCTAGAAGAATGGTCAAAGATTCCCATAAACAGACTCCTAAACCTTGTGGAAAGCCTTCCCAGAAGAGTTGAAGCTGTTATAGCTGCAAAGAGTGGGCCAACTCCATATTAAACCCTACAGATTAAGAATGGGATGTCATTAAAGTTCATGTGCATGTAAAGGCAGACGTCCCAAAACCCTATAGTGTATGTCTGTATATTTTTATATATTTTAATAATATAAGTTAATTATGATGGACATGTTATGTGTTCATGATTTCAAGGCCTTTTTACATACACAATGCAAAAAAATGGTGTAGGATTTACTTTGAAAAAATTCACTTGCAAAAAATTACTTGTAAATTGCTAGTAATTACAAAGAAATGGCAAGTAACACATTGAATTAAACATGACTTTCTGAAATAGTTTTTTTTTTAAGCATGATTAAAATGAATGTACTCTAATATTCTGTTTCATTTACAACTGCGAAAAAAAAAATGTCTGCAGTGCATGTACACAATATAATATCATGGTACCACATCCAATAAACAATGTCTTTCCACTTTTTTGTTAGAAGAGATAAATAAATGGAGTGAGGGAGAAACATTTTTAAAATATAGTGAAAAGGGAAGAAACGTGGCTTAAAACACACAAGTTTGAGTGGGAGCTGGAGGAGCAGAATTCCAGAGACTGGAGAGCCATGGGGCCGGCAGCGGAAGTGTGCTAAAGCTCTCTCCAGTGACCCCTGACCTTGCAGATACCATTCCCATCAACTCCTCCTCCAGCTGTCTGCACTCAGCCACCCAGCAGGCCCGCAAACAGTCCTCCTCCTCTCCTCTCCTCCCCCACTCCTTCGCTCTTTCTTCCCTTGTGCTCTTCCGTCTCCCCCGCCGCACATCACTCTTCCACCACGCCATCCTTTCATCGAGTACAGTCCCACCTCGCATAGATAGATAGATAGATAGATAGATAGATAGATAGATAGATAGATAGATAGATAGATAGATAGATAGATAGATAGATAGATAGATAGATAGATAGATAGATAGATAGATAGATAGATAGATAGATAGATAGATAGATAGATAGATCATTTTAATGCAACAGGTTTCCTTAGACTTTAAAAGTGTAGACTTTAAAAGTGTAGAATTGTATACATATATATATATATATATATATATATATATATATATATATATATATATATATATATATATATATATATATATATATAGTATACATTTTTTTGTGTGAAACATTTTAATAAACTGTTATCAAAAAAATCTATATTTGTATTTAATAATTGGATATTTCTTCTTTCTCAAGGGATGATGTGAAGAAACTGCCAAACCGCTAAGAATTTCAATCCCACAGGGTTGATGAAATTGGTTCGGTGGGAACTTGTTAACAGGGAGGAAATCTCCCATCTTTCCCAAATTTCCTCTTTCCCACCATTTCATTGCCCACATAAGAGCGGCAGGATACATAGATCTCAGCCAACCCGACTTTAAAACACACTTCACACACTTTAACACAAACACCACCAACCTCTAACCGATCACCACAACACAGACGGGCCCTCGGCAAATCAACAGAAACTCTATCAGCCATGGCGTTCAGTCATGTAAGTCTATAATTGGGATTCATTTACTTGGACCATGCCCATCCATTAACAAACTGAAATGAGGATAAAACATTTATTTTACTGCAATTGTAGGAGCATAGGATGTTACCCTGTTAGGATGTTGGCATGTTTACTGGCCAAAATATATTTTAAATATATGCTAAATATATGTTGTACACAGTGAATCTCAATGAAATACATTTTTGAAATGGAAAATATATTTTGTTTAAACCTTCATATACCAAAATATTTCAGGGGCAAAATGTATTTCAGGGGCAAGAAAATCCATTTCCAATCTTACAGTAGCCTGCATTTAGGATAAATGCGAATGTGGATGGAATAGCCTCCTAGAGATCAAAATTATATTTTGTATCCATCATTTAAAATTACATTGTAAAATACAAAAACCACCTGCCAACAATTTGAACTTTTGGTCATGTTCCTCAATAGCCTAGAAATCTAGATGCATCTAGCAACTCTCCGCTGGCTTGCGAGCTTGAAAAACCAAACTCTAGTCAGGCCAATCACATTGTGTATAGAGTCGGTGGACAGGCTTAACATAATGACGGCAGAGTTGTGCCGGCTCCGCGTGCTGCTTGAAAACAAAGAAACTGGCGAACAGTGGTCTTTTTGAATCGGCTTTGGAGTTGGAGACTTGGAGTTAAGCTTTTCTTTGAGAAAAGATCAAAGAACGGCAAAAAAGGAAGATGTGCTCAGAGTTTTGCCGACCGGATACGGTAAAAGTTTAATCTATCAACTAGCTCCGCTTCACCTTCTTCATTGCTCTGGTTGGTTGTTGCGCTATCCTATTGCGTGCAGAGGGAATTTGAAAGACAACCGTTCATCCCGCCCCTCGGATTGAGCCCTGCCAACGGTGTGTTCCCAGACCCAACATCTCAAGTGATTATTGAAAAAATATTGGCAGAAAATATATTCTTTGGCTATTTCTGGTATATTTTGAAATATGTCTAAAATATATTTGAACGAATATTTTTTTTGTCATATGGGTAATAAATGTTGATCAAACAAATTCTGTAAAAAAAAAAACAAATGTTTTTATGTAATATACATATATATAAAGTTCAGTCTAAAAGAAATGCTGCTGTAAAAAAACAAAACAAAATGAAACTGCTTTTATGCCAACAATGTTATAAACTCAAAAATAATACAAATAAATGTCCAGTGATGCCCAGTCTTCAAAAACTCCTGTTATTAGGCATTGTAGGCTGGCTCCGCTCTGCCCCGGCACTGTGGCCCTCTTCAGCCCCTTTCAGCTCTCTCTGGCGCCTGCTTCTCCATCACACCTCCACCTGTCAACAGCTCCAGCTCTTCCCCAGCCTCTGAGGCTCCAGCACCCCCCAGGGTGGCTCAGAGCTGCACAGCCACCAGTCTCACCTTTTGGGAGTCACCGTGCTGGAAGTAACCATGCATTAAAAGTGGCTTTTATTTAAGACACTACATCATGAAAAAGGTAGAACATGTAACTAATAGATATCACCATACTTTCACCAGTTGAATAATCACATTACAGTTTTTCTCAATTGCTTTGACTCAATTCTTTAATGTTTTTTGTTTGTTTGTTTGGTTGTGTGTTTGTTTGTTTGTTTTCCTTAAACCAATAAGTTTAGATCTCTGAACAGTTAGTTTAATATTTTTATATTGTAATAATTTAGCAGTTACTCTCCAAATTAATGTATAAACCACTTAAAGACGGTACATTTTAAATATTTGTTGTAATGGCATCTTTTTATGAATGAAGGCCAGATTCACTGATACTAATACTGCTACTGATGTCTCTATGAAATAGATTTTTTAACATTAATGACAGACATTCAGCATTGCAGTATAATTTAAAAATATTAATTTCAACATTTATTAGACTTTTAATTTAAGTGAACTTAAAACAATCTTCACATAAACCCATTATAATAAATATCCTTCCATAGGAAATATACAGAAATTGAATAAAGCAAGTCTTTCTGTACGTCGTATGTGTGTCAGGACGTTCACAGACAGTGCGTACTCTTTTGTCTTGCCGCGCTTGAATGGTTTTACAGCATTCGCAAAGAGCGTGATCATATAATGTAACGCTAGCCAAAGGATGACAGAAAAAACGGATGCTGCGTTAATTGCGTTAAATAATTTTAACACGTTAAACTGAAAAAATTAATTGCTTGCGTTAACATGCTAATTTTGACAGAACTAGTCCGAATGCATAATACACTGTAAAATGTTTTTGTTTTGTTTTTTACTTAAAAAAGTAAGTTTGTCCTGCTTTCAAATTCTAAGTTTAGTCAACTTGAAATGTGAAGTTGTACTAAGTGACAACTTGGATATTTGAGTTGACTAAACTTAAAATTTTAAGGCAGCACAAACACTTACTTTTTTAAGGTAAAATACTTTTTTTTTACAGTGTATTCGAAAAAGAGTATAGGCAAAAAGTCTTACCTACTTCTTCCAGCGTGATTCTGAAGTGCGCATTCGATGGACACTGTACTATCTCATGAGGCCACGGGAGAGGATGTGTGAAGCATAACAACTGACACTGGTAGGTCACGTGACAGTAACAACATGGCGGATGTAGTATGTCCAAATTTCATTCATAGTACCCATATTCATACTGTATAGAACATATACTTTTTAACAGTCGTGAAGTGAATTCAAATTCAAATGTAGTACCTACTCAGACAGTACATGATTTCAGACTGCACGTATTTGGAAATCTAAGCAATTCTTGCCGCTCGCGATTCTCAAGTAAAGCATTTGGATGTTGACTGTTGCTCTTTTATATGTTCATGACCATTCAGCTGTGTGCAATTTCAAGATCATATGCGATTTATAAGTTTCACATCTGGAAGAGAGGCGTACGCATGTTTTTTTGTGCATGGGGGAGCGTGGGGCACAACCCATAACGTGGGGTTAGTTGTGACACGCATGGCTTAAAACTTTCCACACATGCCAGGATGACGACACTTTGTGTATTTACTAGCTGCCATATCAACATTATTTAGAGGAAAAACTGCGCCAAAATTAAAAAAATCTTTGGAAGATGTCACTGAACATTTATTTAACCATAGCAAAAAGTAAATTTCTTACCTAAGTTTATTTTTCATCTCTGCTTTTTGTGTTTATTTAAAATAAGACAAATCTGATATTATTGTAACCTTATATATGTTCTTTAACAGTTGAGATCATTATTATTATTATTATTATTATTATTATTAAAAAAATGCCATTATTTTATTTTAAAAAGTTAATAATTGTATTTTAGTGACAAAATATTTTAGTTTGTCTTGGATATTTTTTTCATGTCATGTTACAATGTGCCCCTCACATGTTACAATGTACCCCACCTATGGGGCATGTTGTCACATTTCACTTCCATTCTTTCGAGGTAAATAAAGAAAAAAAAGTATACACTGTATTAATGAAACAAAACCACATAATTGTACTAGACGTGTGAAATTAATGTGGGAAAAAATAAATACTCTGAACCCCAAGTGGAGACAGTCAAAAAGCGTTAGGTTGTGCCCCGCTCTCCCCTACATTTGTTCTCTGAATCACGCGTACACACATTTGAGAAATTATCGTAAGATCAAATGTAGGATGGTTTCTACAAAACATTTTATAAATGAGGCCTGTGATGCTCCAGCAAACAGTTGGGATCACACTTGCAGTTTGTATATGACTTTCTTCTTTCTGATGAACACAATCAGAGTTATATTAATAAATATCCTGACGCTTCCAAGCATTATAATGGCAGTGAATGGGGCCACAAGTTTGAAGCTCAGAAAAGTGCATCCATCCATAATAAAAGTAATCCATATGGGTGTTAATAAAGGCCTTTAAAAAGTATCCATATTTAAAACTTTATAAAGTAAAATATCTAGCTTCCGGTGGACCTCCTTCCTTCCGTATTCAATTTATGAAAGTAAGTTCCGGCGGTCCTGCTGGAAGCTAGATATTTTACCTTATAAAGTTTTAAATATGGATATTTTTCTTACAAACCCCATCGATTCACTTCAGAAGGCCTTTATTAACCCCTGGAGTCACATGGATTACTTTTATTATGGATGGATGCACTTTTCTGAGCTTCAAACTCGTGGCCCCGTTCACTGCGATTATAAAGCTTGGAAGCATCAGGATATTTATTAATATAACTCTGACTGTGTTCATCAGAAAGAAGAAAGTCATATACACCTAGGACCTGAGGGTGAGTAAATCATGGGATCATTTTCATTTTAAAGTGAACTGATCTTTTAAGACTGTTTTTCGAAAAATATGCCAAAGAAAAACTGTAAGACAATTGTTTTGTATTACAAGGATATATTTCTGAAAAGTTGTTTAAATATGAAAAATTAGACATTATCTTACACACATTTCCAGAACAAAAATCTGAACATTGGATAAAGTAAGGTTCAAAATTCTTGTTTCACTTTGTTGACAAATTAGATTTAAAGGTTTTTAGAGGTTTTTTTGTTTTGAAATTTGAAATTTGTTTTGTATCATTCCATGAATCAGAAAATACTATCAACAGCAAGAGAAGAAAAAAAAATGATTTTTAAAATATAAATCAGGTAAATGTTATAAACAAACCACTCTATAAAAACCTTCTGAATATAGTTAGGAATGAATCTGAAAAGTTTACTGTATGTACAGTAACTACTACTAAAGTGGAGATTTTGGGCTCTTTTCTTGACCTACAAGAAAAAACACATTTTGAAAAATATGGGATTATGGGGCCCTATTTTAACGATCTGAGCACATGGTCTGAAGCGCATGTCCAAATTCACTTTTGCTAGTTTATCGATGGAAAAAAACTGTCGGTGCGCCAGGCGCATGGTCCAAAATGGTATTATCTAGTCTCTTAATGAGTCATGGGTGTGTTTTGGGGGCGTAACATGCAATAAACCAACCAGAGTGTCATCTCCCATTCCCTTTAAATGCCAGTTGTGCTTGCACCATGTTGGATTCGCTATTTACTTGATAGAATTTGCAGGCGGAAAGACTGAACGCTTCTCCAGAGAGGAATCCTTTTATTTTTAATATTTAAAAATTTTTGTGTGCTGCTGTGCATCCCTGTGTGTGTAATAAGCAGAGTGTATGCGTGTTGTGCTCCTGCATATAGGCGCATATTACTAACGCGCCCTTTAAATAACACAAAAAACACTGTGAAATTCTCTTTCAGTTACCTCAAAATAGCAACGCGCTAACAATGGGCCTGAACACGCTAGACCAGCACGTCCATGGGCGAACAGATGGGCATGAGTGCATTTGCTATTTAAACAACATGCCGCTGGACGTGAAAATGATAACTGCATCCTGCTGAAACTAGCAAAAAACACTTGCGTCATGCCTGGTGTTGCATTGCGCCAGGTGTATGACAGAGCCCATGTACTGGAATTGAAATCCACAGACACAAATAGATAAAGTGTACACAAAGACACAAAGTTTTTGAAGCAAAATACATGCAGCCAAAAATTTCAAAACTGACGTGTGTGAAAACACAATGGTTTTGCCAGTAGTGGTTTGTTTGTTTACATTTTGTAAGCTAATGCAGCTAGAGGAGGAGATGCAAACACATATGATTTTGAACTATTATAAAGGCAAACATCTAATTTTAGTATAAAAGCTTTGATATTGCTCAATTATGTAAGTGATTTGTAAGCCTTAACACTGCTGCTTTTAAGTGGAGTGTTTTTACATTTGGATTAGGGTGGCTTAGAAAGGGTCCATTTTCACACACCGCTGCACTGTGATTGACATATGCATGGAGCTCTGACTGACAGTCTCTATAGCTCCATCCCCGACCCCTGGAGTGTCCTCAACAGTGCCTGTCCCTGCCAGACAAGGGCCACATAGGGGGATTCACTGGTTACAGAGGCCATGAGGTCAGGATGGTAGAAGATCAACCGACCCCATCCCTTCTTGCTCTTTATTAGCTGGGTTAAAGGTTAAGAAAGCAAAGAGCATCCCTCAGAGTCAGTTGAAGAAGTGAAGAAGTCTTTTCTGACTTTTGACAGTCCTGGTACACTGTATCCCATGACACATCTTAAGGAACCCTGTGTCATTGCACATAACCTTGTTTCATGAAACAACCCAAACTGAATTGTACATATTAATTAAAAAAAAATATATAGTATACTTTGATGTTTGAGTACACAAATTTCAGTCTGTCAGCAATTGCATACTGTAGCTTCAGAAGACTTAGAATACTGTCTTTATGCTATATTATTTTATATTTCTGCAAGTCATACAGGTTTGTAATGACATGAGGGTGAGTAAATGACAGAATTGATATTTTTTGCTGATCCCTTTAATGAGTTAAACGAATACTACACTATCAAGAACCATGTGTCTGCAGACGCCAGACTGATGTATGTACTGTACATCTGTAAGTACTCACACATAAAGGGAAGACTGTATCTGTATTATTCATGCAGTGTCTTCTCATATAGACAAAGCCTAGAGAGAGGGTGGGCTATTGAGATGTTGGGGTACAGGCTTAATGCTTTTGAAGTTCTGGGAAAATGAGGCATGGTTGTGTGCCTGTGATGAACAGCACAAATGGTGCTACATACACATCTTGTACACACTCTCACACTTCTGAAGTAACACACACACACACACACACACATTTCTCTAGTCCCTCTTTTCCAAGGCCATTAGTACGAGCTGGCCTTGATTACTTATTTATGAGGCAAACAGGCAGAAGTGCGGGGAGTAGAGTAAAGAGACAGACAAAGACCGGAACCCCTTGGCACTGAAGCCAACACAAGTGTCCACGAATTTACAGTATTTGCTACTTCACAGCATTTTCTTATGCACAGATCACTTATGCACTTAATGACTTCTTCAGGGAGCTGCAGAATAGTGTGTTTGCACTAGTGTCAAACACCACAAAACTACTAATGCAACCATGTAGACTCTGCACTTTTACGGGTACTTTTAAAGCCTTGCATAGGATTTTATCTTCCCTAAACATCTAGAATCAAAAGCAATTCGATCAGATTTAAAAACAAGTTTTGAACACAGAATATTTGAAAACCTTTTATTTATTATCCATGGCCTTATGACCATACCCACCAATCCTCTCTGAAAAAAGCTGAAATCATCACATGGGTATTTTCATTCAATTTCTTTTATCATTCACCCAAAATAAATACATAGCTTTTCTTGCAACCATTTAAATAAATATCTGTGGCTTTATGATAATATCAGCAACAAAAAAATTGTGTGTGTATATATATATATATATATATATATATATATATATATATATATATATATATATATATATATTTATATTATATATATATATATATATATATATATATATATATATATATATATATATATATATATATATATATATATTTATTTATTTATTTATATATTCTCCTTTAATTCTTTTACAACTTACAAGATGCCAATTGTACCAAAGCAATACTTACTAATACAACATGGTGAACTTTTAGTGGTTAACTTAGAGACTGCGGAAAGCACCAGTTAGGCATTCTTGTAAATTGTATGTACCTACACACTGAAACCCCACATCATGGATCCTCCTTTAGAGAAGCCTTTCTTATGGGATGCGACTGTGGAGGAGAGGTATCTTCTCACTATTTTATACTGTGAGCGTTTGCAACAGACTCTGAAAGTAATGCTTGTTAATTACTCTCATGCCAGTAAATATTGTGTAGGTAGAAAAACATAATTGGCTCTGGAAGCTTGTGTGTGACCTTAACCAAGATTTTTTTTGTGGAAAAATATATTTCAGGCTGATTAGGTCTCATCCACAAAATATATTAAATTAGTTCTGAAAGATTGTTTCTGTTCTTAGGACAAAAGCAATGTATGATAGATAAATGTAACCAATAATTTTTTTATGCCAATTTACTATACTGCAAAGTGTTACGCACAAGGGACCTCTCCTCCACAATACAAAATCAGCCTTATGGTTAGTCTTAAGTATTAGCCAGGTCTCTGACAAGGTTAATGTCCAACAGTAATAGAAAGTAATGGTAATAATAATAACCAGATTAAAACAAATGGAATAAAAATACAAATACAATAAGAATTCTATGTACATACAAAAATATAGCAAAGGAACTCACAAGGATGTGCATTATTGGGGAAGAACACACACACTTGAAACAGATTTCATTTATCTTGCTTCCCAGTTTTGGATGTCAGTGTTTCACCTTGTTCCCAAGTGTGGTTTTCTACCTCGTTCTGGCCAGGTGACTAAGCCCTTGTCTCAATACAATCCCTTCTTCCTGTCAGATGGCACAACAGTCGCCATTAACCTCACTTTCTGCGAAGCATTCAGGGCACATCAGAGAGGCTCAGGAAAGGCCAAAGTCTTTAGAGATACTCATGTCTCATGTATAGCAGAACTGAGGAACCACAATGGTTTCATTTTGCTGATACTGCTCAGATCTGATGATAACCTAAAGCATGGTCCCATAGGTTTTCTGGCCAATTTGTCCAAAGTAATGGCTTGTATCTCATCCTGACTGTCAAAGGTGGAGAGACAGTCCCTTTTGATGTTTGGTCCCACAGTGTAGTTGGATGCAGAAATGTTCAGGATCCCATCGCTGTTGTTCAACAGTTGGAAAGTACAATTGGGCAGCTGAGGAAAAACGAGTTGAGGATGTAAGAGTGCTTGGGAGAGGTTGGCGTCAGGCTGCCCTGGGCTGGAAACATGACCAGACACTTTATCTTTCAGAGTAGCTCCTCTAAAAATAAAAAGAGAGGCTTCTGCTGACAGCAGATGCCGGCCTGAGACTGCACACACATACGCACATGCACATACACACATATACACATATTTTCCCTTCTTCTTCCTTACATACTCATTCGCACACAATGTCTCTATTTACCGCCTCTCTTGAAACACATCCCTCTTAGGTGAGCTTAATATTCTGATTTTAAATGGTCCTGTTTTTGGTGTCAAACAGAATTGACTTACATAGTCAGATTTTTGGTTGGGCTCTCCTCCTTAACCAGTGCCCTGTATCCACGTAGAGTCTAGAGTGAGCCAGCTTGCTTACAGTTTTTCCATTCAGTAAGGCTGTAGAAGACACACTCCGCACTGACTTTCTGTTGAAAGCAATGCCTACATGATCCATTTTACTCAGTACAGCCTCTGCATTTATTCTGATAGCATACTCCATGTGTTACATGTGGTTCACATAACTCAACTCTATCTTGGATAGTCTAATAAATAAATAAATAGACAAGGGTTTACTTAAAGTGTGGGGGTATGGGTGTAGGATACACGATGATGAACATGATGCAGGGAGGACTGATTGGTTTAGAGTAGGTCAGTTCATTTAGTAGAATTTCCCGGCTGCTTCAGCATTAGAGGTGTCTCCTCGAAGGAGAATTGCGAGAGGCTCATTCAGGCTGTCATACAGGCTTCTCCAGGGTTTTACGAAAGGGTGCAGGGTTGGTGGCAGAGATCTTGCGGCACACAGTGTTGGTGTTGCTACATCGGCAGCCTGGACGGGTGGCGCGATCGTAGCCACGCTGGCATAGAGTGAGGCACAGCTTGGCAGGAGGGTAGCAGCACAGGCAAGGCAGGCAGAGCGCCAAGAAGGCCATGGCACTCCAGCGGGAGCAGGCATGAGCCGGGGCGCAGGAGCACGGTCGGTCGGCACAGTTGTCCTCCTTATCTGCCGAGCAGTGGTAGAACAGACCCTTCACACAGCAGAGGCAAGTGCCATACTCCAAGATGTTTTCAGCTGAGCACAAGCAGCGCTGGCCACAGGTCCAGCAGGAGGGCAAATTACGAGGGGCACAGCACTCCTGGCACTTACAGTGGCCACAACGTTCACAGATGAAGAGATGCAGGCCCAAGTCCTCTCTGTCAGCCAGTCCTTTGCCTAGTGAGTCAGGTTTTAAGTCACCTTTGGGCTGGGACCGCACCACAGTGGCCAGACCAGAATGGGAAGGCGTTAGTCCTGTAAGAAGTCTCTGGTCCGAAGCAGCACTGCCGCGGGACATGGAGCTCACGGTACTGGAGCGACTCAAGTAGGCCAAGTGGGAATGTTGATGCTGACTTTGACTACGAGACATCTGAGGATGTCGCTCATCATGCACATAGAAGACACCAACCTGAGAGGCAGGCTCCAGCGCCACAGGGCGTTCCACATAGTCATTATTAGCCCTTATAGCATGGATCTGGTCAATGGACAATACAGGGACCTGCTGAAGATCCAGGCTTTCAGGGTCCATCCGAAAAGGTGGTACTGGATCCATTCTTTCAGGGCCACCAGGGTAGGGGCTGAGCTGCAAGGCTGACCAATATCAGGGTACATCGGATAAACCTGTAGTGTGAAAAAATTATGTTAGATTGAGAATCAAATTAAACGGTTGAAGTTCAGATGGTCATGGCTAAAGCTATGGTTATTATTAGACACAGAGGATGGAGAGATAACACTATTGACATCACACTGTAATTTAGCATCTGGAGAAACAGCTGTTGACACAAGGGAAAGGAACCAGAGACAGCAATGAATTGTGAGAAACTGGGGAACCCAAAAGAATTAGTGTTGGTGTCCTGAGGTATCTCTTCCTCAGCAGCTTGGCGGAATTTTGCCCCTCCCTGCAGCCCTTCTTTTGTTAAGCCTTATCCTTCATAAACAGGAACAACATTGCTATTGGAATGTGCATGGAAAAAATCAGCATCCTGGAATTGAGAAACATGCTGCTTGCATTATTGGATGTCATAGGCAAACAAGACCTTGGATTGCATTGGATTAGATAGTGATGGGTTTTGTTCTCTTCCATCGATAAAAGTAGAGATAGAAGATCACTTTTTGATGTTTGTCAGACTCTCAGACTGTTCCAAAAGTCAATGTATGATAGGGAAAACATTTTAGGCTGCCTAGGAAGAGATTGGACATGAGAAGTGAGCTGCCTCTGACATAACAAGCAACGGAAATCCATACACAACAGCAGTGATTAGAAGAAGCAGTGTCTGCTCCCAGTCCCCCAAGCATCCGGGGCACAGTCAGCTGAATTCCTGGCAAGAACCCTGAATGCTCTTGCAAAAAAAAAAAAAAAAAAAAAAGAAAGAAAAAAAGAAAGAAAAAAAAGTAAGATAGCATCCTCCCCCGCTCCCACTGCCCAGCCAGAAACTCAAGATAAGGAGACCCAGGTCGGAAGCACAAAATGCATTTGCAAATTACACAGAGGAGGAAAGAGAAGTCCTGGAGAGTAATTACATCAAACCTAGCAGAGAGCTGTAGTCAGGTCCTATCAGTCCATCTAATTGTTGAAAGGGGTCTGCTGTTCATTTCCATGAGCTCATTATTTGGGGCCTGAGTTCGAAAACAACATTGGACTTTTAGTCTCGCATCTGCAGGCAAGCCAGAGAGGAAGTTTTGGGTTAGCTCATCTGTGTCATGTCAGGCACTTTGGTTGCATATTTGTTTGAGCATTTGCACATGTCCTCTCCATGTGGTTTTCCTCAAGTGTGTCGGCACTTGGGAGCATTTATCACTCGCGGCTACACTGGAGTTTATTTGGAACTTTCCACTGACTTGCAGTGATCTTGTGTAAAAGCAGACCCAAATTACTCCTCAAAACGATGCGTTTCCTGGGCTCTGATAAAAGTTACAAAGAAAAGTTCTAAACTACCATTTTCCAATTAACTGCCCGCTCACCATTAATTCGTCCACAAAAGTTCCCCTCAAGTTTTCATCAATGAAATACCCATTATCCCATGAGTTACTTCCCTTGAACCAGACTGTTTGGAAAGTCACGATCCATTAACCGTAAACTGCCTCCCACCACTAGTGTTCACCAACCACTTCCATGCTCTGTCAATGAGTATAGTGCATTTGTAAAATAAGCTGTGAAGAAGAAGACCAGAGCAGAAGCTGCTATATAAAAGCCCCTGAAACATTCTTCCACCGCACCCAACAGCAGCAGTCAGGGTGCCAGAGGATTGATAAGGCACACTCCAGAAGCATACCAGGTAAGGTGCTGACATCAGGAAGTCCTGCAGATCACCCCAAAACTTAAACCCCCAACAAAGAGCACACTACCACTCCATACCGAGTCCCTGAGTACTCTTTAGCTCCACCTGCCCCAGACCACACACCAGGGCGAGACCATGCTGGGGCTGTGGACTAGTCTATCGTGTCTCTACAGTGGAGCTTGCACAATTGTTTTCTCTTAAACAAATTTTGTAGAAAACTACTACTTAAGTGCCTTCCAAAGTGCTACTGGCTGTTGTTTAGGGAAAATTCAATAGATGTTGGACATGTTGATTCAAGTCTACTTGCATTGTGAGTGTATACTGAGATATTGATTATGCTGTTCAGGTTAAGCCTTCTCATTTGTAAATTCTGACCATGAACTCTAAAAGCATTAATCTAAATGAGCAAGAACTTTGAAACTGATCAATGATCAGCTGAAACTGATCAATTTTATAAAATTGTGATGACTGGGAATGAGGGAAATAGGAAGGCTAAACTACACTACTTCAGCATAGCACTTGAATGGATCGGTTTAGACCAGAGTTCAGAATCTGTTTCTGCAATCTAGCATTCATCCAAAGTATTGTTTTTTCACAATCCCACATCTGAAGACTCCATCTTCTATTTTTTGCTGGATGGTTTTATCATTTAAAAGGATACGCTGTATCTGGCTCTCCAAATTTGATATCATTTCATACATTGGATGAAGTAAAGCAAATCCATAACCATTCACCACTAATGGCTGTCTGTATTTCTCTTTTTCTTTCAGGTCACATGAGCACTCATCCAACTTTGTATCACATTTAAACCACTGTACTATAGGGAATGTGAATAGACATGCAATGGACATCTGATCTAAAAAAGAAAAAGGAAGACTGTGAACGCAAAAGAAGATAACGTAGACAACACCTGTCCCAGGTTAAGGCACACTTTAAGTCCCAGAACTGTCCACACAGCTCAGAGCAAGTGAGAGACAGCTGCATCTGGTGAGCCAGAGAGAGAAAAAGAAGGGAGAGAGGGCCGTGTTTACTCAGCCCTGCCTGCCATGAGGGGTAACCTGAAGACAGGCCCCTGCGCTCTGGGAGTATCAGTGCTGAGTGAGCTGTACCTCGCGGCTCTGCCCCGGGGCTCCTTGCACCCGTTACCTTGCACACATCCTTGGCCAGGGTAATCCAATCCAGGGCAGGAAGAGGATGAGAAGCGCATATTATTCATAACAGTCACCACACTCCACTGACTGGGAGAAACTTTAAACCTCCAAACAGGGAGGAAAGAACAGGCAAATGAGA
Source organism: Paracanthobrama guichenoti (assembly GCA_018749465.1). Lineage (NCBI taxonomy): Eukaryota > Metazoa > Chordata > Actinopteri > Cypriniformes > Gobionidae > Paracanthobrama > Paracanthobrama guichenoti. The sequence goes on along the minus strand of CM031963.1, from coordinate 24,317,650 downwards.
AAAGGCAAAACTGTCATCCTGTAAAGGGTCGTTGGACAACATTGGAACAGCTGAAGATTGTTCAGCCTGTTTATCTATTGGTGGGTGTGGCCATCAGGTGAATGAGATGCTGATGCTGTCCGCTTGTTTGGGGGATGATGGGATGTGCCAATGACATCATGCTGTGGTGCTATTTTTAAAGCCTCCAGTCTCCTTTCATTGACCCCTGCTGCCACTGATAAGCATCCAGCAGTTCTGCAGCCAGCCATCAGGCCAGTCTGACTTCCTGCAGGCTAACTGTCATTAGAGATATCCATTTTCCATTTCTGCTTTCTCTCTGACTCAGATAGAGTGGCAGATTGGCAATTGCTGACTGAGGGTTGATTAGCTGGTAGTTGCGGGGGGTAGGGGCCGGGGGCCTTGCAGAGGGCATATATATATGCTCCTAGGGGCCAGGCTTAACTGCGGCTGGACTTGAGTTGTCAGGCACCAGGACCCTGGGATCTGCCCTACAGGCCCCTCTGGGAACACAGTGGGATTGAATGACAATAAACTGTATGAGATTCCGGATGTGCCGAATCCGACCCCCAGGAAGGACTGAAATAGACACTGCAGACCAGCAAGTTTGGGTGAGAGAAACAGAGAGAGACTGAGAAGAGAAAGGGGGGAGGGTCACTTAGAGAAAGGAGGAAAATATAAGATAAAGATAGCATTAGTGAGAGAAACACAAAAAAGACTGACAAACATGTAAATCTAAAACTGAAACTCTAATTATTAACAGATTAATATAAAACGAATTAGCTGACAAAAAAAAAAAAAAAACTTTCATTGTTAACCTGCACCATTCATAAAATTCACATTCATTTTGCCCCGCCTCTACTTTGTGAACTTTATCACAAACCAATTCCAAATGCACAGAAACTTCCCCATAGACCACTGTGAGCACACATATGTGCAGTGCTGTCCCATGTCCTCTCCCACTTCACTTTCAACCTCTCCATCAGCCTCTGCCAGCACACAAACTGGGTAGTATTGACATCTCCAACCTTGAGGACAATCAATTCCATGCCTGTACGCCCGAAGCCCAGTGCATTGGCTGGGTCAGGGTAAGACTTGAGTTTAGGGCACTGCACGACACACAGAGATCATCTCTCACTCAGATGCTATTCTACTCCCATTATATGTCAACAAGATTATATTTCATTCAGAGAACATCTAGAACTAGATCTAGAGAATCTCAAGAGAATACCGTTTGAGCTAAAACATTTTTTTTTTTTTTTTTACTTTTAAACAGATTAAAACCATGACTAAAAAGAAATTTAAATAAAGAATCGCTTACCCCTGAAAGGAGGGAGATCCATTTTGCGGCAAAATAGTGTTTTAAGTTTGTTTGTTTCTTGTTTTCTTTCTTTCCTTTATGTTTTCTTGAGCAGTTTTCTTTCTTCTGCCTCCTAATGCTTCTTCACAAGTGTCCCACACGTGCAAGCAATCCTGGTTCCTCAGCGCTCAGTCATTCCCTCTGAAGAACACCAAGAGCCTTTATCAGGGAACAGCCAGAGCACTGCACGTTCAAAGAGCACTCAGAAGAAAGACACGATTCTCGTGGAAACGAGGGCAACATGTCTCACGGAATATCCCAATTTATTTGAATAAGAAACAAAAATGTCCCCAGGGCAGAGTAACTGAGAGGAGCTTAGCTTTTCAAAAGTACTTCCACAAAACAGTGTGGAAAGACCACAGCAGTAGCTCTGTAGTTTGTCGTCTCTCAGTATGAGCTGAAAGTGTGAGTGCTGGATTGTCTCTCTCAGACTGTCTATCTCTCTCTCTTTTTCTCTCTCTATCTGTGTATGGTCAGCGCTTCCTGCTCATGCGATCATCCACTCACTCCCAGAGTGTGTGTATGTATGTGTGTGTGTGAGAGAGAGAGATAGAGAGATGGAGGGTGGGAAACAGTGAGGGAGAGAGGGAGGGAGAAGGGATGGGATGGGGAGGAGGAGGAGGAGGGGTGGTTGGATATGAATGGTAGAAGGAAGGAGGGCCGGGCTGAGGAGGGTTGGGGTGGGGGGCACTTGGTTTTGCTGGAGATAGTTAATGGCTAAGTGGCATCATCGGGCTGAAACCCAATCTCTCATTTTCTCCCCCTCAGGAACTGTTCTATATGATTCCCTGAGCTAAGCCTAACAAGATGGACAGAGAGAGGAAGGGAAAAGGAGATAAAGAGAGAGAGAGAGAGAGAGAGAGAGAGAGAGAGAGAGAGAGAGAGAGAGAGAGAGAGAGAGAGAGAGAGATGAAAATGGATAGAATGAGAAAGAAGGAAGATATGAGTCAACAATATTGAAGGTGATGTAATCAATGAGAGAGAGAGAGAGAGAGAGAGAGAGAGAGAAACACGATAACTGACAAGAAGTTTATTGAGGAGTCAGATGTGTCAGTTCATGGAACCATAAAGAGACAAACAGTCCTGTCAGCATTCTAAAGACATATCAACAATTTCATTCTTGCTGATCTTTCCACTTTCCAAATATTTGGGCACATAAGTTACAGATAAAAGTATGTAGAATCTGTGCATTAGAAAATATAACATTTTAAATTAATACTGTAGATATCCTGTACATAATTAACCCAAAAGGTATTGACACTTTCTGATTTTGAACATATATCACTACCCTTACTTCAAGTTAATTTTATGAAGTATACTTAAGTAATGTTCAAGTATATTTTTAAGTATACTTTACGTAGTAAGTATACTAATATCAGTGTACTAGAAGTATACTTGTAAGTGTACTATTTCAATACTGCTTGGGACTAAATTGGCCCACTTTTTAGTATATAAAAGTATACATTTTATGACTACTATAAGTGTAACAGTAGTAAACTATAAAAGTGCATGATTAGTTCACAACTACGTTTCTCATTTGTTCTGCACCTGTACTACAAGTGCACTTATAAGTATACTAGTAGTTTACTATTTTAATACTTGTAGCAAATTTTTTAGTTTATAAAAGTACACTTTGAAGTGTACTCTCAGTAAACTACTAGTTTAGTATTTTACACTGCAAGTATAAGTTACACTCTAAAAATGGCTGGAATAAAAACAGGCAACTCAGCGCTGGGTAAATATTGGACAGAACATAATTTAGGCTATAAATTATTTAATTTATGTATATATACATACAGTACTGTGCAAAAGTCTTAGGCTCGCTATAGTATTTTTACACACAAAAAGTGGGTTTAAGCCAGTTATTTATATCTTTTGCTGTAGTGTGCCAGTAGGAAATATCAGTTGCCATTAATTGTAATAATCCAGTGAGATTTTTGTATGCATAAAGAGTCTGACGATAGTCTCTGTGCTCCACTTGGAAATCTGATCTCATCTTCATTGAGTCTGTCTGTGATTACATGAAGAAACAGAAAAAACTGAGATGGACTAAATCCAGAAGAACTATGGCAACGTCTCCAAGACACTTAAAGAAACCTTCCTGCAAAGCTACATGAAGAGGTGTAGGAATAGATGCAGGTGACAAAAGCCAATTTAAACGCAAAGGGTGGTCACCCCAAATATCGATTTGATTTAGTTAATAGAAGTTAATTCATAAATAAAAGCTATTTATGTTATTATTTTTGACAGCATTCTCACTTTAAAGCATTCTGACTAAACTTTTCACAGTACTGTAGTTTTGCAGGAAGGTTTCCTCAAGTGTCTGGGATAGTCATTAGAAGAGGAACTTTAAAGTACCTTTACCAATACAGTTTATTCTAGTTTGGCAAACCAGCAGTTGGTTACCCAGCAGGGTAGTTTATGAAGGGGTGCATTAAGGGGTTGCCTTCGTTTTTCTGGATTTAGTCTGCCTCAGTTTTTTCTGTTTCTTCATGTAATCACAGACAGACTCGATGATAGTGAGATCAGATCATACCAGCTGCTGTCAGACTTCTTGTGCATAAAAAAATAATAATAATAATTCTCACTGGATTATTACAATTAATTGCAAAATGAATGTTTGGAAATGTAAACTGATATTTCCGACTGACACACTACAGTAAAAGATATAAATAACTGGCTTAAAAACATTCTTCATGTGAAAATACCAATGTGCCTAAGACTTTTGCACAGTACTGTATATATATAGTACTGTGAAGTGATATATATATATATATATATATATATATATATATATATAGGAAGGAATTGGCATCTAAGAGTCTTATTTTATTAAATGGCAAGTTCATTAACAACATCATGAAACGTTTAGAAAGTGACAGGAGCAAAAGGAGCAAACTTTGTGCTCTTCTGGTATCCATGGGAAGAAAAGAACTGTATCAGTACGGTTTGAACTGTCTATTCAACAAATTACAATATTCGTGTTTGCTGTGTTAAATAACAGATTTATGTCTCCTCTGTCAGACATTACAGTCTCACCTTTCATTCAATGCGTGGCTCTCATAATAATCAACGGAGATGTAAGTACGGCAGTGGTAGCTGATTTTACACACAGGTTGTGTCGAAACGTGTTGCAGCCATTGTTGTGAAACTGGCTTAGGCCTGGGACACACTAGACGTTTTTCACATCTTAACCGATTTTAAAACTGTGGGTGACCACAAATATAAGGGCAGTTTCAACCAATTTTTAGCATTATAATCCTCTGAACACACACACTAGATGATTCAGACACTTGTTGATTGCAGGAACAATTTCACTGTGACACAAGATCTCATGGAGACTCGCGAGATCAAACGTGACTTGAAAATAAAAACAAATGGAGGACAATCGATGTTGTCAGCTGGCTCTCCTGGAGCGTGTTCTGTTTTACAGTGGAAAAACTAAGTTGAAAAAAAAAAAGGATATGGGTGATCTTCTTTCTCAATGCTCCACTTCCGTGGCATGTTTGCGGCTGCCAAGTTTCAGCTAGAGAAGCACGCAACATCCGGTAGTTGGCGCTTGCTCGCTTTCATTGGCTTTTGTTGGTTTCATGTCAGAGGCAGCCCGATCAAGAGTTGTAAATATCAAACGTGTTTGATATTTACAATTTGGGATCATGGAGAATCTGATGCAATCAGGAGGAGTAATGACACCACACAATTGAGGATTTAAAAAAGATTTTGGACAAAAAGTCGTTTGCGACAAGCCTTGAATCGGGCCACACCCCCCGATCGCAAAATTCAGGTAGATCACCTCTGGAAGTTTTCTCTCAGGACAGGAGACAAAATAACCTTTACCAATACAGTTTATTCTAGTTTGGCAAACCAGCAGTTGGTTACCCAGCAGGGTAGTTTATGAAGGGGTGCATCATTTCTACTGTCAGTGAAATTTAACCCAGTTGGTTACACACCCAACAAAATGACCCAACAGGCAGAACCCAGCAGTCTGGGTAAAAAAATAACCCAGCAAATTTTAGAGTGTAACACTGTGCGTTGACGCGTTGTGTCGTGCCGCGTTTATTGCAGATACCACTTGGTTTTATAATGCTTCTTATGCAATAAAAGTCTGTCTTAAGTTTCCAAGAACATTTTGGAGCCAAAAAAAAAGAACAAAAAGGAAGACCTTGATATTTCAGAGAACGTCACAGTTGGTGAACATGAACAGAGCGTGGAGGTATATGAAGGAGGTATGAACATCACATGCCATTTTTAACTCTGTAAGAGCTTCAAGTGGTTGTAGACTCAACATTTGGGAACTTACTGACCCATTCTGATGTGTTTGTCCCAGCTAGCAGCTGTCCTAGAGCAGGTTACATCCTAGAACAGTGAATAATTCAGTGTCTCAAATGAGTGCATGACAGATTGGATCACAGCCCATGTTCCTTTTCACTTCACTTCAGTCATTGCCAACAGACAACAAGCTGCCTTGTCATGATCACAGTGAAATGATCAAGTACGAACAAATGTAAATTATGATGGAAAAACAAAAAGATAATGTGAATGCACTGGCTGGAGCATAAAATCTACAGGATAGTGTCCATGTCAGTCTATTGATAGCACAGGGAAGGTATCTCCAAGGTAACAGGACACATTTTGTGTGTATGTGAGTGTATATATGTGTATGCGTGTGTGCATAATGGGGCAGGAAGAGGGGTGCTTCCTGGCTTCCTGTAGAGGGAAATAGCTAGGATGGCCAAACAGTGCAGAGAGAGGAGAGTGAATCAGGTTTCTCTATACTAAACACATTCAAAATGCATGACAGAACAGCTTCAGCCCCAAAACTTAATCTGTTTATCTACCTAAAATATGTTCACAATGTAATCTGTATAATTTATGCTCTCTCTAAAACATAAATAAAGTTCTGTGGGATGGGTGTTAATTTGCTGCACAAATAGCAGCAACAGTTCTGTTTACTGGCATTTGATTCTACTTTTGACCATCATTTGTTGTCTCATAATATTCAGCTATTATTGAAACATACCATACTTAAGTATATTAATAAATTTAACATGCAAAAAAATTATACATAAATAAAATAAAATAAATAGGAAACTTTAAAATTTAGAAACTGACTGGAAATCATGAGACAGAAGAGATGCCCTCATTAAAGTTCTACCATTTCTTTTAAAGCAACTCGTTTTATCACAATGTTTATGTTCAGATTTAATAAAAGATAAATCAAATAAATAAATATAAATCAAACTAAATTTGAAATTAATGTCCTCAAAACTGTTACCTAGAACTGTTAAACTTTTAATTGATTTAGTTGGCTTGCATTAGATATTTGATCACACTGTAAACCCGAATAAATTGGCAAAACTCAAAAAAATAAAAATAAATAAATAAAATTTGGCAATCGCCTCAGTTTTTAAGTTAAGAAATTTAAGGTTTAAGTTAGCAAAACTTGCAGATTTTTATTTTGTAAACATACATTTTAATGTTAATCTTGCACAAAAAATTGCACAAGAAATATATATATATATATATATATATATATATATATATATATATATATATATATATATATATATATATATATATAATATATATATATACAGCTCTGGGGAAAAAATAGAGACCAGCTATATATATATATATATATATATATATATATATATATATATATATATATGCATTTACTGTCCATTCTGTGTCATAGCAAGCCTGCTTTTCATAAAACTCAAATGAAATGGTGAATGAACACTCAAATAATTCAAACAGAAAACAAGATTATTTTACTTACCCCATTGGCAGATTATTTAGCTTATTTTAAGCAAAAACTCACTTAATTTTGAGTTCTACAATAATTTGTACTTGTCTAGTAAATGCTAACAGTCACTTAGCTCACAATTCACCATTAAAATTATAAGTTTAATTATTCCAGCTGCTGTGATAAAAGGCTATAAATGATCCACCACCTGCAGCATCCTCACATGCGATAGCCTACTAATCGGATTCCTTCTTTATGTGAACAGACGTGATGTAATGACACAAAAGCATGCTCGAATTTCCCACGGAAATCCACCAGTACCACAAAAAAATTATAACACATTATTACAAGCTTACCGTTGTGAATCGTGCTAAGCTAAGGAGATCGTTTTGAACACTGGCTGGTTATGTACTTGCTCAAAAATGGATTTTGGATCATTTTTAACCAAAAAAAAAGTTACGGTCTGCAGCTTTAAGGTATAAAATGTAGGTGTTTGCCATTTAAATGTAATTGAGTTTGAGGATATGTTTTAATAGTACTGAAAAAGTATACATTTCCTAGAATAACACATGACGTACAATTACTCAATTCCTTTTTATTTTTACCCATCTGTATGATGCAATAGCATGTATCCATCTCACTTTATCAGTATGTGTGTGAGTGTGATGGGAACATTGACTGGTTTGCATTTCCCCTCAAGGGCTGCCACTGTCTCAGCCCATGGCACTCATGCCTGGAAGAGAGAGAGAGAGAGAGAGAGAGAGAGAGAGAGAGAGAGAGAGAGAGAGAGAGGGACATGCACTACTGGGCCATACAAGGATCAATGTTAAATGGCCTGGTTAATGACCGGCACACAGCTGACAAAGTCATTCATTTCTGCCGGCACTATGTATTCTGTGTGTGTGTGTGTGCGTGTGTGTGTGCGTAAACAAGAAGGATTTGCCCGTTTGTGTGTTTCTCAAATATGAAAAAGAGAAATAGAATGAGAAAATTAAACGCAGAAAAAGAGACCAAACAGGCTAGAAAAACAAACAAAAGCTGATAGCGGGGTTTGATAAATAGAGAAACAAAGAGTGTTTGTGTGAATGTGCGTGCATGTTCTGTTATGACAGTGTTAGTGTAAAGATCACTTCCCATGTCAAAGCACCACTGCAGATGAAGCTATAATATTGAGTTACAAAACACTCCTCACTCACGGCCCTGCCTCTTAGATTGCTTAAAGGGATAGTTCACATAAAATAATTGAGCTGCTAGAAGTATATAACTAGAAGAATAACAAAGTGCACCAAACAGTAAAACTATTTGTGCTACAAATCGGTGTTTATGATTACAATAATATGTGACCCATGCTGGCAAAAGGAGTCGGAATGCACACGGGATAATTTTGAGCTACAGGCAAAACAAGTGAAAAATGTAGATTTTGATTGATTTTGAGGGTTTTCCCAAAAATGTGTTCTTTAAGCCTTGGCCTAGCGATCCCAGTGCTCCAAATAGCAATTAAACATCTAAAAGTATGTTTATTTGTACGTTTTCAAAGAGGAGTACCTTAATTTCCCTGTCCATGTAAACGATCTTACTCACGCTGACTGACAGATCCGACGCGTGCGCACAAGGACGCCTCTCACAACACGTGATCCCGATATACACACATACACAGAATTATAGTATTTCAAACTTTGTCTTGGCGAGTATTCACACAAACATTATTTGTTATGTCTTATGTGAATGTTTGGTTAACTCTCGGGGGAAAACATCTGAATTGAGAAATCAACTTTTCATTCAGCCTTTGATATATAAAAGTTCATCGTGATATAAGAATATCCTGTAAGTTTCAGAGCTGAAAACTTCCTTGTTAGTCAAAGAAAAGATTTTATTGACATGCAAGTAACTGTGTTCATTCTAATGCCTGATCTGAAATGTAATTCGTGTAGTCAGATGTTCTTTGTTTGTGTGTCAGTAAATCAAACCAGTGACTAAATGTTAACTTGCGTTCTTTCTCTTAGTAGGATGAAAATAGTCTGTTATTTAATGGGGATTAAATTCTATAAAGAAAGCGATCAAAGAAAGTTCCCTTTGCAATCGTTGGAGCAGCGCGCGCTGCAGCTGTCAATCAAACAGAGTTTATCAGTTTATTCAACGAATCTCTGAACTATATTGACGAGTTCGCTGCTTTCATGCTCTCAACATGTGTGTGATCGGCTACAGTGATCACCACTGCAGCCTTTCATGCCACGATCTAAATATAATGCCAATGCCATAGATCTAAATGTAATGCAACAATTTTCACGATTCGTTAACCATGAGAACTGTAATAGTAAAAACGCGCTAAAAGAGGAGAGTAATACTATTTCAAATGGAAAGACGTTAGCCAATCACAGAAGTGGGTGTTTACACTGAACTCTCACAGCAGACACGCCCCTTAAAACGGAGTGTTCAGAGCAAAGGCTTAAAATCAGGGTAGGAAAAATACCTTTTATTTATAAATTATGACCATTTTTGATGTAAAAAAAGTATAATAACATTATAAGTGCACCTCAGGAAACATCATAAAACAATAAAACAAGTTCATGACCCCTTTAATATAGGCCTACAGGCTGTCTGTTTCATTAATGTTAATCAAACATTAGTTTTGGAACATTCTGAAAACTTCATAGTAATTTTTTTGTCCGATTAAGAGAAATCATACATCATTTTGAAGTTTTTTTAATAGAGAATGTATGACTGTATGAAAATAACAATACCTTATTTTTGAAAATGCGCTCATTGCGACTCATTTTGCCAGCACGGGTCACATATATTAAGAATGATATGATAACAAATACCAGCTTGCAATATCAAGCAGCATAAAGAACTGTTTTGTACAGCGAAATACCTGGAAGCTGCTGACAGCGGAAACCTTGACACATTCTAGTGCAAATGGCCATGTCCGCTCTCACGTTAACAATGAGGTGGATTAGTCAAACGATAGTTTTGTGTGAGGAACAGACAGAAATTTAAGTTGTTATTGACAGAAAATCTACTCTAGCTGTCCCTGTAAAGTCAAAATGAAATATGTTTTCAAAGTTTGTCACACCACAGAAAAATGTATTATTAACCACCCAGCCAAATTCTAATGATAAAAAAATCTGCCAAGTAAATAAAATAGCTTATCAAAATCTTGAGAAAATAAGCAGCTTTCTCTGCTCTTAAGAGCTGGGGGCTGTCTGCGCTGAAACCACGCCCACTCTCTGGAAAGTTGCCTTAAGCACACAAGACAACACCCACGTACAGTTCATGGCGCCACCAGATGTCACCAGATTCTGCAATGGATTATCAGTGAATCCCAGTTGTCTCCGATGAAAGTTTGTAAAACTATCCGGTGTAAAGTCACTGCAGAGGCAGGTGTTGGTGGTGATCCTCAGCTCTCCATCAAGGTAGCTGTTCACAAAATGAATCCTCCTCTTCTTGATATCATCGTTTTTGTTTTGTAAGCTGTAGTAACAAACGGTACTGACTAACAGTAACTCGCGATCGAGCGGGCAAACTGATGCGAATGCGCTCATGTATGGGAGGGGCCCGGCTCAGTGGCTCCAGAGCACCATCGACAGTTAAGGCTGATACTTCTTTATACTTCTGCGTTGGACAGATGCCGTATCCTCTACTCCACAAGTTATGCGTCGGTTTTCATTTATACTTCTACGTTGTTGTCCGCATCAATGTGCAATTGCACATGCAGACCGCTAGTAGGCAGTGTCCACGATGGTGTACACCAGTGTTGATGGTGTAACCCACAGTATAAGGCAAAAGCCGAAGAAGAAGCAGCTGTTGAGTACATTAATAAATAAATAAACAAACTATACAATGGTGGATAAGAACCCAGAACCTTTGGCACGCTTAACGAAAATTCTACCACTAGACCATCAAGAGCTCACATGCACTCACAGCATATCTATATTCAATAACATAAAGAATCTCTGGACTACAAAATATTGTGTTATATAGCAGATGTAAGGATGAAACTATCATCCCATTTCTGGACACACACACACACTCCTATCGCAGATTTTTTATTTATTTATTGACCTGAGGGAGGGGTTCTGGCAGACCAATCACAACGCTTGCGGTCCACATAGAATTGACGTGTTGTTACATTTTTGGAGAGGTGCACGTTAGGGTACGTCGTAGGCTACACGTGCAACACAGCCTGTGATGTAGCTACGGCATACACTCGACGCAGAAGTATAAATTGGGCTTTATGATAGTGTTAGGGGAGGGGCCATACTCAGTATGAGGGGCTCCAGTGCGTCATTGAGCCACCGTTTTAGCATTGGTGAAAAACCTTTTAACGGTCTAACTTCACAATTCAGTACTGCACAATTCACAGTCTTTGTAACGTTTCAGCAATACATTTCTAACATTTATAATGTGTTTAGAAACAAATCTCAAAATTGCCTTTAAAAAACCAAGATGGCGCCGGCGTGTTTGGTCGCCGTTCAGGTCGCTCCGCGAAGACTGTGCTTTTATTTACTATTTTACTTTCTTTTGCTCTCAATTTTTACAAATTTATCATCTGCATTGATCTGCTACGACAGCAAAACTCTTTTGGACATTGGTTACCTCTACACTGGACTGTTACAGGACACTTTCACCGATCCTCTGTGGCCATCCGAGATTCTTCGGAACGCCAAGTTGAACAATGGCCAGAGTCGAAGGCGAAGAATCAAGAAACACCGTGGGAAACGCATGGGGATCCGTAACAGACTGAGAAAAAGGGCATTCAGCCCACCTCTCCCGAGTATCATGCTCACAAATGTCCAATCCTTGGAAAATAAGATGGACGATCTCAGAGCCAGGATAAGTTTTCAACGGGACATGAGAGACTGTAACATCTATTGTTTGTCCGAAACATGGCTCACATTTTTCTGTGGTCCCGGACACAGCTGTGACGCCGTCGGAGAACTTCTCTGTTTTTCGGATGGACAGAACAGCCGAGGCCGGTAAATCCAAAGGCGGTGGAGTATGCTTCATGATCAACAAGAAATGGTGCGCCCACTCTTTCTACGCTCACTTTGACTGTAATCGTGGCAGCACGACTCCGCCAAGTGACGCGTCAGAGGGAATCACTCAGAGCAACAACAACCACGTGATCTCTGTCTCGGAGGATGAAGTTCGGAGGACACTCAAGCGTGTGGACGTCAGGAAAGCTGCTGGGCCGGATGGTATTTCAGGCCGTGTTCTGCGGTCCTGTGCTGATCAGCTCGCCGGGTTGTTTACATCTATCTTTAATGAGTCCCTCGCTACATCTGTGGTCCCCACCTCCTTCAAAAAATCCACTATCATCCCTGTCCCTAAGAACAGTAAACCCTCTTGCCTAAATGACTATCGTCCAGTGGCTCTCACGTCTATAGTCATGAAGGTCTTTGAGAGACTCATTAAAAACACCATTTGCTCCTTTATTCCTGACACTTTGGACCCTCTTCAGTTTGCCTATCGTCCCAATAGATCGACTGAAGATGCCATCTCTCATGTCCTCCACTCCTCCCTCACTCACATCAACAGCCAAAGTGGGAACTACGTAAGGCTGCTATTTATTGACTATAACTCAGCCTTTAACACCATAGTTCCCATTACGCTAACCGCCAAACTCCTGGATCTCGGCCTGAATTCTTCTCTCTGCCACTGGATTGAAGACTTCCTCACTGGCAGGCCTCAGGTGGTGAGAATAGGCCAGTTCACCTCCACCTCCATCACCCTGAGTGTGGGAGCTCCACAGGGCTGTGTCCTGAGTCCCCTGCTCTACTCTCTCTACACGCATGACTGTTTGTCTACACACAGCTCCACCTCTATCATCAAATTTGCTGATGATACTGTTGTCCTGGGCCTCATTTCCAACAACAATGAGACGGCATACTTGGACGAGGTGGAGCATCTAACATCATGGTGCCAGGACAACTGTCTCTCTCTGAATGTTGGCAAGACCAAAGAAATGATTGTGGACTTCAGGAAGAGACAGCAACGGACATACTCCCCTCTCATGATCAGCGGGTCACCAGTAGAGAGAGTGAGCAGCTTCAAGTACCTGGGTGTAAACATCTCCGAGGACCTGACCTGGACTGCTCACATTCAGACACAGGTGAAAAAAGCCAGACAAAGACTGTACCACCTGCGCCAGCTGAGGAAATTCAGGGTTTCACCAGCTATCCTGAAAACTTTCTATTTAGGGGCGATAGAAAGTGTATTAACTCAGTGCATCACAGCGTGGTATGGGAACAGCACCAGTCATGCCTGCAAAGCCCTGCAAAGAGTCGTGCGCTTATCCGAGCGTATCTCAGGGTCAGCACTCCCATCTCTGCAGGATGTCTACACCAAACGCTGCAAAGGTAGAGCTACTAAAATCATCAAGGACTCTAATCACCCTGCAAACCCTCATTTCACACTGCTGCCATCTGGTAAGCGCTTCCGAAGCCTGATGGCCAAAACTGAGAGACTCAGGAGGAGCTTCTTCCCCCAGGCCATCAGACTCCTGAACTCAGTCACTTAACATCACGTGACCATCAATATACTGACATTGCACTTTCTGTTCTCGTTGTTACTGTGTAACAGCCTGTTATAAACCTGTTTGCACATTATACTTCTTTGAACATTTGTTAACCACATATTTATAAGTCTACAGTTTACTCACTGCACAGTTTACTTCACTTATTTTATTCCACTTCTTTATTTTTATTTTTTCTACTTGATTTATTTATAATTCTACAGATATATATATATATATATATATATATATATATATATATATATATATATATATATATATATATATATAGTACTTTTTTATTCTATTTCTATTACAATTTCCTCCTTGTGTTTTTAACTGTGAATTTGCACTGTCCATGGAGCGGACCTGTTTACATTATACCTGCCGGTTGTATATTCTGTATATAACTGTGTATGTGACAAATAAAACTCTTGAATCTTGAGTCTTGAATATGTTTGTGAGAGTTCATGAGGAAAAGTAGTGATGTGCAACTTCTGAATGAAGAGATCTGACTAAGTTAACAACTTATCACTCACCTTCATTAGACTTATAAATGTAATTAAATGTAAGTGATTCAAACCATGGAATCACTTACATTTTATTAATTACATTTATGGTTCATCGTTTTTGAAGCTTGAAACCCCTATCATGGAAAAGAGTGGCTGGTACAGAAAAAAAACAAAATTGTCCTTTTGTGTTTCAAATAAAGTTACCATTTTGGCTTCACATGAAGGTGAGTAAATGATTTTTTTTGCAACAACTGTTTAAATACACCCCAAAAAGCAAAGTGACCTATTCTTCTCGATTCCTTGAAGTATAATTTTTAAAGTGGTCTTAACCCCACATACTCAAGCGGAGCTTATTCTTCCAAACAACTAGTCAAGCCCTCTCATCCTCCTGCTCTGTACCACTGAGCTACGTAAACACCACCATCTGTATCTAATCAGAATTAATGCCCACCCCCCTCCAATTTCTCCATCTTTCCCCACTGCCCCTTTCGCCGCCTGGTCCTACGCACATGGAGATACTTACACATCATCACCCCATTACATGGACATGGGCAAAGATATGAACACACACACATACATCTACAACCCATCAAAACACACCCCAAACTCCTCTCATAACACACAAACACACTTTCCCTGTCCCCCCTTCGCACCACGTAATTGTCACTAATAGTTTGGGGGTGAAGTACCCATATTCCATTAAGTGAACCAAGCTCTCTGATTGGCTGAGCTGACGGCCCCTCGGAATAGCCGAGCTGGCCGCCAGCCAGAGGCTCATTTCCTGCCGGCCTGAGAGCCTCCAGCCGCTCCCGCTGCAAATGCACTTCCTGACTATGTATAAAATTTTTATTAATGGCCAGGAGTGCATCAGCAAAGGCTCAGCGAAGGAGAAAGAGAGAGAGAATGACAGAGATGGATGGAGTGAGGGGAAAGACAGCATTAAGTATGATTGAGCTCTGATAGAGGAAGGGAAGAAGAAGGAGAGTTTCCAGAATGCCCTTTTAAGAACATCTTTAAGACAGTGCAGACCTGCCGTAAGTGTCTGTTCGTTGTCTCATAAACAGATAAAGAGAAAACAGAGGAAAAAATGGCAAGATAAAATGAAAGACAAGACTTGATGAATGAGAGACAGAGAAAGCACTTCAAGACACCAGCTCGTCCTAATAAAAACTCTTATTTGGGGTCTTGAGAGACTGTCGAATAGTTCATAATGTCAACATTTAGGAGAACACTAGTATGTAGATGGGCTCCAAAATAGAGTGAAAGGAGACAGACAGAGAGAACATGTGAAGAGATAACAAATGAAAGCAGTCAGTCACCTTTCCCCTGGAGAGGTCAGGAGGATTATGACTGGAGATAAAGATTCAACAGATGATGGAAAGGAAGTAGATCTAGAATCTAGATTGCCCACGCCCCCCGTCAAAACAAAGACTTGATGGACAAGCCCATTTCTTAATAAACTTCATCAGTACAGAGGAAGAAAGGTCAAGTGGCTGAGGGAAAGTGACAGCCAATTGGAGAAGACGAAGGTACTTGCCCATCCTAAAGAGGACTTAGTGTCAGGAGAGTTTGTGTATGTGAGGGCCAAGGTTGATTGGGGATTCCGGTGAACCTTAACAGGAGCTCTAGTTACAGGAGCAAGGGTTGACAGGTCATATGAAGTAGATACAAGCTCTTGATTCGATTTGATTTCGATCTCGATTCAATATTGATTCATTTGGATATATATCAGGTGTAGAATGTCATCAGTTTTTTAAGGAAAAATCGCTCTCATTTAGCTATAAACTATATAGGGACTACAGGGACAAGTACAAACTATTCAATTCAATTGCTATTTAGCAAAAAATAAATAAATTAATGAGTTCCCTATCTATCAGTCACTTTGGCATGTTGTTGAATGCTGACACTAGGAGTCGCACTTGGGAGCCTCTGATACTTCAGAAAAGGTCAATGAGAATTGGCGGGTGGAATTTGCATGCGCCACTCCTCCGTACATACAGATATAAAAGGAGCTGACATGTCACTATAGACAGACACTCATTCTCATTCACCTTGTTGCTGGAAGATTACAGCACATTGCAGTGGTATCTCCTCTAAAAGAGCTAGCACTGATGGTGATATGAGGGCAACAATGAGTGTTTCCGCCAGGTCAATCCCCACGGGCGATGGGGATCCTTGTCATGCACATTGCACCCGGTGGAGCTTTCAGATGAGTTTTACGTTGTGTCACATGATGCACCTGATTTCTCTTTCAGGGCTCCAGATGAGGCTGAGCTGTCGACAGCAGTATCGGAGGGCAAGCCAGTGTCTTCCAACGTGGAGGACTCGGCTGGACTCCCACCCTTGGGTGCAGTGGCCCAATCTGAGTGTGACGTAGAGTTGGTGGCCATACTTTCCCGAGCCACAGAGAGAATCGGGCATCCAACTGAGAGTGCTCCCAGCTGGATTATTGGTATCTGGGCTTGAAGCGGGATCACAGCCGTGCCTCGCCCCATTGCCCTTCTTCCATGAGGAGCTCACAAAGTCATGGAAGGCACCTTTTACTGGCAGAAGCATGCAGGTGGAGCATGCAGTTGTGGTGCATTTATGCCTGCAAAACAGTAACACTGCCATCTGCTGGAATCATCCTAGGCTTCCGTACAGAGCCTGTAAATTCACTTCATCTCTGTGGTGAAGGCTTATAGTGCTGCTGGACATGCCGCCTCCGACCTGCATGCCATAGTCATCCTGGATTGATGCAGGAACTGCGTTCAGCAACTGACTTCACTCTTGGAGTGACAAAAGTTACGGCACAGGCTCTCAGCCAGACGATGTCCACACTAGTGGTCCAGGAACGCCATCTCTGGCTGAACCTTGCTGAGATGAGGAAGATCAATAAAGTGCGCTTCTCAACGCCCCCATCTCACAGGAGGGCCTCTTTGGTCACACTGTCAAGGACTTTGCCCAACAGTTCTCGGCAGTAAAGAAGCAGACTGATTGGTTTTAGTTGGAGTTCATGGAGGTAGGTGTTCCATATATAGACCTATAGACCCGACCTATTCCCATTGTAAGTACTGTCTGTTCAGTCCCTGAATGGGCTACACAGCTTACATGAGGCGCTGGGTAGGTAACAATGTTGCGTGCACTTGTTATCCGGCACACAGTGGAGTTTTCCATAGTGACCCCTAGTGTCAGACACCACGTTGAAGTAACTAACAGTTAGGGAATGTCTTGGTTACTGTCAAGTCAAGTCACCTTTATTTATATAGCGCTTTTTACAATGTTGATTGTTTCAAAGCAGCTTCACAGTGTTAAACAGGAAAATAGCAGATCAGTAATTTAGTTGAAAATGTATTTGAATATTTAGTTGAAAATTTAGTGTCCCCAACTGACCGAGCCAAGCCAAAGTCGACAGTGGCAAGGAACCAAAACTCCATCAGGTGGCATAATGGAGAAAAATAAACCTTTGTGAGAAACCAGGCTCAGTTGGGGTGCCAGTTCTCCTCTGGCCATCATGCCGTGTCGGTGAGGCAATTATTAGATAGGAATATTCGAAAGATCGGCGTCATCACGTCGGAGACAGGATTACTGAAGATGTCGTGTCGGTGAGGCAATTGTTAGATAGAAATATTCGAAAGATCGGAGTCATCACGCTGGAGACAGTATATTGGGATGTCGTGTCAATAAGGCAATTTATTAGATAGGAATATTCAAAAAGATCGGAGTACTGTTGTAACCTTTGTTCCCTGATGGAGGGAACGAGACGTGGTGTCCCTCCTGCCACAGCGCTGAACTATCCACTGGTTGGCCGAGACACACTCGGCTCCTCAGCACAAACCTGAATGAGTGGATGCACACTAGCTCCTTTTATACCCGTATGTACTGGTATGTACGGGGTAGTGGCACATGCAAATTCCACTCGTCAATTCTCACCGGCCTTTTCTGAAGTATCAGTGGTGTTTGGGGCTCCTAAGTGCATCCCCTTGTGTCAGCATTCAATCTCTCCATCTCTCGTCCCCTCCATCAGGGAATGAAAGTTACAACAGTAACTGAGATGTCATCAGCACTGAATGGCTTTCCTGAGATAAATATTACGTTATGTGACATTGTTTACAAGAGAACATGTGAAGTTGAAACACTGGCATGATACATGGCATGATACATAATACAAGTTGTTCTGTATATTGTAACATACCTTCTGATGTTCTTTCATGTTTATTTTGTGTGCTAAAGATGAGATGATCCGTTTACGTGTACTCTCCACTGCCACTTGAACTGAGGCACTTGGGCACAAACTG
This sequence comes from Paracanthobrama guichenoti, assembly GCA_018749465.1. Taxonomy (NCBI): domain Eukaryota; kingdom Metazoa; phylum Chordata; class Actinopteri; order Cypriniformes; family Gobionidae; genus Paracanthobrama; species Paracanthobrama guichenoti. Next base: position 24,299,241 of record CM031963.1, on the reverse strand, counting down.
ATACAACAAAACTGACACCATAAAAAGCTGACACCAGCTTTTCGTAAACTCTGTTTTTTTCGAAACTCTGGCTGCATCCGAAATTGCATATGTCCATACTATTTAGCAGGCAAGAAATAATATGTGACAAAAGAAGTATGTCTGAATTCACAGTACTCATAAAAGAGTAGGCAAAAAGTACCGGGATGACCTATTACTTCCGGCAAGATTTTGAAATGTGCATACGATGGACACTTTACTATCCCATGAGGCCACAGAAGAGGATTTGTGAATGGCAGTGAAGTGATGTAACTAACACTGGTAGGTCACATGATAATGACACCATTTCGACTGTACTAAATCCAGATTACATTCATACTGCACACATTCATTCTATATAGAACATACTTTTTGGCAGATCTGAAGTAATTACTTATTCAAAATAAAATAGAAAGTTGAGACAGAGGGTGAAAACAGGTGCTGCAACAATGCAAAAAGTTTTCATATACTAGATAACCAAGATGGTTGATCTTGGTTATCTTGGGCTAACCAAGTTAACTAGCTCCTGCAACTATTGAAAGGCTTGTTTTTGTTTTATGCAAGTCTTACAACCGTAATTTGTATATACATGTGCATATACATGTGTGTGTGTGTGTGTGTGTGTGTGTGTGTGTGTGTGTGTGTGTGTTTGTGTTTGTGTGCGTGTGCGTGTGTGTGTGCGTGTGCGTGTGCGTTTGTGTGCGTGTGCGTGTGCGTGTGTGTGTGTGTGCGCAAAATGTCCACAAAGATAGCAATATCCGAAATCCTTGTCCTTGTGGGGGCATTTTTTGGTCCCCATGAGGAAAACATCTTATAAATCATACTAAGTGATGTTTTTTGAAAATGTAAAAATGCAGAATGTTTCCTGTGATGGGTAGGTTTAGAGGTAGGGGTAGTGTAGGGGGATAGAAAATACGGTTTGTACAGTATAAAAACCATTACGTCTATGGAATGTCCCCATAAAACATGAAAACACAACTGTGCGTGTGTGTGTGCGTGTGTGTGTGCGTGTGCGTGCGCATGTGTGTGTGTATTAAATATATAAAACAATGACAACAACAACAACAATAAATGACAACTTCATATATTTTTTTAAAGAACATAGAATAGGCTGATTACCCTGTCAATGTACACATCTCAAGTCTGCAACAGTTCTGTAAACAGTTGGAGCAGTCTGGTTTATAATATAACAGTATACACTCACCTAAAGGATTATTAGGAACACCATAGTAATGCTGTGTTTGACCCCCTTTCGCCTTCAGAACTGCCTTAATTCTATGTGGCATTGATTCAACAAGGTGCTGAAACCATTCTTTAGAAATGTTGGCCCATATTGATAGGATAGCATCTTGCAGTTGATGGAGATTTGTGGGATGCACATCCAGGGAACGAAGCTCCCGTTCCACCACATCCTAAAGATGCTCTATTGGGTTGAGATCTGGTGACTGTGGGGGCCATTTTAGTACAGTGAACTCATTGTCATGTTCAAGAAACCAATTTGAAATGATTCGAGCTTTGTGACATGGTGCATTATCCTGCTGGAAGTAGCCATCAGAGAATGGGTACATGGTGGTCATAAAGGGATGGACATGGTCAGAAACAATGCTCAGGTAGGCCGTGACATTTAAACAATGCCCAATTGGCACTAAGGGGCCTAAAGTGTGCCAAGAAAACATCCCCCACACCATTACACCACCACCACAAGCCTGCACAGTGGTAACCAGGCATGATGGATCCATGTTCTCATTCTGTTTACGCCAAATTCTGACTCTACCATCTGAACGTCTCAACAGAAATCGAGACTCATCAGACCAGGCAACATTTTTCCAGTCTTCAACTGTCCAATTTTGGTGAGCTCGTGCAAATTGTAGCCTCTTTTTCCTATTTGTAGTGGAGATGAGTGGTACCCGGTGGGGTCTTCTGCTGTTGTAGCCCATCCGCCTCAAGGTTGTGCATGTTGTGGCTTCACAAATGCTTTGCTGCATACCTCAGTTGTAATGAGTGGTTATTTCAGTCAAAGTTGCTCTTCTATCAGCATGAATAAGGCATTTTCGCCCACAGGACTGCCGCATACTGGATGTTTTTCCCTTTTCACACCATTCTTTGTAAACCCTAGAAATGGTTGTGCGTGAAAATCCCAGTAACTGAGCAGATTGTGAAATACTCAGACCGGCCCGTCTGGCACCAACAATCATGCCACGCTCAAAACTGCTTAAATCACCTTTCTTTCCCATTCTGACATTCAGTTTGGAGTTCAGGAGATTGTCTTGACCAGGACCACACCCCTAAATGCATTGAAGCAACTGCCATGTGATTGGTTGATTAGATAATTGCATTAATGAGAAATTGAACAAGTGTTCCTAATAATCCTTCAGGTGAGTGTATATAACCAAATAACAGTTACTGCAACAAATATAAGATACATGAACTATGCTTGATAATGTTTTATTTAATTTATTATATTTGAATCAATGTAAAAATGTTTAAAATGCATAAAAGTTTATGAAACTTTGATGCAATATAGTTTTTAATAAATTATGCATTAATATAAACATTACAGTTTAATGTTATTAATATTACAGTATTTCTCCTTGTTGATAGTGGGTATCAAAAGGGATGTATACTGTAATGAAACTCAGCTACAATTATAGCTATTGGACCAAATCCAGTGATGAATTTCATTCCAAGTCCTCCACACCCCACTGCAATCTGATCAGCTAAAGAAAGAAAGAAAAATCTTTCAAAAAATAATATAATAATATTAATAAAATTATATTGCAAAAAGTTCACTTCTTAACCTTTTTAAACTCATATTTGTGTCACTGCACTTAATTGTATTAAGTAACCACCCACTGGCATCGTGTGACCGGAGGCTGCCCAATGCATGCAATATAGAATAAAGCTATTCATATATGCTGATATGACAATGGAAAATGATGTTGGTGATGGGATCAGTCATTCCGCAGAGGAAGCTGAGGGTGTTCTGCTGACATGATATGCGATTATGAATATTAATTATTGAAGTGCAGCAAGAAGTGAGGAAATATGAACCTGGGGCGGAAGCACTTCTGTCTGAATCATTCTCTCTCCCTGCTGAGTGTAGAGTGGACAGGGCCTAATAGCACATCCAGACAAACTTTCTCAAATCTTTTGCTGCAGTCTCCAAACACTGGTGCTGAGCAGTTTATATGCCCTTTAAGGGATGGTTCACCCCAAAATTTTAATTATATAATTTTTTTACTCTCATTTTGTTCTAACCCTGGACTATTTTCTTTACAATTTGAGGTGCTAAGCAGAATGTCCAAGCTTAGCTCTTTTCAATACAGTGAAAGTGATTCATATTCACTTATTGTATAATGTCAAACTGAATTGACTAGAAAAGCTCTATCTTTTCAAAAGGTTAATAAACAATTCTGGATATCACTCAAGATTATTTTGTGGAAAGTCAAAACACAACCATTTCAACATTTGTTCATTCTAAATCTAACACAGTGCTCTTCCAAGAGAGACCAAGGCCCTAGCAAAGACTGCTCAGACTGCTTTGTGATTGGTAAGACAGGTCACTCATCTCCTCCACCACTCTGGCCCCCAGCCTGGTCCTCTCGACCCTGACAGCACCTGCAGTTGGATATTTGCGGTGAGATTCATGGGGTTCATGGGGTTCCACACAACCTGCGCTACCTGGTAGTGGTTTACATCTTGCACTCCAAATGGCCTGAATTGACTTCAGCTGGCTCTGTCACCTCACAGGTCATTGTGGACTTGTTGGACTCTTTGTTCTAATCTTGGGACCTTCCACAAAAGATCACAATAGACAATGGCCCTCAGTTCATCTCAGGTGATTTCACGTCTTACCTGGAGAGCAAGGACATTCAAGGCCTCACCCTGTTGAACTACAGGGCCTCACATCATTGCACCACGGGCGTTTTCCCCGCCTTTCTTATTTTGGGTACATATTTCATCTTAATACTTACCCGTTAAACCTCTCCCAGGAGTAAAAGCTTATCATTTGTCAACAGAGCCAGATGGACAGACTCAAGCATGCTAGAGTGGAGGAAATTGCTGTCAATGACTGGGTTAGGGTTCACAGTCCTCACAGGGGGAACAAACTGGCATCATTCTGGTCCCCTCCTTTGAGAATTCCCCTTCGCCTTGGCCCGGCATTTTACCTTTTGAACGACGGCACCCGCTGGTAGTCTAACCGTCTTCTTAAAGTGCCAAAACCATGTCCAGCCATCACACAAGGCACACATGCCATTCCCACAGTGGAGCAGGATGCTCCAACACTGCCATCAGACCCGGACCTTACTCTGCCTCTGGGCCCTGTCTCCCCGCCTCGAACGTAATTTTCCCTGCCTTTGGATTCTCCAGGCCCATCAGCACCAGCCTCCTCCTAGTCTCCTCCTCACCACGACCTGTTCGCACCCAGTCACTACTGGGTCACTTAGAGGATTTTGTATCTATATTCCATGTTTAGAGAGAACATTGGAAAGGAGGGGGGGGGTGGGGTAATGTAGGGTTGTCTATGGTGGATTGTTCAATAACATTATGCACTATGCCTACTTTAATCAATTTCTGTAATGTGGTGTCATAACTGCCTGTTTTATCTATTCTTTGAGTTTCTGCTTCCTTAAAATCTTGTTTGCAACCCCAGTTCAAATTCAATTAAAATGTAATATGTAATTATATGTCATAAATGATTTTGACATAATCACACAATGAAAAAATTACTTAATTGCATATTAAGTACATATTTTTCCTGAAATGTTTAAAGTGTCATTTCCACCACATAATTATATTAGACACAATACATTATTTGAAATGTGGTTTATATGACAATTCATGATTCAGTTAAATGCCAAAAATAGCAGAGGTCTTCAAATTAAATTAACTAGTGTTAGTCTTAAAAGTTTGTTTTAAATCCAGAGGGCCAAAAGGACCTTTAAGATGCTGTCTAAAATTCAAAATAAACATGTTTTGCACGAAATTTGCTGATGCAACTGAACTTTCTTCAAGTCTAAGTCAACCACAGCTCAGTGTTAACAAAAAATAAGTTGGTCTCTTTCTTTTGTCAAACAAGTCTGCGTCTATTCACATGAATCAGTGTCTACGGGAAATGGGAAAAACAGTCAGTGAAAAAAAAGCAAGCATGCAAAGGATTCCAGACACAAACAGACACAACTAAATAAATACAGTGGAGACACACTGGAGAAACAGAGGAAAAAAGATCATGGAACACATGATTTACACAAGAGAGACACATCCTGACACACACACACACACACGCATCCTCAGAGGATGCAGCACAGGTATACACACACACACACACACACACACACAAAAATCAACCAAGACAATTATAATATAATTAATAGAATTGATAATTATATTAATAGTTAATACAATTCAGAATTATAAATTAATGCAAAACTGTTTAATAAAATACTGTAATTTGCCAAAGTCCAAGGTGCATAAAAATGTGCACGAGAGATGGACTGGGTGATATTCTGTAGAGAGAGAGAGAGAGAGAGAGAGAGAGAGAGAGAGAGAGAGAGAGAGAGAGAGAGAGAGAGAGAGCAGTGTCTGTAAACCCAATATCCTCTGTGGCCCCAGGGGCTGGGAGTGAACGGCCAGTGCAGGAAGAGATGGGCTGCATTATCCACATCAAAGCTCTGAATTATCAGCCATAATCAATGCCTTTGCATTACTGCCCCTGCTCTCCCACTGCACTGTACAGCACAACAGGGCCGTGGGATCATCCGGAGAGAGAAAGAGTGCAAGAAAACGAGTGAAGGGGGAAATGATATTAGTCTGGGGTGATGTCTGTTCTTAAAGTCTTTGTGGGTGCTGAGGGACACCAGGCATGCTGATGGGCGTGGACTGATATTTTGGACAGGGTCTGTATAATTTTAGCTGAAGATCTGATAGTATTTTTATCTCAGATTATGTCATTATCAGTTACTGCATCTCATCTTTGTAAATGTTGCATTATGGTGCAAACAATCGCTCAAAGCAATATGTGTGATCTTATGTGATATTACTTTTAACAAATACAATTTTTATGTTCAGTATATGCACATCACCGAAATAACCTAAATAAAAAAATGCAAGGTCATATTGTTTGCATTCTGAAATTAACTTCAGAATTATCATAGGTAGCATTTAAGAGGGAAATACTTTAATTTCACCATTTTATCAAAGATGGTAGTCAAGCCCTTTCAAATATAATGACCTCATTGTGTAGATGGAGAGAATGTTAATAGCTGTCTTGTGATAGAAGGGAAAAGTTGTTGTTTAGCGCCCTCTGGTGAATAGACTAGTCATTTCTGGACTTTCTTTTTATGCAAACCTATTTTAGTTCAGTTGCCAAGGGAACATTTCTTATTTTCAATTTAATTCAATTGTTTTATTTTGTTAAACCCTATAGGGCTTTATATAGGGCTATAGGGCTTTTCACACTGCACTTAACCCCAGGTTATCGTTGGTCTAAACATAGCTTTTAACCCCAGGAAAAGGAATGTGCACCTTTGTAATTTAAAAGCAGGGTTAGCACCGCTTTTTACCCGGGGTTATGTTAACCCCGCAATGCGGTGTCAAATTTGTACATTGTGAAACGATGTGGTGTTAGAAGGTTAGCTACAGCTAGAAGCTTAGCAACAACCAATTGTGTAGCCTACTATATTTCCATGCTTTGGACACTGACAGAAACATTGCACATTGTATACACCGATCAGGCATAACATTATGATATACATAATATTGTGTCCCCCGTTTTCTGTCAAAAAAACGCTTCTGTCACCGCTTTTTACTGTCACCGCTTTTTACCCGGGGTTATGTTAACCCCTCAATGCGGTGTCAAATTTGTACATTGTGAAACGATGTGGTGTTAGAAGGTTAGCTACAGCTAGAAGCTTAGCAACAACCAATTGTGTAGCCTACTATATTTCCATGCTTTGGACACTGACAGAAACATTGCACATTGTATACACCGATCAGGCATAACATTATGATATACATAATATTGTGTCCCCCGTTTTCTGTCAAAATAGCCCTGACCTATCAAGGTATTGTCTCCACTAGACCCCTGAAGGTGTGCTGTGGTATCTGGCACCAAGATGTTAGCAGCAGATCCTTTAAGTCCTGTAAGTTGCGATGTGGGGCCTCCATGGATCAGACTTGTTTGTTCAGCACATCCCACAGATGCTCAATTGGATTGGTATCTGGGGAATTTGGAGGCCAAGTCAACACCTCAAACTCGTTGTTGTGCTCCTCAAGCCATTCCTGAACCATTTTTGCTTTATGTCAGAGTGCATTATTCTGCTGAAAGAGGCCACAGCCACCAGGGAATACCGTTTACATGAAAGGGTGTACATGGTCTGCAACTATGCTGAGGTAGGTGGTACGTGTCAAAGTAACATCCACATGGATGGCAGGACCCAAGGTTTCCCAGCAGAACATTGCCCAAAGCATCACACTGCCTCCGCCGGCTTGTCTTCTTCCCATAGTGCATCCTAGTGTTATGTGTTCCCCAGGTAAGTGATGCACACACACCCGGCCAGCCACGTGATGTAAAAGAAAACGTGATTCATCAGACAAGACCACCTTCTTCCATTGCTCCATGGTCCAGTTATGATGCTCTCGTACCCACTGTTGCCGCTTTCGGTGGTGGACAGGCGGTGCATGGGCACCCTGCAACCAGCATTAACTTCATGAGTAATTTGAGCTACAGCAGCTCGTCTGTTTGATCGGACCACACAGGCCAGCCTTCGCTCCCCACGTACATCAATGAGCCTTGGCCACCCATGACCCTGTCGCCGGTTCACCACTGTTCCTTCCTTGGAGCACTTTTGATAGACACTGACCACTGCAGACCGGGAACACCCCACAAGAGCAGCAGTTTTGGAGATGCTCTGACCCAGTTGTCTAGCCATCACAATTTGGCCCTTGTCAAACTCGCTCAAATCCTTAAGCTTGCCCATTTTTTCTGAAAAACATGACAATTTGAGTTGAGAAGGTATTTCATGCTTACCAAATGTCCATTCTGTGTAAACTCGATAGAACAATAATGCGCAATGCTATGTAAAAAGGTCGTCTGCTGTGTTCAGCTACACTACGGTGACACAGCAAATATGCAAATAAGAACTTTAACCCAGGGTTTAGGAATGTACAGTCTGAAAGGTCAGTTTAGGAATACCCAGAATTAATTGTTAACCCCGGGTAAATCAGTGTTATATCCCAGGATTCCGTTTACCCGCTTATTATTTTTTTTCAAAGACTTTTAAATGCTGAAATAAAATAAAAACTATTAAAATGACAAAATCTCAAAATTAAAGTGAAACCAGAAAATCTAAAATCAGTCAAAATATTAACAAAATAATAGTATATAATAGTATATATCAGTGACACTAAAATAACCAATACAGACAGAGAAAAAGTTGAAACCATTATTGACATAAAAGAAAACAATGCAACTAATATGACAATCCAATTATTATTATTATTATTATGATGATGATGATTAAATCAGAATACTCTGGACAAACTACAGGTTCATTTTAGATGAACAAGAAACACCCTCAGATGTCGAGGTCAAATTTTTCTTTATTTCAAGCACAAACAGTTACAAGACGTAAAGTTTCATCCAAAAGAGATACATGCTGCAGATGCAACACTGTGAATGTAAAGTTAAAGAATTTGAAAGAGCAATCCAACACATTTTAAATGATAAAAGATGTTTTAATCAGGTTATCATCAAACATCATTCAAAGTAAACCTAGAAAACACTAAAAAAATAATGTCCCTTTAAGTGTCATAGTCTTATGAAGAATATTAGATGTGCAACAACACAGGCAGATTCGGAAGATATAGATAAAAACATCTAAGCAGTTTCAGTTATAAAAACAGAAATGTTTATGGAGGGCTTTTTTGTGTTTATTAACTTTAAAAACAACCAATGTTTACAAAGGCATAAACTGACCATTCGACAGATTATTTTTAAATGTTATACAGTAGCCTATAGCTGTGAGAATTTAGATAGCGCATGGGGTAACAGTGACTGGTGTAAGCTATCAACCACTTTAAAGCAGTAAAACCCCTCACCAGCTAACATTACATATCAGTGGTCTACCAATGTATCAGCCAGAGTTAATACAGTTTTTGGTTTTTAACAAATGCCAGGACACATTTCTCAATACTTCTTCACACAGTTCTCCTAACCGAATTTCAGCCCGGCACAGAGGTTAATTTCACACTCAAAATGCAAAACTGCCAAAACACTTCATTCATGACTCAAATCAACTCGTTCTTCCATAACACTAGCAACACTTCATCACTCATAAAACAGGCAGCATCATAAAGGTTTTCTTTTTCATAATATCTTCACAAACAAAAATGAGACTCTTTGCTGTGTAGAATTCACTGCAGTTTGTTACATAATCCATGTTTACATTAATTAAATGTATTAATTAAAATGTATTTTATTAATTTTATTTATGTTGTGATCACTGTGTGAAGAGTTTTGAAAAAGTGACCCAAGTAAATGGGAAATGGGTCTTAGCAATTGTTTAAAAAAACAACAAAAAAAAAACTGATATATGTGTGTTGGCACCCCCTTGTGTCAGTTACAATATTCGACCGCTTTGTAAACCGATAATGTTATTTTTTTATTATTTATTTTTGTAAATTTTTCCGTTTCTCGTGTACGTTTTCTATGTAAACTACCAATCAGAGGTTTGGGGTCAGTAAGATGTTTATTCAGACTTTTTATTCAGTAAGGACGCATTTAATTGATCTTAAGAGAGTAAAAACATTTACATCGTTACAAAAAAACGTTTTGTATTCGCCAAAGAATCCTGAAAAAAAGTATGGTTTCCACAAAAATATTAAGCAGTACATCGTTTTTCAACATTGATAATCATAAATGTTTCTTATGCATCAAATCAGCACATTAGAATAATTTCTGAAGGATCATGTGACCGAATCTGGAGTAATGATGCTGAAAATTCATCTTTGCCACCACAGGAAAATATTCACAATATTTGTTTAATGTATTTTTAATCAAATATGCTTTGACTAAAACATTAGAAAATGCGGTTACACTTTATTTTAAGGTGTCATTGTTACATTGTAATTATATATTTAAGTAATATTTATTAACAACATGTACTTACTAAAGGGTTAGGGTTTGGTTGAGGGCTAGTTGCATGTAATTATGCATAATTTACTGTTATTACTATGGTAAGTACATGTAACATGTAAAAGGACACTGTAAAATAAAGTGCTACCGAAAATGCTACTGACCCCAAACTTTTATTTAGTGGGTCCTCCTGCTCTCCATATATCTGCCATTGAAAAATGTGTTTCGGTCGACCACTATAACCCATATGCAGTTTTCTATATAAAGCATTGAATTCAACAAAATTAGCATAATTCATGTACCCAAATGAATAAGAAAACCAGCAATCACCTTTTACATTACTGACAATGCTTAACTTTCATTCCAGTCAAGGTATATGATACTTGCAAGTAATTTCTTTCCAAATATTTACATCCTTACAGTAGTGTTGACTAGAGGTCATATGAAGAGATGACACACAAATATAAAAATAACTATCAGTAGTCATGCTATATTGTAAAACAAGATGCTTCTGGAAGATTTTGTGTCATTAAATGCTGTGGTTGGTTCATACTTCATATGGCATTATCCAATTCCAAAGCCTAAAGACTAAAAGTCAGCGCCACCGCCACCAATAGGAGCCACTGGGAAGAGCGCAGCATGCAGGGAGAGAAGGAGGGAATGAGATCCGGACGGGGAAAACGGCGAGGCCTCTGAATCTTCATCCTCTTCATTCCTGTCAGAAAGAAACAGTTCTTTTAGGATTGGTAATAACAGAACACACATGGACAAATTCACTAGACACCTACTTCTGCATGCTGTATTTTAGTGGGAAAACATTTTATATTCATTAACCACCTGATAAATATCTAACTATTTCCCTGTCAGCGTTCATTTCAAAGCTTGGCAGTTTTTCAGATTTCAGGATTTGTTTCACATAGCATAGTACAGTGATAAAATGTTGCTGGCAAACCGCTCTGACATTCTTCGTAGTAACCAAATTCTTTGTAGGAAACTCGATGGATACAGACACACTGGCTTCCTTCCCAGAAAGTACGTCCAGCAACTTTGAAAAATTGCTTCATTTATTCTGAAAATGTGACTGCAGGATTTGTCAACTCAACACATTGTGTAAAGATGTTCAGGCACTGCTGGTGTCGATGTAAACATTCACTGTGCTGTATAGAGCTGAAATGCAGCCACATACAGCAAGTTTTATCATAGAAATTATAACTAGTGCAAGAACACAGGACGTCCGTTTTCTGCGGTCTTCGTGGTGCTTACTGGCAATTCTTTGTCTAAGCAGAACTGTGATTAAATATGTATTCTGCTTTATTGCATCATCTTTTATTGTGTATAAAATAACGAGATCACTGGCAAAAAAGGAGTTCAATGACATCATTCATTTATGCCAGAAGTAGAATTTAGCATTGGCCCTCTACGCCAGGGAGCGATCTATTATTAACTAGTGAACAGTGTACTTCAGTGTTCTGTTCCCAGACAAACACATGCTTAAGATAAATGCTCTTGACAAGGTGTGAAACGATGGAATTGATGTGAAATTTCTAGTGCAACTAAAGAAAACACTTTTCCTCTTTCTGTACCACTTTCTTTCTTTCTTTTTTTTTTTTTTTTTTTTGCATGAAAATATACATGTACCCAGAAAACTCTAGCCAAAGTCAATGATTCTTATACCCTAGTATTGTTCAAATGTTTGAGGTCGGTACAATTTAAAGGTGCAGTGTGTAATATTTATGAGGATCTATTGACAAATGCAATATAATATACCTAACTATGGCTTTCAGTGGAGTATAATGACCATACATAATGAACCGTTGTTTTTATTACCTTAGAATGAGCCATCTCTATACACCGTGGGTCCCCTTACAGTGAAGTCACCATTTTGCGCCGCCATGTTTCTACAGAAGCCCTAAACGGACAAACTGCTCAATAGAGCGCTACCTACTCCCTGCTGTCTCAGACAACGACATATTTGTCCTGTATCGGCCACCGTAGCTTTTCTATGTGCTTCAAAAGGTGAGCGGTGGGCGGTTGCAGTTCACAACCTCACCACTAGTTTTTTTTGCCGCTAGTTTTACACAGTGCACCTTTAATGTTTTTTTTTTAAGTCTAATGTTTACCAAGATTGCGTTTGATAAAAAAAAAAAAAGGTTTATATTGTGAAATATGATTACAATTTAAAATAAATAAATAAATATTTATATACACTGGCAAACCAAAACATTATGACCAGTCACAGATTGAAGCGAATATCATTGATCATCTCCTAACAAGACCGCATATTAAGGCCTGGGCAGATAAGATGGTAAGCAAACAATCAGTTCTTGTTATCAAGATTGTTACTGATGCAGGAGAAATGGACAAGAATAAAGATCTGAGCAACTTTGACAAGGGCCAAATTGTAATGGCAAGGCGACTGCGGCAAGGCTTGGGTGTTTCTCCCGGTCAGCAGTCATGAGAATTTACTAACAGCTGTCGATGCACAAGGGCAATGAAGGCTATCCTGTCTGGTCCGATGGAAATGATGGCACCAGGATACACTATGGGACGATGACAAGCCGGTGGAGAGAGTGTGATGCTCTGGGAAATGTTCTGCTGGGAAACCCTGGGTCCTCCTATTCATGTGGACGTAAATTTGACACTTGCCACCTACTTAAACATTATTGCAGGCCAGGTACACCCTTTCATCTTTCTGCAGGATAATGACCCTGCCACACTGCACACATTATTCAGAAATGAATTGATGAACATGATGAAGAGTTCCCCTTCTCTCCAAATTCCTTAGGTCTCAATCCAATTGCTGGACCAACAAGTTCAATCCACAGTGGCACCACCTCCCAACCTACAGGACTTGAAGGATCTGCTGCTGTTTGTTTTCACGTTTTAATAAATAGAAAGTTCAAAAGAACAGTATTTATTTGAAATGGAAATCTTTTGCAACATTCTAAATGTCTTTACTGTCATTTTTGATAATTTAATGCATCTTTGCTGAATAAGGTATCAATAAAAAAACATCTTACTAACCCCAAACTTATCTTACTAATCTTACTAAGTATGTAATATTAAATATAATAAATTATCCAATAAAATTCTGGATTTAGCGGAATTTAGGGTCTGTACCTTTAAGACCTCTATGTAAACTCCTCCTTTTCTAAAAGCTTTTTTATTTTTTTTTTTATAAATATCATAGAACATTTAATAATTTACATGACCCCTTTTAAGTGGCCATGGTAAAAAGCCATTTCTACACTACACCTGAAGAAATGTCTCCCATTCCAAACCATTTCAAGTCTTACAATCTAGATTAATCGTCTGGTGACATCCCCGTCGTCTCGAAGATGATGGTTCGGTCCTCTTTAATAGGTGGTGTGTACTTGTAATCATCACTCAGCAGGCCCAGTATAGGGTACTGGTTCATGTATCTGTTCCATGATGAGAAAGAATTCACAATGACCATTAGGACTTTGAATGACAATTTAGCAATTTAGTTTTCACATAGTATTCAGAAAATTCATAAGAAGTTAAAAACAAGCACACACACACACACACACACACACACACACACACACACACCTACCGCTTGGTAACGACAGTCCTCGTTGCACTGCTGGAGCTGTCAGTCTTCTGCTGTCTGAGTCGCTTGAGCTCCTGAGAGTGCAAAGTCAAAGGTCAGAATGCAGTACTCCAGTATTTTACTATGAATTCACATTCTTCAAGGGTAATGAGGCTGAAGTAACGCAGAGACAAAAGAAACGAAAGAATGTCAACCATGATGGCAACTGCCGCTCCTTATAATGAGAACCATGTCCTCATTCAGTGATTTGTTTAGAAATAGATGTTTTCCCTGAACATATCACTTCTGTCTTCTGATATGATTTTACAAACCCGAATGCAAAAACATTAGGACACTGTACAAATTGTGAAATTCAATAATTTACAAATCTCATAAACTTAGATTTTATTCACAATAGAATATAGATAACATATCAAATGTTGAAAGTGAGACATTTTGAAATGTCATGCCAAATATTGTTTAATTTTGGATTTCATGAGAGCTACACATGGACAGGTAGCAATAAGAGGACGGAAAAGTTAAATGTACATATAAGGAACAGCTGGAGGACCAATTTGGAACTTGTTAGGTCAATTGGCAACATGATTGGGTATAAAAAGAGCCTCTCAGAGTGGCAGTGTCTCTCAGAAGTCAAGATGGGCAGAGGATCACCAATTCCCCCAATGCTGCGGCCAAAAATAGTGGAGCAAATATCAGAAAGGAGTTTCTCAGAGAAAAATTGCAAAGAGTTTGAAGTTATCATCCTCTACAGCGCATAATATCATCCAAAGAGTAAGAGAATCTGGAACAATCTCTGTGCATAAGGGTCAAGGCCGGTAAACCATGATCTTCGGGCCCTTAGACGGCACTGCATTACATACAGGAATGCTACTGTAATGGAAATCACAACATGGGCTCAGGAATACTTCCAGAAAACATTGTCGGTGAACACAATCCACTGTGCCATTCGCTGTTTCCGGCTAAAACTCTATAGGTCAAAAAAGAAGCCATATCTAAACATGATCCCGAAGCGCAGGCGTTTTCTCCGGGCCAAGGCTCATTTAAAATGGACTGTGGCAAAGTGGAAAGCTGTTCTGTGGTCAGACAAATCAAAATTTGAAGTTCTTTTTGGAAAACTGGGATAACAACCCAAGTTGTTATCAGCGCTCAGTTCAGAAGCCTGCATCTCTGATGGTAAGGGGTTGCATGAGTGCGTGTGGCATGGGCAGCTTACACATCTGGAAAGGCACCATCAATGCTGAAAGGTATATCCAAGTTCTAGAACAACATATGCTCCCATCCAGACGTCGTTTCTTTCAGGGAAGACCTTGCATTTTCCAACATGACAATGCCAGACCACATACTGCATCAATTACAACATCATGGCTGCAGAGAAGGAGGATCCGGGTACTGAAATGGCCAGCCTGCAGTCCAGATCTTTCACCCATAGAAAACATTTGGCTCATCATAAAGAGGAAGATGCGACAAAGAAGACCTAAGACAGTTGAGCAACTAGAAGCCTGTGTTAGACAAGAATGGGACAACATTCCTATTCCTAAACTTGAGCAACTTGTCTCCTCAGTCCCCAGACGTTTGCAGACTGTTATAAAAAGAAGAGGGGATGCCACACAGTGGTAAACATGGCCTTGTCTACTTCTTTGAGATGTGTTGATGCCATGAAATTTAAAATCAACTTATTTTTCCCTTAAAATGGTACATTTTCTCAGTTTAAACATTTGATATGTCATGTGTCATTGATATGTATGTATTCTGAATAAAATATTGAAATTTGAAACTTCCACATCATTGCATTCTGTTTTTATTCACAATTTGTACAGTGTCCCAACTTTTTTGGAATCGGGTTTGTATTAATAAATGTCTATTTTTCCAACAAACACATCTAACCAAAAAAAATTGCATACAGAATGAATGACTGAATTAACCTGGATTAAATCAAGGTTTATCTACTAGTTGAGCTGCACCAACTTTAAATCCATTTTTTTTCCCCTTGTTTTAGTTTTACATTAAACCTAGGATTAACTGCAATTCTGTTAATCCTAAATGAAGTCAGGTTTAATTTAAAATTGCTGCAGAGGCATTTCTAGAATGATGGACAGCATATTACATGCAGGGCTTGACATTAACTTTTTTGCTCACCAGCCACTGTGGCTAGTGGTTTTCCAAAATCTTATTTTGACATCGATACCATGAGGAAAAACTGCCTAGATATTTTTAATATTATCTCATAATTTGGCAGCAGGTATATTAGGCTGCTGTCACTTTAAGGATTGACGCACGGATCCATTATACTGTTACACATGCGTTTTCAGTTTATGTGAATAATACTTTGTCATACTCAGATTCTAGTCAGAATAGGAGTCTGATACTGCTCCATTGGGCTGCGATTATGGGGCGTGTTTCATCCGAAACAGGAAAGAAAATGCCTCTGCACTCAATTGGATTACAACAAATCAGAACAACGGTGACGAGTAAGTGACAAGCGACGCTTGTCAACAGAACTCAACTGCACGCACACTGGAAGTAGTAGAAGAAGATGATGAGTGTAAACGATCTTTGCCGGTGTTGTAAAAAGAATTTAAGGATACATGGAGTGCTTACCAACACAATCATCATTTTTGAGAGAAATAGTAAAGGTGAATGCATATATGAACAAGTTCTCTGTTTAGGATTAGAACGAATTCAACCCAAGCGCTCTTTGGTGACGTGGATGATTACATTACTGTTGATCATCTGTTCATCATCGTAGCCCGCTCTGACAATTTGATTGGTCTGAATAGCTCTGGTTCGAGCATAGTTGCTCCACAACGGATCAAGTCCAGACCGAACTTCCCGACCTTGTGGGCGGGGCTAAATTCGGCTGGCATCCAGGCTAAGAAAAGGCTATAAATGATCCACCACCTGCAGCATCCTCACATGCGATAGCCTACTAGCCAGACTCCTCCTTTATGTGTACAGACGTGTTGTAATGACGCAAAGACATGCTCGAATTTCCCATGGAAATCCACCAGTACCACTCCAATTATAACACATTATTACAAGTTAACCGTTGGGAATTTTGGATACAATTTTCATCCAGAGCAAATTAAAAGAATAAGCGAGGAGAGGCTGGTTTGTGTGTCAACTCGCTGTCAGAGAGATCATTAGAGACAGATAAAGCGCAGCTGGTATCGTGTATGTGGAAGAGTTTCAGATATTTTAGTATGATATGCATGAAAAAAAAATGCAAAAAACAAAACAAATATTGATATTTTTGACAAGACTACATTGCACTTAGTATATTACTTCAGATGCCTTTTTAAAAGACTACAAATAAACCTAGTAGGAGTGACTACGTTACACGCCACTGCTGAAATCCACCTGCATTTGGCGGGTGTTAATGTCAAGCCCTGATTACATAGCACGATGAAAACGAAATGGTTAAAAAAGGGAACGCCTGTCGGAGAAGCCTTGTGGGCTGAACTGGTGCAGATGTGCCTCAGGTGACCTGAATTCGAGTACCGGCTCTTTCCCGGTCCTGTTCCCTCCTCCACATTGCTTCCCGTCTCCTGTCTACACTGTCCTATCTAATAATA